>OX422210.1:135605718-136205718 GCA_949130495.1 Sambucus nigra | reverse complement strand
CATATAGTCATACGGTGCAACCATATAAGTGTACAACAAGTAGGACTCACCGATCATCACCACGATCCTCGCATCCTCCGGTATCAACCGTTCCCGCCTCATGGACATAAGAGGCTGTACATGTGGTATGACCAACTCCTCCTCAGCAATCTGTCGAACCACCCGCTCCCCGAGATACCAAGAATGGCCAAACTCATACGCTAGTAAGCGCCGCATTTGCGCGTTCACCCCGGTCACCCCCGTATCTTGAATGGCTATCCCCCAAGGGTAAAAGGTCACCTGAAAGTCCCCGAGCAGGCATAAGTTAATACAGAATCAGAACATGCTAAAAACTAAGACTGAAAAGGAAAGAGTCTTACCCTACCACTGGTCAGGCCATTCAAGACCTGACGCACTGCCTCCAGAGAGAGAGAGATCCCTTCGATTGCCAATTGGACTTCCGCCATCGATACCATCGGTAGAAGTCCCCAACCATCTCGTCCTTCACCTAATAACCTCATAGAACCACGCCTGCCAAAGATAAGAATTCATAATAAAAAAAGAGACGCATAAGGAAAATGCGAATGCATGAAAGGAAAATGCATAAAATAAAAGAAATACCTCAAGGAGATACGTGGCTCTAGTAAAAGTTTACCAGCAGCACCGGCTGAATGCATCCAAAGAAAAATAGAGGGTCGCCAAAGCAGGCTCCCCCAATCATAGAGAGGGATGTTCAAAAAGATCCTTAAGTACGGTAAGAACAACAAATGGATGAAGTCATCGCTCGATGCTACCATAAAGCCTCCCAGCACCAACAAGATGAACAACCGGGCCATCTGCCTCACCAGCAGCCCATCCTCTACATCGATCACCCTACTTAGTAAGACATCCTTCACCAAGGACAGCCGGATGGAATCCCCAGAGACTATCCTCCCTACGTCACCAAGTGTCGCACGCACTGCCTCTGGACTCACCCTCAGAGAACTTCCACCTCTATTTACTCTCTATCACAATCCATCCCCAACAACTGCTGCACATCTATGGGAGTCACCGTCATGTCCCCAAATATGAAATAGAAGGTGTGGGTAGTATCCCGCTATCTTTCCCCCAAAGCGCACAAGACCGCTGTCGATCGAGGCGTATTATCCAACGCAGATGACAACCTCCCAAAACATGCTGATGATACCACCCAACGCACCATGGGTGGAAGATGCTCCCAGACATCCTCAAGCCCCATCGTCCCATGGGCACGCATGTTCTTCAAAGAGATATCAGACTATCAAAAGGAGAAACCTTGTCAAAATTTAAGAAGGAAGGAAAAATCACCAAAAAAGAGAAGAATGGCCAAAGTCAGGTTACTTACATAACCACCAGGGTTCACCACCCTCGAAGACCAATGATGCGATGGATCCCGTAGAAAAGTTTGCTCATCCGCAACCGGCTCGAATGCATCAAATGAGTTCTCACTCCCCAAAGCAAGAGGCGACCTAGACCTCCATTCCACGTTCGTCCAGTCATTGACAGTAAACCATTCCTTATGCACTGCAGTACTCACAAAGGCATCCATTTCTTAGAGATCTGAATGCTAGAACGATTTACAGAGGAAAATTGCAGAGAGAAAGAAAGCAAAGAGCTGTGAAAAATGAAGGGAATTCGCCCCCTTTATCAAGGATGCTAAGCGTCATGCCGATCGGTATTGACCCCCCACCCACCGATCGGCACTATCTCCTTACCTTCCTGAGGTAATCCAAAAGTTTGCGCCACTGTCGAATGGCATCCCCTGCACCATGCCGACCGGTACCCTCTTGAAATTTCGTACAAAAATTCCCAGAAAATATCAGAAAGCCTTGAAAAATCCTCGGAAAATTCCTAAAAATCCCGAAAGGGATTTATAACATTTTCACCAAGAAAATTTCACACTCCCTCAAGCGAAACCCCCATTTCCCCAGCGGAACTCTCAAAAACCAAGTTAAACTCCTCCTGACGATGTCCCCGGAGGATCTCTAAAGGTCTCAAACCTCCTCGAGCAATATGTCCAATAACTGGGCCACCTAATCACTTCCCCAGTGAAGTTTATGACATCAAACTCGCCTCTCCTCTGCAGATCACAAACACTTCCCCGGCAATCATCTCCCCGGCTCAAAACAACGCCACGAGGTAATTTCCCCAGCAGAACTCCAGAAAGTCATTTTCAAAGTCTCCAAAGGACACATTACGTTTATCCCAGATCATTCCCTAGTAAAACCCAAAATCTAATCTTCATCTTCTCTTAGGTCAGAATTGACCTCGGTCCTCGGTCGTCACCTCTCTTAGGTCAGAATTGACCTCGGCCTTATATCGTCACCCTAGTTAGGTAAAAATTGACCTCGATCCTCGGTCCTCACCTCTCTTAGGTCAGAATTGACGTCAGTCTTGGATCATCACCCTAGTTAGGTCAAAATTAATCTCAGTCCTCATTCGTCACCTCCCTTACATCAGAATTGACCTCGGTCTTAGATCGTCACCTTAGTTAGGTCAGAATTGACCTCGATTCTTGGTTGTCACCTCTCTTAGGTTAGAATTGACGTTGGTCTTGGATCGTCACCCTAGTTAGGTCATAATTGACCTCGGTCTTAGATCATCACCCTAGTTAGGTCAGAATTGACCTTGGTCCTCAATCGCCACCTCTTTTAGGTCATAATTGACCTCGGCCCTTGGTCGTCACCTCTCTTAGGTCAGAATTGACCTTGGTCCTCGGTCGTCACCTCTACATAAGCCCACAAAATCAGCTTTGACTCGCAGAATTGGTCACCCATACATAAGCCCTCAGAATTGGCTTCGACTCACAGAATTGGTCATTTTAACTTAAGCCCTCAGAATTAGCTTCGACCCGCAAAATTGGTCACCTCTACATAAGACCTCAGAATTGGCTTTGACCCGCTAAATTGGTCACCCCTACATAAGCCCGTAGAATTGGCTTCGACCTGCAAAATTGGTCACCCCTACATAAGCTCGCAGAATTGGCTTTGACCCGCAGAATTGGTCATCTCAACTTAAGCCCGCAGAATTGGCTTTGACCCGCAGAATTGGTCATCTCAACTTCAGCCCGCAGAATGGGCTTCGACCCGCAGAATTGATCATCTCAACTTAAGCCCTCAGAATCGGCTTCGACTCGCAGAATTGGTCATCTTAACTTAAGCCCTTAGAATCGACTTCAACCCATAGAATTGGTCATCTCAACTTAAGCCCACAGAATTGGCTCCGACCCGCAAAATCGATCACCCTCATCTTCAAGCTCGCAGAATCGGCTTCTGCCCATAGAATTGGTTATCCCCAGCACACTCCTTAGGTCCTCAGAATCAACCTCCACTCTCTGAATTGGTCATCTTCCCTCCCTTAGGTCCTCAGAATTGGCCCCGACCCTCTGAATTAGTCGTCCTCGCTCCCTTAGGTCCTCAGAATCAGCCTCGACCCTCTGAATTGGTCACCCTTACTCAAAAGCATCATGCGGTGTCTATTCGACGGTTATCATTTATTCTAAACTCACCCGTTGAGGGTCTCTATAGACACCACATTCTGTTACCCCCTAAAACTCTCCTTAGGTCCCTAGCACCTCACTTCATCACTACAAACCCAGGTCATACCCCGGGTACTGACCTAGAAGAAGTCGGGCACTCCCAGGCTCTATTTGACCAAAATTCAAAATCTTCAGCTCAATGAGACTAAATGAATCTTCGAAGGGCACTGAAACCCCTTTCCAACGGTCCATCCCGTGCACAATTCAGACTTGCCATGTGGACGAACGACCCATTTCCCTCGAGACTCAATCAGGAGGCCACCGGGCACTCCCGGGGTCTATTTGACGTAGGTCAGCTCTTCAAATCGATTGAGACTGAATGAATCTTCGAAGGGAACTGAAACCCCTTTCCAACGGTCCATCCTGTGCGCAATTCTGACTTACCATGCAGACGAACGACCTTTTTCCCCCGAGACTCAATTAGGAGGCCAACGGGCGCTCCCGAGCTCTATTTGACCTAGGTCAACTCTTCATCTTGACTGAGATTGAATGCATCTAATAAGGTCATGGAATCCCCTTTCCAATGGTCCACTCCGTGCGCGATTCCGACTTATGGTACAGACGAATGATCTGTTTTACTCCGAAAGGTCACCGAATGCTTCTAGGGCCTGGTTGACCAAAGTCAACTTCTCGAACCACATCAAACTCTTTGGAATATCAAAGTAAATCTCCTAAAATTTCTAACGGTCCACCTCGTTCACGATTCAGACTTACCATGCGGACGAATGATCCGTTTGAGTCCGATAGTTCCCCGTCTCATGGATTGACGAATGCTTCCGAGCCATATTTGACCCAAAGTCAACTTCCCGAACCCGGGAACGGTTCGAAGGACTTTCGAAGGTCTCTGAATTACCTTTCCAGCGGTCCACCCCGTGCACGATTCTGATCAACGGTTTGCGTTCTGCGACCGATTTTCCAAAAAGGCCTGAAAGACACTGCCAAATGGCAGGTCTAAGACCCTGTCTATCGACAGTACGCCTAAACTCACCTGCCGAATGGTAGGAATAGGGATATACCGATCGACAATGCCCTGGGGCTATAAAAGGGAGGCCCTGACCTCACTTGCAAAGAGAGCCCAGATCTGATAGAAATCACTCTCAGCAAATCCTGAAAACCTCTCTCGAAGTCAGCGTGATTTCTATACCCAAATCCCATTCCAACCTTCACTTTTCATTAAATTTGATGAATTCACTACCCTCCATCATCATCCAAGTCTAAGGGATGCTCTCCAATATTCAAGGTCAAGCTTAAGATCTTCAAGAAAGTCCAATTTTCTCAACACTCTCCTTAAATTCTCATAAATTCGCAATATCTTATTTTATTACTTAGCACTTTTATTATCTCCTCTCATACATCCTAATATACTTTTTATTTAGTATTATTGCACATATCTTATTTTCATATAAATAAAAACCCAAAAAAATAAGAAAAAGAGGGTTTGCTCATAAATTCCAAACGGGAATTCTCATACTTTTTTTTAACACTTTTCTCACAACTAAAACACTTTTTTCTACACACACACACACACACACACACACACACACACACATACACAAATAAGTGAACCCCCAGTTGGATTTATGAGATAAATCCCACCCCTCATTTTTCATACGAACTACGTGGACTTTGATGCCTCTATAGGCTACGTAGGCATTTTGGGGTCAAACCCGAGACTCGAGTCCTCTTTTTTACTTTTTCTCTCATTTTCCATTTTCTCTAAACTCCATTCTCTTACACTATATATATATATATATATATATATATATATATATATATATTTCTTCGGGGCGTATCATTCCGTGTGCATTATCGTTCCCTCATAACGATTAACATAAGGATGATCGCGTAAATCTTATTTTCTAATATTATTTTTAAGCCTTCCTACGGATGACTCGCTTTACCTCTTCCATTGTACAAGTCAATGATTCCTATCTCCACTATATAGACACATGCACACATATCATAGGGAAAATAAAAGGAAAATAACAAAAATCTATGAGAGACCGAAAGGGCGGAATGGGTGCCTAACACCTTTCCGTTTCGTAACTTAGCCTCCGGACCCTTCTCAAATCATTTTGATTTCGTATGCACCAGTATGTCTTCGGATGCTGTCCTTTGGGATGGCTTCCTCTTTTCTTTTGTCTGTTTTGAGTAAAATAGACTGGCGACTCTAATCTCTCTACATCTTTCACCTCACCTCGCAATGACGCCGGCCGAAGCGCTCCCGAGAGGGATGCGCGGGACCTGAGGATCCTCCGTCGCGCAGCGAGGATCGGGGATGGCCACAGTGGCGACTCTGCTGGGGAGTTTTATATGTTTATTTCGAGGGCTAGACTCTATTTACATGGATGTTATGTTTGCTTATATTGTCCCCCTATTTGCATGTTCCCCCTTTATTACTCATGTGTATCCCATGCTTATGCTTCTATTCACACACTTGTAGAAAATTCTCCATGTACACTTCGCACCACGTGCACCTAGGGTCACATATATCCACATGTTGCACGCTCCATCCATACTTGGTGTACCATTGGTACTTGCACTTTGCTCCCTGTTTGTCATAAGCAAGAAAGACATTCTCATAAGATACTAATAAGAGGATCATGCATGATTCACACGACATCACCAAAGAGCATTTCTATTGACCAAATTTTACCCAGTAACTGGAGGGTCACTTCGTGATGGGCACTAGTTTGGCAGGTCGCAGTTAGCCTAAGCGATATGACTCTCACCTGCCATTGGCCAAATACCTTCGACATCTATCAAACGGTTCCCCCGTATCGTACCGCTTGACCGAAGTCATGACAGGAGGTATATCGCAGGGAATTCATTCACGTACGTTGAGTATATCGAATTCTCTCTCACGCGTACTGTCCCCACGAGATATATGGTGAGGCAATTCACGTACACTCAGGTATATCAAATGGCTTGTCTACACGTACCGATTGTCCTCAATAGCAAGACGCATATTGTGGAAGTCATGCCAAAGGGGGGAACCCATTCCAATTCACCCAACCAATTGCATACCCGCATATAGGTGTCAACCCTAGTACACACATGTTAGATTGCCGATTTCAAGTCGAAACTCCTAGGCTTTATTTGACCAAAAGTCAAAATCTTCAGCTCGACCGAGACTGAATGAATCTTCGAAGGGCACTGAAACCCCTTTCCAACGGTCCATCCCGTGTGCAATTCTGACTTATCATGTGGACGAATAACCCATATCCCCCGAGACTCAATCAAGAGTCCATGGGGCGCTCCCGGACTCTGTTTGACCTAGGTTAACTCTTCAGCTCGACTGAGACTAAATTAATCTTCTAAGGGCACTAAAATTCCTTTCTAACGGTCCATCCCGTGCGCGATTCCGACTTACCATGCGGACGAACGACCTATTTCCTCTGAGACTCAATCACGACGCCACCGGGCGCTCCCGGGCTCTGTTTGACTTAGGTCAACTCTTCAACTCGATCGAGACTGAATGAATCTTCTAAGGTCACTAAATTCCCTTTCCAACGGTCCACTCCGTGCTCGATTCTGACTTACAGTATGGACGAACGATCCGTTTTACTCCAAAAGGTCACCGAATGCTTCTAGGGCCTGGTTGACCAAAGTCAACTCCCCAAACCAGATCAAAATCTTTGGAATGTCAAAGTACATCTCTTAACCTTTCCAACGGTCCACCCCATGTGCAATTCGGACTTACCATGCGGAAGAACGATCCGTTTGCGTTCGACAGTTCCCCGTCCAATGGACTGAAGAATGCTTCCAAGCCATATTTGACCCAAAGTCAACTCCAGAACCCGGGAGCGGTCCAAAGGACTTTTGAAGGTCTTTGAATTACCTTTCTAACGGTCCACCCCTTGCGCGATTCTGATCAACGGTTTGCGTTCTGTGATCGATTTTCCAAAAAGTCATAAAAGAGACGGCCAAACGGCAGGTCTCAGACCCTGCCTATCAGCAGTACGCCTAAAAACACCTGCCGAATGGCAGGAACAGGCTATGCCTATCGGCAATGCCCCAGGCCTATAAAAAGGAGGCCCTGACCTCACTTGCAAAGAGAGCCCAGATCTGATAGAAATCACTCTCAGCAAATCCTGAAAACCTCGCTCGAAATCAGCGTGATTTCTACACCCAAATCCCTTTCCAACCTTCACTTTTCATCATCCTTTTCATCAAACTTGATGAATTCACTACCCTCCATCATCATCAAGGTCTAAGGGCTGCTCTCCAACATTCAAGATCAAGCTTAAGATCTTCAAGAAGGTCCAATTTTCTCAACACTCTCCTTAAATTCTCATAAATTCACAATATTCTGTTTTATTACTAAGCACTTTTATTATCTCCTCTCATACATCCTAATATACTTTTTATTTAGTAGTATTTCACATCTCTTATTTTATATAAATAAAACCCCAAAAAAATAAGAAAAAGTGGGTTTTCTCATAAATTCCAAACGAGAATTCTCATACTTTTCTTAACACTTTTCTCACAACTAAAATACTTTTTCTACACACACACACACACACAAATAAGAGAACCCCCGGTTGGATTTATGGGATAAACCCCACCCCTCATTTTGCATACGAACTACGTGGACTTTGATGCCTCTATAGGCTACATAGGCGTTTCGGGGTCAAACCCGAGACTCGAGTCCTCTTTTTTACTTTTTCTCTCATTTTCTATTTCTCTAAACTCCATTCTCTTACACTATATACATATATATATTTCTTAGGTGAGTATCATTCTGTGTGCGTTATCGTTCCCTCATAACGATTAACATAAGGATGATCGCGTAAATCTTATTTTCTAATATTATTTTTAAACCTTCCTACGCATGACTCGCTTTACCTCTTCCATGGTACAAGTCAATGATTCCTATCTCCACTATATAAACACATGCACACATATCACGGGGAAAATAAAAGAAAAATAAAATAAATCCATGAGAGACCGAAAGGGAGAAATGGGTGCCTAACACCTTCCCATTTCGTAACTTAGCCTCCGGATCCTTCTCGAATCATTTCGGTTTCGTATGCACCAGTATGTCTTCGGATGTTGTCCTTCGGGATGGCTTCCTATTTTCTTTTATCTGTTTTGATTGAAATAGACCGACGACTCTAATCTCTCTACATCTTTCACCTCACCTAAAAATGACGACGGCTGAGGCGCTCCCGAGAGGGAAACGCGGGACCTGAGGATCCTCCGTCGCGCAGCGAGGATCGGAGATGGACACACATACATTCAAGATTCTAAGTCTAAGATGAGAAATATACCTACACGAGTTCCCCTCTCAAAACTATATCTGATCTGGCGTTGACCTTGCTTACAACCTATTTGACTTCCTCATTGTTCCTTGTTTGCAGTGGCTTAAACAACTCAAAATCTCTCAAATGAACCACACTTACTAATTGTCCGTTCGAGAGTGTTGCAATAGTGATGTGACTACAACTACATGCAATATGCAACCCAAAAACTCTCAATATTTATACAAATCAATCTTAACGAATTACACAGAAACTATATGATATACAGAGAGTTCAAACTTCTTGAAACCATACTTCAAAATAATTTCAGATCTGAGAAAATATTTTTGAAAAAATAAATCAAAGGATTCAAAATTTATTTTTATACGAACTAATTTCACAAACTATGAAACTTAAACTTTTTGAAAATATACAGTTATAGCACAAGATCCAACATAAAAGAGTATTAGAAACCCTAATATACTAAGTGATATATATCTCTTAGCAAATCTCACAATTTCTAGGAAAAAATGTAAGATCTACAACGAGAACGCGTTCCTAAGAGAGATACTGATTGAAGAGGTTCTTCAAACAACAAATCCACATACCAAAACCCCCAAGAAAACCTAGAATTTCTAACTCTCAAGAGTGGAGGTTTTCTGATTTGAGTAACACAAGTAAACAGGTGTTTGGTTTATGAGAAAGCCTAAGGATTTGTATGTATAAATGACTAGTTTTATCTCTCTCTCACTCCACTATTTTTCTTTTCTCTCTCTACCCACTCTCTTATCACTTTAATCTCAAATGAGACGAATGGAAAAAGTCTCTTAAAGGCTAACCAAGGGTACGTATTTATACTGCCTATGGAAAGACCCAGATGTTTGAGAAAAATTAAGGGTTGTGATCAATTTGACGGTTCAAACTCTTAATCTAAGGATTGATAATGCACCGTTATTTCTCTCACTCTTATTGGCCTTAAGGATGTCACATGGATTACTTCTAAACACATGAAGATCGTTGATGAGATTAGATTTAAGGGCCAATAATAAATCTCAAAACTATGAGAGGAAACAAACACAAGCCCAACCAACCAAAAGCAAACACGTGGAAAGACAATGTTGGTTAGAAAATGTGTGTTTTTAAACTTATTATAATCCAAATTGTTACCACAGAATTCTTTACCGATTTTGTATTCTACCTTGGCATATTTTTAAGGAATAAAGATATTTCAAACCCCAACACTTTAAAAACGAGATTTTAATTATTTTAAAAATCATGTTAAATGATTTAAAAAATGTTTAAAATAGATTTAAAATGTTATAGAAATTCCTAAAATTACACACTTTTATACCTATATGAATGATTCGTGTCCTATCATGTGTTCAGGTATTAAGAATACTTCCCTTTTTGGTAGGTATGTGGTTCTTGGACTGGATGATATTTTTTTATGAAGCTTGTATACCTTGGGGGGATGATCAAAAGAATCTAACCTATTTTATCACCATATCCAAACTATTTGGAACTCCTATATGGTACAGATTCAAGTGAGTCAACCATATAGTGTGTTCTCAGATGCATGTGAAACCAAGTAGTTCAAGTGTTCGGGGACTAAGTTACAAAATGGGAAGATGTCAGGTACCTATCCCGCCCTTTCAGTCTCTCATGGACATGTGTTAATCTTCTCATGTTGAACTCCATGATGTGTGTACTTATGTGCATAATATAAATGAAGGATTTAATTTCTCGACTCTCATAATGGATAAAGGCGCAGCGAGGTCATCCTTAGGAGTGTTTCGAAAATAGTAATTCAAAGTATAATGTAAGTTTTTAATGATTCACAAGCCATTATAGAAGAACGAGTATGTATATCAAACAAGGCACAAGTAAGCAAATATATATAAGAATATATAATAAGAAGAAGGTAATCAATGTGTGTGGAAGGACTCGAGTCTAGGGATTTACCCAAGACGCCTACGTAGCTCAATAGGGGCGTTAAATTCCATGTAGATCCCCATAAATCCAATCGAGGACTTTTTCATACGCGCGCGCGTGTGTGTGTGTGTGTGTGTGTGTGTGTGTGTTGAAAAAGATGTTTTAGTGTGAGAAAATGTGATGAGAATTCCCCATTTAGAATTTACAAGTAAACCCACTTTTTCTTATTTGTGGGATTTTCTATGAAAATAAATTTTGTGCATATACTAATAAGAACAAGTTTGAAATTAAGATCTGTGATGTAATGAAGTAAAGTAATGAAGTAACTAATGCAAAAATAAGAGAATTTAAAGACAAAGGGGAAGAATTTGACCTCTTTATGAATATTTGAAGTGGATCCTAATTGTAGATGCACTGATCTCACTTTGAGATGATGGTGGTATGAGCTGATGGGTGAGAATTTACTAAAAGGAGTATGGAAAGGATGAAAGGAATGTAATAAATGGGCTTTTTAAAAGTGGAACAACTCTAAATTCGAGAGAATGTTCTATGAAAAGTTGAGAGGGTTGTTCAGGGGTGTCTTTCAAAGTGAGGTCATGCCTATATTTATAGGGCCAAGGGGGTGCCGATCGTCATGGTCCTAGACCTACCTATTGGCATACAACCCCAGACACACTACCGATAGGTAGGGTCTGGGGGTGCCATTCGACAGTCTGAGGTAGTTTTTTGGAAAAATAATCGTATTCGCGAACTGTAATCCAGAACCGTGCATGGGGTGGACCATTTTAAAGGGTATTCAGAGCCCTTTAAGAATCCGTCAAGCCAATTTTCGGTTCGGGAGTGGAACGAGATCAAATCGGGCCCGAAAGTGCCCAATGGTTACTAAATAAAAAAAATCCCGGAGGAAAATGAATCGTTAGACCGATTTATACACGGGATGGACCATTAAAAAGGGTATTTAGTGCTCTTCGAGATTTATTTTAGCTTCGTTCGATTCAGAGAGTTGACCTAGGTCAAATGGGGCCCAAGCGCCCAATGATCCTTTAGAGTAAAATGGTCGTTCGCAAGGCTGATTCGTGCATGGGGGGACCGTTGGAAAGGTTATTCAGAGTTCTTTGAAGATTCATTGATCTTCATCATGAAGAGTTGATCGTGGTCAAACAATGCCCAAGAGTGTCTAATGGCCTCTAGATCAATTTTTCTGATAAAACGGACCATTCGTCTGAATTGTAAGATCGACTCATGTATGGGGTGAACCGTTAGAAAGTGGATTTAGATTCCTTTAAATATTCATTAAGCTTCTGCTCAGACGAGGAAGTTGACCAAGTTAAACCAGGCTCGGGAGTGTTCAGTGGCCTCCAGATCAATTTTCGATAGTAAAACAAATCGTTCGCCCGAACCATAAGGTTGATTCGTACACGAGGCGAACTATTAGAGGGATTCAGAATCCTTAAAAAATTCATTGAGACTTTTCTCAAACGATGAAGTTAATCAGAATCAAACGGATCTCAAGAGTGCACGATGGCCTTTAGATCGGTAATCAAAGTATGACCTAAGTTTTAAAGCAAATAAGTGGGTGATATGGACCTAAGAAGATGCTTACGGGGTCCTAGGATAGGGTGTCTATAGATATCCCCTCGACGGATGAGCTTGGAAAAAGTGAAGGCCGTCAAATGATAGTGTAAGGACACAAGTATGAGATTGAGTCTTAATGTAGTGTTGTCTCAATTTCAGACAAAAATATTTAAGTCAGTGGATAGTGTTCAAGTGTATCCATTCAAGCCTATGACGTGTTAGTCGAAGACGTAGCGATCAAGATTATAAAACTTCATCATATGTCGTGTTTATTGTGCCTTGTTTCTACATCACCAACATTTATTCCATTTCCTCCTAAGGTATGAATGCATTACATATATATATAGGAGCTTGGAACAATGTTTATTGGGTGTAATTTTACTTTAAAGTGATGGTTATTTTAAGAAGGTTTCTTTAAAACATTAAAATAAAGTTTCTGGGCTAAAAATCAAAGTTTAAGCATTCTGGAACTTCGTTCGATATTGTCGTTCGAACGAGTTTTTCGTTCGAACGAGAATGTCATTCGAACGAGTTTGCCAACGAATTTTTCCCATTTGCCTTTGGAACTTCATTAGAAGTGTCGTTCGAATGACACTTCGTTCTAACGACAATCTCGTTCGAACGAGATTTCTGGCGGGAATTTTTTTGACAGTTTTAATCACTTTTCCCCATGTTCCCACTTACTTTTACCCACTAACTCTTGACAAAAGTTATATATGCGGGAACCATCTTTGAAAAACCAACTTTTGACATTTTCTAAACACCTTTTTGAGAGAGAAATTTCAAAGTTCAAAGTTCATGTTTTAAGTGTTTGCATTTTCAAGAACATTATTTTTAAACACTTTTGTTTACACCCATAGTTTGTTTATTCCAAGTTACCATATATATATATATATATATATATATATATATATATATATATATATATATATATATATATATATATATATATCTTGCTTGGAGTGTGTGGCACCGGGTTTTACTCTACCGAATTGAAGAGTTCGTTTGGTTTTACTTCTACGTCCCATAAAGAAGAAGTTCGTTGTTTTGCTGCGGCATTCTCATACGGTGAAAGGCACCGTGTGTGGTTGATGGGTTCCTAAAAGTTTCATTGGTATATTCCAAAGTTTCGGTGGACTGCGTAATTATCGGCTAGGCGAAGATAGTTACAAGAAGACGCGTCAGGGGCTTGGACGGAGTCAAGTCGAGTTGTCGTAAGTCATCTGTCTTGTAATAAAAAAACCATACTTAGTGGACTTAAGGCTAGGGTCGTTCGAGGTTTTTTCTCGTTGTGGGTTTTTCCTCGTACATCGCGGCGTAGTGGTTATTTATTTATTTTATCTTTTTCCTATTCACATTAGATGCATGCTTAGGTTAAAAAGATAAAATTGGTACATTTGATTTGGTTCTATTTAATTTGGGTAAAAGTTAATTTAATTCATGTCATTAATTTTATTGGATAAAATTTGGTTTGGCATAAATTGCAAAATTGAATATTTATTGTTAGGCAAATTTCTAGGACTTGGATTGAATTATGTCATTTAAGTGAAAATTAATTTGTTGTTTAATTTAATGTCACTTCTTATTTTGATTAATTTTAATTTGAAAGAAATTAAAATTTGGTTTATGTAATTGTTTAGTTGAACCATCTCTATTCCACATCTAAAAGGAAATTACTTTTTGTAAAATCAAAATTGGGAGTCATCATTTCCAACAAGTGGTATCAGAGCGGGATCACTAAATTATTGCTTTTAAGATCCTTTTAAATATTTTTGACAAAAATTGAATTTTCCCCGTTTTCAAAATTTTCTATTTTCGATGGTTCTAATTACGCATATTGGAAAGCACGTATGCGTTCGACACTTAGGTCTCTAGATGAGAGGGTTTGGTTGTATGTTGTTAACGGGTGATCCCCACCTACATATTTGGTTGAAAATGAACGTTTACCCAAACCCACCGATTGATGGAGTCAGAATGAATTCAAACTTGCAAACATTAATTCTCGAGGTTTAAATGCCTTGTTTAGCGCGGTCACACCGGATGAATTTCGTCGCATTATGACGTGTGAAACCGTTAAAGAATCTTGGGATAGTTTACTACTCACTCATGAAGGAACTAGTGTCGTAAAAGCTTCTAAACTCCAAAGCCTCACCACTCAATTTGAAACCATCAAAATGAACGAAAAAGAAACATTTGATGAATTTTATTCTTGACTTTTCGATATAGTTAATTCATCCGTTAATTTGGGAGGAAAAATACCCGACAGCCGATTAGTAAAGAAAATTTTAAGGTCCCTACCCGATTTATTCCTAAGGTGACCGTGTTAAATTCTTTACCCACTTTAGCCTCTACGAAATTAGAAGAGCTCGTAGGTGATTTACAAACCTATGAACTAGACATGTTTCCCTCCAAAACTGAAAAGAAAATAGAAAAGGGCGTTGCTTTGAAAGCTTGAAAGGAGGAAAAACAAATAGTAGAGAGTGAGAGTGATAGTGACTCGGATGACATGGATATGTTTGCTAGGAAGTTTCATAAATTTCTTAAATTTAACAAAGATAAATTTAAAAATGATTTTAAGAAATTTAAAAATTCTAAGCAAGACAAAGCCGAAAAGATCCCTAAAACTCTTAAAGAAAATTTAAATAGGGACGAGTCAAATAGGTGTTTTGGTTGTGAAGGGTATGGCCATAGGGCTTTTGAGTGCCCCACTAAACTAAGGAGAGAGGGTAAGCAACCAATTTCCTACAATGCAACCCTTAGTGATAGTGATAAGGAAGAGGGACCCGATTCCCCCACTAAGCCCAACTTTGTGGCTTGTATGGCTAACCATGTGAGTGAAAGTGATCACTCCTCTTGTGATGGAATTTTAACACATGACACTTCCAAGGTCAAAGTTTATGAATCCCTTATTTTTTATGGTTGTGAGAGTGAAAAAGAGAGAGAAAGTGATGATGAGGTTGATGTAAGTGAGCTTTAATTTGCATTTCAAGAATTATATGAAGAATCTATTAAATTAAAAAGAGAAAATTTGAAGTTAGAAGTGAGTTTAAGAGAGCGTGTCAAGGTCGTTGATGATAGTGGGTTGATTGAAGACCGTAGGACACGAGAGAGAGCTCTTTGAGAGAAGCTTGAGTATGTAGAAGGCGAGAGAGATAGACTTAGGGGTTTAATGGAGTCATTGAAAAATGAGGTTCTCGAGTTTGAAGAAAAAAATGTTTTATTAGAGTCTAACATTCTAGAATTAAAAAATAAGTTAAAAGACACTAGTAAAGTCAAATTTGATTTGGAGTGTCGTTCGGAGAAATTAGATACAATATTAGGAACGGTCCAAATTAAAAGTGACACTTGTGGTTTAGGCTTCAATACTTATAATGAATCAACTCATAAAGCCAAAGCCAATGTTTTAGGAGAATCCTCTAGGAACAATGTTATAGATCATTCCTTAGGTAATTCTTTTCGTCGAGTCTTTAGGTGCTCACATTGTGGTAAAAAAGGTCATCTTAAGAAATTTTGTTTTGATCTTAAACTAGGCCCTAGAAAATCCCAATGTAAGGTAACCGAGGTAGCCAAGATTCCTACATCCCAAAATTTTCATTCGTCATTAGTTTGCGTTAGGAGATCCGACTTGGTAGCTCTACAAGATAGGATTTTTTATTCTCATTTACTTTCACATGCTTCCTCCCTTGCTAAATCTAAAGGTTGAATGTGTTAGTTGTTTGCATACTCTAGCTTTTTGCGCCTCATATTATATATCATTGTTAGGTGTTTGTATGTTTAGTCATTTTCTAGTCATTGCTTTCTCACATATCACATGATAGAATTATGATTATTGTTTATCTTTTGTATTATAGTTCTTTCATTTTAGTTTGCATTAAATGAAAAATACAAAAAGATATTTGTTTATCATTTGTGTTTTACATGTTTTAGTAATTTAAGATTAATGAAAAAATACAAATGATTTTTGTGTGTCTTTTGAGTAAATATTTTTATTGGTTTGGTAATAAAAAAAAAATTCAAATACTCAAAAAGATTTTCTTATGTGTATTTAAGTTTGACACACTCTATGTAGCATATACTTGTGTTTGAATCCTATCTTTCTAGAACTTTTGGCTAAGATTGTCAATCCTTAAAATGTTCTTTACCATGCTTACATGGAGTACTTGGATTTTTTGTTGTTATGATAGATTCAATTTTTGTATGCCTCAATTCACACATGCACGAGCTCACTTGAAATCTTAACTTCACATGTTATTTTTTAGCTTTGTGAGGTGTTCTCCTACCAATATTGTCATCTACATGTTATGTGACCTAGGAGGACTAGTGCATGTTAAAATTCGTTGCACGTGAGATTTGTGTGAGAAATAAAAAAATATATAGATATGTGCATGGGGAAAGGCTCCGAAAGGAAATATCATCCTTTGCGAGTAAGCCACCGTTTACTTGGACCTAAAAGAAATACGTGGTCCAAAGGCCTAAAGGAATAATGGAATCAAAAGAAAATATTTTCCATGGCCTAGTTGTTTAGTTTGATATAGTCATTCAAAACTTAATATGCTTATGTTGATGGAGATTGGATGGTATATCAACAGTTTGCACAATGTCCGTTTATCCTAATCGTACTTTCAATGTCATGGCTCTATTGGTTTGTAGAATCATCAAAATTCTAGGCTTGTATGCATTGTGTATGTTTGTTCATTAAGTTCAATCTATATTGTCACATGAGGTTATATTCAAATGTGATGAAGTTTGCAATCAATTGATAACTTCGTGAACATATTTTAAGTGATTGGGTCTAAATTTAATTGTTACTAGTTCACACCCCAACACTTCCGTTTCCGTATGACACATTTTTGCCATACGAGTGTGAAAAACTTATAGTATTTTGTGTCCTGTGTGGTGTCTATACCTATATATATGTGTGTGCGCGTTAGTGACAATCATTATGTCTTCATATATATGGTATTTTTTTCTTTGCCTCACTTTCTAGTCCATCTATGCTTCTCATTCATAATTGGTATCTATCTTGGAGCATATTTTGTTGTTATCATATTCTTAGTATCTTATGTATCACATTGGTATCATTTTTTTTGCATCTTCATTGGTATCTATTATTATTTTCATGTTGTTATCACTCTAAGCTTCATGTTTAAATTAGTTTTTATCCTTTGTCTATTCCTGAACAAAAAGGGGGAGAATGATAGGGGGATAAATGATATCTAATACTATTATAATTGTATCTTAGTGTAGGAGATTTAACTTAGGGGGAGTTGCGACCTTCTTAGGTTGATCATAGTTGATAAAGGGGAGAATTAATTTAGGGGGAGTATTTATTTATTTTTCACGCATTTAATATTCTTGATATTCCCCATGCGTTTGATAGTTTGCTTAAGTGTGCAGGAATTATTCTAAAATGGCAACTTTCATCAGCAAAGATATGGATCCTCGGGTTTTTTGAGTCAAGCTATGTAATTTTTATTTTGTGTGGGATATATTTTTAAGTCTAGAAGAGCTTGACGACCCTTTAGGATTTTTGTTTGGTTTTTGTACCGGAAAAGCCAAAGAGGAGATTTATAAGGACACAAATTTTCGATTGAGTCTTAATGTAGTGTTGGCTCAATTCTGGACAAAAACATTTAAGTCATATGATAGTGTTCAAGTGTATCCATTCAAGCCAATGACGTGTTAGTTCAAGACGTAGAGGCCAAGATTATAAAGCTTCATCATATGCCGTGTTTATTGTGCCTTGTTTCTACGTCACAAACATTTGTTCCATTTCCTCCTAAGGTATGAATGCATTACATATATATATATATATATATATATATAGGAGCTTGGAACAATGTTTATTGGGTGTAATTTTATTTTAAATTGATGTTTATTTTCAGAAGGTTTCGTTAAAACTTTAAAATAAAGTTTCTGGGCTAAAAATCGAAGTTTAAGCATTCTGGAACTTCGTTCAATATTTTCGTTCAAACGAGTTTTTCATTCGAACGAGAATGTCGTTCGAACGAGTTTGCCAATGAATTTTTCCCATTTGCCTTTGGAACTTTGTTAGAAGTGTCGTTCGAACGAGACTTCGTTCGAACGACAATCTCGTTCGAACGAGAATTCTGGAGGGAAATTTTTTGGCTGTTTTAATCAGTTTTTACCCATGTTCCCACTTACTTTTACCCACTAACTCTTGACAAAAGTTATATATGCGGGAACCATGTTTGAAAAACCAACGTTTGACATTTTCTAAACACCTTTTTGAGAGAGAAATTTCAAAGTTCAAAGTTCATGTTTTAAGTGTTTGCATTTTCAAGAACATTATTTTTAAACACTTTTGTTTACACCCATAGTTTGTTTATTCTAAGTTACCATATATATATCTTGCTTGGAGTGTGTAGCATCGGGTCTTACTCTACCGAATTGAAGAGTTCGTTTGATTTTACTTCTACGTCCCATAAAAAAGAAGTTCGTTGTTTTGCTGCGGCATTCTCATATGGTGAAAGGCACCGTGTGTGGTTGATGGGTTCCTAAAAGCTTCATTGGTGGATTGCAAGGTTCTAGTGGAATCCAGAATTGTCGGCTAGGCGGAGGTAGTTACAAGAAGACGCGTCAGGGGCTTGGACGGAGTCAAGTCGAGTTGTTGTAAGTCATCTGTCTTTTAATCATAAAACCATCCTTAGTGGACTTAAGGCTAGGGTCGTCCGAGGTTTTTTCTCGTTGTGGGTTTTTTCTTGTACATCGCGGCGTAGTGGTTATTTATTTATTTTATCTTTTGCCAATTCACATTAGATGCATGCTTAGGTTAAAAAGATAAAATTGGTACATTTAATTTGGTTCTATTTAATTTGGGTAAAAGTTAATTTAATTCATATCATTAATTTTATTGGATAAAATTTGGTTTGGCATAAATTGCAAAATTGAATATTTATTGTTACGCATATTTCTAGGACTTGGATTGAATTATGTCATTTAAGTGAAAATTAATTTGTTGTTTAATTTAATGTCACTTCTTATTTTGATTAATTTTAATTTGAAAGAAATTAAAATTTGGTTTATGTAATTGTTTAGTTGAACCATCTCTATTCCACATCTAAAAGGAAATTACTTTTTGTAAAATCAAAATTGGGAGTTATCATTTCCAACAAGTGGTATCAGAGCGGGATCACTAAATTATTGCTTTTAAGATCCTTTTAAATATTTTTGATAAAAATTGAATTTTCCCCGTTTTTAAAATTTTCTATTTTCGATGGTTCTAATTACGCATATTGGAAAGCACGTATGCGTTCGGCACTTAGGTCTCTAGATGAGAGGGCTTAGTTGTATGTTGTTAACGAGTGATCCCCACCTACATATTTGGTTGAAAATGAACGTTTACCCAAACCCACCGATAGATGGAAGTGAGAATGAATTTAAACTTGCAAACTTTAATTCCCGAGGTTTAAATGCCTTGTTTAGCGCGGTCACACCGGATGAATTTCATCACATTATGACGTGTGAAACCGCTAAAGAAGCTTGGGATATTTTATAACTCACTCATGAAGGAACTAGTGTTGTAAAAGCTTCTAAACTCCAAAACCTCACCACTCAATTTGAAACCATCAAAATGAACGAAAAAGAATCATTTTATGAATTTTATGCTAAACTTTCCGATATAGTTAATTCTGAGGACCTTCAGTTAGGACAACTGTTCTGAGGTCGAGGTCAATTCTGAGTACCTTAAGTTGTGACGACTAATTATGAGGGTCGAGGTCAATTCTGAGGACCTTAAGTTGTGAAGATGAATTCTGAGGGTTGAGGTCAATTCTAAGGACCTAAAGTTGTAAAGACCAATTCTGAGGGTCAAGGTCTATTCTAAGGACCTAAAGTTGGGATGACCAATTCTGAGGGCAGAGGTAAATTCTACGGACCTTAAGTGGTAGCGACTACTTATGAGGGTTAAGGTCAATGATATAACCGTATATACCCTCGTCCAGGCCGAGGGTGTCCTCCACCCGGACGAGACCAAGATGATTTCTCAACCAATATCAAACGACCCTTCAAGGGGCCGACCCCTCATCAGGCCCAGACGAACCTTCAAGGGGCCGACCCATAATCATAGCTCAGACGACCCTTTAAGGGGGGCGACCCCTCATCAGGCCTAGACGACCCTTCAAGGGGTCGACCCCTCATCAGGCCCAGACGACCCTGTAAGAGGTCAACCCCTCTTTTTGGTCTGGACGACCCTATAAGGGTACGACAATACGAGGCCCAAACTAGGCCAAGCTCGCTGCCAGCAGGAACTTTGCCCTCGACCTCACATCGCAGGCCGAGGATGACATCATCACAATGCGTGATTTGGGAGACGCGTAGAATAGTGTGCGTGGGACTTATATGGCACGTGGAAGACCGTTATAACAATATCACCCCCTCACGTGAGGAAATATTATGTCATCATTAATCAAAGGTGGCACCTCCAGGTGTCAGCAGGGGATTGGCTAGATCATAACTCACATGCACCATGCATGCTTGGGGGGGGGGGTACACTACACCCCCCACGACCTATATATACTTGTCACCTACAACCCTGCAAAGGGATGGATAATTGGTAACCCTAGCTAAAACTCTGCTTGTACACAATTTGTATCCAAGGCCATTAGTGCCCATATTTAGTGGATCACACACTCACAGTGGATGTAGGCCTAATTGGCTGAACCACTATACATCATTATCTTATTCCTCTTATACTCATCCCCTTCTATACACTTACACACATACCTCTCTATGGCTGCCATTGTTATTACTGTTTGAGCCCATTATCACTTATTTGGTGGTGCTGAATCTTAGCATCATCAGTTTGGCGTTGTCTATGGAAACGAGAAGACATCTCTTCCGTTATATAGCTTGACCTCACCGAGTACTCTGGTGGTGAACAAATCTCCCCCTTTGTGGAGCTGTTTCACCATTAAGAGAGGCCCATTAAGGTTTTCAAGCTCATCAGTCTTTTGGTCATCCAACTCTCTATAGCTCAAACACATGGCACCGAAGATTCCACCACCACCTCTTCCTCTACCGAATAGTGGAGTAGGACCCATTTCCAGTTAGCCACCACTTCAGTCTGAAATGGCTGAGGTGGAGGCAGCCTTAAAGTCTCTTACTGCAAGCCAGCGAATTATACAAGAGCAATTTATAGCTCTTCGCCAAAACATACTAAGACCACCGGGAGTCTCACCGGAGAAGATTACTCCAGCAGTAGCCCCAGGGCAGCATGAGGCCAGGGGACCACCCTAAGCACCACGCAAAGACTTGCTGCCTCCTTAGTGGCGAAGGGATGTTGCTGATCCCCGGAGTCTACGCCTGTGGAGTCAAGGAAACTCTTGCCCAGAAGACAGATATGACGATCTGGAGGGGGAGGAGGCCCCCATAGAGTGCTGGGAGCCGTATGAGGTCTCCAACAATACTGTGCGACCTCTCTAGGAGAGCAGAGGGAAGTATGGAAGGCAAAATCCTGATAATCGCCCAAGGGGCTATGCTTTTGATCGTCTGAGCAGGGGGTCGACCTTTGAAAGGCTGGGCCCAATAAATGACCTGTGGGAAAAATTGTCCCGATCGAGAAGTATTACGAGGTCCAGAAGGGAGGCAGTAGATGGCCGACCCTATGCGGGCCGACGGGATGACGGTCAAGGGGAAGTAAACAGCCGACACAGGCCTATCGCATCAGAACCCTCCGTCCACCTCAAAGAGGCAACAAGGGATAACATCGTCCAAGCTGACCCTACGAGGACTTGGAACGGCTCGATTCAAAGGTTGGAAAATAAGATTGACGATATTCTGAAAAGTCGGGACCCTCTTCAGAGAGGATACTCCATAGGCTCACCCTTTGTGGCGAAGATAGTCAACTTCCCCACGCCATCCAAGTTCAAGTTACCAGTGGTCACCCCTCGGTACGACGGGAGCACCAACCCTGTCCACCATATTGAGATGTACCAATCAGCAGTAGACATATACTCTATCTCAGATGAGATGAGTTGCCGTGCCTTTTCTGGCACTCTGACTGGGGCTGCACATATCTGGTATATGTCTCTTCCAAAGAATTCCATTGAAAGGTTTAAACAGTTAGCAGACCGGTTCATCCATAACTTTTGTTTTGGAGTAAGGCCACAGAAGAAGACCACACACCTGCTTTATGTTAAGGAGGGGAAGAATGAGATCCTAAGAGACTACATAGCCAGATTTAACAAAGAAAAGTTAGAGGTCGAAGACTATGAGGAAAGCATAGCCATGATAGCCCTCATTGGAGGACTCCAGAAGGGGAAGATATTATGGAAGCTTGCTGAAGACCCTCCGAGGATAATGGTTGAATTGTTGTCAACAACAGGAAAGGTTATGAACGCCGAAGAGGTGATGGCACAAAATACGAAGACGAAAAAGGAGGCACTAGTGGGGGCAAGTACCAGAAAAGGAAGAAAGAGGGGAAGAAGAGGCTGGTAGATGACAAATTTGCCGACTATACCCCTCTGATGGTCAGCTGTGAGCACATTCTGAATGAGATAAAGAGTGATCGATCCTTTAAGTGGCCTGAGAAGTTAAGGGCAACCCCTCACAAGAGGAACAAAAACCTGTGGTGTGAGTTTCACTAAGACTATGGCCATGTGACTGACAAGTGCTTTGCTCTGAAAGATGAAATTAAAAAAATGTTAAAAGATGGGAAGTTAAGGAAGTACGTTGACAAGGGTGCTTTCAAGAGGGGACGAGGGGACGACCCTAGGAAGAAGAGGGGTCATACGTGCAGAGAAGATCCTCCAAACAGAAAAGACGACCCTTCAGATGATGAGGACGACCCTGACCTCCCACCGAGAGATGACCACGGCCCTATAAAGAGACTTAATATGATCTCATTCGGTGTTGGGATGATTTTTGAGGGACTGGTAGGAGGAAGGTCAGAGGTCGCGGACAGGAAAGCCCATGTGGCCGAGGCCAAGGCCGTAACAAAAGTTGTGCATTCAACCTCTATAGAAGTGAAGTCAGACAAGAGGAAGAAGGTTGATATGGATACTCTGATAGTAGGATTCTCAAGAATGGACTTCAAAGGCCTCTTGGCCCTGCATAATGACCCTCTAGTCATCACTACCAGGGTGCACGGAGGTGAGGTGCTAAGGATCTTGGTAGATGGGGGTAGCTCTACAGATGTGATGTTTTGACCGTGCTTGAAAGACTTAGGCCTCAGCCGTGCTAGACTCGTCCCATACCATCACCCATTGATTAGGTTCAGTGGGGAAAAAGTTCATCCTCTAGGAGTGTATGAGGTCGATGTCAGGATGGGGGAAGAGTGGCCGAGATGGCTTACCAAGAAGGTTAGCTTCTGCATGATGGATGGACATGTCTTCTCGGCCTATAACATTATACTAGGGTGAGTATCCCTCAAAAGGTTTGAGGCTGTGCCGTCTACAGTTCATCAGATGATCAAATTTTTGACCCCTTACGGGGTAGGGGAATTTCAGGGAGACCAGACGACGGCACGAGAATGTTACTTCAACTTCGTCGAAGAAAGAAAGGCGCACAAGAAGGCAACAACTACTTACAATATTGATACCCTTGACCCCAGGGATGAGAAAAAATTGAAGAAAGGAGAAGTCACGGAAGAGGTAGAATCCATCATCCTCAATGAGGATGAGCAAAAAAAACTGTCTAAATCGGCAAAGCTCTGAAGATGGACATAAAAGAAGACCTCATTAAGATGCTAAGGAGAAGGCATAGTATCTTTACATGGATTCATGCGGATATGCCGGGGATCGACCCCAAAATTATGAGCCACAAGCTCAACGTGGTAGAGGGTGAAAAGCCAGTAAAGCAGAAGAGGAGAATTTATTCTCGAGAGAAATATAAGGTCATTAGGAATCAGGTTAAGAAGCTAGAAGATGCAGAGTTTATCAGTGAGGTCATCTATCCCTAATGGCTGTCCAATGCAGTCACAGTCCCAAAAGCCAATGGGAAGTGGAGAATGTGCGTAGACTTCACAGACCTCAACAAGCATTATCCCAAAGAGAGCTTCCCTTTCCCCCACATTGATCAGATGGTAGACGCTACTGCTAGCCATGAGCTCATGAGCTTCATGGATGCCTATTCAGGGTACAACCAGATCTTCATGAACCCTGAAGACTCAGAAAAAACGGCCTTCATTACCGACAACGGGATATACTGTTATAGGGTCATGCTAAAAATACAGGGGCAACGAACCAACGCCTTGTGAATAAAATATTTGAAGACCAAATTGGGAAGTCCATGGAGGTCTATGTAGATGACATGCTGACCAAAAGTTTGAAGGCAGAGGATCATGTGGCAGACCTCGAGAGGACCTTTAACATGATGGACAAGTACCAAATGAGGCTCAACCCGGCCAAATGTATATTCAGGGTCGGAGCAGGGAAGTTCTTGGGGTTCATTGTCAACCAAAAAGGCATCGAGGCCAATCCCGAAAAGATGAAGGCCCTTATAGAAATAAAGACCCCCAAGACCATCAAAGACGTTCAAAGACTCACAGGGCGAGTGGCTGCTTTGAATAGGTTCATGTCCAGAGCCACAGACAGGTGTTTACCATTCTTTAAGATTCTCAAAAAGGCCTTTGAATGGAGTGAAGAGTGCGATCAGGCTTTTAAGGGGCTAAAGCCATACTTAGGGTCTCCCTTGCTTTTGTCACGACCAGTGCAAGGCGAATGGCTACATGTGTACTAAGCCGTCTCAGAATCGGCCATTAGTGCAGCCATTGTTAGGGAAGAGGATGGAGTACAGAAGCCTGTGTATTTCAATAGTAAGGCACTCCTGGGGGCAGAGCAAAGATACCCAAGGATGGATAAGTTAGCATATACCTTGATCCATGCATCAAGAAAAATGAAGTCGTACTTCCAGTCCCATACAATGGTCATCCTCACCGATTCTCCCCTCAGACAGGCCTTACACAAGCTAGAAAAATTAGGGAGGCTAATGACCTGGGATATAGAGTTGGGGGAGTTTGACATTATATATCAACCTAGGCTGCCCATTAGGGGCAAGCGTTATCGGATTTCGTGGCTAAATTTACTTGGGAAGATGATGAGGCTGAAGAGGAAACCCGCAAGAAGACGGATACCCGGCAAGACAGAATTGTTGATCCCTCCACAGAAAAGGCTGAGACAAACACTGCTAGAGAAAAAGTGGCAGAAAGCGAAGAGGGAAGATATCTCTTTGGACAGGGGTCCCTCTCCGAGGGAAAATTCTCGAAGGAAAAAATCGTGTGGAGCCTTTTCGTGGATGGGTCCTCTTGCGAAAGCGGAAGTGGGGCTGGATTAATTGTAACGACACCTGATGGCACAGACATTGAGTACGCTCTAAGGTTCAACTTCAAAGCCTCCAACAACGACTCTGAATATGAGGCCCTGATAGCAGGCCTCTCCTTGGCTAAGTCTCTTGGTGTCGATGATATTGCGGTCCATAGTGATTCAAGATTAGTGGTGAATAAGATACTAGGAGCCTACGAGGCTAAGGATGAGAAAATGGCCAAATACCTAGAAAGGGTAAGGGGACTATTAAAGAGCTTCGGAGAGGTAAAGTTGAAGAGGATACCTAGGCATGACAATGGCCGAGCTGATGCACTTGCTAGGCTAGCCTCAGCAACTAGGACAGAAGTCAGGAGGACAGTTTCAATAGAAATATTACTTCGACCAATGATCGAAGAAGAAGAGGGAACACTTGGATTTTGCTTAAACATCGACAAGGAAGCTTCGTGTATGGAACCTCTAATCAAATACATTAAGGAGGGAGAGATGTCGAAGGCAAAACAAGAGAGGAAGAAGTTGAGATACAAAGCTACGAAATTCATTGTCATCGGAGACACCTTGTACAAAAAGGGGTTCTTGCTCCCCTTACTCAGATGTGTGCACCCGTCTGAGGTCCCTCACATTCTGCAAGATGTGCATGAGGGGTCACAATCAAGACACATTGGGGGAAGATCATTAGCAAAGAGGATATTAACCCAGGGATACTGGTGTCCAACCCTGGGGAAAGACGCCACGACATACGTAAAAAAGTGCGATAAATTTCAAAGGTTTGCCACCATCCCTCACCAGCCCCATTAGCCTCTTACCTCCATCACATCCCTATGGCCATTCGCAGTATGGGTAATCAATCTAGTAGGGGCTTTGCCCAGGGCCGTCAATAACTATCGATACTTGATCGTGGCAATTGACTATTTTTCAAAATGGGTGGAGGCGGAGTCGATGGTAACGATCACAAAGCAGAAGACCTTCCAGTTTATCTGGAAAAACATTATATGCAGATATGGTCTCCCCAACACCCTCATCTCGGATAACGGGACTCAATTCAAGAATACATCTCTGGAGAAGTACTGTGAAAGGGTGAGTATCAAACAATGCTTCTCTACCCCTGGCCGACCTCAGGCTAACGGGAAAAGGAAAGTTATAAATAGGACAATCCTAGATGGGATCAAGAAGAGACTTGATGAGGCAAAAGGAATATGGGTTGAGGATTTATGTGCTGTACTGTGGGCCTACAGGACAACGGCAAAGACCTTTACCGGGGAAACCCCATTCATGCTAGCTTATGGCTCAGAAGTCGTCATCCCCACCGAGATTGGGTTTCCTACCCACAGGGTCCAAATGTATGACCCCTAGAGAAATATGGAAGAGAGGAGACTTGACTTGGACTTGATTGAGGAAAGGAGGGAAGACGTCGAGATAAGGCAAGCTGCCTACCAACAGAGGACTACAAGGTTTTACAACTAGCGGGTGAAGCATAGGCCAATTGCAGTGGGGGACTTAGTCCTCAAAAAGACTTGGCAGAAGCCCAACAAGCTCCATCCAAATTGGCATTACCCATATAGGGTCATCGATGATGTTGTCCCTGGAACCTATAAACTAGAAAACCTAGAAGGGGAACCCTTTTCCAACCCCTGGAATGCAGATCATTTGAAGAAATACTATCAATAATTTTGTAACGTCCTATCGGACCACAATTGTAATGAATGTGTTGCTCCAACAGAACACTTATAATGTTAATGAGAATGTCACATTGGTCCCTCATTTTGTGTTTGATTAATTTTAGATGATTGGGGTTATACTCGTTAAAACCATCCTCGGCTATGATGAGGGCAAATGGTGGGGACGACCCCTCATTTACCCTCAAGAAAGACGAGGAGGGGCTTGAAATTTAAAACATCATTAAGTTGGTGGAAACCACCCCCGGCTATGATGAGGGCAAATGGTGGGGACGACCCCTCATTTACCCTCAAGAAAGACGAGGGGGGGGGGGGGGGCTTAAAATTTAAAATATCATTAAGTTGGTGGACACCACCCTCGGCTATGATGAGAGAAAATGGCGGGGACGACCCCTCATTTACCCTCTAGAAATACGAGGGGGGACTTGAAATTTAAAACATCATTAAGTTGGTGGACACCACCCTCGGCTATGATGAGGGCAAATGGTGGGGACGACCCCTCATTTACCCTTAATAAAGACGAGGGGGAGGCTTGAAATTTAAAACATCATTAGGTTGGTGGACACCACCCTCGGCTATGATGAGGGAAAATGGTGGGGACAACCCCTCATTTACCCTCAAGAAAGACAAGGGGAGACTTGAAATTTAAAGCATCATTAAGTTGGTGGACACCACCCTCGGCTATGATGAGGGAAAATGGTGGGGACGACCCCTCATTTACCCTCAAGAAAGATGAGGGGGGACTTGAAATTTAAAACATCATTAAGTTGGTGGACACCACCCTCGGCTACGATGAGGGAAAATGGTGGGGATGACCCCTCATTTACCCTCAAGAAAGACGGGGGGGGGGGGGGGGGGGGGGGCTTGAAATTTAAAACATCATTAAGTTGGTGGACACCCCCCTCGGCTATGATGAGGGCAAATGGTAGGGACGACCCCTCATTTACCCTTAAAAAAGACGAGGGGTGGCTTGAAATTTAAAACATCATTAAGTTGGTGGAAACCACCCTCGGCTATGATGAGGGCAAATGGTGGGGACGACCCCACATTTACTCTCAAGAAAGACGAGGGGGACTTTAAAATTTATAACACCATTTAGTTGGTGGAGACCACCCTCGGTTATGACGAGGGCAAATGGTGGGGACGACCCCTCATTTACCCTCAAGAAGGACGAGGGAGGAGTTAGTGAGATTGTTAATTTAAAACATCACAAGATAAATCATACAAGAGATAAGCATAGAAGACAGAAAGAGACATGATATTATAAACAAAGTGTTACAAATGCTTGTTTAAGAAAAATAGAGTACAAGAATATTTGTCACATGAAGAGGGTATGGGCTATAGACAACCACCCTATTGAGCAATATCAGAGGGCAATGTTTCAACATTAATTATAGGAGTTTCTTCAACGACCAAAATGGGTCGATCCTCAGATGTGACGATACCTTCGACGTGAACTTGGGATTCCATATGGGCTAAGGCCTCAGCAATAAAAGGAACATCCAAATGAACTGCCTCAAGAGAGGGGCGGACAGACGATACAGCATCAGCAAACTTAAGGACGACCCACCGACAGGCCGTCCTGATCCCCCTCTCCAAGTATTCAAGACCGAAGCCTTGAAACTCGTCTGAGAGTTTGTAGGCCTCCACAGCATCAGCCTCGGCCTTCTTCACTGCCTCGGCTAGCTCGCTCTTGAACTGGGCGTTCAGGGCTTCTTCCTTCGCCTTGAAGAGGTCATCCCTCGCCTTCAGATCTGCATCGTGCTGCTTCATCATCTCATCAAGGACCCTTACATATTCGGTCCTTGCACTCTCTAACTCGACCTTTATAATCTCAAGCTTGGTCTTCAGATCGGTATCATGCTGAATAGCCCTCTAGGCCTCATAGAACTTTTATTGGTTCTCGACCATCTATTTGGTAGCTGATGTAAAGGCACAAACAGGCTGTACAAAAGAAGGCACATGTTGAGGGGCCGAGGGAACAGTTAGTGAAAAGTTGACTGAGGAAATGAAGTAAAAATAAATACCTGGGCTAGAGTATGAAGACCATAATTATACACCTTAGCCGGGGGCATCTTTGATAAGAAGTCATAGTCAGCGGCCGTGGGAACATTGAGGCCTTGGCTGCCCTCAGGTTGGCTATGAGGGAAGACGGTTCAGCCTTCAAAAATGTTAAGTTTTGGGACCAAAAGGCCCCCATGCTGGAAGAGGATCCAGTCCCCTCAGACGCCTCCACCCTCGCCCTCATCCTAGAATCCGGCCGAGGGTCGATAGGAACTTATGGCCCCTTTCTTTTATGGCTGTCGACGGTTGGTTCAACAGGTGTCGGCCCCATGGCCTTTGTCTTCCTCGGAGCCTAACCAGACAGTAAACTTGGTGCAGTCATCTCCCAGAGCTGATCAGATATGTTTGTAAGACGACCTGAAAGGGAGATGATACATCAGAAAGATACAGTGGCAAAGAGGACGCACTTAGAGAAAATGAAAAATTGAGCAAAAATCTACTCACATAATTCTTTCAGGGGGCCGACCCTCAGATCGGCTTCTTTGAGGAAGCGGGGGGTCATCAAGTCTTCAAATTTAGCAGGAACGTCCTCCTTCCCTTGCTCCCTCAGATACTCAACTATGTCCTTTTCATCCAAACTAAGTTCAGGGTCTGACCTAGCCTTCATAGAAGGGTTGGACCATCTCCTTGGGACTCTCGAATCGTCGTCCAAAGGCTGGACCCCGGCGGTGAATTCCCAATCCCAGGAAATAAAGAAATATCTCTTCTTCCAGTCATGGTTAGAGGTTTGTGCCACGTGGAGAAGATTTTTATCAGACTTCCTCACCCCCAGATGATAGTACCCAGGCTGTTTGGACGAGGAAGTGATATTGTAACAAGCTAAGAACACATCGGCCGAAGGCTCGTTGGTGAAGGTATTTTTCCACAAGGAGACATAACCGAGGATATTCCTCCAGGAGTTGGGAGGAAGTTGAGAGGGGGCAACGCCGAGGGCAGATAGTATATCGACTATGGCAGGGTACAGAGGGAACCTAACACCCACTCTGAGCATCTGCTCATAAACGCAACTTCCCCCTCATCCCCCTGGAAGACCCTCTCGTCTGAATTGGGGAACCTCATAGTTACATTAGGCTGCACACCAAATGTATGCCTCCACAACAAGAGGTCATAATCCCTAATGGTGGAAACATAAGTTGAGGCATGGGAGGTGTCAACTGGGTCAGCGTCCAAATTCTCTCCATCATCCTCAGTTCCCTCTCCCTCAGATCCCTCGACCTCATTACCTGTCAGAGGTCCACCGAGAAAGGCCATCTGGAAGGCATAAGGGGATAATGTTATCACGGGAACAGCCTCGGAAGGGACCACCCCTCGGCCTATCGGCTTGGACTAAAATCAGACATCTCTCTCCTCCCAGAAGGCCCAGCGCCTATTAGTGACGATGCTCTCTCATCCATCTCTCCTTCGTATGAATGACTCTCGGATGGATGACAAGACAACCCACAAGACTCAGATGGTATTATTATGGCTAAAGGAATGGGGAAGATGGGTCGTACCCAATTAGGGTCGGCCCCTTGTCTTCTCTCGTCCTCTTCCTCTATTCGCCTAATCTCTACGAAGAACTACTATTTCAGGGATGGGAATTCCTTGGCTAAATCATAAAGCCTCCTAAGAATTAAGGGGAAGACCCTACACTTAGAAGAATTTGGATAAGCTAACTATAAACAGTCTCACAGTTGACTAAGTTGGACTTTTGGATTAAAAACAAAGAAGTAAAGGGTTTCGATCAAGAACACTCAATAACAACTCGCAAGATATAAAAAAGCCAAAGAAAAATTGAGTCCTACAAGCCTAAAGCAAGAAAGCAAACAACAATGGAAGAGAAAGAGGGCACGAGGGCAGAGAGATTACCTGAGAAAGAACAACGAGACTGCCAAGCTCGAAATGCTAAAGTTACAAAAATGGAGATTTGAGACTGTTGGGAAACAAGAGAGAGAAAGCTTGGGCGCAAAGAAGAAGGAGGAGAAAAGAAAATGTTTCAAAAAAACCTTTATATACCTTGTTACAAGTGGGCCCAACAATTAATATAGGGCACAGCCCACGAGGAAATACATCATTAGGGCACAAAGTCCCAAGCAAAGTGTGCAGCCGCCACATCTGGGAAACTGGAACAATGATGGATATCTGTCGAGGTGTCAAATCAGCTTGACAGGTGTCACTCATCAAACTAATCATACGCTTGTCTCAAAAGCAGCACTATCCCTCAGTCATCTCAACAACATCGATGGCTAAGGTATGGGGGGTGATTGATATACCCATATATACCCTCGGCCAAGCTGAGGGTGTCCTCCACCTGGACGAGGCCAAGATGATCTCTCAACCAATATCAGACGACCCTTTAAGGGGCCGACCCCTCATCAGGCCCAAATGACCCTTCAGGGGGCCGACCCCTTATCAGGCCCAAATGACCCCTCAAGGGGTCGACCCATCATCATAGCTCAGACGACCCCTCATCAGGCCCAGACGACCCTTCAAAGGGCCGACCCCTCATCAGGCCCAGATGACCCTTCAAGGGGTCACCCCTCTTTTTTGGTCTGGATGACCCTATGAGGGTACGACAGTACGAGGCCCAAATTAGGCCAGGCTCGCTGCCAGCAAGAACTTTGCCCTCGGCCTCACATCGCAGGCCGAGGATGACATCATCACAGTGCATGATTTGGGAGATATGTGGAGTAGTGCGCGTGGGACTCATATGGCACGTGAAAGACCGTTATAATAATATCACCCCCTCACGTGAGGGAATATTATGTCATCATTAATCATAAGTGGCACCTCCAGGTGTCAGCAAGGGATTGGCTATATCAAAACTCACATGCACCATGCATGCTTGGGGGGGTACACTACACCCTGCAAGACCTATATATACTTGTCACCTACAACCCTGCAAAGGGATGGATAATTGGTAACCCTAGCTAAAAATCTGCTTGTACACAGGAGAGAGAGAGAGAGTGAGCTTATGTGCATTATATTCAAGGCCATTAGTGCCCATATTTAGTGGATCACACACTCATAGTGGATGTAGGCCTAATTGGCTGAACTACTATACATCATTATCTTATTCCTCTTATACTCATCCCCTTATATACACTTAGACACATACCTCTCTATGGCTGCCATTGTTATTACTGTTTGATCCCATTATCACTTATCTGGTGGTGCATAATCTTAGCATCATCAGTCAATTCTGAGGACCTTAAGTTGTAGTGCAGGAAATTTATCTCCAGGGAAATTTTAAGGTATCTTAAGGGTGTAGGTGATCTTGTGGTTCTACTGGGCATTGTGTCGTTTTGGGACTCCAGTAGGGGAGGCTTTAGTTTGGGATTCTGGATGAGAATGGTAGTAGACTTGGATGCAGGCGCATCGTTGGTTTTGCTAGTAGAATATATTTAGGATAGGTGTGTAAGATTAATCATGTTGGGGATTAGAGCGTAAGATTAATCATGTTTGGGATTTTGAGAGTTTGTAAGGGGCTTAGTGCTCCCAAAAAAGATTTTCTTGAGGTTTCATATTTTTCAGGGATTTTTTTGGAATTTTCTAGCATTTTTTGTAAAAAATTTAAAATGGGGTGTCGATAGGAAGTCTTGGGAGGCTACCAATCGATAAGGGCATGAAATCCTAGGCTTCCTTGGGAAGAGGAAAATGCGGCTACTGATCGGTATGGTCAAGGGGTTGTTGATCGATAGGGCCCTTAGCCTTCTATAAAAAGAGGGGGCGATCCCTCCCATTTTTTGCACCTTCAAGTGTTTGAATCGTCTGCTTTCTCTCTCTAAAAATTGTTCCTAAGTGAATTTTACTTCAAGACTTAAAATGATTGGTTCTTCAAATGAGGGATACAACATTGAGTGGCTGGCCGTTGAAGACTGTTCTGGCTTGGAGTGGCAGTCTAGGGAGTCTATTCCTTTGGACAATGAAAATTTCTTTGATTTGTTTGATCCTATAACTGATGAGCGTATCCTACTGTGCGAGACATCATACCATCGTTCGTCTAGGGTGAGGAATTGTAGTGGCTACGTAAGTTGGTGGCCTTTGGTATTCCATTTCATTTTTCTCTTTGTTCTTTATTCTAACGAAAGGTTTTCCTTTTTCTTCTTTTGCAGACTGACATTTCTCCTTCGGGTATTCGATCTCAGAGGATGATGAGGCTATAGGAGTTTTGGGAGAAACTCCTTGATGTGGTACGCTGGATGGTTTCCTATGTGGGTTTTGGTTGTTTGACATAAGCTTTGGATTAGATGCCGCATTCTACTGCGGTTTCATGTGCTCTGAGGGAGATATGGTGGGACACTACCCATAATTTTCATCTTGGCTTCGGGGAAATGATGGTCACTCCTATAGACGTTCAGTAACTGATGGGGATTGATTTTGAGGGATTTCAGATAGTGGTGGGTCACACAATGAGGGTGACACCGGAGGCAGTGCATGCGGTATTGGGGGATGTGTCTAGGATCGTATTTGGGGATTTGATCTGCATTTCCAACTTTTAAGGAGACGCTCCTAAAGAGGAGGGTACACATGACTAATGCGCAGCAGGTGAGACAGATGGCCCGTCTGTTTATTTTGCTTTTGTTGGACGAATTTTGGTGGCGATGAGCGGTGGCGTCGTCCATATTTGGTTCTTAGCATTTTTTAGGACGATTTTCTACGTCCAGCTGTATGACTGGGGGAGCCTGACCTTGGCATCCCTTTATTCTTATTTTTTACGACGATGATAGAGGATGCTCCGATCATTCCGGTTACTCACCCTTCCTACAACTTTCGATTGAGTAGCGGGGAGTCACTGAGAGTGCCTCACCGTCCTCATGCGCTGATGTTTGGGTTGACGGGGCTTACAGATGAGGCCCTCTGGACTGAGGTGTATTCTATCTTTCTTATCTTGTTCTATTGATTTTTCTTTGCTTCTTTACTGACTGATTTGCCTTTTATTGTTGCTTCTTTGCTCGCAGTATGCTCGGGTGTCGACCATTTGGTTAAGGGAGATCAGGGACCAGATGGCCTCCATGTCGGATTATATAAAGAAGTCATCTCCTTCATGCTTTGTGTCGCCTAACACCTCAGATTAGGGTTCAAGTTCTAAGAGTGGAGGATTCACTGATCGTCACGGGCAAAAGTGCGTCTGTTGTGGGGGTTGAAGGTTGGAGAGAGAGTTGAGGGTTCGCGTGAAGTCCCGTTTGTATTTACTAATTTTCTTTTCTATCTGTAAAATGTAACCACGTGAAGCGAAATATATATGAAGAAATATGTGATATTAAGTCTTTTCGGTTTATGACGTTGTAGAATAAAAGACCGTTAATCAAAAATCCCTTTTGTACTGGCAAATACACTAAAACATGTATAATGGCAAGTAAGATGTCAATCCCCCCCTCCTTAATTATGATTTTTGAAAATAATTGTGAATGGATATGTATTTAAGTAATAATGTGCTAATATTAAACTACACTAGTAAATAAATAAAAGGATAAAGTGACTAAATATGAGGAGTGGACAATTATGAGATAATTCAAGGGATAAAAATTCACCACTTAACCTAGTTATCTTCATTCATTAGATTATCTATTTGAAATACCCTCAAATACACATAAATTCACAAATCAACTCTCATTGCAAATGCGAATTTATATATAGTCGTTTTAGAAGATTAATATTTAAATTTCACTAACTCTATAAAATAAGATTTAAACATTTTCTAACAAATCAGTCGCTAGGGAAAATTTACTAAAAGTATTTTAAATCATAAAAAAAAATAGTTTTAGAGTTGAGAAATTCAAACTACAATATCATTCAAAAAATGCCTATCTCTAATTTAATTAATGAATAAATATTATAATCTGAATTTACGATTTCCTCTAGAAGATAGTTCACCCTCTCTCGAGGAGTAAATATAAATAGCAAAAATTCAATATTCATATTCAAAGGGGAATAATAAATACACAAACTGAAAATAAAATTAATTAAGTTAAGGGTTTCATCTCACCCTTACATGGGGTATACAGCCTCTCATTTTAATATTATTACATATTAAATGCATTAATGACATAATAAGAGGCATAATAAAATAGAATGAGAATAAATTAGTAAATCAAGTCTCCTTGAATCTAATATTAATTTCCCAAGATTGAACAATAATTGCTTCCACAAATCGGAATTTTTCAATACTCAAATATGTCACTTAACTCACAAGTTTATCTTAAAATTGTCTCCTTCACACTCAAGTCACTCTAAAAAAAATTGATAAAAGAATAGTTAAAAATAGATTAGGAACAAAAAATGGGCTCCAAATGGAGCATCTAAACTAAAACTATCCTACCCCAAATTATTTTCCCCCACTCTCTTGCTGTCTTCTAAGATCCCCTTTTCAAATGCGCATGAGTCTTCTTAGTTAAGAGGCATGGAGCAAGGGGTAGAAATGAAAGGTACAGTAGATGAGGGTAGTTTAGGGAAAAGGAGGTAGAAGTATGTGACTTTTATTTTTGTGAATGACAGATGTTTGGATTTTGTAGGTAATGGGTTTTTGCACGAAATGGGTAAGAGTCTTTGGGTCAAAGGTAAATAGGTTTTGCATGGGTTTAAATTTTGGTTTAAGACAGATTTTTTAGAGGTAGGAGAAGGTCAAGCTTATGCCGGAGGTGGGTTCCGGGTTGAACGTGGATTCGTCGGAGTGGGTTTTCTGGCCGAATTTGGGTGATTTGTGGGTTAAGAACATAGCGGAGGTGTAAGGCTGGTAGTAGCTCGCCAGAATGGGTTTAGGTATAGAGACAGGTCCGGGTTGGCATCCGGGTTTGGGGTAACTCGAGTATGGGTATAAGGTTGGCAGGTCGACGGGTCTCGCAAGGTTTCTATTATTTTGGGATATTATGGTAGGATATGCGCTTGAGGATAGAAAGTGTGAGGTAAAATTAGGTGTGGGTGGGTGTATGGGAAGTGTGCCTATTTGCGAATTTCGGTCCTATTCTAAAATTGGTAGTCCTACTGATAAGCACCCAAAAATGTATATTTTATACTCCGAATAGACGTATTTTAGTTGCTAATTCTCGACAATAATGGTCTTATGCGCGTAAATGTTCAATGTGCAGGCGTAATTGCGTTTGCGGTTCAAAAAGCATTATTTTGAGACAAATGTGACTCAAATGGAGCTAATTCCTCGTTCTCGTAACTTTACCCAAGCCTAAACTGATCCTAAACCTACCTCGTACCCCATGTGTGTTTAGTAGGGGTGGACAAAAAAAAGACCGACCCGAATGGACCGATTGGACCGAACCGAACCGAACCGAAAATTAAGGCTATTTCGAAACCGGTCTGAAAATCGGTTCACAAAAACTAAAAACCGATTAATCCGGTCCGGTCCGCGGTCCACTATATTAAAAGACCGATTTGGACCGGACCGAACCGATTCCTATATATATATAATAAAAATAATGTTATTGTGTTTCTTATGTATAGTTTTTGAATTAATGTATATAACTTATGAATTTAATTTGGAACATTTTATATATGTATAGACATTTTTTTAATTTGGGTTAAAAAACCTATGTAAATATCACTTGGAGTTTCGAGTATTATTTTTTTGTATATATATTTGTGAGAAAAATAGATAAAAACATTCATAAAATGTACATATATATAAAATAGGGTCAGGACCGAATTTTACCCCGGACCGGACCGAAAAAAGCCTAGACCGAATTAGTAGGTTAACCGAATTAATCGGTCCGGTCTCGGTCCAAAAAAATTGAGGACCGAATATTCGGTCCGGTCCAAAAAATAGGCAAAACCCGGACCGGACCGGACCGTGCCCACCCCTAGTGTTTAGTTTGTGCCTTTTTATATTTTTTTAGATTTTTAGTTTCAGTCGTTTTTATTTTTAGAGTTTATTTTAGATTTTTTAGAATTTCTAGGTTTATTTTCTATTTTATTTTATTTATTTTATTTTTATTAGTATAATTTTATTTTATTTTATTAGTTTTTAGTTTTTATTAGGATTATATTTTTTTAGGATTTCATTTATTTTTTAGTTTTATTAGATTTTACATTTATTTAGGATTTTAATTGTTAGTTTAATAGATTTTTATTTTTATTTTTATTTCTTTTTAGTTTCTTTTTTATTTGAGTCTTTATTTTATCTTTAGATTATGATTTTATTTTTGGATTTTAATTTTTAATTTTATTAGATTTTTTTAGTTAGTTAGTGTTATTTTTCTAAGGGTCACAATTTAAACACACACCCTCACACCTTAATACCCAACACCTTATCCACACCATAACACCTCCTAAGACACACACACTCTACCATACACCTAACCACACACAATCATCACCCTCATCATCTTCAACCTATCACCCTTCTTTCTCTTCTAAACCACCATTAACAACCAAAACCCACATCTCTTCTAACAACCCAAACCCAAACCACCATTAACCTTCCCAAACCAACCAAATCCACCCATCTTCTTCCTCACATCACTTACATTCTCTCTCCTCCCTCAAATCGAAACCAACTTAAACCCAACCCGAAAAAATCCGTTATTTCACCTCCATATCACCAAGCTCCACCCACCATCAATGGTGGGTCTTCCACCTCAAAAATTTCCAACCCAAACCCGAAACCCAGTTTCAACCCTCTCTCTCCAAACCCCACTACCTGTCTTCCATATGCCCGAATCCCGTAGCTCACCAACTCAGATTCGAACCCCCTGCCGCCGGTACCCCCAAACCCGTGAGCTACCCCGGAGTGACCTCACCTTACGTTGCCAACCCTCCATCAACACTGAAGCTCTAACCCGAGAACCCCATACCCAATTTCGTCAAAACCAGAACCAAAAATCCATAAGCCACATGCTTTACCCATGTCCCATTTTTAAAACCCACCAAAGACAAAATCGATTTTTACCTGCTTTTGTCTCAAGACTAAAATAACCAAATGAAACCCACATGCTAAATTCCTCCTACTCATTTTACCCAATATACCCTTAAACCCCACTTCCCACGTGCACAATTAAAACACCAAAATACCCTCACCCGTATCAGATTTTTATATCCTCTCAACCCACATGTGTAATACCCCGTATTTTTATGCTATATTAATTTGAGGATTTATTAAATTTAATATGAGTTAATTATTTAATAAAAATTCGGAAATTCATTATGTTATAATTATTAACGTGACGAGAGTTAGTAATTATGGGAAACTTGTTGAATATTACTAATGATCAAAGTAATATATAATATTGGTTCTATTAAATGTCACGAGTGAATAGAATGACAATTATGAAAATTTAAGTCGGGACGTGCCTGTGTCGCGTCGAGAATAAATGTTGATAAATAAAAGTGAATATTTTATAAGTTGTTCGTATGGTCGTTTTGAGTGCGCCGACGTGTCCGGAAGGGTCGAGATAGTCAGAAAAGTGTACCCGGGGGTTTAGTTTGGGTCTCGGGGTATTTTTAGGCCTAAGTGGTACCCCGGGAGGGCATTTTGGACATTTCACATTTATGGGTAATTAAACCCACGAAAATCAGAAACCTATATCATCCATTTAGGTTAGTCAGCTAGGGTTAGAAAACTCAAACACAAGTGACGACAATAGGAGAGGGAAGAAGAAAGCTTCCAAGGCAATCCAAGGCCCCAAAAGTCATCCGTTTGCACCGCCGCCACCACCAACGCGTAGATCGCGAGACAAGGAACGCAACCACACCAAAATCAGCCGTAAAACAGACTTCTAAAAATCCCAGGCAAGTGTTTATCTTGCTTATTTCGTTGGTGCAATTTCCATATTAGTTTAGGAATGATTAGGGATGAAATATATGGAAGAAAACCCAAGTTGTGATAGGAATTTGCATGTAGTAAAGACTTAAACCTTATTCTGGAAATCTTTTGTGATGTAAAAGAATAATCCACAAAATTTTGGTGTAATTAAGAAAGAAATTATGGAGTAAAACAGATTAGAACCATGATTTAGAGATTTTTAGGGTTCTTGAGTTTTAAATGAATTTCGGCATGATTAATCCATGTTTAGTGACATAAATTGACATGCTTTACGTAGGATGTGTATCATATCATGTTAGGATGTTAGTAGGACAAGATTTTGGACGTTTGGGAATGTAAAACTTGAAATTGGATGAGAATAGGTGTTAGAACCCGTAACTGCAATTCTGCAGAAATCGCAATACCTGCTTGATCGATCGATCGAGCCTAGAGCCTCGATCGATCTAAGGTTCGATCGATCGAGCCCCAAACCTCGATCGATCGACCCCTCCTGGTAGACTCATGTTTTCCCTTATTAATTAGTTGAAAGTCAATTTAATGTGAAATAATTCTTGGGCATCCTTAATAAAATGTTTTGGGAGATATGGAGGACTAGTAGGACATATGAATAATTTTGGGATGTTTAATATGAGAAGAGAATTGTACTTGTGGGATAATTACTTAAGGGTTGATGAATTTATGAATTAACAGGAGAGTTGCGTAAGAGAGGTACGTTGGAACATAGAAAGGACCCTTATTGAATTTTATACTTGGGAGGATAGAGTCCATCCATGTTACGTATTCAGATGAGAAAACCCTTCAAGTTAAAGTTAGAAACGAACTCTTATACGTAATACTAATAATGTGAAAATTAAGGACAAATGTTGTAATTATGGGTGATGAGAGGAACCTATATTAATATGATAAAAGTGGTATATTTATATGATTGTGTATGCATATATTATATACATGTGAAAACCATGCCCGCGCTACTTGCTATCCCTGAGGTTACCGCACTGGGACGATCTTATCCTGTGTTGCCTAATGGGGGATATTGATTCGTACCCTAGGAGATAGATATCCTTGGTACAGGCTATCGAATAGATAGTTCAGAAGGTCCTAAGAGACGTGACGGTATGTACTGACCTCTTAGAGACTTGGAATCTATGCTTCGCCTCAATCTTGTTTGTGTTTATATGTTGATACAGTTCGAGAGTGATTCCGATCTTGTATTTCCCTTAGTGTGATCGATACGGGGATTGGATAGTAGAGTATGCCCGCACCATAGTTTTATTTGGGGTGCTGATATAATATATATATTATATGAGTAGTTAATATATATATATATATATATATATATATATATATATATGAAATTCTGCAATCTGGAAATGCCTACTGTGATTTGATATGTAGGACATGGTTGATGACTCAAATTGTAAATACTTGTTTTGAGAAAGTATAATATGACACTGGAAAACTTCATTGATTAATAAAGTTAAAATGAGAACTTTGGTTACTAATTGAAATATTCTTTTCAAATAATTGAATCGTTAAATTTTGAATCTTACAAGTACTCTAAGATAAGTTAAATCACTGGGAAGATTAGTACGATAAGTGATAAGACAAACCGTTGGGAAGGTTAGTGCGATAGGTGTGCACATTATAAGAGAGGTGATAATTTCTCAAGAGAGTGTCGCACTAATATGTTGTTGCATTGACCTGTATCAATTTAAATACTTGCTAAACGTATTTTAAATCAAACACACTATCGGGCTCTGATCCGTTTCTTTTTCTCTTTCTCTTTCTCTCTCTTGTATATATATGTATATATTACAGGTGCCCAGCCACATGGGCGTCTTGCTTAGGATCCCTTGAAAGGAACGTGCTGCAGCTTAGGTGGGAGTTGCAAGCCACTTGCATAGACGACTTCGTTCACTTGATTCCACATCTATCATTCTCATTTATTGGGCATGTGTCGCCCTTTCCACTATTTATCTGTTATTGGGACATTTGTATTTCAGTTATTTCTAGTACGGTTACTTTGGGATTTATTTCAGCATGAATGTTTTACTTTAGGTTTTAAATGTTGGGATTTTGAATGTTGAATGTTTCAATTAATTGGATTATGTTCCAGGATAATTGTTGTATGATTATTACTTATTGAAAATATGGTTAATAATTAATTAAATAAGTTTTTCTTTAAAAATACAATTTGGTTAGAAAGGTTAAAAATGGTTTTGACACTTAGCTTAATTAATTAGGGTGTTAATTTGGAAAAGTTTATTTTTACGACAGTGATGCTAAGAATGAACCAACTGTTCACCTTGATTTTAATTTAATAAAGGAGTGATCTCCCGATATTTAATTTGGCGGGGTGTCACAACATGCTCCTCTCACCATTTCCATGCACACTCATGTCAATTACCCAATTTACCCCTAGCCTCCATGTGCACCATGTAAATTGAAAACTTGGGCCATTTTCAAATGATCTCAAATTTAGTTTTTTAAAACTCTTGTGTGATAAATTTCTCTACACCCCTCTTTAGAGAGTATTTTCATTTTTAGCAAATATCTCAATATAGAGGTGTGTAGTGAAATTTATCTCTAAGATGAATTCCACCCAACCTATCTATAATGATTTTTTGCATTTTTAACAATTATTTCATAATAGATTGATGTAGTTGAATTACAATTGAGTTTGTCTCTAACTTACCCCCTTGATGTGGATTGACATCCTTACTTACCGCTACACTTGAGTTTGATATTATTTTGTAGGTATTTTGAAGATTTTGACTAGAGGAGCTTTTCAAGCAACGACGAAAAAATAATATACCGAAAAGTTTACTTTACCAAATAGCGTCGTTGTCGGGGAGCGTGAATTACAATTGTTTTCCCCTCGCTTTACCCCTTTGAGTAGCTTTATCAAATGGTGTCGTTGCCATTCTTGGGAGAGTGAAGCAGTTGGAGCGGATTTCACCTTGTAGTTCATTTAATTTTTGCACTTTTTTGTTTATTATTTTTTTAGTACAATTTTTTATTTTATTAGGATTTTTATTCTTGGCTTGTACTGCAGTGCATAGAGACACCTTTATTTTCTTTTTCATTTTTTCAATTGTAACAATCGAAGAAAGCTTGATAGGGAAACCAGACAAGGTCGAGAGAGGGCGTCCAAAGGCGAGGAATTAGATGCCTCTCTACCTTGGGTCTGTAGGACACCCGGGGTCGAGTGAGATAGGCATGGTCTACCCCCGACCGACTCAAATTTTTTCGGCACCCCACGGCATAAAAACTGTGGGAGTTACATCTCTTGAACACTCACGTCTCTCCTGTTAGCGAGTCAATTCTTTTGTGTGCTCTTGTGTCATTTTATTCTCGCATTTATTTTCAAATGGTGTGATGAATTAAATTGCTAAGACCTACACCCGGTCACTCACGAGAAGGAATTTCATCACCCGACTCACTCGCTTACCAATTGTGTGCTACCCTAGCCATCACTAAATTTAAAATCAATTAACTAGGTAGCACAATAGGAGAAAACTTTGCAAATGCGATCACTCAGATTATTCCGTGATTTTTTATTACCCGCGGACTTAATTAAAATTTGACTACCCTTTTACTAAATTCAAAGACAAAAATTGGCTATGTGTTAGTTAGGCATTATCCTTGACTTTCATGTGTCCAATTCATTTTTCGGTAGTCGATTTTAGTTGGTTCGTCCAAAATCAAGAGTCCATATTTTCCCCACCTTTTCTTCCAAAAATCCAAAAACATTTTCTTCCTTTATTTGTTTTAGAAAAATACAAAACTATTTTTCTTTCCTTTTGAAAAAAATTTAAAAAATCCAAAAATATTTTTTTCCCACTCTTTTCTTCCAAAAATATTTTTTCCCTTGGTTTTCTCCAAAAAAATAAATAAATGATTTCTTCCTTTATTTTTTTTAGAAAAATCCAAAAATATTTTCTTTCCAATTGAAAAAAAAATTTAATCCAAAAATATCTTTTCCCACTATTTTCTTCTAAAAAATTCAAAAAAATTTTCTTCCTTTCATTCTCTAAAAATCCCAAAAATATTTCCTTCTTCTTCAAATTATTAAAAGACCAAAAAAATAAAGAAAATGAAAAGAGAACATCTTGAAAATAAAAAATAAGGCTGTGATCGGTGATTCTTCACCCTCACCTTTATCAAATTATCCAACAAGGCTGACGCTTTCGTCTTGTTTGGGGGTGATTCTCATCACCCAAATTTTTTGTCGTCCCGGGCTTTCATAGTTCTTATCCTTTTGGTGAGAATAATTCGGTCTGGCTGAAGACATTAAACTTAGCGCTACCGGGAGGCAGCCCGTTGTTTCTTGTACTAGTTTCATCCTGTTTGGGGTGGGTGTTTCACACCACCCAATGCTTTACATGTTTATAAATTCGTACACATTTTGTCAATCATATCAATTATTCAGGTCTCATTTTGGCTACACATGTCCCCTTCATTAGCGGTTGATTCTGGTAATCTCTTCCCTCCTTTCTGCTCTCAATTTTAAAAGTAATTTTACTTAGCATCGAGGACTTATTGTTTGGGGGTGGGGAATTTTTGTAACACCCCGCATTTTTCATGCATTAAATATTTAATTAATTCGGAAATTGAAAATTACTTGTGAGTCGTAATTTAATTGAATTAATTAGGGAAATTTTATTTAAATATTAATCGAGGAGTAAATGGTTAATATTTACGGGAAGTTATTTACTAAGTGAATAGTAATTAATTATTTAAGACATTTCGAGTATTAATGACAGGATATGCACTTATCTCAACCGGGAGTCGGTATAGACTAAAGTGGTGAGGGGATAAACATTTTTATGAATTGATTCGGATACCAATTTTGAGTGTACGGTTGAGTCCGGATGGGCCGAGATAGTCGGAAAAGTGTACCCGGGGGTAGTAAATGGGTCACGGGGCATTTTTAGACATAGCCGGGCCCACACGGGGGCATTTGGGTCACTTGGGCTTGTCCCATTAGGCAAAAAACGGGATTAGGTAAATTAAGGAATTGGAAGGAATAATAAAATGGCTGATAAAGTTTTAGAAAAGGCTAAGTGTATGAAGGAACCCTAATAGCAGTTAAAGGCAGTTTTGGGATCACTAGAGAGCCAACAAGGATCGTCTTCAACCTTGGAAATTCATCTCTGAATCAGACACTACGAAACCTAAGGCAAGTGGATAACTTACAATAGTATTGAATCTGTTTTGAAATTCATATTTATGTGATGTTTTTGATCAAAATTCGTTTTGGGTGTTCATGGCATAAACATGAGGTTTTAAAAATAATAATCTGATTTACGAATTTGAATGAGGATTCTTGTAGAAATCTGATATTATAAATTGATGCATATCTGGTAGGATGATATCTGGATAATTAGAAAAGAATTTGGTGAAGGGATTTGGGATGTAAATGGGTAAGGAATTAAAGATGAATATTTCCTCAAATTCAGAAAGTGTAGTTAATGGACTAATTAATAACATTGGAGGGCATTCTGGAGGTCCCTAATAAGGTTCCTAACTTGTATTATGGTTAAGAATGCTTGAGATTGCTGGTAGAAGGAGTTAGGGTTTTATGAAACTCGTCCACGGCAGAATCCGTCTTCGCGAAGAAGACGAAGACCTGCTCGATCGATCGAAGGTCGGCAGATTTTGACAGTTCGCCCAGTTTTATTTTATATAAAGAAAATTTAAATTTAATCTTTTTCCATGAATTAATTTGGTGAGAAATTAATACATGGGTTTTAAATCTAATTAATCGTGAATAAAATTAATTAGGATTTGGAGACGACTTAGTGTGACATCCTAATTTAAATTCATCAGGAATTTAGACTCGGGTGATGTTGATTAGGACTACGAGAGTAAGTCCAAATTAATGGTGGGGGCGACACCAAAGGTGACTTAATTAATTAATGTACGAATTAATTAATGATTAGAGTTGGACCGTAAACTCTTAATAAATTAAATAGGCTTATGTTACGGATTGTGTACATGGTGTAGTCGGGACATTTTTAATTTATACATATGTACGGGGTGTGACAGTATATATATATATAGTGTGTGTGCATTAATATCAGTGATTGGATATTATTAGTATATACTCTAGTGCTATAGGGGGAGGTTGCGCATAGTGGATGAATCCCCTAGCTTGAGGAGTAGGGCGAGTATAATCCCAGGTCATAGCGTCCGTTATATGGGTGAGGGACATCTCACTTTCAGGGAAGGAATATGACCGCCTCCAAATTCATTTGTTAAACTAAGTTAGTGAGCGAATCTAACTCGGATAACTAGGTTATGTGAGTACACCTAGTGGGATAGCACTTGGAAAAATTTATATTTTTGTGAGTATTTTTACTCGGCCAAAAGTTTGTATTAAATGTTATTTCAGTATGTTTGTGAATACTGTAAAATGATTAAATATATAATTAGGTAGATAATTATATATGGGATAATTAATACACAGTGAAAAATGTATTATGTGCATAACGGGTGTGAATGTTATATGAAATTAAAATGGGTAATGATTTAATTAAGTTTGATGTTTATAATAACTTAAAAATCATGAATTAAGGCATACTCATTTAGTGTAGGAAAATTTCAAGGGTTAAAATAAGTATTGGGTCAAGAGTGCAGGACCTAGTAAATTAAATGGAAGCGTTAGTAGTGCACATTAGAGGAGGGGTGAGGAAGTCCTCAAGAGAGTGCGGCTCTAACTAAAATATGAAGAGCATGCATATTTATTTATTACTGCAAGTTAATCACTTGTTAAATGTTTTCAAATGTTTTTGGGTACTAACCCTTGCTATAAAATTTTTAAAAACCTTTTAGGTGTCCAACCACAAGGGCGCTAGGCTTGACTCTATTCCATGTATCCTTTGCTGTAGCACATGTGGATGTTGCGGGGTTTTGATAGACGCCTCCTTCTTTCGTTCGTGTAGGAATTCTCTAGCAGTTATCTGAGCATGTCGCTCACAGTTCATATATTAGACTTGTTAAGATTTTTCTTCCTATCTTTACTTGTATTGGTTAGTTGGACCGATGGTTTATTCGGTTAAGTATTTTAAATTGTGGATGGTTATTTTAGTTAATTGTGATTGTGTATTATTTTATGTTCCGCCTGAGTTTTAATTAATTTAAAGATATAAAAAAATAAAATAATTGGCACCAGTCTATTTTTCTCACTTAGGTGGTTAGTAATTAAAAAGACGACAGTGATGCTAAGAATGGACCAACTGAGAAATCTTTTCTAACATGATTTAGGACTGATCACCCGGGATTAATTAGGTGGGGTGTCACAGATGGTATCAGAGCATCAGGTTCTAGTGTTCTTAGGATCTGTGCGGCTTTCTACGTTTCAGCATAGCACTCGTTCATTGTAGAGCCCTAGGATTAGGACTTTTGACTCATTTTCGCTGGTGAGATATAGTATTTTCTGCTGTGAATATTTTTGTGTAAACTGTGTACTTATGCGATTTAATCTATTTCAGATGCCACCGAGGAGACTGAGAGTTGAGAGGGCTGAGGCTAGGGATGAAATCAGGGAGGCTTATCAGGAGCCACAGGTACCGCTACCACCACCCCCACCCGAGTTGATTTCCACTACTCAGGTGGCAGTGATAGTGGCCCAGGCAGTCGAAACAGCAATGAGAGCTATGGAAGCTCACTTTCCACAGCCCCAAGCACCACCTCCAGTGGCACCAGCAGTTCAGGCTCCAATGGGGCCACCATCCTGGCAGAGAGTCAGGGAGACCTTTCAGAAGGGTCACCCACCTGAGTTTCGGGGTAGCACAAATGTGATAGAGGCTTGTTACTGGAAGAAGAACATTCAGCGCCATCTGCGCATGCTAGAGTGTACCGAGGTACAGAAGCAGATGCTTGCTACCTTTCGTCTATCAGGGGCAGCCTTACAGTGGTGGGAGTCAGTTACCACCGCCGGGGAGTGAGACTTGATGCCGATAGCAGAGTTTTGGGTGCGGTTCGACCGCAAATACTTTCCACCAGCAGTAGAGACTGAGATGAGGAAGAAATTCAGTGATTTAGTTCAGGGTGACCAATTAATGGCAGACTACGAGGAAGAGTTCACCCGTTTGGCAAACTTTGTGCCAAATGAGGTGAGCGATGAGGAGCGGAAGAAATCAAGGTTTATGGACGATTTAACCTGGAGGATCAGGCAACACTTGATTGGGAATCCGGCGTTAGTGACGTATACAGACGTCATTAATGCCGTACTTGTACACTGCCAGGACCATCGCTTCCATGCGAAGGGGAGCAAGCGAACAGGGGAGTCGAGCCAACAGGGCAAGACTGTTACTAGTAGTGACACTAGTGGTGCTCAGCAGTAGGCGAGTAGTCAGCAAGGGAATCAGGCTAAGAAGTTTAAGCCTGGTGGTTTCTGACAGGGAGGACAAGGGTTCAGGCAGAGGCAACCGGGCCCGAATCAGCAGCAGCAGGTTCCTCGGGGCCGTCAGGGCCAAGGGAACAATGGGGGAGGCCAACAGGGCCAGGGCCAGTCGCATCAGGGCCAACGACAGGGGGATGGTCAGAGACGCTATTTTGTGTGTGGCGAGCCAAGACATTTCAAGAGAGAGTGCCCACAGAGGGGCAGAGGTCAATAGCAGGAGGCCCAACAGGGGCAACGGGGGCAATTACCACCAGCAGCAGCCCCACCCGCCCCACCTCAGCAGGGGCAGATGCACTACGGACGTGTGTATAACGTCCGGGATGTTCCTAATCCCCCGGCGCAGTAAGCACCGCCAACAGTTGAGGGTATGTTTCTCATTCATGGTTATTAAGGTAGTATTATTTTTGATACGGGAGCATCACATTCATTCATTAAATTAAATTTTGCTAAACGGGCCGTACTACTAGAGACCGCGGGAGGTCTTCGGATATGTGTTGAGTCGCCAGTTGGCAGCGGGGCCACGATTCACTCGATTTGTCGGGGTGTGGACATTTTGATTGGGAGACTTAGTTTAGCAGCGGACCTACTAGTGTTAGATATGGAGGGGTACGATGTCATTTTGGGTATGGATTGGTTGGCAGGTTATCGGGCGACGGTGGATTGCTACGAAAGGACTATCGCGTTCTCCATTTTAGGGCAGGAGATGTTCTTAATAGCAATGCCACTACCCGAGGGAGGGTCACGCACACACTTGTATTACATTGAGGAGGAGACCGCACAGGAGGTGGCTATTCCGTTCGATTCAATCCTAGTGGTGAGAGACTTTGAGGATGTGTTTCAAGAGATACCAGGGTTGCCACCTAGCAGGGAAATCGAGTTTGTGATCGATTTAGCACCGGGGACGAGGCCGATTGGTCGGGATCCATACTGTATGGCCCCTTCAGAGATGCGTGAGCTGAGGGTGGGGAGCAGATTCAGCAGCTTCTGGGTCAGGGTTTCATACGACGGAGTACATCGCCGTGGGGTGCACCGGTGTTATTTGTGAAAAAGCGAGATGGCTCACTATGGTTATGCGTGGACTATAGAAAGCTGAATAAGGCCACGATACGGAATAAGTATCCGTTGCCTAGAATTGACGACATATTTGACCAGTTGAGAGGGGCGTCTTATTTCTCTAAGGTCGACCTAAGGTTAGGATATCATCAATTACATATCCGAGAGGAAGATGTTCCGAAGACCTCTTTCCTGTCGCGGTATGGATCTTACGAGTTCAGGGTGATGCCATTCGGACTCATCAATGCACCAGCAGTGTTCATGGACCTCATGAACAGAGTATTCAGGGAGTTTCTCGATCAGTTTGTTATCGTGTTCATTGATGACATCCTGATCTACTCGCGTACCGAGGAGGAGCACGCAGAGCACCTACATATAGTGTTACAGACATTACGAGATCACCAACTCTATGCCAAATTCGATAAGTGTGGATTTTGGCTACGGGAGGTCCAGTTCCTTGGCCACGTGGTGTCAGACCGGGGTATTGAGGTGGATCCAAGTAAAGTATCGGCGGTGAGGGAGTGGGGACAACCCACGACACCGACAGAAGTGCGTAATTTTCTGGGGTTGGCCGGTTATTACAGACGGTTCATCAAAGGATTCTCAAAGATTACGGGCCCTTTGACGAATCTTACCCGGAAAGGGGTACCTTTCACTTGGAATGATCACTGTCAATTAGCCTTCGACGAGTTAAAGGACAAGTTGACATCTTCACCCGTGCTTGCATTGCTGAAAGGAGGATTAGAGTATCGGGTTTACACTGACGCATCCTTACAGGGACTTGGGGGTGTGCTTCAGCAGGAGGAAAGGGCTATAGCTTATGCGTCCAGGAAGCTAAAGCCCCACGAGAGGAATTACCCCACTCACGACCTGGAGTTAGCAACAGTTATTTTTTCTTTGAGGATATGGAGACATTATCTCCTAGGGGAGCAGTTCATGCTATTCACGAATCACAAATCACTTCAGTACCTTTTCACTCAGAAGGATTTGAATATGAGACATAGGCGATGGCTAGAATTCATGAAAGACTATCAGTTTGATATTTTGTATCATCCTGGTAAGGCTAATGTGGTGGCAGATGCATTGAGTCGGAGACCAAGTGGGGAAATATCAGAAGTCTGGAAAGCGAAGTGGAGAGAAATTCAATACGAGGATGATGTAGCCAGGTCTTGCATGTCAGCATTATCCATCACACCCGAAATCATTATGCGGGTTGTGAGGGCTCAGGAAGAGGATCAGACCTGCTGGGATAGGGTGAGCCAGTTACTAGCTGAGGGAGCAGAGGGTTACTCGATCAGTTCGGAGGGAGGCTTACGCCATAATGGGAGGTTGATTGTGCCAGAGGATGCGGAGTTGAGGCACGCGGTTATGACGGAGTCTCATGGGTAGAAATTTGCAGTACATCCTGGTGGGGATAAAATGTATCAAGATATGAGGAGGAAGTATTGGTGGGCAGGGATGAAACGGGACATAACAGAGTTTGTTTCGATATGTGCCACGTGTCAGCTTGTGAAAGTTGACCATCAGAGACCATCATGGATGCTACAGCCACTTGAAATTCCTGTGAGGAAGTGGGAGAGCATCTCTATGGACTTCATTACAGGGTTACCGACATCACAGAAGGGTCACGATTCCATATGGGTTGTTGTGGATCGGTTGACCAAAGTGGCACACTTCCTACCGGTTCGCACAGACTTTGAGACGATGCGTTATGCACAGCTATTCATAGCAGAGATTGTTAAACTGCACGGGGTACCGATAAATATTGTGTTGGATAGGGACAAGATCTTTGTGGCCCACTTTTGGCAGAGTTTTTAGGAGGCCATGGGCACGGAGTTACGTTTGAGTACAACCTATCACCCGCAGATTGACAGACAGACCGAGAGAGTCAACCAGATGCTGAAAGATATGCTCAAAATGTCCATATTAGACTTTGGGGGAGGTTGGGAGAAATATCTTCCTCTGGTAGAGTTTGCGTATAATAACTCTTACCAATTCATGATCGGCATGGCACTATTCGAGGCATTATACGGGAGACGTTGTCGTTCACCCGCTTGTTGGTTAGAGGTGGGGGACAACAAACTGTTGGGGTCGTAGATTGTTCAGGAGACATCTTCCAAGATAGAGATGATCCGAGGGAGGATTCGGATAGCTCAGGATAGGCAGAAAAGTTACGCTGATGCTTCACGGAGACACGTGGAGTTAGAGGTTGGGCATCAGGTATAGGTCAGGGTGTTCCCCATGAAAGGGGTGATGAGGTTCGGCAAGAAGGGAAAACTAGCACCGAGGTACGTGGGACCTTTCCCTATTATCGAGAGGGTGGGGCCTCTAGCCTACAGGCTGGGATTATCGGAGCATCTTCAGTGAATACACGACGTGTTCCATGTAGCATCGCTGAAGAAATATCGCAGGAGTGAGAGGGCCTTCTGGAACATTCCACTCGAAGAAATTGAATTACAGCCAGACATATCATATGTGGAGAGGCCGGTGGCTATCCTAGACCGTAGCGAGCAGAAATTACGATCCAAGGTTGTTCCACTAGTTAGAGTACAGTGGGGTCATCACAACATTGAGGAGTCTACCTGGGAGCGGGAGGAGGATATGCAGGAGCAATATCCAGAGCTTTTCATCACAGGTATGACCTAATTTCGGGGATGCAATTCCTTTGTAAGGGGGGGGGGGGTATGTAACACCCCGCATTTTTCATGCATTAAATATTTAATTAATTCGGGAATTGAAAATTACTTGTGAGTCGTAATTTAATTGAATTAATTAGGGAAATTTTATTTAAATATCAATCGAGGAGTAAATGGTTAATATTTACGGGAAGTTATTTACTAAGTGAATAGTAATTAATTATTTAAGACATTTCGAGTATTAATGACAGGATATGCACTTATCTCAACCGGGAGTCGGTATAGACTAAAGTGGTGAGGGGATAAACATTTTTATGAATTGATTCGGATACCAATTCTAAGTGTATGGTTGAGTCCGATTGGGCCGAGATAGTCGGAAAAGTGTACCCGGGGGTAGTAAACAAGTCACGGGGCATTTTTAGACATAGCCGGGCCCACACGGGGGCATTTGGGTCACTTGGGATTGGCCCATTAGGCCAAAAACGGGATTAGGTAAATTAAGGAATTGGAAGGAATAATAAAACGGCTGATAAAGTTTTAGAAAAGGCTAAGTGTATGAAGGAACCCTAATAGCAGTTAAAGGCAGTTTTGGGATCACTAGAGAGCCAACAAGGATCGTCTTCAACCTTGGAAATTCATCTCTGAATCAGACACTACGAAACCTAAGGCAAGTGGATAACTTACAATAGTATTGAATCTGTTTTGAAATTCATATTTATGTGATGTTTTTGATCAAAATTCGTTTTGGGTGTTCATGGCATAAACATGAGGTTTTAAAAATAATAATCTGATTTACGAATTTGAATGAGGATTCTTGTAGAAATCTGATATTATAAATTGATGCATATCTGGTAGGATGATATCTGGATAATTAGAAACGAATTTGGTGAAGGGATTTGGGATGTAAATGGGTAAGGAATTAAAGATGAATATTTCCTCAAATTCAGAAAGTGTAGTTAATGGACTAATTAATAACATTGGAGGGCATTCTGGAGGTCCCTAATAAGGTTCCTAACTTGTATTATGGTTAAGAATGCTTGAGATTGCTGGTAGAAGGAGTTAGGGTTTTATGAAACTCGTCCACGGCAGAATCCGTCTTCGCGAAGAAGACGAAGACCTGCTCGATCGATCGATCGAAGGTCTGGGGTCGATCGATCGAAGGTCGGCAGATTTTGACAGTTCGCCCAGTTTTATTTTATATAAAGAAAATTTAAATTTAATCTTTTTCCATGAATTAATTTGGTGAGAAATTAATACATGGGTTTTAAATCTAATTAATCGTGAATAAAATTAATTAGAATTTGGAGACGACTTAGTGTGACATCCTAATTTAAATTCATCAGGAATTTAGACTCGGGTGATGTTGATTAGGACTACGAGAGTAAGTCCAAATTAATGGTGGGGGCGACACCAAAGGTGACTTAATTAATTAATGTACGAATTAATTAATGATTAGAGTTGGACCGTAAACTCTTAATAAATTAAATAGGCTTATGTTACGGATTGTGTACATGGTGTAGTCGGGACATTTTTAATTTATACATATGTACGGGGTGTGACAGTATATATATATATAGTGTGTGTGCATTAATATCAGTGATTGGATATTATTAGTATATACTCTAGTGCTATAGGGGGAGGTTGCGCATAGTGGATGAATCCCCTAGCTTGAGGAGTAAGGCGAGTATAATCCCAGGTCATAGCGTCCGTTATATGGGTGAGGGACATCTCACTTTCAGGGAAGGAATATGACCGCCTCCAAATTCATTTGTTAAACTAAGTTAGTGAGCGAATCTAACTCGGATAACTAGGTTATGTGAGTACACCTAGTGGGATAGCACTTGGAAAAATTTATATTTTTGTGAGTATTTTTACTCGGCCAAAAGTTTGTATTAAATGTTATTTCAGTATGTTTGTGAATACTGTAAAATGATTAAATATATAATTAGGTAGATAATTATATATGGGATAATTAATACACAGTGAAAAATGTATTATGTGCATAACGGGTGTGAATGTTATATGAAATTAAAATGGGTAATGATTTAATTAAGTTTGATGTTTATAATAACTTAAAAATCATGAATTAAGGCATACTCATTTAGTGTAGGAAAATTTCAAGGGTTAAAATAAGTATTGGGTCAAGAGTGCAGGACCTAGTAAATTAAATGGAAGCGTTAGTAGTGCACATTAGAGGAGGGGTGAGGAAGTCCTCAAGAGAGTGCGGCTCTAACTAAAATATGAAGAGCATGCATATTTATTTATTACTGCAAGTTAATCACTTGTTAAATGTTTTCAAATGTTTTTGGGTACTAACCCTTGCTATAAAATTTTTAAAAACCTTTTAGGTGTCCAACCACAAGGGCGCTAGGCTTGACTCTATTCCATGTATCCTTTGCTGTAGCACATGTGGATGTTGCGGGGTTTTGATAGACGCCTCCTTCTTTCGTTCGTGTAGGAATTCTCTAGCAGTTATCTGAGCATGTCGCTCACAGTTCATATATTAGACTTGTTAAGATTTTTCTTCCTATCTTTACTTGTATTGGTTAGTTGGACCGATGGTTTATTCGGTTAAGTATTTTAAATTGTGGATGGTTATTTTAGTTAATTGTGATTGTGTATTATTTTATGTTCCGCCTGAGTTTTAATTAATTTAAAGATATAAAAAAATAAAATAATTGGCACCAGTCTATTTTTCTCACTTAGGTGGTTAGTAATTAAAAAGACGACAGTGATGCTAAGAATGGACCAACTGAGAAATCTTTTCTAACATGATTTAGGACTGATCACCCGGGATTAATTAGGTGGGGTGTCACAGATGGTATCAGAGCATCAGGTTCTAGTGTTCTTAGGATCTGTGCGGCTTTCTACGTTTCAGCATAGCACTCGTTCATTGTAGAGCCCTAGGATTAGGACTTTTGACTCATTTTCGCTGGTGAGATATAGTATTTTCTGCTGTGAATATTTTTGTGTAAACTGTGTACTTATGCGATTTAATCTATTTCAGATGCCACCGAGGAGACTGAGAGTTGAGAGGGCTGAGGCTAGGGATGAAATCAGGGAGGCTTATCAGGAGCCACAGGTACCGCTACCACCACCCCCACCCGAGTTGATTTCCACTACTCAGGTGGCAGTGATAGTGGCCCAGGCAGTCGAAACAGCAATGAGAGCTATGGAAGCTCACTTTCCACAGCCCCAAGCACCACCTCCAGTGGCACCAGCAGTTCAGGCTCCAATGGGGCCACCATCCTGGCAGAGAGTCAGGGAGACCTTTCAGAAGGGTCACCCACCTGAGTTTCGGGGTAGCACAGATGTGATAGAGGCTTGTTACTGGAAGAAGAACATTCAGCGCCATCTGCGCATGCTAGAGTGTACCGAGGTACAGAAGCAGATGCTTGCTACCTTTCGTCTATCAGGGGCAGCCTTACAGTGGTGGGAGTCAGTTACCACCGCCGGGGAGTGAGACTTGATGCCGATAGCAGAGTTTTGGGTGCGGTTCGACCGCAAATACTTTCCACCAGCAGTAGAGACTGAGATGAGGAAGAAATTCAGTGATTTAGTTCAGGGTGACCAATTAATGGCAGACTACGAGGAAGAGTTCACCCGTTTGGCAAACTTTGTGCCAAATGAGGTGAGCGATGAGGAGCGGAAGAAATCAAGGTTTATGGACGATTTAACCTGGAGGATCAGGCAACACTTGATTGGGAATCCGGCGTTAGTGACGTATACAGACGTCATTAATGCCGTACTTGTACACTGCCAGGACCATCGCTTCCATGCGAAGGGGAGCAAGCGAACAGGGGAGTCGAGCCAACAGGGCAAGACTGTTACTAGTAGTGACACTAGTGGTGCTCAGCAGTAGGCGAGTAGTCAGCAAGGGAATCAGGCTAAGAAGTTTAAGCCTGGTGGTTTCTGACAGGGAGGACAAGGGTTCAGGCAGAGGCAACCGGGCCCGAATCAGCAGCAGCAGGTTCCTCGGGGCCGTCAGGGCCAAAGGATCGTCTTCAACCTTGGAAATTCATCTCTGAATCAGACACTACGAAACCTAAGGCAAGTGGATAACTTACAATAGTATTGAATCTGTTTTGAAATTCATATTTATGTGATGTTTTTGATCAAAATTCGTTTTGGGTGTTCATGGCATAAACATGAGGTTTTAAAAATAATAATCTGATTTACGAATTTGAATGAGGATTCTTGTAGAAATCTGATATTATAAATTGATGCATATCTGGTAGGATGATATCTGGATAATTAGAAATGAATTTGGTGAAGGGATTTGGGATGTAAATGGGTAAGGAATTGAAGATGAATATTTCCCCAAATTCAGAAAGTGTAGTTAATGGACGAATTAATAACATTGGAGGGCATTCTGGAGGTCCCTAATAAGGTTCCTAACTTGTATTATTGTTAAGAAAGCTTGAGATTGCTGGTAGAAGGAGTTAGGGTTTTATGAAACTCGTCCATGGCAGAATTCGTCTTCGCGAAGAAGACGAAGACCTGCTCGATCGATCGATCGAAGGTCTGGGGTCGATCGATCGAAAATCGGCAGATTTTGACAGTTCGTCCAGTTTTATTTTATATAAAGAAAATTTAAATTTAATCTTTTTCCATGAATTAATTTGGTGAGAAATTTATACATGGGCTTTAAATCTAATTAATCGTGAATAAAATTAATTAGAATTTGGAGACGACTTAGTGTGACATCCTAATTTAAATTCGTCAGGAATTTATACTCGGGTGAGGTTGATTAGGACTACGAGAGTAAGTCCAAATTAATGGTGGGGGCGACACCAAAGGTGACTTAATTAATTAATTTACGAATTAATTAATGATTAGAGTTGGACCGTAAACTCTTAATAAATTAAATAGGCTTATGTTACCGATTGTGTACATGGTTTAGCCGGGACATTTTTAATTTATATATATGTACGGGGTGTGACAGTATATATATATAGTGTGTGTGCATTAATATCAGTGATTGGATATTATTAGTATATACTCTAGTGCTATAGGGGGAGGTTGCGCGTAGTGGATGAATCCCCTAGCTTGAGGAGTAGGGCGAGTATAATCCCAGGTCATAGCGTCCGTTATATGGGTGAGGGACATCTCACTTTCAGGGAAGGAATATGACCGCCTCCAAATTTGTATGTTAAACTAAGTTAGTGAGCGAATCTAATTCGGATAACTAGGTTATGTGAATACACCTAGTGGGATAGCACTTGGAAAAATTTATATTTTTGTGAGTATTTTTACTCGGCTAAAAGTTTGTATTAAATGTTATTTCAGTATGTTTGTGAATACTGTAAAATGATTAAATATATAATTAGGTAGATAATTATATATGGGATAATTAATACACAGTGAAAAATGTATTATGTGCATAACGGGTGTGAATGTTATATGAAATTAATACGGGTAATGATTTAATTAAGTTTGATGTTTATAATAACTTAAATATCATGAATTAAGGCATACTCATTTAGTGTAGGAAAATTTCAAGGGTTAAAATAAGTATTGGGTCAAGAGCGCAGGACCTAATAAATTAAATGGAAGCGTTAGTAGTGCACATTAGAGGAGGGGTGAGGAAGTCCTCAAGAGAGTGCGGCTCTAACTAAAATATGAAGAGCATGCATATTTATTTATTACTGCAAGTTAATCATTTGTTAAATGTTTTCAAATGTTTTTGGGTACTAACCCTTGCTATAAAATTTTTAAAAACCTTTTAGGTGTCCAACCACAAGGGCGCCAGGCTTGACTCTATTCCAGGTATCCTTTGCTGTAGCACATGTGGATGTTGCGGGGTTTTGATAGACGCCTCCTTCTTTCGTTCGTGTAGGAATTCTCTAGCAGTTATCTGAGCATGTCGCTCACAGTTCATATATTAGACTTGTTAAGATTTTTCTTCCTATCTTTACTTGTATTGGTTTATTGGACCGATGGTTTATTCGGTTAAGTATTTTAAATTGTGGATGGTTATTTTAGTTAATTGTGATTGTGTATTATTTTTTGTTCCGCCTGAGTTTTAATTAATTTAAAGATATAAAAAAAATTGGCACCAGTCTGTTTTTCTCACTTAGGTGGTTAGTAATTAAAAAGACGACAGTGATGCTAAGAATGGACCAACTGAGAAACCTTTTCTAACATGATTTAGGACTGATCACCCGGGATTAATTAGGCGGGGTGTCACAATTTTATCAAAATCGTGCCTCTTTTGAAAAAAAAAATAATTTTTAAACCTGATTTTTAAAATTTCGTGCAGTTTCTTTCTTCTCATTCATTAACCTGAATTTTCTATCATCCATCTTTCAAAAGTCTAGAAATCAAGCTAGAGAATATTTTTCTAAATAGCTTATGTAATACGTAACAAGGCATTTTTCACCATGAATTTCTAGACTCAACAAAAATTTGCGCACTTATCACGTCACTACGGTTTAGAGTTGAGGAGTATTACAATTCTCAAGAGAACCTTAAGGATCACTAGTAGAGACTTTAGCTTTTGAGATTCGTGCCTTTACCCTTTCAGAGAGTTTTATGCAATCTCCGAGTCACAAGTTGATTAAAATTCGTTTGGGTCCGCACATTAAATCGTTGTATGATCTCATTATTTTTTATAAAATTTTGGCTTGAATACTGAGAACGACATCTTTTTCGAGGTGTAAGAAGCGCGTGTCTTGAAATTTGTCCCGATCACTAGGTTTTCACCCATTCACTTCTCCCATTACATCACCATTTTCTTCTATATTTTCATATATTTCCCACATCACCCATACACATTTCCATTCCATTTATATATCATCCATCATTTTTTTGAATAAAAGATTGTAGATTCCAAATATTAAATGTCTTCAGTGTTGAGAGTATAAAAAAAAGAGAAAAAAAAAGAAAAATAGCGAAAGAAAAGAAATAGAAAAAGAAAAATAAAAATCGAAAAAAAGAAAAAAAAAAGAAAAGGGAGAAAAGAAAAGAAAAGAAAGAGAGTAGTTAGTTGTGAAATAAAGACATTTGTGCCTAAAGTGCTATACACTCTTCTCGAATATCCATCACTCATCCATTATCCGTCATATCACTATCCTACCTACCTCATCCCATCCATCCTACCTATCATATCTGATCGAGGTGTAAACTGAGCATCCGTGTAATACGCTAGTCGTTGTTATCGACTTCCAACCTCAATACAAAAAATCTAAACTTGTAACTACACTGTTAAGGAGTATAATGGTGAGTCTGGGTATCAAATCCACAGGGAGTTAGGACGTGTGAATGTGATGACAAAGGTAAGGTATTTTAATCCTAAAGTTGATGTTAAAAGAAAAGAAAAGAAAAAGATGATTGATTTTTGGATTTTATCTATGAATTAACTAACTTTAATTAAATTAACCTACGCATGCAAAATTAACTAACTAAGAAGGAATTAATATGAATGAAGAAATGGGTTAAGAATACACTCCCCCAAACCCTAGTGTGTATGTCAGTACAAAATTAGTCATAAATTAGATAATTGATCAGACCCAGTCTTTAGTACTCCAAAGCATTAGATATATGAGGTTCAAGCCCACATCATACATAATCAAAGAATGAGTGAAGCAGTGTTGCAATAGTTCACGCGCGTTGCATCCTTAAACACCTCGGTTACCTAGGGCAAACGAGGTCAAAAGGTCTACAATGGTTGTGAAACTATACAACACGATCAATCACTTATTTAATTTAGAGGACAAATTTTATATCTATGCATACCACATCGGGTTGGGTTCATGAATCCCCAGCCTTAAAAACTTTGCTTAACATGATTAAAATAAAATAAAACTTAAAACTGAAAGTGCATGAATTCATAACTAAATCTAGAAAATTGAGAACATGACTTGAATTGGGATTAGAAAACTAGAGAGCAACAATTAATTAAACTAACTATGAAAGCAGTAAAAATAATAAATAAAATTACTTGAAATGGATGAATGATGAATCTTGAATAGATATTTGAATCTTGAATAGTAGCCAAACTTCAAAACTAGGGTTCTTGGATACAAGAATCCTTTAAAAACTTACTACAAAGAAACCCTAGCTACTAGCCGCCTACAACGTGAAGTAAAAAACCTCCTTTTCTTCCTACAAGGGTTTGCCCTTTTATAAATCTCAAAAATGAATCTTCCCATGACTCTCCACATTTTACAACTAATAAAAAGGAATTACACAAGAAATTTTAATAGTTGAAACTCTTCAGCTTCTAGAATTAATTTCAACTTTGACTTTCTTTCTCCAGCTTTGACTTGCCATATCATTTGATCCAGAGCTCCGATTTGACTATCGTTTCTTGTGTTCTTGTAATTTAGAGTTCTTCAACTTTCTAGTTTTCCCCACCTCCGGAATATGTTTGTAAAATTATGAAAATTCCCTTGAACTCCCCATTTCTTGCTTTCTTTCAATGTTTTGCGTTGTCTGTCGCACTAATTTGCATGAAATACCTGTAAAATACATAAGAGATACACAAAATACGAAATACTTGCCAAAAAGGGTTAGTAGCAAAAATATAAGACAAATCCAAGCTATTTACAATGCACGAGATCATAAAAATACCGAAATTAAGAGGATAAATGTGAAGAATTTATGTCTAATGAAATCCCCCTAACTTAGAACTTTGCGTGTCCCGAGCAATGTAAGAAAAATGAATTGACTTTTGAAATTACTTTTATTAAAATAATATTTCACTTTCGCAGGCAAGCGAATGTATTGAGCATATGCAATAAGCCTTTAAACCCCTAGGTTACCCTAGTAGGAGGAGTTTTGTCTCGTGAGAGTTTGCAGTGAATACACCCACAAAATTCTTTATTGACTCAAATAAATATCAAAATACTTAAAAATTGTACAATTTAAACTTTTTGAAAAATAATTACCATAAATTCATATTCAAATGTCTCAAACCATAGTGTGTGTGTGTGTGTGTGCAAAGCCAGAAATTAAACCTCAAATTTCCACTGATTGAGCATTACGTTACTTTCCGAAAATTCGTTTTGATTCAAATTCTTACAGATTCACTCACAAACGAATCACTCGGATTGTGGTTGTTTTCTCTCGGTATACATGATATAAAGAGTAAATATAATGGACACAAATTCACGCATACAAAATTGAAAAGAAGGAAATATATGGTGAAAAAATCTCATCATCGGAATACATTTATTAGGAAACGGGAAACATCATCTCTTAATCACACCATTTTAATCTCTCATATTATCTTTTGATATTTTATCTCTCCACGCGGTAATTCATTTCGCCATTCGGACTCGGTTAGCACTTTTCGGGTTAAAAAGTGTAAAGAGTAAAAATGGGAATGGACAGAATGTTCGGAATTGGAGAATGTCCTTATGACATCCATTAGTGCTTTTTCGAGACTTTGCTCATTTTTCTCTTTCTTTTTCTATTTTTATTGTCTTCTTATTCTTCTTCTTCTTCTTCTTCTTCTTCTTCTTCTTCTTCTTCTTCTTCTTCTTCTTCTTCTTCTTCTTCTTCTTCTTCTTCTTCTTCTTCTTTTCTTGCTATTTATCTTTTCTTGCCCTTTTTTTTATTACACACTTTGGACTTACTTGATGAATTTCCAATTTTTCATAATTTCTGGCTATTTGGGTTTTTCGAGTTATCAAACATAAGGGAAATATTTTATTAGGCTCAAAGTGGGTTGCAAAAGGATAATTTTTTTACAACTTTATTATGGCTAATATTTTTGGGTTAAACAAAAGAGGGCCTACTTCATTGTCCAAATTGGTAATCACATTACCATATGCATCTCGAGATTAATTAAGTTTAGAGATATATTTAGTACGAATTTCAAGACAACATTTCACACATTTCCCATAACCGATCAAAACAAAGGATTGAGATCAGCAACGACTTATTAAAACGCTAAAAAGAACTTTGAGTTAATCATAAACTCAGATTGGTTTAAAAACTCATAAAAAAATTGAAAGGCTCGAAATCTCACCGGATTTTATTAATCTCCACACTTATTCGTTAAGTCGTCAATTTTCTTTCAATTTCTATCTTCGGTCAATTTTGGCTTAATGCATTTTGATTGTTAACAATTTGAGACTTTAAATAGAATAAAGGTGATATTTTTGAAAAATTTAAATTCTAATTTTTATTTATTTTGAAGAAAAATATTTTTGGCTTTTTCAAAATTTTTTAATTTTTTGAAATTTTCTAAAAAAAACACACTTGGAAAGAACATTTGATCGAATCAATGAATCTAAACAATAAACGAGAAGAATACCCCACACACCCTAATTTAAATGTTGCATTGTCCTCAATGCGAATCAAGAACACAACATAAAGAGAGAAAAAGAAAGGTATTACCCAAATGGAGCGATCCCCGATGAGTGCGAGTCCATTGAATCTACAAAACATGTTAGAACCAAACATAACAAAAAGAATAACAAAAACTCTTAACTAAAGAAAAAAAACTAACTATTATACAATCTACGATTTGAAATTCTAATAAGTTATACACTAGAAGTCGAACAATTTGAGGGTTCACCCAAAACACGATTTGACTTTGAGGGGTAATCAGTGTACCCTCATTAGGATGCATGCCTCCTAAAAAATAAGAATTCCGTTTGAATAACTAAAGGCATGTGTAAGGCGAAAAAAATGGACCTTCACCAATTACTATTTTTAAAGGGATGATGGGTGAAAAATACAATTGGGATCCAAGAAAAATAAAATCCCCTCCCAAATATTTTTCAAGTAGTATGGGAAGAGGGGAACACAAAAAGGAAGAATCTATCATGGAAACCAATTCAAGCAAAGATTCCTCGTCGGTAAAAGTTTTAACAATTTCAAAAGTTACAACCAACTCATGGGAATCAAAATTCAATTCATCTCTCAAATTTTTTCCAGTTAGAACAGGAGGTAGTGCACGTGTAAGTGAATAACCCATTAGATGGAGCATCTCAAACAAATATTCTCGTTCAAGAATCGGGTCAACATCCTCAAGACTTTCATCCAATTCTTGTGATGGAGTTAACGACTTGATAATAGTGGGAACACAAGGAAACGAAGGATCTTTAACCTCAATAGATTTTGAAAATTTTATAAGAGGTTGAGATTCAAAATTACTTAGATCACTCTCAATGATTTCATCCTCAAAAGTGTTAGGTGAAGCACAAGTCTCGACCTTCTCTAAGTTGTCCAAATAATCATTAGACTCCTTGCAAGTTGCTCTAATTTTCAACTCTGTAGAAGCAAGGTCATCGGATTGCTTTTTACTAATAAGCAGGAGTTCTTCCAAAGTAGGCTTCCTTGGTTCTAGCACCCCGGATTCCTCATTTGGTTGAAAACATTCTTCAACTTCAAAAATATCGAAAGAAAAATCCTCATTGGGTTCAAATAATGCGTCTAACTCTTGCTCCCAACGACGTCATTTTGTTCGAGTGGAAAAATCGTGCGTCCGTGTAAATACACTAATCATTGTTATCGACTTCCAACCGAAATACAAAAACCTAAACTTTAACTACACTCTTATGGAGTATAGCGACGAGTCTGTGTATCGAATCCGCAAGGAAAAAGGACGATCCCGTTTTAACGACATAAGTTAGGTTAATTAATCCTATAGTTGAATTTAAAAAGGTAAGACAAGATGATTATGTGAATATGGGATTAAATCTACTAACGAAATGCAAACTAAATTAAACTACTGCATAAACTATGCGAGCAAAATTAACTAACTAAGAATGACTTAATAAGAATGAAGGGAAAACAGGTTGGGAATACAATCCCCCAATCCTTAGTAATTACTTAGCAAAATACTAAAATTATAAATTAGAAGTTTGAATGAATCCAGTCTTTATATATCCTAAGCACTACATATATGAGGTTCAATCCTGCATCATATGAAATCACAGGGAAATATAAAGCGGTGCTAAACAATTTTACTCACATTATATTCTTAAATATCCCAAGTACCTAGGGCAAGAGAGATTAAAAGACCTATAATGATTGTAGAATTATCTTGCACGACTCTTTCAAAATTTTAATTTAAATTCTATTTTCTACATATGTAATTTACATTGGGATGGGTTCATGCATCCCAACCCTAAAAAAACTTAGCTAGACATGATTTTATTAAATGAAAACAAAATTCTAAATGTGCAAGAAATCATAGGTTTATTATGCATTGAAAAGAAACTTGAATTGAGAAACAAAATTAAACTACAAGAGCAATTTAAACTTACAATATGAAAGAAATGGAAAGTAGAAATTAACAATACTTGAATAGAAGAAGGAAATCCGAACTTGAAACTTGAATCTTGAGTAGCTCTTGTTCAACTTACAAACTAGGGTTTCTAAATCCTAAGAAAATATAAAATTATATGCCAAAAGGAACTCTCTCTCTTCCTCCCTTCATTACTCTAGGGTTTGGATTTTTATAATACCCAAATATGAGTTTTTCAATGCCTCTCCACGTTTTGCAACTAATAAAGAGTAATTATACAAGAAATTTCAAGAGTTGAAACTCTTCAGCTTCCAGAATTAATTTCAACTTTGACTTTCTTTCTCCAACTTTGACTTGCCATATCTTTTGATCCAGAGCTCCGATTTAACTTTCATTTTTTCCAGTGTTCTTGTAATTTAGAGCTCTTCAACTTTTTAGTTTTCCCCACCTCCGGAATATATATGTAAAATTACAAAAATTCCCTTCAACACCCCATTTCTTGATTTCTTTCACTGTTTTGAGTTCTCTTTGGCACTAAATATCTGTAAAAAATAGTAAGAAATACACGAAACACGGGGTACTTGTTTGAAGAAGTCATTAGCAATGATATGTGATAAAAACAAATCAATTACGTTCTTCAAGGTACTAAAACTACCAACTTAGGTGGAAAATTCAGAAGAATTTATGCTTAGTCAAATCCCCCCAACTTAGAAGCGTCCGTGTAATACGCTAGTAGTTGTTATCGACTTCCAACCTCAATACAAAAAACCTCGAATTGTAGCTAAACTCTTAAGGAGTATAGTGGTGAGCCTGGGTATCGAATCCACATGGAGTTAGGATGTGTGAACATGACGACAAAGGTAAGGTAGTTTAATCCTAAAGTTGATGTTAAAAGAAAAGAAAAGAAAACGATGATTGATTTTTGGATTTTATCTATGAATTAACTAAATTCAATTAAATTAAGCTACGCATGAAAAATTAACTAACTAAGAAGGAATTAATATGAATGAAGAAATGGGTTAAGAATACACTCCCCCAAACCCTAGTGTGTATTGTAAGGAAAGAAATTTCCAATTGAGTCCATTGTAGTTTTGGCTCAATTCCGGACAAAAATGTTTAAGTCATAGGATAGAGTTAATTGATCATCCTTCAAGCCTATGACGTGTTTGTTTGAAGACGTAGCAGCCAAGTGTATAAAGCTTCATCAAAATGCCGAGTGTTTAAGTGCCTCGTTTCTACGTCATCAACAGTGGTTCCATGCTCCCAAGGTATGAATGCATTACATATATATATAGGAGCTTGGTACGTTTTTATAATGGGTGTAGGTTTATTTAAAACTTTATTTTGTTTTCAGAAAGATTTCTATTAAAACTTTAAAATAAAGTATATAAAGTTTTTAGGCAAAAATAGAATTTTTCAAACTTTCTGGAAGTTCGTTCGATATGTCGTTCGAATTAGTTTTTCATTCGAACCAGAAGTCATTCGAACGAGTTTGCCAACGAATTCCCCATAAGGCCACTGGAATGTCGTTCGAAGGGTCGTTCGAACGAACATGATGTTCGAACGAGCTTCCAACGAGATTTCTAACGAGTTCACACTGGAACTTCGTTAGAAGTCTCGTTCGAACGAAATTTCGTTCGAAAGAAAATGTCGTTCGAACGAGATTTGATGAGAACATGTTTTTGGAAATTTTGAGCAGTTTTTCCAACTTTTTCCACTACTTTACCCCACTAATTTTTAACAGATTATTATAGTGCGAGAACCAAAGTTTTTAACTTAACTTTTTCATATCCTACAACCTCTAAGAGAGTGTTTCAAGAGAGAAATAAAAAGAGAAAAAGTTTATGTTTCAAAGTGTCTAAATTTTCAAGAAAATTAATTATACACTTTAGTTTTACACCCATATTGTTTATCCAAGCTTTCATTGATATATTTGTACTTTCTTGGAGTGTTGGCATCGGTTTTTCATCTCTACCGTTTGTAGAGACGTTTTGGTTTTGCTTCTAAATCCCACAAAGAAGAAGAGGTTTTCGTTGATTTACCCACTTGGAGAAAGGCTTCATTGAGGGTGACGGTGACCATATAAAATCCGATCGGTGGATTCCGAGATCGCGGTGGAGCTCCGTGGTTATTCGCTAGGCAGAGGTGGTTACAAGAAGACGCGTCAAGGCTTGATAGGGTTCAAGTTGAGGAAGTAAGTCATCTGTCTTGTAAATTTAAATTCCTTACTTAGTGGATTTGGGGCTAGGGCCATCCGAGGTTATTTCCCGTTGTGGATTTTTCCTCTTACATCGCCGCGTAGTGGATTAATTGTTTGTTTTATCTTTTGCAAAATCACCTAGAACGCATGCTTAGGTAAAAAGATAAAATTGGTTTAATTTAATCACTACTCGTTTAATTTGATGTAAATTAATTTGGGTAATGTTTAGTTAATTTAATTCAAGTAATTTAATTTAATTTGTTAAAATTTGGTTTGGCCTAATTTAATTAAATGAAAAATATGACTTAGGAAATTTTCTAGGACTTGGGTTAATTAACTTGGTTTAAGTGAAATTTAACATAAGTGTGTGCTTTCATCATATTTCACTTGGTTTAATTTTAATTTGATGTAAATTAAAATTTGTCTTTATTGAACCATCACCTAACGCTTCCGTATATCTAATTAAAAAGGAAATTATTATTTAAGTATAGCGTCGCTTCAAATTGGTATAAGAGCCAAAGCGATAAATTATTTTGTTAAGATCCTTTAAATAATTTTTGGCTAAAATGGAATTTTCCCATTTTCTAAATTTCCTATTTTTGATGGTTCTAACTACGCGTATTGGAAAGCGCGAATGAAATCGGCACTAAAATCTATCTACGAGAGAGTTTGGTTGTCTTTCGTTAACGGGTTGTCCCCACCTACACACTTAGTAGAAAATGAACGTGTTCCCAAACCGGCCGATAGATGGAGTGAGGGTGAATTTAAACTTTCAAATTTTAATTCACGTGATTTAAATGCCTTGTTTAGCACTGTCACATTGGATGAATTCTGACGCATTATGATGTGTGAGACCGCTAAAGAAGCTTAGGATATTTTACAACTCACTCATGAAGGTACAAGTGTCGTTAAAGCTTAGAAACTCCAAAACCTCACCACTCAATTTGAAACTATCAAAATGAACGAAAAAGAGACTTTTGATGAATTTTATGCTAGACTTTCCGACATTGTTAATTCATATTTTAATTTGGGAGAGAAAATACCCGACAATCGAGTAGTACAGAAAATTTTAAGGTTCCTACCAGGTAGATTTATTCCAAAAGTGACCATTTTAAATTCTTTACCAACTTTAGCCTCTACGAAATTAGAAGAGCTCGTAGGTGATTTACAAACCTATGAACTGGACATGTTTCCCTCTAAAATTGAAAAGAAAATAGAAAAGGGAATTTCTTTAAGAGCCCGAAAAGAGGATAAATAAGTAGTAGAGAGCGAGAGTGATAGTTACTCGAAAGATATGGCCTTGTTTACTAGGAAATTTTGAAAGTTTCTTAAAATTAACAAAGATAAATTTAAAAATGACTTTAAGAAATTTGAAACTTCTAAGCATGACAAAGTCGAGAGGATTCCTAAAACTATTAATGAAAATTTAAATAGGGACAAGTCAAATAGGTGTTTTCGTTGTGAGGGTTATGGCCATAGGGCTTCTGAGTGCCCCACTAAACTAAGGAGAGAGGGTAAGCGACCCATTTCATATAATGCGACCCTTAGTGATAGTGATAAGGAAGAGGGACCCGATTTCCCCACTAAGCCCAACTTTGTGGCTTTCATGGATAGTCATGTGAGTGATAGTGAGAACTCATCTATAGATGAAAATTTATCACATGACACTTCCAATGTCATTGTTTATGATTCCCTTGCTTTTGATGATAGTGAGAGTGAAGAAGAAAGAGAGAGTGAAAATGAAGAAGAGGTTAATGTGAGTGAAATTCAAAATTCTTTTCAAGAATTATATGAAGAATTAATTAAATTAAAAAGAGCTAATTTGAAGTTAGATGCTAGTTTGAAAGAAGTGTCAAGGTCGTTGATAATAGTGCGTTGGTTGAAGACCTTAGGACACGAGAGAGATCTCTTCGAGAGAAGCTAGAATATGTAGAAGGCGAGAGCGATAGCCTTAGAGGTTTAATGGAATCCTTGAAAAAGGAGCTTATCGAGTTCGAAGAGAGAAATATTTTATTAGAGTCTAACATCCTAGAATTAGAAAATAAATTAAAAGACTCTAGTAATGTCAAATTTGATTTGGAGTGTCGTTCGAAAAATTAGATAAAATATTAGGAACGGTCCAAATTAAAAATGACACTTGTGGTTTAGGCTTCAATACTTGTAATGAATCTACTCATAAAGCCAAAACCAATGTTTTAGGAGAGCTTATAGGAAAGCCTTTAAAGATCATTCCTTAGGTACCAAATTTCGACGTAATTTTACTTGTACTCATTGTGGTCGAAAATGTCATATTAGAAAATTTTGTTTTGATCTTAACCAAATTCTTAGAAAATCCCAACGTAAAGCAACCAAGGTAGTTAAAATCCTACACCCCAAGATAGTCATTCTTCATTAATTTGGGTTAAGAAATCCGACTTGGTTTCCTTGCAAAATAGGACGTTTGATTCTCATTTACTTTCACATGCTTCCTCCCTTGCTAAATCTAAAGTATGAATGTGTTAGTGTTTGAATACTTTATCTTTTGTGCTTCATGCTATATTATCACGCTAAATGTATGCTTGTTTAGTCATTTTCTAGTCTATGCTCCATGCTTTATCACATGCTAGAATAATGATTTTTATTTTTCTTTTGTATTATATTTCTTTTGCTTGCATTAAATGAAAAATACAAAAAGATTTTTTTTTTCATTTGGGTTTTTATCTCTTGGTAATTTAAGCTTAATGAAAAATTCAAATGGTTTGTGTTTGTCTTTTGAGTATATATTTTTATTTTTGGTTTAAAAAATTTCAAAAACTCAAAAAGATTTTATTTTGTGTGTATTTTAGTTTGACACACTTTATGTGGCATATACTTGTGTTTGAATCCCATCTTTTTCGCTCCCATGTGCGTAGAACTTTTGGTTTAGATTGTCAATCCTTAAAATGTTCTTTTCCATGTTATATGGAGTAGTTGGATTTTGTATTGATTAAATGGATTCTATTTTTATATGCCTCAATTCACACATGAACGAGCTCGTTTGAAATTTTAATGTCACATGTTATATTTGAGATTTGTGAGGTGTTCTCCTACCAATCTAGTCATCTACATATTTATGATCTAGGAGGACTAGTGCATGTCAAAATCCGTTGCATGTGAAATTTGTGTGAGATATAAAAAATTGATATATATAAATGTGCACGGGGAAGGGCTCCGAAAGGATTTATTATCCTTTGCGATTGTCAGCCACCATTTGAAATGGACCTAAAAGAAATACATGGTCCAAAGGCCTAAAAACAGAAAATATGGCATTAAAAAGAAAAATAATTGCCAAGGCCTATGTTTGATTGATATATTCATTCAAAATTAATATAAATGCTTATTGAGGGAGATTGGATGGTATATCAACGGCTTGAACAATGTCATCCTAGTGGTCTTTATTGTCATGACTCTATTTGGTTTGTAGAATCATCAAAACTCTAGGCTTGTATGCATTTTGTATGTTTGTTCATTGAGTTCAATCTTTATTGTCACATGAGGTTATGTTCAAATGTGATAAAGTTTGCAATCAAATGAGAACTCCGTGAACATGTTTTAAGTGACTGGGTCTAAATTTAATCGTTACTAGTTCACACCCCAACACTTTCGTTTTCATATGACACATTTTTGACATACGAGTGTGAAAAGTTATCTTATTTTGTGTCATTTGTGTGTTTATATCTATATATGTTTACTTGAGTCTATTTGGTATATATTATCTATACATATATATGATATGTTTGTTTAGTCTTTGTCGTGCTTTCTAGTCCATATATACTTTAATTCATAATTGGTATCTATCTTGTTGCATTATTTATTGAATCACATGATTAATACTTTATGTATCTTATTGGTATCATTTTCTTGCATCCTAGTTGGTATCCGTTATTTTTTGGTGGATTAGTTGTACTTTTGTTGCCCATATGCTTTAATGATGTCATCACTTTATGCTCAATTACAAGTTTTATTCTTTAACCTTTGTCTATTCTTGAACAAAAAGGGGGAGAATGATAGGAGGAGAAATGGTATCTAAACCTATTATAATCGTATCTTAGTTTGGGGGAGATTTATCTTAGGGGGAGACGTCTTTCTAAGTTGATCATTGTTGATAAATGGAGAGAATTAATTTAGGGGGAGTACTTACTTTAATTGTATTAAATCTTTTGATATTCCCTATGCGTGTAATATGTTTGCTTAAGTGTGCAGGAATTATATTATAAGTGGCAACTTTAGCCGGCAAAGATTGTGATCCTTTGGGTTGTTTGAGTCAAGCATTGTATTTTTATTTTGGGTGGGACATTTTTTTCAGTATAGTAGAGCTTGACGACCCTTTAGGATTTTTGTTTAGTTTTTGTCCCGGAATAGCAAAAGGGGGAGATTTGTAAGGACACAAATTTCCAATTGAGTCTTTTGTAGTTTTGGCTCAATTTCGGAAAAAGACATTTGAGTCATAGGATAGAGTTAATTGATTATCCTTCAAGCCTATGACGTGTTTGTTTGAAGACGTAGCAGGCAAGTGTATAAAGCTTCATCAAAATGCCAAGTGTTTAAGTGCCTCGTTTCTACGTCATCAATAGTGGTTCCATGCTCTCAAGGTATGAATGCATTACATATATATAGGAGCTTGGAACGTTTTTATAATGGGTGTAGATTTATTTAAAACAGTGTTTTGTTTTCAGAAAGATTTCTATTAAAACTTTAAAAAAAGTATATAAAGTTTATGGGAAAAAATAGAATTTTTCAAACTTTCTGGAAGTTCGTTCGATATGTCGTTCGAACGAGTTTTTCGTTCGAACCAGATGTCGTTCGAACGAGTTTGCCAACGAGTTCCCCATAAGGTCACTGGAATGTTGTTTGAAGTTTCGTTCGAACGAACATGATGTTCGAACGAGCTTCCAACGAGATTTATAACGATTTCACACTGTAACTTCGTTAGAAGTCTTGTTCGAACGAGATTTCGTTCGAACGAAAATGTCGTTCGAACGAGATATGGCGGGAACATGTTTTTGGCAGTTTTGAGCAATTTTTTTAACTTTTTCCACTACTTTACCCCACTAACTTCTGACAGATTATTATAGTAGCTTTTAACTTAACTTTTTTATATCCTACAACCTCTAAGAGAGTGTTTCAAGAGAGAAATAAAAAGAAAGTTTTCAAGAAAATTAATTATACACTTTAGTTTTACACCCATATTGTTTATCCAAGCTTTCATAGATATATTTGTACTTGCTTGGAGTGTTGGCACCGATTTTTCATCTCTACCGATTGAAGAGACGTTTTGAGTTTGCTTCTAAATCCCACAAATAAGAAGAGGTTTTCGTTGATTTACCCACTTGGAGAAAGGCTTAATTAAGGGTGACGGTGACCATATAAAGTCCGATTCGGTGGATTTCGAGATCGCAGTGGGGCTCTGTGGTTATCCGCTAGGCAGAGGTGGTTACAAGAAGACGCGTCAAGGCTTGATAGGGTTCAAGTTGAGGAAGTAAGTCACCTGTCTTGTAAATGTAAATTCCGTACTTAGTGGATTTGAGGCTAGGGCCATCAGAGGTTGTTTCCCGTTATGGATTTTTCCTCGTACATCACGGCGTAGTGGACTAATTGTTTATTTTATTTTTTGCAAAATCACCTAGAACGCATGCTTAGGTAAAAAGTTAAAATTGGTTTAATTTAATCACTACTCGTTTAATTTGATGTAAATTAATTTGGGTAATGTTTAGTTAATGTAATTCAAGTCATTTAATTTAATTTGTTAAAATTTGGTTTGGCCTAATTTAATTAAATAAAAAATATGACTTAGGAAATTTTCTAGGACTTGGGTTAATTAACTTGGTTTAAGTGAAATTTAACATAAGTGTGTGCTTTCATCATATTTCACTTGGTTTAATTTTAATTTGATGTAAATTAAAATTTGTCTTTATTGAACCATCACCTAACGCTTCCGCATATTTATTTAAAAAGGAAATTATTATTTAAGTATAGCTTCGCTTCATGTATGCCTATACAAAATTAGTCATAAATTAGATAATTGATCAGACGCAGTCTTTAGTACTCCAAAGCATTACATATATGAGGTTCAAGCCCGCATCATACATAATCAAAGAATGAGTAAAGTAGTGTTGTAATAGTTTACGCACATTGTATCCTTAAGCACCTCGGTTACCTAGGGCAAACGAGGTCAAAAGGTCTACAATGGTTGTGAAACTATATAACACGATCTAATCACTTATTTAATTTAGAGGACAAATTTTATATCTATACATACCACATCGGGTTGGGTTCATGCATCCCCACCCTTAAAAACTTAGCTTAACATGATTAAAATAAAAGAAAACTTAAAACTAAAAGTGCATGAATTCATAACTAAATCTAGAAAATTGAGAACATGACTTGAATTGGGATTGGAAAATTAGAGAGCAACAATTAATTAAACTAACTATGAAAGCAATAAAAACAATAAATTAAAATTACTTGCAGTGGATGAATGATGAATCTTGAATCTTAAATAGTATCCAAACTTTAAAACTAGGGTTCTTGGATACAAGAATCCTTTAAAAACTAACTACAAAGAAACCCTAACTACTAGCCTCCTATAACGTGAAGTAAAAAACCTCCTCTTCTTCCTACTAGGGTTTGCCCTTTTATACATCTAAAAAATGACTCTTCCCATGCCTCTCCATATTTTACAACTAATAAAAAGGAATTATACAAGAAATTTCAAGAGTTGAAACTCTTCAGCTTCCAGAATTAATTTCAACTTTGACTTTCTTTCTCCAACTTTGACTTGCCATATCTTTTGATCCAGAGCTCTAATATGACTTCCGTTTCTTCCCGTGTTCTTGTAATTTAATGTTCTTCAACTTTATAGTTTTCCCCACCTCCAGAATATGGTTGTAAAATTATGAAAATGCCCTTGAACTCTCCATTTCTTGCTTTCTTTCACTGTTTTGCGTTCTCTTTCGTACTAATTGGCATGAAATACCTGTAAAATACATAAGACATACACAAAATACTAAATACTTACAAAAAAGGGTTAGTAGCATAAATATAAGACAAATTAAAGATATTTACAATGCACGGGATCATAAAAATACCGAAATTAAGGGGATAAATGTGAAGAATTTATGCCTAATCAATATCCTTCTCATCCCATTTCATTTCCCCTCACCCATAAAAATTCATATTTCCCCTAAGTGTTCGGAGAAATAAAAGTCAACATGGTGAATAAATCGACGTTCTCACTAGAGTGGCTAATATTCTTTCATGAGATCATTTTTCTTTCTATTTGTTCGTTATTTCTTATGTCTGTGTGAGACGTTTGAACTTGCTTACATTTACTCACCTCCTCACACACAAGAGCGATACACTGACCTTAATCTCAAGAGTTCATTTGAGAGAGCTATATCTAGTGAGATTTAAAGTTGAAGCATTGATTCCGAAGAAGCAATCTGGGAATTACTCTTGTGATACTCGACCCCTTTTGACTGATTCACACTACACACGTTGAGTTCTAGGAAGGATGTGCCTTAAGTATTTACTTAGCTAAACTTTGTACAAATTCTAGCTTGTATTTATGAAATCATTTCTCTCATGATGGATTGTGCTATTATTCTATGTTTAATAAGAGATTGATTGCCTTTCAATAAATTTTTGCAAATAAAGAATTTTGTGGGTATATTTCTTGCAAACCCTCACGAGACACAACTCGTCTTGTAGGGCAGCCTATAGGTTTAAAGGCTTGTTGCACATGCTAAGGGCAAACACAAGTGCCCACGAAAGTGATACACTTTTGGTTACTTATCTTTCTCTCTCTCTCTCTCTCTCTCTCTCTCTCTCTCTCTCTCTCTCTCTCTCTCTCTCTCTCTCTCTCTCTATCGTATTGCTCGAGGACTAGCAATGCTCTTTTTGGGGGTGGTGTGATAAGCACCCAAAAGTGTACATTTTATACCCCGAATAGACGTATTTTAATTACTAATTCTCGATAATAATGGTCTTATGCGCGTAAATGTTCAATGTGCAGACTTGATTACGTTTGCGGTTCAAAAAGCATTATTTCGAGGCAGATGTGAATAAAATGGATCTAATTCCCCATTCCCATAACCTTACCCCAGCTTAAACCGAACCTAAACCTACCCTTCATCCCATGTGTATTTAGTTTGTGCTTTTTTTATATTTTTTTAGATTTTTAGTTTGAGTCGTTTTTATTTTAAGAGTTTATTTTATATTTATTTAGAATTTATAGGTTTTATTTTCTAATTTTTTTTTATTTTATTTTTATTAGTATAATTTTATTTTATTTTATTTTATTTTGATTTATAAGTTTTTAGTTTTTATTAGGATTAGATTTTTTTTTTAGAATTTCATTTATTTTTTAGTTTTATTAGATTTTACATTTATTTAGGATTTTAGTTGTTAGTTTAATAGATTTTTATTTCTTTTTAGTTTCTTTTTTATTTGAGTCTTTATTTTATTTTTAGATTAGGATTTTATTTTTAGATTTTAATTTTTAATTTTATTAGTTTTTTTTAGTTAGTTAGTGTTATTTTTTTAAGGGTCATAATTTAAACACACACACTCACACCTTAATACCCAACACCTTATCCACACCATAACACCTCCTAAGACACAAACACTCTACCATACACCTAACCACACACAATCATCACCCTCATCATCTTCAACCAATCACCCTTCTCTTTCCTCTAAACCACCATTAACAACCAAAACCCACATCTCTTATAAAACACAAACCTAAACCACCATTAACCTTACCAAACCAACTAAATCCACCCATCTTCTTTCTCACATCACTTATATTCTCTCTCCTCCCACCATAACCATATACCCACCTTCAAAGCCTCTATTAAACAACAAACCTCCAATCCGAATCCAACCTCCTAATTGCTACACCCACAAACCCCAAACCGAAATCAACTCAAACCCAACCCGAAAAAATCCTTTACTTCACCTCCATATCACCAAGCTCCACCCACCATCCATGGTGGGTCTTCCACCTCAAAAATTACCAACCCAAACTCAAAATCCAGTTTCGACCCTCTCTCTCAAAACCCCACTACCCATCTTCCATATACCCGAATCCCGTAGCTCACCAACCCGGATTCGAACCCCCTGTCGCCGGTACCCATGACCGGCCACCAACGACCCAAACCCGCGAGCTACCCCAAAGCGACCTAACATTACTCTGCCAACCCGCCATCCACACCGAAGCTCCCACCCGAGAACCCCATACCCGATTTCATCAAAACCAAAACCAAAAATCCATAAGACACATGCTTTACCCATGTCCCATTTTTAAAACCCACAAAAGACAAAATCGATTTTTACCTGCTTTTGTTTCAAGACTAAATAACCAAATGAAACCCATATGCTAAATTCTTTCTACTCATTTTACCCAATATACCCTTAAACCCCCACCTCCAACATGCACAATTAAAACCCCAAAATACCCTCACCCATATTAGATTTTTATATCCTCTCAACCCATGTGATCCTCTCACCATTTCCATGCACACTCATGTCAATTACCCAATTTACCCCTAGCCTCCATGTGCACCATATAAATTGAAGAATTGGGCCATTTTAAAATGATCTCAAATTTAGTTTTTTAAAACTCTTGTGTGATAAATTTCTCTACACCCTTCTTTAGAGAGTATTTGCATTTTTAGCAAATATCTCAATATAGAGGTGTGTAGTGAAATTTATCTCTAGGAAGAATTCCACACCACCCATTTATAATGAATTTTTGCATTTTTAGCAATTATTTCATAATATATTGATGTAGTTGAATTCATCCATTATTATCTAGGGTTATAAGTAGAGAGAATTCTAGAAAGAGATTGTTAGAGTAGAAAATAAATTAGGTAGAATATTTAGTAAATAGTTTTATTTTATTTTATTTATTTTTATTTTTGTTAGATATTAATGAGTGAGAAATTAGTGAGAAATTCAATTGAGTGTGTTTTTATTATTAAAAATCATTTGGAGGCTCTAATTGAATGGATGATGTGCAAATTCAAGGATTGAAGTCCAATTTCACTCAAAGAGATTTGGTTTGATTGTTCTTCTCTTCTATTTTATTTTATTAGCCATTAATTGTTTGTTTATCATGTTTGATATTATTTTTGGCTAAATCCCCTTTCAAGGGGTGGGGTGAACCCTTATTTGATGTCATTTTAATTTAATTAGTTTGATTACTTGAAAATTCTCTATGAATATTAATTTTGATCCCTCACCCTTAAATTTACGCCTCGAGAGAGAGTAAATGATTTTTCGAGAGAAAATCGAAATTCTAAGTTATAAGACACATTTTAGATTCGAACTAGAGATAGGAGTTTCTTAAGTGTGATATTATTCCTTGAATTTCAACTCTAAAATTCATTTTCTAGATTTACATAAATTTTGATAAATCGATCCTAGTGTCTGATTAATTAAAAGGAGTGTAGATCTATTTTCTAGAGTTGCGGGGGGTTAAACTTAAATTTTTAAAAGGTTACTATTAAAATTACATTTACAACGAGAGTTGATTTGTAATTTTTATATTAATTTGGGAGAATTTAATTAATTAAATTAATTACTTAGAATAGCTAAAATTTGTGGTGTAGTCCCACTCCTTGATTGCTCTCACTATTATTTACCTCACCTTTTCTCTTATTTTTGTGCTAAACTTTATTTTTCATTTTAGTCACTTTTTAGTTTGTAATTTGATCTTCCATTTAGTTTAGTGTTATTTCACCTCACCTCACCCAATTGTTTTAATATTGAAAAAGCTAAAAAAAATAGAAAAGTAAAAAAAAAAGCCCAAAAAGAAAATAAAAATTGAATTACAATTGAGTTTGTCTCTAGCTTACCCCCTTGATGTGGATTGACATCCTTACTTACCGCTACACTTGAGTTTGATATTATTTTGTAGGTATTTTAAAGATTTTGACTTGAGGAGCTTTTCAAGCAACGAAAAAAAGAATATACCGAAAAAGTTCTTTCTATCACCTACGACTATGCGATCAGTTGCTATGAGTTACCAGGTCACGTGCAAGCTGTTTGTGCCCCTTGTGGGGCCGTTTGCAAGTTGTTTGGGGTTTTCACTAACTAGCGACACATTTTGAAGCCTAAGTGTACTTATTTGTAAATTTTTATCCAATTCTCAAACCAGTAGTCCTGCGACTACGCGGTCAGTTGTTATGAGTTAAATTGGTGACATGTAAGGTGTCCTTGCCCCTTCTGGGACCGTTTCGAGATTTTTTTAGATTTTCACCCATTAGCGGCACACTTGGGCTTGAATTATAAATCAAGCTTAAGTGTGACTATTTGCAAATTTTATTCCTATTCTCTGACTGAGAGTCCTGCGACTATCCAGTCATTTGCTACGAGTTACGTTGGACATGTGCGAGGTGTCGTACCCCTTGTAGGGACGTGTGGGGACTGTTCGGGTTTAAATCCACTAGTACACATTTTCAAGCCTTAGTGTGCCTATTTGCAAATTTCGGTTCTATTCTCAAACTAGAAGTTTCGCGACTATGCGATCAGTTATTACGAGTTACGTTAGTCACGTGGGAGCTATTCGTGCCCCTTACAGGGCCGTTTGGGGATGTTCGGGATTTTATCCACTAGTAGCACGTTTTGAAGCTTAAGTGTGTCTACTTGCAAATTTCGATCCTATTCTCAAATCGGGAGTGTTGTAACTGCGTGGTCAGTTGCTACGAGTTACATTGCACTAATGTTCCTCTTGGGTCAAGACATGATTCTTGGCCGAGTTAGCTCGTTCAAGAGAGGTGTAGTGTGTTTTAATTTTTTTTCGACATATGTGATCTGACACCTCTCGTCCTCCCTCTTTTGTCATTTACAAAGGTCTAAGTCTGGCTATTATTTTCTATGTCATCATAAGGTATCGATCTCTACTAACTGCTAATGACCTTTTTTATTCTAGAGTCTTAGCCAAGTGATGCGATAACTTATTAGTTATGTCCCGTTGGGCATGCACGTATAAGTTGGCTCGATTTGGTTCTTTACCGGCATCTGGACTGTTCTTTGTCCTATTCGGCCATTCATTCTTCAAAGCTTCATATGATTTAGAGCCCAGCATATGGACATCAGTTTTTTCCCTATGTTGTTTATTTTTCTCCTTCTGGACGAGCTTCTTGTCCATTGTCTCATTGTCCAAAAAAATCATTCCACTGATCAACCGATCTTTCAATATTCAAAGGAACTCTATCTCTCAGCACCAAAATATCGTAGCTCAAAGCCCATGTTGGGAAATGTCTCTGCCGAAGGTTTTTCCAGTATGTTCTCAACTGTTCAGCAACTTGAGAAAGAACTTTTAACTTTAAACGTTCGGGATATGAAAGCAGCTTGTAGAGTTGATCATTGATGTCATATTTGATGTTTTGATAAACTAGGTTCCAGTTGTCTATTCCCCTAACCCCACATTCATTTTCCAAAGTGAAAAACATTGGGATTTAAATCTATTGAGGTCACTTTTATCATCATCGGGGTTTTTCCTGAGAAGGAAGAACCTAATGGGCTTCTTCTCATTTGACAGGGAGGTGTCGGGAGCACTGGGTGGGGGCGTTGGAGCAACGTTTTTTTTTGCCTACTTGTACATGAAGTAGTGGACTGAACTAATGGTGGATTTGAGAATTGAACATCAATTGATGATGATAATTCTCGTTGATGTGCACGAGATGAGAATCCTAGTCGGGGTGTCACCTCGTCACTTGGTACATTTTTTTCATTATCGCCCGACATTATCTACAAAAATAAAAATTATTAAGAGACTAAATAATTATAATAATATGAAATTATAACTAACTAATCAAGTTTATGACCATATATATGTATTTACCTTTTTAGAGTAAGACTTTAAAATATGTCCAATATGTCTGATCTCCATCCATTCAATATTAGATTTTAAAAACCTATAGAAAATTTTCATGTGGACAACTAGGAGGAAGCGTATCCATGATTGATATATAGATTTCCATGATATGAACTCGAAATCCCATCTTCTTCAACTTATTGGTATGAATCAATTTAACATGTATATATCGAGAGGCATCACAGTGTCTCGGTCAATGCTCTCTCTACGTAGTTGTTGATAGAGAAAATTTTTGCGTATATTTTTTCGTTGTTGCTTGAAAAGCCCATCTAGTCAAAATCTTCAAATACCTACAAAATAATATCAATCTAAAGTGTAGCGGTAAGTAAGGATGTCAATCCACATCAAGGGTGTAAGCTAGAAACAAACTCAATTGTAATTCATATTTTCTTTTTGGGCTCTTTTTTACTTTTCTATTCTTCTTTTTGCTTTTTCAATATTAAAACAATTGGGTGAGGTGAAACTAAAATTAGACTCAAATGAAAGATGTAAAAAACTAACTAAAAAGTGACTAAAATGAAAAAAAAAGTCTAACACAAAAATAAGAGATAAAGTGAGGTAAATAAATGTGAGAACAATCAAGGAGTGGGACTCTACCACAAATTTTAGCTATTCTAACTAATTAATTTAATTAATTGAATTCTCCCAAATTAATATCAAAATTACAAATCAACCCTCGTTGCAAATATAATTTTAATAGTAACCCTTTAGAAAATTAAGTTTAACCCCCCACAACTCTAGAAAATAGATCTACACTCCTTTTAATTAATCACCCGCTAGGATCTATCGATTAAAATTTGTATAAATCATAGAAAATGAAATTAGAGTTGAAATTTAAGGAATAATACCACACTTAAGAAACCCCTATCTCTAGTTCAAATCTACAATGGGTATTATAACTTAGAATTTCGAGTTTCTCTTCAAAATCATTTACCTTCTCTCGAGGCGTAAATTTAAGGATGTGGGATTAAAATTAACATTCAAAGGGAATTTTCAATTAATCAAACTAATTAAATCAAAATAACATCAAATAAGGGTTCACCCCACCCCTTGAAAGGGGATTTAGCCTAGCATGATATTAATCATGATGAACAAACAATCAATAGACATTTAATATAAAAGAGTAAAGAGAAGAACAATCAAACCAATCTCTTGAATTTAATTGACTCCAATCCTCCAATTTGAAGTATACAACCCTCTTAATTGAGCATCCAAGTAGTTTGCGATAATACCCACTCAATTAAATCTCATACAAAATTTCTCCTCATAAATCTCTAAAAAAATAAAATAAAACAAAACTATTTACAAAATGTTTCTATCTCTAAAATTCTCTCTAAAATCCTAGATAGGGTTTCTAGCTTATTTAAAATTGGGCATTCTTCTTCTTCTTTAAATAGTAGGCATGGAGCTAAGGGCTAATTTGGATAATTGGGAGTGCACATGTGGTTTGAGAGGTGTGAGGTAATAAAAATCTGATTGATCAAGAGGGGTAAAGTTGGAAATTGGGGGACAAAAGGTATTTGGGTGCATTTTTGGAATAAGTGGGTTAAGTTGGTTTTATTAACATGTGGGGTAAATAGATTTTGGTTTGCATTTGGTTTTCTTTGGCTTGTAACAGGTACAAAGCGTGGCTTTTGGTAGAAATGGGGTTTTTGGTTTTGGAAGAGGGTTTGGATGTCTTGGGTTGGTGATTTGGGTCTATGATAAACTTGGGTTGCAACAAGTGGTCTATGGGTTTAAGAGATGAGGTTGGGTGGTGGTTGAAACGGGTTCGAAGGTCTCGGGTATGGTTTCGGGTTTGGGATTCTCGGGTATACCAGAGATGGGTTAGGGGACGGTAAGGTCCGACCGAAGTTGGGTCGGCAGCTGGGGGGTCGAGTGAATCATGTTGAAAGGTGGTGGTCGCCAAAATTGGCAGAGGGGTAGGAAGGCAGTCCCGACGCTAGGTTTAGAGGTGAGAGGTTGCCGACGGGTAGGTTCGATCAGGTGGGTTTCAGAGGATTGGGATTGCCACTAGTTTGTTGTTGGTTTGGGAACATGGAATCGGGTTCGATTTGGGGATGAATAGGCCGAAAATAGGTGGGTCGCGATTTTAAGTTTTCGGGTCTAAGGTGATGTTGTCGGGTTCGGGGTTGAGTATAGCAGGGGTTTTGGATTATAGATGGGTTGGTGTTTTGGTTATGGTGATAAGAGGTTAATGGAGTGTGGTTATGGAGGAGAGAAAAAAGAGAGTGTTGGGTGGAGAAGATCGTGAGGGGGGATAGTGTGGTTGAGGGTGTAGGGGAATAGGTGAGGGTGTGGATGAGATTGGGTGTAGGTGAGTGTATGGGTTTGGGGGGGGGGGGGGGGGGGGTGTTAGTTTGTGACCCTAAATAAAATTAAAATTAAAAACATAAAAATAATAAAAATAAAAAATAAAATCTAACTAAAAATAAAAAAATAAAAATATTAAAACTTAAGAAAATAAAATCCTAAGCTATTATAAACTAAAATAATAAAAGAAAAGAAATAAAAACTAAAAATCTAATAAAAATGAAAACTAAAGTTCTAAAAAAAAGTAAATCTATTAAAACTAAAAATAAACTCCTAAAAACTAATCTAAAAGAAATAAAAACTAAAAACTAATTAAAATCAAAATAAAATAAAATTATACAAATAAAAATAAAATAAAAATTAGAAAAGAAAACCTAGAAATTCTAAATAAATCTAAAATAAACTCTAAAAATAAAAATGACTCAAACTAAAAATCTAAAAAAGAATCTAAAAAGGCACAAACTAAACACACATGGGGTGCGGGGTAGGTTTAGGCTCGGGTAAGGTTACGGGGGAGGGAATTAGATCCATTTTAACTCCAAATTGCCTCGAAATATAACTTTTGACACCGCAACTACAATTAAGCCTGCATATTGAACATTTACACGCATAAGACCATTATTGTCGAGAATTAGCAACTAAAATATGTCTATTCGGGCTATAAAATGTACACTTTTGGGTGCATATCAGTTGTATCCATATTGGGTGAATTTTTTTGTCTTCCTTAACATCGTAAGCAAGTTTAGGGCTACATCAGGATTATGTATGAGGAATATATTCTCTACAGCATCATCCCGGCTTTCTAGTAGTGAAATACAATACGATCAGATAGGTACTCTTGCTGGGGATGAACTCTACGATTTTCAAGGTAATTAAATTATTCGATCTTCTTATTTCCATACCTGTAAATGGGAGTACCCTCTAAATGGTGAGTATTAATAAAAGAGATATAAGTGCGGTCCAATTGCAACTTCTCATACTCTTGTTGCTAGTGATTATCACCGTGCGTCCTTTTTCTTGAGAAAAATATACAAGGGTGTAAATATGAGTCCCACAAATAATGGCTTTAATTAATCATCAACTAGTTATTTTATTCAATCGATCCAATTTAAGTTTATCTTATTTTAATATATGACGTATAAGGGAATAATAGTTTTATTAAGGTTTTGATTCATCACTACCATTCTCTTATCCCCGCACGTGTTGGATCTCGCCGAGGTGAAATCCAAACAATAACCCACCGTAAGTGTCAAGACACATTTTGTTAGGATTTATTATTGGAGAGTATGAAAGTGTATGTGTATTATCAATCCAAGCAATCTAACATCACTATCCAATAACCAGTAATTATCCCGTACTCCTTCAATCATCTACATGATGAAATATATACCAATAATAATAATACGTCATAGTAAATCTCATTAATTTGATTTGTAAATTAGGGTTTAGCAAAAAGGGTTTAGGGTAGTTTCTTACTAAATTAGAGTTAGTAAATACGATTTAGGGTATTTTCCTGCTAGATTAGTGTTGATGTAAAAATTAGTCAGTTGACGTGGACTAATTATATGGAAACACGTATCATCACTCAACGTACCGAGCTACTTAGAATACTAGGCTACTCAACATATCGAGAAACTTACTGGGAAGATTAAACGACCAGACAGATTCAATGTTTATTGTATTACATTCATTCCTTACCATGTACATATGTATACGCCTATTCGATAAAGGCATACTATCTATTCATATTAACAGCCCAAAGTCTATAAATACATTGTAACACCTTCTCAGCAGGGTAAGTGAAGTAAGCAAGCATAATCGTGATCAAAGCAAGATACCCAGTAATACAAAATAGTGGACGTAGGCTATTTCTTTGAGGCTGAACCACTTTAAAAATATCTTGTCTTATTTCATATTTATCTGTGATTAATTAATTAGGTCAAATCTAGTTTTTTATATCAACATATTGGTTCCGTGTGTGGGAAAGACTATACATAGCATTTTTTCACCAAAAAACTCATCATAAATGACTGATATCCCAGAATATAGCAATAGGAATAATGAAGGGAATCCTCCTAACCCTTATGTCCGTCCAAATGTAAACAATATCATAGGAATCTTGCCAAGCTTAGCCAGGGGATAAACGACTATACAGGAAACTATGCGATAATTCATTCAGATTGTTTAAAATGGAGCATCTGCCCAGATAGGCCAGCGAAGCATCCAAAGAAGCATGCATCCATCGTCTTCACGACAACCACGATCTATATCACGATCCAAGCATACTGAAGTCAATTATTCTAGAAATTTAAGTGATCCATCTTATTGCCTTGGTGAAACTTCCCCTATAAGAATTTCGAATTCACAAGAAAACAAAACTCTAATGCCATAAAGACCAAGTGCTCTGTAAGGCTGAGCAGAGTTTCTCCCTTCGACCGTTTGGGTCCAAGGAGGAATACAAATCCTCTTCGGTATGCGTTGAGAAATTTTCAACGACCAAATGATTTAAGGGAAGGCTCAGCCCAATCACATCCAAACACAAGACCTGCAGCTCAACGAGAACGATCAGAAGAATAATGGTGGGAGCAAGCAGTCAAAAGGCAAAGAAATATTGGAATACTTAAGGAAGTATACAAATTATATTCCCTTAAAGGTGTATATAAACCACGTTCTGGAGGGGATCAAGAACAACGAGGAACTGAATTGACCAGAAAAACTAAGGACAACTCCCGAAAGAATGGATAAATCCAAGTATTTTGAGTTCCATGAAGATCACGACCATATGACTAAGATGTGTGTATCCCTCCAAAATGAGATAGAGGCACTCATTAGACGAGGAAAGATGAACAAGTATGTTGATCGTCATAATGGTGGGAATACCAACAACAGAGCTCGATAGAGGTCCATATCTCCTTGCCGACTAAGAGAATATAAGAAAAGGGATCATGAAGAGGACCCTGAAGATGATCCCAAGATCCCAAAAAGGCCAAGACAACCTGAGCGTGAGGTATTTTCAATTCATTTCCGTTCATTTAATTATAACATGATTACAGGTGGAGACACAAGAGGGGGTGATCATACTGCTGAAAGGAAAGCTTACCTCAATGAGGCTCAAGCTTGTTCCTATATACATCGAATAAATCTGACAGAAGAAGATCGCCCAAGGAAGGTCAACAAAGATAAGCTGATCATTAGATTTTCCAAAAATGATTTGGCAGGCTTTTTGTATCCTCAAGATGATCCTTTGGTGATCAAAATGAGAATGAAGGATCTAATCATTTCAAGAGTGCTGGTGGATAATGGTAGCTCGACAAATATCATGTTTTACCCTTATTTCGATAGTTTGAATTTGAAACTTGGACAGTTAGAACCGTATTATAGGCCCCTCATTGGGTTTTCAGGAGAAAAAGTTTTTCACTTGAAACGATCAAGTTAGATATATTGATTAGTACCTGGCTAGCTAGCAGAACAGAGAAGGTGCATTTCTTTGTGATGGATAAGAATATCTAGTCAGCCTACAATATAATCATGGGGATAGTAGGCCTGAAAAAGTTTGAAGCAGTTCCATCCACTGTACACCAATGTTTAAAGTTCCCGACCAACTTTGGGGTTAGAATTGTAAATGGATATCAAAAAGTAGCTCGAAAATGCTACCACTCATCTATCGAGCAAGAGGAATTGGAGGATGCTAGGAAGAAAACAACTACTTATCAGGTGGATAAATCTGATGATTTTGAGATTGAAACCTTAGACCCAAGAGATGAAATGGAACTCATTAAAGTCCAAGTCATGGAGACAACGAAAAGTATTATTCTAGATAATGAGCAACCAGAAAGAACAACTAAGATTGGTTCTTCACTTGATCCTGTACTGAAGCATGAGCTCGTAGCATTTTTGAAATAAAGAAAATAGATATTTTTATGGAGTCACGAGGATATGCCGGGGATAGACCCATATTTCTTATTCCATGAGCTCAATGTCAATAAGGAGATTAAACCAGTGAAGCAAAGGCGAAGAGTCTTTAGTTCGGAGAAGAACCATGCTATTCAAGAAGAAGTGGAAAAGCTGCATAAAGCTTCTTTCATCGAAGATGTGAAATATCTAGATTGGTTGGCTAATGTTGTGATGGTAAAAAAAAAAGAATAATAAGTGGAGAATGTGCGTGGATTTCACAGATTTGAATAAAGCTTACCCAAAAGATCATTTTCCTCTGCCCATAATAGATTAGTTAGTGGATGCAACTTCAAGGCATAAACTGCTAAGCTTTATGGATGCTTATTCCGGATACAATCAAATTAAAATGAAGCTAGAAGATAGGGAAAGTACCTCTTTCATTACCCCCAAGGAAGATATTATTACAGTGTTATGCCTTTTGGTCTTAAAAATGCAGGTGCTATATATCAATGGTTAATAAACAAAGTATTTATAGAGCAGATTGGCAAAAATATTGAAGTATACATCGACGACATGTTGATTAAAAGAAAGAAAGCTGCTAACCATATAACTGATCTGAGCCAAACATTTGATTAACCGGAGAAGTACCAGATGAAGCTGAACCTAACCAAGTGCATTATTGGCGTACAGGAAGGCATATTCCTCGGGTACATTGTGAATCAAATAGGTATTAAAGCAAACTCTGATAATATAAAATCCTTGTTGGAGTTACAATCTCCAACTACCAAGAAGGAAATGCAGAGCCTTACGGGGCGTGTTGATGCTCTCAATAGATTCGTTTCCTGAGCAACGGATAGCTGTCTTCCATTATTCAAGGTGCTCAGAAAGACCTTTGAGTGGAATGATGAATGCGAGAAGACGTTCTTAGAGTTGAAAAGATACTTGGGGGAACCTCCTTTTTTGTCCAGGCCAGTAGAAGGAGAAAAACTATACTTGTACTTAGCTGTCTCAGAGAGTGCAGTTAGTTCGGCGTTGATAAGAATAGAAGACGAAGTGCAAAAACCTGTTTATTATACTAGCAAGACATTCAGAGGAGAAGAAATTAGGTATCTTAAACTGAAGAAGTTAGCGTTGGCATTGATTGAAGCAAGCAGGAGAATTAAACCGTATTTTCAAGCCCATACAATAGTGGTATATACTGACATGCCATTCAGACAGGCTTTACATAAGCCAGAAAAGTCTGGAAGAATACTGTATGGGTAGTGGAGTTAGGGGAATATGAGATTATCTATGAACCAAGGTCTTATCTCAAGATTTCATTTCTGAATTTACTTACCCGGGTGTCTTCGATCAATAAGGGGCCAATGGAGAGAAACTCAAGAACGTTAGCGGATCTATTGAATATACCTTCGATCAACTTCAAGTAGCAGAATTTCCGAAAGGGGTGGAAATCGATCAACCAGAATCCTCTGGTAAAGTACAAGAGTTGAAAATGAAGTATGAAGAAAGGAAAGACAAGATATTTCATCAAGGGATTCTATCAGACTAAGGGTTTGAGATGATAATATTCCCATATGGAATTTATATGTTGATGGTTCTTCATATGCAACAGGCTGCGGGGCTAGAATTATTCTAACCAGTCCGGATGGGATAGACATTGAATATGCTCTGCATTTCCAATTTCAAGTGGATTGACATCCTTACTTACCACTCTACACTTGAGTTTGTTATATTTTGTAGGTATTTAAGGAGTTTGACTAACTTGGCTTTCAACAATGACATATACGCAAAAAGAAAAGTTATCAAATGGCGCCGTTGCCGGGGATGGGTTGCCGGTCGACACCGGCGCGGGTATAAGGGTCGCGGACAGTGGGTGGCGATGGTGGGTCGTCGGATGGTGGGGATGGCTGCGAAGGGGCTGCCACCGACGGTCAGGGGCGGTGAGGACGAGATCGCCGGAGATGGGGATTGCAGGGTATTGGTTGGTGAAAGTGAGGTTTGTGTGGGTGTTAATGGAGATGATGATATATGGGTTTGATGTTGGTGGTTTAGGTGGTAGTGAGAGTTATGGAGGAGAGAGAGTGTGAGGTTGGGAAGAAGATGAGGTGGTGTGGGTTATGGTGTGTGTGGTTGTAGGTTAGTTTGGTGAGGGTGAGGGTTTAGGAAAAGAGGTGTATGGGTATAGGGTGTGTCTTTGTGTGTGTGTCTAATTTGGATCTAACTAACATAATAAAAAAACTCAACTAACAAAATAAAAATAATAATAAAATCTACTAAAACAAAAAGAACTAAATAAATGAATTCTTAGCTCTAAAAATAAAAAGATATAAAACTAAAAATTAAAAACCTATTAAACTTAAAAACAAAAGTCCTAAAAAAAGGTAAAATCTAATAAAACTAAATTCCTAAAAACTAATCCTAATAAAATAAAATAAAACTAAAAATCAATAAAAATCAAAATAAAATAAAACTAATCCTAATAAAAATAAAATAAAACCTAGAAAATACTAAATAAATCTAAAATAAAAATGAGTCAAAACTAAAAATCTAAAAAATAATAAAATGACACAAATAAAACACACACAGGCTTGGGGTAAGTTTGGGCTAGGTTTAGGCTCGGGTAATGTTACGGGATTGGTAATTAGCTCCATAAAATGCACAATTGCCTTGAAATACGCGTTTGAACACCGCAACGTGCATTCGACCTACAAAATAAACATTTAAGCACATACACTACACCAAAAATAGGAAACTGGCACGGTTTAAAACAACGCCAGACGCAATCTGGCACGGTTCAAAACCGTGCCAGAATCAGGCGTGCCAGATTTTCTGGCGCGTTTTAAAACCGTGCCAAATTTCCCAAACTGGCACGCTTTTGGTACGCTTTTAAACTGTGCCAGTTTTTTTATCTGGCATGCTTTTGACACACTTTTAAACCGTGCTAGATGTTAAATCTGGCACGCTTTTGGCACATGCCGAAACCGTGCCAAATTGTTTATTTTCTGGAACGCTTTTGGCACGGTTATAAAGCTTGCTAGATTATTTTATAAGCGTTCTCATTTTTAAACATTGGCATGGTTTTGGCACGGTTTAAAACCGTGCCAGATTTTTTGGTTGATTAAAAAAATAATAATAGGAAACAAATCTGGAAAATCTGCAAATTCCAAATCCGGTGGGAAAAATATTTATTATTTGCAAAAAAAATCAACAAAATTCATAAATTATGAATATCGCAGGTTGTTGATAAACTAATGTGCATATAAACTTAAAAAAATTACAAGAGTTAATACCAATATAAAGCCGCACATGACCATAAAAGTCGACAATAATTTCAAAAAATTACAAGAGTTAATAGTTCCCATATCAAAAAAAAATTGGGCAGAGTTTCCTCTATTTTTTTAGCATTCAAAAACCTGCTAACATAAAATCTGCCCATATAAAGCCCGCACGACGATAAAAGTCAACAATAAAACTACTACAGCCAGCACGACCATAAAATTAAACCATAAAACTACTGAAGCCTGCTCGGTCATAACACAAAAAAAAGAATCCTAAATATTATCGACACTAAAAAACAATCCCCCTGTTGTAAAGCATTGACTTCTTCGTGCGTTCCAAGTGGATAAAAGCTAATGATTGAATGTCATCCTACAAAAAAAATAAGACACAAAAAAGATACAATATTAGTAACCAAGTCATTTTTAAAAAAATCGTATTCAAGCAGAAAAATTGAATATACAAGAAGCAAAATTGCATATACGACTACGCAGTTAGTTCGTATAAGTTACATTGGTCCCGTGCGAGGTGATCGTGCCTCTAACGGTGCAGTTTGGGAGCTGGTTTGGGTTTTCACCCACAAACAACCTATTTTTATGTGTTATTTTTAGCAATTATCATCAATCATAATACTCACATATCGGGAGACCCGGGACTACGCGGTCAGTTCCTACAAGTTACATTGGTCCCGTACGAGGTGTTCGTGCCTCCTACGAGATCGTTTGGTGGCTGGTACGGGTTTTTACCCTTTAACGGCCTGTTTTTAAGTCTAAGTGTGTTTCTTGCAAATTATCGTCATACTCTCAAATCGGGAGACTTGGGAGTACGCGGTCAGTTCCTACAAGTTACATTGGTCCCGTGCGAGGTCTTCGTGCCTCCTACGGGGTCATTTGGTGGCTGGTTCGAGTTTTCACCCTTTAACAGACTGTTTTTAAGTCTAAGTGTGATTTTTGCAAATTATCATCACACTCTCAAACCGGGAGACTTGGGACTACGCGGTCAGTTCCTATAAGTTACATTGGTCCTGTGCGAGGTGTTCGTACCTCCTACGGGGTCGTTTGGTGGCTAGTTCGGGATTTCACCCTTTGAAGGCCTGTTTTTAAGTCTAAGTGTGATTTTTGCAAATTATCGTCACACTCTCAAACCGGGAGACCCGGGACTACGCGGTCAGTTCCTATAAGTTACATTGTTCCCGTACGAGATGTTCGTGCCTCCTACGGGGTCGTTTGGTGCCTGGTTTGGGTCTTCACCCTTTAACGACTTGTTTTTAAGTCTAAGTATGTTTTTTGCAAATTATCGTCATACTCTTAAATCGGGAGACCCAAGACTACGTAGTCAGTTCCTACAAGTTACATTGGTACCGTGCGATGTATTCGTGCCTCCTACGAGGTCATTTAGGGGCTGGTATGGTTTATCACCCTTTAACGGCCTGTTTTTAAGTCTAGGTGTGTTTTTTGCAAATTATCATCATACTCTAAAACCGAGATACCCGGGACTACGCGATTGGTTCCTAGAAGTTACATTGGTACCGTCCTAGGTGTTCGTGCCTCCTACGGGGTCGTTTGGTGGCTGGTATGGGTTATCACCCTTTAACGGCCTGTTTTTAAGTCTAGGTGTGATTTTTGCAAATTATCGTCATACTCTAAAACCGAGAGACCCGGGACTACGCGATCATTTCCTACAAGTTACATTGGTACCGTACGAGGTGTTTGTGCCTCCTACGAGGTCGTTCGGGGGCTGGTTCGGGTTTTCACCCTTTAACGACCTGTTTTTAAGTTTAAGTATGATTTTTACAAATTATCGTCACACTCTCAAACCGGGAGACCCGGGACTACGCGGTCAGTTCCTATAAGTTACATTGGTCCCGTGCGAGGTGTTCGTGCCTCCTACGGGGTCGTTTCGTGGCTGGTTTGAGTTTTCACCCTTTAAAGGCCTGTTTTTAAGTCTAAGTGTGATTTTTGCAAATTATCATCACACTCTCAAACCCGGAGACCCGGGACTACGCGGTCAGTTCCTACAAATTACATTGGTCCCGTGCGAGGTGTTCGTGCCTCCTACGGGGTTGTTTGGTGGCTGGTTTGGGTTTTCACCCTTTAATGGCTTGTTTTTAAGCCTAAGTATGTTTTTGCAAATTATCGTCATACTCTCAAATCGGGAGACCCAAGACTACGCAGTCATCTCCTACAAGTTACATTGGTCCTGTACGAGGTGTTCGTGCCTCCTACGGGGTCGTTTGGTGGTTGGTTTGGGTTTTCAACCTTTAACGGCCTGTTTTTAAGTCTAAGTGTGTTTTTTGTAAATTATCATCACACTCTCAAACCAGGAGACTCGGGACTATGCGGTCAGTTCCTATAAGTTACACTGGTCCTGTGCGAGGTGTTCCTGCCTCCTACGGGATCATTTGGTGGCTGGTTTGGGTTTTCTCCCTTTAACAGCCTGTTTTTAAGTCTAAGTGTGTTTTTTGCAAATTATCATCACACTCTCAAATCGGGAGACCAGGGACTATGCGGTCAGTTCCTACAAGTTACATTGGTCCCATGCGAGATGTTCGTGCCTCCTACGGGGTCGTTTTGTGGCTGGTTCGGGTTTTCACCCTTTAACGGCTTGCTTTTAAGTCTAAGTATGTTTTTTGCAAATTATCATCATACTCTCAAATCGGGAGACCCGGGACTACGCGATCATTTTCTACAAGTTACATTGGTCCTGTGCGAGGTGTTCGAGCCTCCTACGGCGTCATTTGGTGGCTGGTTTGGGTTTTCACCCTTTAACGGCCTTTTTTTAAGTCTTAACTGTGTTGTTTTACAAGTTATCATCATACTCTCATACCGGGAGACCCGAGACTACGCGGTCAGTTCCTACAAGTTATATTGGTCCCGTGAGAGGTGTTCGTGCCTCCTACGGGGTCGTTTGGTGGACGGTTTGGGTTTTCACCCTTCAACTGCTTATTTTTAAGTCTAAGTATGCTTTCTGCAAATTATCATCGTACTCTCAAACCGAGAGACCCGAGACTACGCGATCAGTTCCTACAAGTTACATTGGTCCCATGCGAGGTCTTCGTGCCTCCTATGGGGTCGTTTGGTGGCTGGTTCGAGTTTTCACCCTTTAACGGCCTGCTTTTAAGTCTAAATGTGTTTTTTGGAAGTTATCATCACACTCTCCAACTGGGAGACCCAGGACTACGCGGTCAGTTCATATAAGTTACATTAGTCCCGCGCGAGCTGTTCGTGCCTCCTACGGGGTCATTTGGTGGCTAGTTTCGATTTTCACCCTTTAACGGCCTATTTTTAAGTCAGTGTTTTTTATAAGTTATCGTCATACTCTCATACCGAAAGACCCGGGAGTACGCGGTCAGTTCTTACAAGTTATATTGGTCCCGTGCGTGTGGTTCACGCCCCCTACGGGGTCGTTTGGTGGCTGGTACGGGTTTTCACCCTTTAACGACCTTTTTTTAAGTCTAACTGTGTTTTTTCCAAATTATCATCATACTCTCAAACCGGGAGACCCGGGACTACGCGGTCAGTTCCTACAAGTTACATTGGTCCAGTGCGAGGTGTTCGTGCCTCTTACGGGGTCGTTTGGTGGCTGGTCCGGGTTTTCACCCTTTAAAGGCCTATTTTTAAGTCTAAGTGTGATTTTTGCAAATTATCGTCACACTCTCAAACTGGGAGAGTCGGGACTACGCGGTCAGTTCCTACAAGTTACATTGATCCCGTGCGAGCTGTTCGTGCCTCCTACGGGGACGTTTGGTGGCTGGTTTGGGTTTTCACCCTTTAACGGCTTATTTTTAAGACTAAGTATATTTTTAGCAAATTATCGTCATACTCTCAAATCGGGAGACTCAGTACTATACGGCCAGTTCCTATAAGTTACATTGGTCCCGTACGAGGTGTTCATGCCTCCTACAAGGTCGTTTGGTGGCTGGTTTGGGTTTTCACCCATTAACGGCCTATTTTGAAGTCTAAGTGTGTTTTTTGCAAATTATCGTCACACTTTCAAACCAGGAAACTCGGGACTACGCGGTCAGTTCCTACAAGTTACATTGGTCCCGTGCGAGGTGTTCGTACCTCCTACGGGGTCATTTGGTGGCTGGTTCGGGTTTTCACCCTTTAACTGCCTATTTTTATGTCTAAGAGTGTTTTTTGCAAGTTATCATCATGCTCTCATACCAGGAGACCCGGGACTACGCGATTATTTCTTACAAGTTATATTGATCCCGTTCGAGGTGTTCGTGCTCCTACGGGATCGTTTGGTGGCTGGTATGGGTTTTCACCCTTTATCGGCCTGTTTTTAAGTCTAAGTGTATTTTTTGCAAATTATCGTCATACTCTCAAATCGGGAGACCCGGGACTACGCGGTCAATTCCTAAACTTTACATTGGTCCCGTGCGAGGTGTTCGTGCCTCTTACGGGGTCGTTTGGTGGCTGGTTCGGGTTTTCACACTTTAAAGGCCTATTTTTAAGTCTAACTACGTTTTTTTGCAAATTATCGTCATACTCTCAAATTGGGAGATTAGAGACTACGCGATCAGTTCCTACAAGTTACATTGGTCCCGTGCTAGGTGTCTGTGCCTCCTACGAGGTCGTTTGGTGGCTGGTTTGGGTTTTCACCCTTTAACGGCCTATTTTGAAGTCAAAGTGTGATTTTTATATATTATCGCCTTTCTCAAACCGAAAGACTCGGGACTACGCGGTCAGTTCCTACATGTTACATTAGTCCCGTGCGAGGTGTTCGTGCCACCTACGGGGTCGTTTGGTGGCTGGTATGAGTTTTCACCCTTTAACGGCCTGTTTTTAAGTCTAGTGTGATTTTTGCAAATTAACGTCACACTCTGAAATTGGGATACCCGGGACTACGTGGTCAGTTCCTACAAGTTATATTGGTCCCGTGCGAAGTGTTCGTGCCTCCTACGGGGTCGTTTGGTGGCTGATTTGGGTTATCACCCTTTAACGGCCTGTTTTTAAGTCTAAGTGTGATTTTTACAAATTATCATCACACTCTCAAGTCGGAATACCCGGGACTACGCAGTCAGTTCCTACAAGTTACATTGGTCCCGTGCGAGGTGTTCGTGCCTCCTACGGGGTCGTTTGGTGGTTGGTTTGAATTCTCACCCTTTAAAGGCCTGTTTTTAAGTCTAAGTGTGATTTTTGTAAATTATCATCACACTCTCAAATCGGGAGAGCCGGGACTCCGCGATCAGTTCTTATAAGTTACATTGGTCCCATGCGAGGTGTTCGTGCCTCCTATTGGGTCGTTTGGTGGCTTGTTTGGGTTTTTCATCCTTTAACGGCTTGTTTTTAAGTCTAAGCTTGTTTTTTTGCAAATTATCGTCATACTCTCAAACCGGGAGACTCGAGACTACGCGGTCAGTTCCTACAAGTTACATTGGTCCCGGGCGAGGTGTTCGTGCCTCCCACGGGGTCGTTTGGTGGCTGGTTTGGGTTTTCCCCCTTTAACGGCCTATTTTTAAGTCTAATTAAATTTTTTACAATTATCCTCTCAAAATGGGAGACCCGGGAGTACGCGGTTAGTTCCTACAAGTTACATTGGTCCCGTGCGAGGTGTTCGTGCCTCCTACGGGGTCGTTTGGTGGCTGGTATGAGTTTTCACCCTTTAACAGCCTGTTTTTAAGTCTAAGTGTGTTTTTTGCAAATTACCGTCACACTCTCAAACCGGGTGACCCGGGACTATGCAGTCAGTTCTTACAAGTTACATTGGTCCCGTGCGAGGTGTTCGTGCTTCCTACGGGGTCGTTTCTTGGCTGGTTCGGGTTTTAACCCTTTAACTTCTTATTTTTAATTCTAATTGTGTTTTTGCAAATTATCATCATACTCTCAAACCGAGAGACCCGGGACTACGCGATGAGTTCCTACAAGCTACGTTGGTCCCGTGCGAGGTGTTCGTGTCTCCTACGGGATCGTTTGGTAGCTGGTTTGGGTTTTCACCCTTTAACGGACTATTTTTTAGTCTAAGTGTGTTTTTTGCTAGTTATCATCATACTCTCATGCCTGGAGACTCGGGAGTACGCGGTCAGTTCCTACAAGTTACATTGGTCCCGTGCGAGCTGTTCGTTCCTCCTACGGGGTCGTTTGGTGGCTGGTATGAGTTTTCACCCTTTAACGGCCTGTTTTTAAGTCTAAGTGTGTTTTTTTGCAAATTATCGTCGCACTCTCAAACCGGGAGACCCGGAACTACGCGGTCAGTTCTTACAAGTTACAATGGTTCCATGCGAGGTGTTCGTGCCTCCTACGGGGTCGTTTGGTGGTTGGTTCGAGTTTTCACCCTTTAACGACCTGTTTTTAAGTCTACGGGTGTTTTTTGCAAGTTATCATCATACTCTCATACAGGGAGACCCGAGAATATGCTATCTGTTCCTACAAGTTATATTGGTCCCGTGCGAGGTGTTCGTGCCTCCTATGGGGTCGTTTTGTGGCTGGTATGGGTTTTCACCCTTTAACGGCCAGTTTTTAAGTATAAGTATGTTTTTAGCAAATTATCATCATACTCTCAAACTGGGAGACCCCGGACTACGCGGTCAGTTCCTACAAGGTACATTGGTCCCGTGCGAGGTGTTCGTGCCTCCTACGAGGTCGTTTGGTGGTTGGTTCGGGTATTCAACCTTTAAAGGCCTATTTTTAAGTCTAATTGTGATTTTTACAAATTATCATCATACTCTCAAACTGGGAGAGCCGGGACTACGCGTTCAGTTCCTACAAGTTACATTGGTCCCGTGCGAGGTGTTCGTTCCTCCTACGGGGTCGTTTGGTGGCTGGTATGAGTTTTCACCCTTTAACGGCCTGTTTTTAAGTCTAAGTGTGTTTTTTTGCAAATTATCATCGCACTCTCAAACCGGGAGACCCGGAACTACGCGGTCAGTTCTTACAAGTTACAATGGTCCCATGCGAGGTGTTCGTGCCTCCTACGGGGTCGTTTGGTGGTTGGTTCGGGTTTTCACCCTTTAACGACCTGTTTTTAAGTCTACGTGTGTTTTTTGCAAGTTATCATCATACTCTCATACAGGGAGACCCGAGAATATGCAGTCTGTTCCTACAAGTTATATTGGTCCCGTGTGAGGTGTTCGTGCCTCCTATGGGGTCGTTTTGTGGCTGGTATGGGTTTTCACCCTTTAACGACCAGTTTTTAAGTATAAGTATGTTTTTAGCAAATTATCATCATACTCTCAAACTGGGAGACCCCGGACTACGCGGTCAGTTCCTACAAGGTACATTGGTCCCGTGCGAGGTGTTCGTGCCTCCTACGAGGTCGTTTGGTGGTTGGTTCGGGTATTCAACCTTTAAAGGCCTATTTTTAAGTCTAATTGTGATTTTTACAAATTATCATCATACTCTCAAACTGGGAGAGCCGGGACTACGCGTTCAGTTCCTACAAGTTACATTGGTCCCGTGCGAGGTGTTCGTGCCTCCTACGGGGTCATTTGGTGGCTGGTTTGGGTTTTCACCCTTTAACGGCCTGTTTTTAAGTCTAAGTGTGTTTTTTACAAGTTATCCTCATACTCTCATACCGGGAGACCCGGGACTACGCGGTTAGTTCCTACAAGTTACATTGGTCCCGTGCGAGGTGTTCATGCCTCCAACGGGGTCATTTGGTGGCTGGTTTGGGTTTTCACTCTTTAACTGCTTATTTTTAAGTCTATGTGTGTTTTTTGCAAATTATCATCATACTCTCAAACCGAGAGACCCGGGACTACGCGGTCAGTTCCTATAAGTTACATTGGTCCCGTGCGTGTGGTTCGCGCCTCCTACGGGGTCGTTTGGTGGCTGGTACGGGTTTTCACCCTTTAACGACCTGTTTTTAAGTCTAAGTGTGTGTTTTACAAATTATCATCATACTCTCAAACCGGGAGACCCGGGACTACGCGGTCAGTTCCTACAAGTTACATTGGTCCAGTGCGAGGTGTTCGTGCCTCTTACGGGGTCGTTTGGTGGCTGGTCCGGGTTTTCACCCTTTAAAGGCCTGTTTTTAAGTCTAAGTGTGATTTTTGCAAATTATCATCACACTCTCAAATCGGGAGAGCCGGGACTACGCGGTCAGTTCCTACAAGTTACATTGATCTCGTGCGAGCTGTTCGTTCCTCCTACGGGGTCGTTTGGTGGCTGGTATGAGTTTTCACCCTTTAACGACCTGTTTTTAAGTCTAAGTGTGTTTTTTTGCAAATTATCGTCGCACTCTCAAACCGGGAGACCCGGAACTACGCGGTCAGTTCTTACAAGTTACAATGGTCCCATGCGAGGTGTTCGTGCCTCCTACGGGGTCGTTTGGTGGTTGGTTCGGGTTTTCACCCTTTAACGACCTGTTTTTAAGTCTATGTGTGTTTTTTGCAAATTATCGTTACACTCTTAAACCAGGAAACTCGGGACTACGCGGTCAGTTCCTATAAGTTACATTGGTCCCGTGCGAGGTGTTCGTACCTCCTACGGGGTCGTTTGGTGGCTGGTTCAGGTTTTCACCCTTTAACTACTTATTTTTAAGTATAAGTGTGTTTTTTGTAAATTATCGCCATACTCTCAAATTGGGTGAACCGGGAGTACGCGGTCAGTTCCTATAAGTTACATTGGTCCAGTGCGAGGTGTTCGTGCCTCATACGGGATCATTTGGTGGCTGGTTTGGGTTTTCACCCTTTAAGGTCCTGTTTTTAAGTCTATATGTGTTTTTTTCAAGTTATCTTTATACTCTCATACCGGGAGACTCTGGACTACACGGTCAGTTTCTACAAGTTACATTGGTCCCATGCGAGGTGTTCGTACCTCCTACGGGGTCGTTTGGTGGATGGTTTGGGTTTTCACCCTTTAACGGCCTATTTTTAAGTCTAAGTGTATTTTTTATAAATTATCATCACACTCTCAAATCAGGAGACTCGGGACTACGCGGTGAGTTCCTACAAGTTACATTGGTCCCGTACGAGGTGTTCGTGCCTCCTACGAGGTCGTTTGGTAGCTGGTTCGGATTTTCACCCTTTAAAGGCCTGCTTTTAAGTCTAAGTGTGATTTTTACAAATTATCGTCACACTCTCAAACTGGGAGAGCTGGGACTACGCGGTCAGTTCCTACAATTTACATTGGTCCCATGCAAGGTGGTCGTGCCTCCTACGGGGTCGTTTGGTGGCTAGTTTAGGTTTTCACCCTTTAACGACCTGTTTTTAAGTCTTAGTTTATTTTTTACAAGTTATCGTCATACTCTCATATAGGGAGACCCGTGACTACGCGTTCAGTTCTTACAAGTTATATTGATCCCGTGCGAGGTGTTCGTGCCTCCAACGGGATCGTTTGGTGGCTGGTATGGGTTTTCACCTTTTAACGGCCTATTTTTCAGTCTAAGTGTGTTTTTTTAAAATTATGGTCATACTCTCAAATTGGGAGACCCGGGATTACGCGAGCAGTTCCTACAAGTTACATTGGTCCCGTGGGAGGTGCTCGTGCCTCTTACGGGGTCGTTTGGTGGCTGGTTCGGGTTTTCACCCTTCAAAGGCCTGTTTTTAAGTCTAAGTATTTTTTTTGCAAATTATCGTCATACTCTCAAATCGGGAGATTCAAGACTACGCGGTCAGTTCCTACAAGTTACATTCATCCCGTGCGAGGTGTTCGTGCCTCCTACGAGGTCGTTTGGTGGCTGGTTTGGGTTTTCACCCTTTAACGGCCTATTTTTAAATCAAAGTGTGATTTTTATAAATTATCGTCATTCTCGAACCGGGAGACTCGGGACTACACGGTCAGTTCCTACAAGTTACATTAGTCCCGTGCGAGGTGTTCGTGCCTCCTACGGGGTCGTTCGGTGGCTGGTATGAGTTTTCAACCTTTAACAGCCTGTTTTTAATAAGTATGATTTTTGCAAATTAACGTGGCACTCTGAAACCGAGATACCCGGGACTACGCGGTCAGTTCCTACAAGTTACATTGGTCCCGTGCGAGGAGTCCGTGCCTCCTACGGGGTCGTTTGGTGGCTGGTTTGGGTTTTCACCCTTTAACGGCCTGTTTATATGTCTAAGTGTTTTTTTTGCAAATTATCGTCACACTCTCAAATCGGGATACCCGGAACTACGCAGTCAGTTCCTACAAGTTACATTCGTCCCGTGCGAGGTGTTCGGGCCTCCTACGGGGTCGTTTGGTGGCTAGTTTGGATTTTCACCCTTTAAAGGCCTGTTTTTAAGTCTAAATGTGATTTTTTGTAAATTATCGTCACACTCTCAAACCGGGAGACTCGAGACTATGCGGTCAGTTTCTACAAGTTACATTGGTCCCGTGCGAGGTGTTCGTGCCTCCTACGGGGTCGTTTGGTGGCTGGTTTGGGTTTTCACCCTTTAACGGCCTGTTTATATGTCTAAGTGTTTTTTTTGCAAATTATCGTCACACTCTCAAATCGGGATACCCGGAACTACGCAGTCAGTTCCTACAAGTTACATTCGTCCCGTGCGAGGTGTTCGGGCCTCCTACGGGGTCGTTTGGTGGCTAGTTTGGATTTTCACCCTTTAAAGGCCTGTTTTTAAGTCTAAGTGTGATTTTTGCAAATTATCATCACACTCTCAAACCGGGAGAGCCGAGACTATGCGGTCAGTTCCTATAAGTTACATTGGTCCCCTGCGAGGTGTTTGTACCTCTCACGGGGTCGTTTGGTGGCTGGTTTGGGTTTTTTACCCTTTAACGGCTTGTTTAAAGTCTGAGTATGTTTTTTGCAAATTATCGTCATACTCTCAAACCGGGAGACTCGAGACTACGCGGTTAGTTCCTACACGTTACGTTGGTCCCGGGCGAGGTGTTCGTGCCTCATACGGGGTCATTTGGTGGCTAGTTTGGGTTTTCACCCTTTAACGGCCTTTTTTTAAGTCTAAGTGTAATTTTTACAAATTATCCTCTCAAATCGGGAGACCCGGGACTACGCTGTCACTTGCTGCAAGTTACATTGGACCCGTGCGAGGTGTTCGTGCCTCCTACGGGGTCGTTTGGTTGCTGGTTTGGGTTTTTAACCTTTAACGACCTGTTTTTAAGTCTAAGTATTTTTGTAAATTATCATCACACTGCCAAACCGGGGGACCCGGGATTACGTGGTCAATTCCTACAAGTTACATTGGTCCCGTGCGAGGTGTTCATGCCTCCTACGGGGTTGTTTGTTGACTGGTTCGGGTTTTAACCCTTTAACTGCTTGTTTTTAAGTCTAAGTATATTTTTTACAAATTATCATCATACTCTCAAATCGGGAGACCCAAGACTACGCGGTCAGCTCCTTCAACTTACATTGGTCCTGTAAGAGGTGGTCGTACCTCCTACGGGGTCGTTTGGTGGTTGGTTTGGGTTTTCAACCTTTAACGGTCTGTTTTTAAGTCTAAGGGTGATTTTTGTAAATTATCATCACACTCTCAAACCGGGAGACTCGGGACTATGCGGTCAGTTCCTATAAGTTACACTGGTTCTGTACGAGGTGTTCCTGCCTCCTACGGGATCGTTTGGTGGCTGGTTTGGGTTTTTGCCCTTTAACAGCCTGTTTTTAAGTCTAAGTGTGTTTTTTGCAAATTATCATCACACTCTCAACTCGGGAGACCAGGGACAACGCGGTCAGTTCCTACAAGTTACATTGGTCCCATGCGAGATGTTCGTGCCTCCTATGGGGTCATTTTGTGGCTGGTTCGGGTTTTCACCCTTTAACGGCTTGCTTTAAGTCTAAGTATGTTTTTCGCAAATTATCATCATACTCTCAAATCGGGAGACCCGGGACTACGCGGTCAGTTCCTAAAAGTTACATTGGTCCCGTGCGAGGTGTTCGAGCCTCCTACGGGGTCGTTTGGTGGATGGTTCGGGTTTTCACCCTTTAACGACCTTTTTTAACTCTTAACTATGTTTTTTTACAAGTTATCGTCATACTCTCATACCGAGAGACTCGAGACTACGCGGTCAGTTCCTATAAGTTTTATTGGTCCCGTACGAGGTGTCTCCCGTGCGAGGTGATCGTGCCTCCTACGGGGTCGTTTGGTCGCCGGTTTGGGTTTTCACCCTTTAACTGCTTATTTTTAAGTCTAAGTATGGTTTTTGCAAATTATCATCATACTCTCAAACCGGGAGAACCGGGACTACGCGATCAGTTCCTACAAGTTACATTGGTCCCATGCGAGGTCTTCGTGCCTCCTATGGGGTCGTCTGGTAGCTGGTTCGGATTTTCACCCTTTAACGGCCTGTGTTTTAAGTCTAAATGTGTTTTTTGCAAGTTATCATCACACTCTCCAATTGGGAGACCCAGGACTACGCGGTCAGTTCATACAAGTTACATTAGTCCCGTGCAAGGTGTTCGTGCCTCCTACGGGGTCGTTTGGTGGCTAGTTTCGGTTTTCACCCTTTAACGGCCTATTTTTAAGCCTGTGCTTTTTACAAGTTATCGTCATACTCTCATACCGGGAGACCCGGGAGTACGGGGTCAGTTCTTACAAGTTATATTGGTCCCGTGCGTGTGGTTCGCGCCTCCTACGGGGTCGTTTGGTGGCTGGTACGGGTTTTCACCCTTTAACGACCTGTTTTTAAGTCTAAGTGTGTGTTTTACAAATTATCATCATACTCTCAAACCGGGAGACCCGGGACTACGCGATTAGTTCCTACAAGTTACATTGGTCCAGTGCGAGGTGTTCGTGCCTCTTACGGGGTCGTTTGGTGGCTGGTCCGGGTTTTCACCCTTTAAAGGCCTGTTTTTAAGTCTAAGTGTGATTTTTGCAAATTATCATCACACTCTCAAATCGAGAGAGCCGGGACTACGCGGTCAGTTCCTACAAGTTACATTGGTCCCGTGCGAGCTGTTCGTTCCTCCTACGGGGTCGTTTGGTGGCTGGTATGAGTTTTCACCCTTTAACGGCCTGTTTTTAAGTCTAAGTGTGTTTTTTTGCAAATTATCGTCGCACTCTCAAACCGGGAGACCCGGAACTACGCGGTCAGTTCTTACAAGTTACAATGGTTCCATGCGAGGTGTTCGTGCCTCCTACGGGGTCGTTTGGTGGTTGGTTCGGGTTTTCACCCTTTAACGACCTGTTTTTAAGTCTACGGGTGTTTTTTGCAAGTTATCATCATACTCTCATACAGGGAGACCCGAGAATATGCTATCTGTTCCTACAAGTTATATTGGTCCCGTGCGAGGTGTTCGTGCCTCCTATGGGGTCGTTTTGTGGCTGGTATGGGTTTTCACCCTTTAACGGCCAGTTTTTAAGTATAAGTATGTTTTTAGCAAATTATCATCATACTCTCAAACTGGGAGACCCCGGACTACGCGGTCAGTTCCTACAAGGTACATTGGTCCCGTGCGAGGTGTTCGTGCCTCCTACGAGGTCGTTTGGTGGTTGGTTCGGGTATTCAACCTTTAAAGGCCTATTTTTAAGTCTAATTGTGATTTTTACAAATTATCATCATACTCTCAAACTGGGAGAGCCGGGACTACGCGTTCAGTTCCTACAAGTTACATTGGTCCCGTGCGAGGTGTTCGTTCCTCCTACGGGGTCGTTTGGTGGCTGGTATGAGTTTTCACCCTTTAACGGCCTGTTTTTAAGTCTAAGTGTGTTTTTTTGCAAATTATCGTCGCACTCTCAAACCGGGAGACCCGGAACTACGCGGTCAGTTCTTACAAGTTACAATGGTCCCATGCGAGGTGTTCGTGCCTCCTACGGGGTCGTTTGGTGGTTGGTTCGGGTTTTCACCCTTTAACGACCTGTTTTTAAGTCTACGTGTGTTTTTTGCAAGTTATCATCATACTCTCATACAGGGAGACCCGAGAATATGCAGTCTGTTCCTACAAGTTATATTGGTCCCGTGTGAGGTGTTCGTGCCTCCTATGGGGTCGTTTTGTGGATGGTATGGGTTTTCACCCTTTAACGGCCAGTTTTTAAGTATAAGTATGTTTTTAGCAAATTATCATCATACTCTCAAACTGGGAGACCCCGGACTACGCGGTCAGTTCCTACAAGGTACATTGGTCCCGTGCGAGGTGTTCGTGCCTCCTACGAGGTCGTTTGGTGGTTGGTTCGGGTATTCAACCTTTAAAGGCCTATTTTTAAGTCTAATTGTGATTTTTACAAATTATCATCATACTCTCAAACTGGGAGAGCCGGGACTACGCGTTCAGTTCCTACAAGTTACATTGGTCCCGTGCGAGGTGTTCGTGCCTCCTACGGGGTCATTTGGTGGCTGGTTTGGGTTTTCACCCTTTAACGGCCTGTTTTTAAGTCTAAGTGTGTTTTTTACAAGTTATCCTCATACTCTCATACCGGGAGACCCGGGACTACGCGGTTAGTTCCTACAAGTTACATTGGTCCCGTGCGAGGTGTTCATGCCTCCAACGGGGTCATTTGGTGGCTGGTTTGGGTTTTCACTCTTTAACTGCTTATTTTTAAGTCTATGTGTGTTTTTTGCAAATTATCATCATACTCTCAAACCGAGAGACCCGGGACTACGCGGTCAGTTCCTATAAGTTACATTGGTCCCGTGCGTGTGGTTCGCGCCTCCTACGGGGTCGTTTGGTGGCTGGTACGGGTTTTCACCCTTTAACGACCTGTTTTTAAGTCTAAGTGTGTGTTTTACAAATTATCATCATACTCTCAAACCGGGAGACCCGGGACTACGCGGTCAGTTCCTACAAGTTACATTGGTCCAGTGCGAGGTGTTCGTGCCTCTTACGGGGTCGTTTGGTGGCTGGTCCGGGTTTTCACCCTTTAAAGGCCTGTTTTTAAGTCTAAGTGTGATTTTTGCAAATTATCATCACACTCTCAAATCGGGAGAGCCGGGACTACGCGGTCAGTTCCTACAAGTTACATTGATCTCGTGCGAGCTGTTCGTTCCTCCTACGGGGTCGTTTGGTGGCTGGTATGAGTTTTCACCCTTTAACGACCTGTTTTTAAGTCTAAGTGTGTTTTTTTGCAAATTATCGTCGCACTCTCAAACCGGGAGACCCGGAACTACGCGGTCAGTTCTTACAAGTTACAATGGTCCCATGCGAGGTGTTCGTGCCTCCTACGGGGTCGTTTGGTGGTTGGTTCGGGTTTTCACCCTTTAACGACCTGTTTTTAAGTCTATGTGTGTTTTTTGCAAATTATCGTTACACTCTTAAACCAGGAAACTCGGGACTACGCGGTCAGTTCCTATAAGTTACATTGGTCCCGTGCGAGGTGTTCGTACCTCCTACGGGGTCGTTTGGTGGCTGGTTCAGGTTTTCACCCTTTAACTACTTATTTTTAAGTATAAGTGTGTTTTTTGTAAATTATCGCCATACTCTCAAATTGGGTGAACCGGGAGTACGCGGTCAGTTCCTATAAGTTACATTGGTCCAGTGCGAGGTGTTCGTGCCTCATACGGGATCATTTGGTGGCTGGTTTGGGTTTTCACCCTTTAAGGTCCTGTTTTTAAGTCTATATGTGTTTTTTTCAAGTTATCTTTATACTCTCATACCGGGAGACTCTGGACTACACGGTCAGTTTCTACAAGTTACATTGGTCCCATGCGAGGTGTTCGTACCTCCTACGGGGTCGTTTGGTGGATGGTTTGGGTTTTCACCCTTTAACGGCCTATTTTTAAGTCTAAGTGTATTTTTTATAAATTATCATCACACTCTCAAATCAGGAGACTCGGGACTACGCGGTGAGTTCCTACAAGTTACATTGGTCCCGTACGAGGTGTTCGTGCCTCCTACGAGGTCGTTTGGTAGCTGGTTCGGATTTTCACCCTTTAAAGGCCTGCTTTTAAGTCTAAGTGTGATTTTTACAAATTATCGTCACACTCTCAAACTGGGAGAGCTGGGACTACGCGGTCAGTTCCTACAATTTACATTGGTCCCATGCAAGGTGGTCGTGCCTCCTACGGGGTCGTTTGGTGGCTAGTTTAGGTTTTCACCCTTTAACGACCTGTTTTTAAGTCTTAGTTTATTTTTTACAAGTTATCGTCATACTCTCATATAGGGAGACCCGTGACTACGCGGTCAGTTCTTACAAGTTATATTGATCCCGTGCGAGGTGTTCGTGCCTCCAACGGGATCGTTTGGTGGCTGGTATGGGTTTTCACCTTTTAACGGCCTATTTTTCAGTCTAAGTGTGTTTTTTTAAAATTATGGTCATACTCTCAAATTGGGAGACCCGGGATTACGCGAGCAGTTCCTACAAGTTACATTGGTCCCGTGGGAGGTGCTCGTGCCTCTTACGGGGTCGTTTGGTGGCTGGTTCGGGTTTTCACCCTTCAAAGGCCTGTTTTTAAGTCTAAGTATTTTTTTTGCAAATTATCGTCATACTCTCAAATCGGGAGATTCAAGACTACGCGGTCAGTTCCTACAAGTTACATTCATCCCGTGCGAGGTGTTCGTGCCTCCTACGAGGTCGTTTGGTGGCTGGTTTGGGTTTTCACCCTTTAACGGCCTATTTTTAAATCAAAGTGTGATTTTTATAAATTATCGTCATTCTCGAACCGGGAGACTCGGGACTACGCGGTCAGTTCCTACAAGTTACATTAGTCCCGTGCGAGGTGTTCGTGCCTCCTACGGGGTCGTTCGGTGGCTGGTATGAGTTTTCAACCTTTAACAGCCTGTTTTTAATAAGTATGATTTTTGCAAATTAACGTGGCACTCTGAAACCGAGATACCCGGGACTACGCGGTCAGTTCCTACAAGTTACATTGGTCCCGTGCGAGGAGTCCGTGCCTCCTACGGGGTCGTTTGGTGGCTGGTTTGGGTTTTCACCCTTTAACGGCCTGTTTATATGTCTAAGTGTTTTTTTTGCAAATTATCGTCACACTCTCAAATCGGGATACCCGGAACTACGCAGTCAGTTCCTACAAGTTACATTCGTCCCGTGCGAGGTGTTCGGGCCTCCTACGGGGTCGTTTGGTGGCTAGTTTGGATTTTCACCCTTTAAAGGCCTGTTTTTAAGTCTAAATGTGATTTTTTGTAAATTATCGTCACACTCTCAAACCGGGAGACTCGAGACTATGCGGTCAGTTTCTACAAGTTACATTGGTCCCGTGCGAGGTGTTCGTGCCTCCTACGGGGTCGTTTGGTGGCTGGTTTGGGTTTTCACCCTTTAACGGCCTGTTTATATGTCTAAGTGTTTTTTTTGCAAATTATCGTCACACTCTCAAATCGGGATACCCGGAACTACGCAGTCAGTTCCTACAAGTTACATTCGTCCCGTGCGAGGTGTTCGGGCCTCCTACGGGGTCGTTTGGTGGCTAGTTTGGATTTTCACCCTTTAAAGGCCTGTTTTTAAGTCTAAGTGTGATTTTTGCAAATTATCATCACACTCTCAAACCGGGAGAGCCGAGACTATGCGGTCAGTTCCTATAAGTTACATTGGTCCCCTGCGAGGTGTTTGTACCTCTCACGGGGTCGTTTGGTGGCTGGTTTGGGTTTTTTACCCTTTAACGGCTTGTTTAAAGTCTGAGTATGTTTTTTGCAAATTATCGTCATACTCTCAAACCGGGAGACTCGAGACTACGCGGTTAGTTCCTACACGTTACGTTGGTCCCGGGCGAGGTGTTCGTGCCTCATACGGGGTCATTTGGTGGCTAGTTTGGGTTTTCACCCTTTAACGGCCTTTTTTTAAGTCTAAGTGTAATTTTTACAAATTATCCTCTCAAATCGGGAGACCCGGGACTACGCTGTCACTTGCTGCAAGTTACATTGGACCCGTGCGAGGTGTTCGTGCCTCCTACGGGGTCGTTTGGTTGCTGGTTTGGGTTTTTAACCTTTAACGACCTGTTTTTAAGTCTAAGTATTTTTGTAAATTATCATCACACTGCCAAACCGGGGGACCCGGGATTACGTGGTCAATTCCTACAAGTTACATTGGTCCCGTGCGAGGTGTTCATGCCTCCTACGGGGTTGTTTGTTGACTGGTTCGGGTTTTAACCCTTTAACTGCTTGTTTTTAAGTCTAAGTATATTTTTTACAAATTATCATCATACTCTCAAATCGGGAGACCCAAGACTACGCGGTCAGCTCCTTCAACTTACATTGGTCCTGTAAGAGGTGGTCGTACCTCCTACGGGGTCGTTTGGTGGTTGGTTTGGGTTTTCAACCTTTAACGGTCTGTTTTTAAGTCTAAGGGTGATTTTTGTAAATTATCATCACACTCTCAAACCGGGAGACTCGGGACTATGCGGTCAGTTCCTATAAGTTACACTGGTTCTGTACGAGGTGTTCCTGCCTCCTACGGGATCGTTTGGTGGCTGGTTTGGGTTTTTGCCCTTTAACAGCCTGTTTTTAAGTCTAAGTGTGTTTTTTGCAAATTATCATCACACTCTCAACTCGGGAGACCAGGGACAACGCGGTCAGTTCCTACAAGTTACATTGGTCCCATGCGAGATGTTCGTGCCTCCTATGGGGTCATTTTGTGGCTGGTTCGGGTTTTCACCCTTTAACGGCTTGCTTTAAGTCTAAGTATGTTTTTCGCAAATTATCATCATACTCTCAAATCGGGAGACCCGGGACTACGCGGTCAGTTCCTAAAAGTTACATTGGTCCCGTGCGAGGTGTTCGAGCCTCCTACGGGGTCGTTTGGTGGATGGTTCGGGTTTTCACCCTTTAACGACCTTTTTTAACTCTTAACTATGTTTTTTTACAAGTTATCGTCATACTCTCATACCGAGAGACTCGAGACTACGCGGTCAGTTCCTATAAGTTTTATTGGTCCCGTACGAGGTGTCTCCCGTGCGAGGTGATCGTGCCTCCTACGGGGTCGTTTGGTCGCCGGTTTGGGTTTTCACCCTTTAACTGCTTATTTTTAAGTCTAAGTATGGTTTTTGCAAATTATCATCATACTCTCAAACCGGGAGAACCGGGACTACGCGATCAGTTCCTACAAGTTACATTGGTCCCATGCGAGGTCTTCGTGCCTCCTATGGGGTCGTCTGGTAGCTGGTTCGGATTTTCACCCTTTAACGGCCTGTGTTTTAAGTCTAAATGTGTTTTTTGCAAGTTATCATCACACTCTCCAATTGGGAGACCCAGGACTACGCGGTCAGTTCATACAAGTTACATTAGTCCCGTGCAAGGTGTTCGTGCCTCCTACGGGGTCGTTTGGTGGCTAGTTTCGGTTTTCACCCTTTAACGGCCTATTTTTAAGCCTGTGCTTTTTACAAGTTATCGTCATACTCTCATACCGGGAGACCCGGGAGTACGGGGTCAGTTCTTACAAGTTATATTGGTCCCGTGCGTGTGGTTCGCGCCTCCTACGGGGTCGTTTGGTGGCTGGTACGGGTTTTCACCCTTTAACGACCTGTTTTTAAGTCTAAGTGTGTGTTTTACAAATTATCATCATACTCTCAAACCGGGAGACCCGGGACTACGCGATTAGTTCCTACAAGTTACATTGGTCCAGTGCGAGGTGTTCGTGCCTCTTACGGGGTCGTTTGGTGGCTGGTCCGGGTTTTCACCCTTTAAAGGCCTGTTTTTAAGTCTAAGTGTGATTTTTGCAAATTATCATCACACTCTCAAATCGAGAGAGCCGGGACTACGCGGTCAGTTCCTACAAGTTACATTGGTCCCGTGCGAGCTGTTCGTTCCTCCTACGGGGTCGTTTGGTGGCTGGTATGAGTTTTCACCCTTTAACGGCCTGTTTTTAAGTCTAAGTGTGTTTTTTTGCAAATTATCGTCGCACTCTCAAACCGGGAGACTCAAGACTATACGGTCAGTTCCTACAAGTTACATTGGTCCCGTGCGAGGTGTCTGTGCCTCCTACGAGGTCGTTTGGTGGCTGGTTTGGGTTTTCACCCATTAACGGCCTGTTTTTAAGTCTATGTGTGTTTTTTGCAAATTATCGTCACACTCTTAAACCAGGAAACTCGGGACTACGCGGTCAGTTCCTATAAGTTACATTGGTCCCGTGCGAGGTGTTCGTACCTCCTACGGGGTCGTTTGGTGGCTGGTTCGGGTTTTCACCCTTTAACTACTTATTTTTAAGTCTAAGTGTGTTTTTTGTAAATTATCGCCATACTCTCAAACCGGGTGACCCGGGACTACGCGGTGAGTTCCTATAAGTTACATGGGTCCCGTGCGAGTTGTTCGTGCCTCCTACGGGATCATTTGGTGGCTCGTTTGGGTTTTCACCCTATAACGACCTATTTTTAAGTCTAAGTGTGTTTTTTGGAAGTTATCATAATACACTCATACCAGGAGACCCAGGACTACGCAGTTATTTCTTACAAGTTATATTGATCCCGTCCGAGGTGTTCGTGCCTCCTACGGGATCGTTTGGTGGCTGGTATGGGTTTTCACCCTTTAACGACCTATTTTTAAGTCTAAGTTTGTTTTTTGCAAATTATCGTCATACTCTCAAATCGGGAGACCCGGGACTACGCGATCAGTTCCCAAAAGTTACATTGGTCCCGTACGAGGTGTTCGTGCCTCTGACGGGGTCGTTTGGTGGCTGATTCGAGTTTTCACCCTTTAAAGGCCTGTTTTTAAGTCTAAGTATGTTTTTTGCAAATTATCGTCATACTCTCAAATCGGGAGATTCGAGACTACGCGATCAGTTCCTACAAGTTACATTGGTCCCGTGCTAGGTGTCCGTGCCTCCTACGAGGTCGTTTGGTGGCTGGTTTGGGTTTTCACCCTTTATTGGCCTATTTTGAAGTCAAAGTGTGATTTTTATAAATTATCATCATTCTCAAACCGGGAGACTCGGGACTACGCGATCAGTTCCTACAGGTTACATTAGTCCCGTGCGAGGTGTTCGTGCCTCCTACAGGGTCGTTTGGTGGCTGGTATGAGTTTTCACCATTTAACGGCCTATTTTTAAGTCTAAGTGTGATTTTTGCAAATTAACGTCACACTCTGAAATCGGGATACCCGGGACTACGTGGTCAGTTCCTACAAGTTACATTGGTCCCGTGCGAGGTGTTCGTGCCTCCTACGGGGTCGTTTGGTGGCTAATTTGGGTTTTCACCCTTTAACGGCCTGTTTTTAAGTCTAAGTATGATTTTTACAAATCATCATCACACTCTCAAGTCGGGATACCCGGAACTACGCAGTTAGTTCCTACAAGTTACATTGGTCCCGTGCGAGGTGTTCGTACCTCCTACGGGGTCGTTTGGTGGCTGGTTCGGATTTTCACCCTTTAAATGCCTGTTTTTAAGTCTAAGTGTGATTTTTGCAAATTATCATAACACTCTCAAATCGGGAGAGCCGGGACAACGCGATCAGTTCATATAACTTACATTGGTCCAGTGCGAGGTGTTCGTACCTCCTACGGGGTCGTTTGGTGGCTGGTTTGGGGTTTTCACCCTTTAACGACTTGTTTTTAACTCTAAGCATGTTTTTTTGCAAATTATCGTCATACTCTCAAACCGGGAGACTCGATACTACGCGGTCAGTTCCTACAAGTTACATTGGTCCCGGGCGAGGTGTTCGTGCCTCCTACGGGGTCGTTTGGTGGCTGGTTTGGGGTTTCACCCTTTAACGGCCTATTTTTAAGTGTAAGTATAATTTTTACAATTATCCTCTCAAAACGGGAGACCCGAGACTACGCGGTCAGTTCCTACAAGTTATGTTGGGCCCGTGCGAGGTGTTCGTGCCTCCTACGGGGTCGTTTGGTGGCAGGTATGAGTTTTCACACTTTAACGGCCTGTTTTTAAGTCTAAGTGTGTTTTTTGCAAATTATCGTCACACTCTCAAATCGGGTGACCTGGTACTATGCAGTCAGTTCTTACAAGTTACATTGGTCCCGTGCGAGGTGTTCGTGCCTCCTACGAGGTCGTTTGTTGGCTGGTTCGGGTTTTAACCCTTTAACTGCTTATTTTTAAGTCTAATTGTGTTTTTGCAAATTATCATCATACTCTCAAATCGGGTGACCCGGGACTATGCGATGAGTTCCTATCAGTTACATTGGTCCCGTGCGAGGTGTTCGTGCCTCCTACGGGATCGTTTGGTGGCTGGTTTGGGTTTTCACCCTTTAACGGCCTATTTTTTAGTCTAAGTGTGTTTTTTGCAAGTTATCGTCATACTCTCATACCGGGAGACTCGGGAGTACGCGGTCTGTTCCTACAAGTTACATTGGTCCGGTGCGAGGTGTTCGTTCCTCCTACGGGGTCGTTTTGTGCCTGGTATGAGTTTTCACCCTTTAACGGCCTGTTTTTAAGTCGAAGTGTGTTTTTTGCAAATTATCGTCACACTCTCAAATCGGGAGACCCGGGACTACGCGGTCAGTTCTTACAAGTTACATTGGTCCCGTGCGAGGTGTTCGTGCCTCCTACGGGGTCGTTTGGTTGCTGGTTCGGGTTTTCACCCTTTAACTGCTTGTTTTTAAGTCTAAGTGTGATTTTTGTACTTTAACATGACACTCTCAAATCGGGACACCCAGGACTATGCGGTCACAGTTCCTACAAGTTACATTGGTCCCGTGCGTGGTGTTCATTCCTCCTACGGGGTCATTTGGTGGCTGGTTCGGGTTTTCACCCTTTAACTGCTTGTTTTTAAGTCTAAGTGTGTTTATTGCAAATTATCATCATACTCTCAAACCGAGAGACCCGGGACTACGCGGTCAGTTCCTATAAGTTACATTGGTCCCGTGCGAGGTTTTCGTTCCTCCTACGAGATCGTTTGGTGGTTGGTTTGGCTTTTCACCCTTTAACGGCCTGTTATTTAGTCTAAGTGTGTTTTTTGTAACTTATCGTCATACTCTCATGCCGGGAGACACGGGAGTACGCGGTTAGTTCCTACAAGGTACATTGGTCCCGTGCGAGGTGATCGTTCCTCCTACGGGGTCGTTTGGTGGCTGGTATGTGTTTTCACCCTTTAACGGCCTGGTTTTAAGTCTAAGTGTGGTTTTTGCAAATTATCGTCACACTCTCAAGCCGGGAGACCCGAAATTACGCGGTCAGTTCTTACAAGTTACGTTGGTCCCGTGCGAGGTGTTCGTGCCTCCTACCGGGTCGTTTGGTTACTGGTTAGGGTTTTCACCCTTTAACAGCCTGTTTTTAAGTCTAAGTGTGTTTTTTGCAAGTTATCATCATACTCTCGTACAGGGAGACCCAAGACTACGCAGTCAGTTCCTACAAGTTATATTGGTCTTGTGCGAGGTGTTCGTGCCTCCTACGGGGTCGTTTTGTTACTGGTATGGGGTTTCACCCTTTAACGGCCATTTTTTTTATAAGTGTGTTTTTAGCAAATTATCATCATACTCTCAAAGTTGGAGACCCCGGACTACGCAGTCAGTTCCTACAAGTTACATTGGTCCCGTGCGAGGTGTTCGTGCCTCCTACAAGGTCGTTTGGTGGCTGGTTTGGGGTTTTCACCCTTTAAAGGCTTGTTTTTAAGTCTAAGTGTAATTTTTACAAATTATCGTCACACTCTCAAACTGGAAGAGCCAGGACTACGCGTTCAGTTCCTACAAGTTACATTGGTCCAGTGCGAGGTGTCCGTGCCTCCTACGGGATGATTTGGTGGCTGGTTTGGGTTTTCACCCTTTAACGTCCTATTTTTAAGTCTAAATGTGTTTTTAGCAAGTTATCGTCATACTCTCATACCGGGAGACTTTGGACTACGCGGTCAGTTCCTACAAGTTACATTGGTCCCGTGCGAGGTGTTCGTGCCTCCTACGGGGTCGTTTGGTGGTGGTTTGGGATTTCACCCTTTAACGGCCTATTTTTAAGTCTAAGTGTGTTTTCTCCAAATTATCATCACACTCTCGAACCGGGAGACTCGGGACTACGCGGTGAGTTCCTACAAGTAACATTGGTCCCGTACGAGGTGTTCATGCCTCCTACGAGGTCGTTTGGTAGCTGGTTCGGGTTTTCACCCTTTAAAGGCCTGCTTTTATGTCTAAGTGTGATTTTTGCAAATTATAGTCACACTCTTAAACTGGGAGAGCTGGGACTACGCGGTCAGTTCATACAATTTACATTGGTCCCGTGCGAGGTGTTCGTGCCTCCAACGGGGTCGTTTGGTGGCTAGTTTAGGTTTTCACCCTTTAACGACCAGTTTTTAAGTCTTAGTGTGTTTTTTACAAGTTATCGTCATACTCTCATATCGGGAGACCCAGGACTACGCGGTCAGTTCTTACAAGTTATATTGATCCCGTGCGAGGTGTTTGTGCCTCCTACGGGGTCGTTTGGTGGCTGGTATGGGTTTTCACCCTTTAACGGCCTATTTTTCAGTTTAAGTGTGTTTTTTTCAAATTTTTGTCATACTCTCAAATCGGGAGACCCGGGATTACGCGGTCAGTTCCTACAAGTTACATTGGTCCCGTGCGAGGTGTTCGTGCCTCTTACGGGGTCGTTTGGTGGCTGGTTCGGATTTTCACCCTTTAAAGGCCCGTTTTTATGTCTAAGTATGTTTTTTGCAAATTATCGTCATACTCTCAAATCGGGAGATTCGAGACTACGCGGTCAGTTCCTACAAGTTACATTGGTCCCGTGCGAGGTGTCCGTGCCTCCTTCGATGTCGTTTTGTGGCTGGTTTTGTTTTTCACCCTTTAACGGCCTATTTTTAAGTCCAAGTGTGACTTTTATAAATTATTGTCATTCTCGAACCGGGAGACCCGGGACTACGCGGTCAGTTCCTACAAGTTATATTAGTCCCGTGCGAGGTGTTCGTGCCTCCTACGGAGTCATTTGGTGGCTGGTATGAGTTTTCACCCTTTAACGGCCTGTTTTTAATAAGTGTGATTTTTACAAATTAACTTCACACTCTGAAACCGAGATACCTGGGACTATGCGGTCAGTTAATACAAGTTACATTGGTCCCGTGCGAGGTGTTCGTGCCTCCTACGGGGTCGTTTGGTGGTTGGTTTGGGTTTTCACCCTTTAACGGCCTGTTTTTATGTCTAAGTGTTTTTTTTGCAAATTATCATCACACTCTCAAATCGGGATACCCGGGACTACGCAGTCAGTTCCTACAAGTCACATTGGTCCCTTGCGAGGTGTTCGGGCCTCCTACGGGGTCGTTTGGTGGCTGGTTCGGATTTTCTCCCTTTAAAGGCCTGTTTTTTAATCTACGTGTGATTTTTGCAAATTATCATCACACTCTCAAATCGGGAGAGCCGGGACTACGCGGTCAGTTCCTATAAGTTATATTGGTCCCGTGCGAGGTGTTCGTGCCTCTCACGGGGTCGTTTGGAGGCTGGTTTGGGTTTTTCACCCTTTAACGGCTTGTTTTTAAGTCTAAGTATGTTTTTTGCAAATTATCGTCATACTCTCAAACCGGGAGACTCGAGACTACGCAGTCAGTTCCTACAAGTTACATTGGTCCCGGGCGAGGTGTTCGTGCCTCATACGGGGTCGTTTGGTGTCTAGTTTGGGTTTTCACCCTTTAACGGCCTTTTTTAAGTCTAAGTGTAATTTTTACAAAATATCCTCTCGAACCGGGAGACCCGGGACTACGCGGTCACTTCCTGCAAGTTACATAGGTCCCGTGCGAGGTGTTCATGCCTCCTACGGGGTCATTTGGTGGCTGGTTTGGGTTTTTAACCTTTAACGGACTGTTTTTAAGTCTAAGTGTGATTTTTGTAAATTATCATCAGACTCTCAAACCGGGGGACCCGGGACAACGTGGTCAGTTCCTAAAAGTTACATTGGTCGCGTGCGAGGTGTTCATGCCTCCTACGGGGTCGTTTATTGGCTGGTTCGGGTTTTAACCCTTTAACTGCTTGTTTTTAAGTCTAAGTGTGTTTTTTGCAAATTATCATCATACTCTCAAACCGGGTGACCTGGGACTACGCGGTCAGTTCCTATAAATTATATTGGTCCCGTGCGAGGTGTTCGTGCCTCATACGGGATCGTTTGGTGGCTGGTTTGGGTTTTCACCCTTTAACGGCCTATTTTTTAAGTCTAAGTGTGTTTTTTGCAAGTTATCATCATACTCTCATGCCGGGAGACTCGAGACTACGCGGTCAGTTCCTATAAGTTACATTGGTCCCGTGCGAGGTGTTCGTTCCTCCAACGGGGTCGTTTGGTAGCTGCTATCAGTTTTCACCCTTTAACGGCCTGTTCTTAAGTCTAGGTGTGTTTTTTGCAAATTATCATCACACTCTCAAATCGGGAGACCTATAACTGCGCGGTCAGTTCTTAAAAGTTACATTCGTCACATGCGAGGTGTTCGTGCCTCCTACGGGTTCGTCTGGTGGCTGGTTCGGGTTTTCACCCTTTAACTGCTTATTTTTTAGTCTAAGTGTGCTTTTTGCAAATTATCATCATATTCTCAAACCGAGTGACCCAGGACTACGCGATCACTTCCTACAAGTTACATTGGTCCCGTGCGAGGTGTTCGTATCTCCTACGGGGTCGTTTGGTGGATGGTATGAGTTTTCACCCTTTAACGGCTTGTTTTTAAGTCTAAGTGTGTTTTTTGTAAATTATCGTAATACACTCAAATCGGGACACCCGGGACTACGCGGTCAGTTCCTATAAGTTACATTAGTCCCGGGCGAGGTGTTCGTGCGTTCTACGGGGTAGTTTGGTGCCTAGTTCGGGTTTTCACCCTTTAACGGCCTGTTTTTAAGTCTAAGTGTGATTTTTGTAAATTATCATCACACTCTCAAACCGGGAGACTCGAGACTACGCGGTCAGTCCTACAGGTTACATTGGTCCCGTGCGCGGTATCCGTGCCTCCTACGGGGTCGTTTGGTGGCTGGTTTAGGTTTTAACCCTTTAACAGCTTGTTTTTAAGTCTAAGTGTTTTTTTTTGCAAATTATCATCATACTCTCAAATCGGGTGACCCGGGAGTACGCGGTAAGTTCTTATAAGTTACATTGGTCCCGTGCGAGGTGTTCGTGCCTCCTACGGGATCGTTTGGTGGCTGGTTTGGGTTTTCACCCTTTAACGACCTGTTTTTAAGTTTAAGTGTGTTTTTTGCAAGTTATCGTCATACTCTCATACCGGGAGACTCGGGACAATGAGGTCAGTTCCTACAAGTTACCTTGGTCTCGTGGTAGGTGTTTGTGCCTCCTACGGGGTCGTTTGGTGGCTGGTATGAGTTTTCACCCTTTAACGACCTGTTTTTAAGTCTAAGTGTGTTTTTTACAAATTATCTTCACACTCTCAAACCGGGAGACCCGGGACTACGCGGTCAGGTCCTACAAGTTACATTGGTCCCGTGCGAGGTCTTCGTGCCTCCTACGGGGTCGTTTGGTGGCTGGTATGAGTTTTCACCCTTTAACAACCTGTTTTTAATAAGTATGATTTTTGCAAATTAACGTGACACTCTGAAACCGAGATACCTGGGACTCCGCGGTTAGTTCCTACAAGTTACATTGGTCCCGTGCGAGGAGTCCGTTCCTCCTACGGGGTCGTTTGGTGGCTGGTTTGGGTTTTCACCCTTTAACGGCCTGTTTTTATGTCTAAGTGTTTTTTTTGCAAATTATCGTCACACTCTCAAATCGGGATACCCGGAACTACGTAGTAAGTTCCTACAAGTTACATTCGTCCCGTGCGAGGTGTTCGGGCCTCCTACGGGGTCGTTTGGTGGCTAGTTTGGATTTTCACCCTTTAAAGACCTGTTTTTAAGTCTAAGTGTGATTTTTGCAAATTATCATCACACTCTCAAACCGGGAGAGCCGGGACTACGCGGTCAGTTCCTATAAGTTACATTGGTCCCCTGCGAGGTGTTCGTGCCTCTCACGGGGTCGTTTGGTGGCTAGTTTGGGGTTTTTACCCTTTAACGGCTTGTTTAAAGCCTGAGTATGTTTTTTTCAAATTATCGTCATACTCTCAAACCGGGAGACTCGAGACTACGCGGTTAGTTCCTACAAGTTACATTGGTCCCGGGCGAGGTGTTCGTGCCTCATACAGGGTCGATTGGTGGCTAGTTTGGGTTTTCACCCTTTAACGGCATTTTTTTAAGTCTAAGCGTAATTTTTACAAAATATCCTCTCAAATCGGGAGACCCGGGACTACGCGGTCTCTTGCTGCAAGTTACATTGGACCCGTGCGAGGTGTTCGTGCCTCCTACGGGGTCGTTTGGTGGCTGGTTTGGGTTTTTAACCTTTAACGACCTGTTTTTAAGTCTAAGTATTTTTGTAAATTATCATCACACTGCCAAACCAGGGGACCCGGGATTACGTGGTCAGTTCCTACAAGTTACATTGGTCCCGTGCGAGGTGTTCATGCCTCCTACGGGGTTATTTGTTGGCTGGTTCGGGTTTTAACCCTTTAACTGCTTGTTTTTAAGTCTAAGTATGCTTTTTACAAATTATCATCATACTCTCAAATCGGGAGACCCAAGACTACGCGGTCAGCTCCTTCAAGTTACATTGGTCCTGTGCGAGGTGGTCGTACCTCCTACGGGGTCGTTTGGTGGTTGGTTTGGGTTTTCAACCTTTAACGTCCTGTTTTTAAGTCTAAGGGTGATTTTTGTAAATTATCATCACACTCTCAAACCGGGAGACTCGGGACTATGAGGTCAGTTCCTATAAGTTACACTGGTCCCGTGCGAGGTGTTCCTGCCTCCTACCGGATCGTTTGGTGGCTGGTTTGGGTTTTTGCCCTTTAACAGCCTGTTTTTAAGTCTAAGTGTGTTTTTTGCAAATTATCATCACACTCTCAACTCGGGAGACCAGGGACTACGCGGTCAGTTCCTACAAGTTACATTGGTCCCATGCGAGATATTCGTGCCTCCTACGGGGTCGTTTTGTGGCTGGTTCGAGTTTTCACCCTTTAACGGCTTGCTTTAAGTCTAAGTATGTTTTTCGCAAATTATCATCACACTCTCAAATCGGGAGACCCGGGACTACGCGGTCAGTTCCTACAAGTTACATTGGTCCCGTGCGAGGTGTTCGAGCCTCCTACGGGGTCGTTTGGTGGCTGGTTCGGGTTTTCACCCTTTAACGACCTTTTTTTAACTCTTAACTGTGTTTTTTTACAAGTTATCATCATACTCTCATACCGGGAGACCCGAGACTACGCGGTCAGTTCCTAGAAGTTATATTGGTCCCGTGCGAGGTGTTCGTTCCTCCTACGGGGTCGTTTGGTGGCCGGTTTGGGTTTTCACCCTTTAACTGCTTATTTTTAAGTCTAAGTATGGTTTTTGCAAATTATCATCATACTCACAAACCGGGAGACCCGGGACTACGCGATCAGTTCCTACAAGTTACATTGGTCCCATGCGAGGTCTTCGTGCCTCCTATGGGGTCGTTTGGTGGCTGGTTCGGATTTTCACCCTTTAACGGCCTGTTTTTAAGTCTAAATGTGTTTTTTGCAAGTTATCATCACACTCTCCAACTGGGAGACCCAGGACTACGCGGTCAGTTCATACAAGTTACATTAGTCTCGTGCGAGGTGTTCGTGCCTCCTACGGGGTCGTTTGGTGGCTAGTTTCAGTTTTCACCCTTTAACGGCCTATTTTTAAGCCTGTGCTTTTTACAAGTTATCGTCATACTCTCATACCGGGAGACCCGGGAGTAGGGGGTCAGTTCTTACAAGTTATATTGGTCCCGTGCGTGTGGTTCGCGCCTCCTACGGGGTCGTTTGGTGGCTGGTATGGGTTTTCACCCTTTAATGACCTGTTTTTAAGTCTAAGTGTGTGTTTTACAAATTATCATCATACTCTCAAACCGGGAGACCCGAGACTACGCGGTCAGTTCCTACAAGTTACATTGGTCTAGTGCGAGGTGTTCGTGCCTCTTACGGGGTCGTTTGGTGGCTGGTCCGGGTTTTCACCCTTTAAAGGCCTATTTTTAAGTCTAAGTGTGATTTTTGCAAATTATAATCACACTCTCAAACCGGGAGAGCCGGGACTACGCGGTCAGTTCCTACAAGTTACATTGATCCCGTGCGAGCTGTTCGTGCCTCTTACGGGGACGTTTGGTGGCTGGTTTGGGTTTTCACCCTTTAACGGCTTGTTTTTAAGACTCAGTATATTTTTTGCAAATTATCATCATACTCTCAAATCGGGAGACTCGAGACTATACGGTCAGTTCCTACAAGTTACATTAGTCCCGTGCGAGGTGTTCGTGCCTCCTACGAGGTCGTTTGGTGGCTAGTTTGGGTTTTCACCCATTAACGGCCTTTTTTTAAGTCTAAGTGTGTTTTTTGCAAATTATCGTCACACTCTTAAACCAGGAAACTCGGGACTACGCGGTCAGTTCCTACAAGTTACATTGGTCCCGTGCGAGGTGTTCGTACCTCCTACGGGGTCGTTTGGTGGCTGGTTCGGGTTTTCACCCTTTAACTACTTATTTTTAAGTCTAAGTGTGTTTTTTGTAAATTATCGCCATACTCTCAAACCGGGGGACCCGGGACTATGCGGTCAGTTCCTATAAGTTACATTGGTCCCGTGCGAGGTGTTCGTGCCTCCTACGGGATCATTTGGTGGCTCGTTTGGGTTTTCACCCTATAACGACCTATTTTTAATTCTAAGTGTGTTTTTTGGAAGTTATCATCATACACTCATACCAGGAGACCCAGGACTACGCAGTTATTTCTTACAAGTTATATTGATCCCGTCCGAGGTGTTCGTGCCTCCTACGGGATCGTTTGGTGGCTGGTATGGGTTTTCACCCTTTAACGGCCTGTTTTTAAGTCTAAGTGTGTTTTTTGCAAATTATCATCATACTCTCAAATCGGGAGACCCGGGACTACGCGGTCCGTTCCCAAAAGTTACATTGGTCCCGTGCGAGGTGTTCGTGCCTCTTACGGGGTCGTTTGGTGGCTGATTCGAATTTTCACCCTTTAAAAGCCTATTTTTAAGTCTAAGTTTGTTTTTTGCAAATTATCCTCATACTCTCAAATCGGGAGATTCGAGACTACGCGGTCAGTTCCTACAAGTTACATTAGCCCGTGCTAGGTGTCCGTGCCTCCTAAAAGGTCGTTTGGTGGCTGGTTTGGGTTTTCACCCTTTATCGGCCCATTTTGAAGTCAAAGTGTGATTTTTATAAATTATCATGATTCTCAAACTGGGAGACTCGGGACTACGCGATCAGTTCCTACAAGTTACCTTAGTCCCGTGCGAGGTGTTCGTGCCTCCTACGGGGTCGTTTGGTGGCTGGTATGAGTTTTCACCCTTTAACGGCCTGTTTTTAAGTCTAAGTGTGATTTTTTCAAATTAACGTCACACTCTGAAATCGGGATACCCGGGACTACGTGGTCAGTTCCTACAAGTTACATTGGTCCCGTACGAGGTGTTCGTGCCTCCTACGGGGTCGTTTGGTGGCTAATTTTGGTTTTCACCCGTTAACGGCCTGTTTTTAAGTCTAAGTATGATTTTTACAAATCATCATCACACTCTCAAGTCGCGATACCCAGAACTACGCAGTCAGTTCCTACAAGTTACATTGGTCCCGTGCGAGGTGTTCATACCTCCTACGGGGTCGTTTGGTGGCTGGTACGGATTTTCACGAATTAAATGCCTGTTTTTAAGTCTAAGTGTGATTTTTGCAAATTATCATTACACTCTCAAATCGGGAGAGTCGGGACTACGCGATCAGTTCCTATAAGTTACATTGGTCCCGTGCGAGGTGTTCGTGCCTCCTACGGGCTCGTTTGGTGGCTGGTTTGGGTTTTTCACCCTTTAACAGCTTGTTTTTAACACTAAGCATGTTTTTTTGCAAATTATCGTCATACTCTCAAACCGGGAGACTCGAGACTACACGGTCAGTTCCTACAAGTTACATTGGTCCCGGGCGAGGTGTTCGTGCCTCCTACGGGGTCGTTTGGTGGCTGGTTTGGGGTTTCACCCTTTAACGGCCTATTTTTAAGTCTAAGTGTAATTTTTACAATTATCCTCTCAAAACGGGAGACCCGGACTACGCGGTCAGTTCCTACAAGTTACATTGGTCCCGTGCGAGGTGTTCGTGCCTCCTACGGGGTCGTTTGGTGGCTGGTATGAGTTTTCACCCTTTAACGGCCTATTTTTAAGTCTAAGTGTGTTTTTTGCAAATTATCGTCACACTCTCAAACCGGGTGACCCGGTTCTATGCGGTCAGTTCTTACAAGTTACATTGGTCCCGTGCGAGGTGTTCGTGCCTCCTACCGGGTCGTTTGTTGGCTGGTTCGAGTTTTAACCCTTTAACTCCTTGTTTTTAAGTCTAATTGTGTTTTTGCAAATTATCACAAATCGGGTGACCCGGGACTATGCGGTGAGTTCCTATAAGTTACATTGGTCCCGTGCGAGGTGTTCGTGCCTCCTACGGGATCGTTTGGTGGCTGGTTTGGGTTTTCACCCTTTAACGGCCTATTTTTTAGTCTAAGTGTGTTTTTTGCAAGTTATCGTCATACTCTCATGCCGGGAGACTCGGAGTACGCGGTCTGTTCCTAGAAGTTACATTGGTCCGGTGCGAGGTGTTCGTTCCTCCTACGGGTTCGTTTTCTTCCAGGTATGAGTTTTCACCCTTTAACGGCCTGTTTTTAAGTCGAAGTGTGTTTTTTGCAAATTATCGTCACACTCTTAAACCGGGAGACCCGGGACTACGCGGTCAGTTCTTACAAGTTACATTGGTCCCGTGCGAGGTGTTCGTGCCTCATACGGGGTCGTTTGGTTGCTGGTTTGGGTTTTCACCCTTTAACTGCTTGTTTTTAAGTCTAAGTGTGATTTTTGTACTTTATCATGACACTCTCAAATCGGGAGACCTAGGACTATGCGGTCACAGTTCCTACAAGTTACATTGGTCCCGTGCGAGGTGTTCATTCCTCCTACGGGGTCATTTGGTGGCTGGTTCGGGTTTTCACCCTTTAACTGCTTGTTTTTAAGTCTATGTGTATTTTTTGAAAATTATCATCATACTCTCAAACCGAGAGACCCGGGACTACGCGGTCAGTTCCTATAAGTTACATTGGTCCCGTGCGAGGTTTTCGTTCCTCCTACGAGATTGTTTGGTGGTTGGTTTGGGTTTTCACCCTTTAACGACCTGTTTTTTAGTCTAAGTGTGTTTTTTGTAACTTAACTTCATACTCTCATGCCCGGAGACCCGGGAGTACGCGGTTAGTTCCTACAAGGTACATTGGTCCCGTGCGAGGTGTTCGTTCCTCCTACGGGGTCGTTTGGTGGCTAGTATGAGTTTTCACCCTTTAACGGCCTGTTTTTACGTCTAAGTGTGGTTTTTGCAAATTATCGTCACACTCTCAAACCGGGAGACCCGTGACTACGCGGTCAGTTCTTACAAGTTACGTTGGTCCCGTGCGAGGTGTTCGTGCCTCCTACGGGGTCGTTTGGTTGCTGGTCAGGGTTTTCACCCTTTAACGACCTATTTTTAAGTCTAAGTGTGTTTTTTGCAAGTTATCGTAATACTCTCGTACAGGGAGACCCGAGAGTACGCAGTCAGTTCCTACAAGTTATATTGGTCCCGTGCGAGGTGTTCGTGCCTCCTACGGGGTCGTTTTGTTACTGGTATGGGGTTTCACCCTTTAACGGCCAGTTTTTATGTATAAGTGTGTTTTTAGCAAATTATCATCATACTCTCAAACTTGGAGACCCCGGACTACGCAGTCAGTTCCTATAAGTTACATTGGTCCCGTGCGAGGTGTTCGTGCCTCCTACGAGGTCGTTTGGTGGTTGGTTTGGGGTTTTCACCCTTTAAAGGCTTGTTTTTAAGTCTAAGTGTAATTTTTACAAATTATCGTCACACTCTCAAACTGGAAGAGCCGGGACTACGCGTTCAGTTCCTACAAGTTACATTGGTCCAGTGCGAGGTGTTCGTGCCTCCTACAGGATGATTTGGTGGCTGGTTTGGGTTTTCACCCTTTAATGTCCTGTTTTTAAGTCTAAATGTGTTTTTTGCAAGTTATCGTCATACTCTCATACCAGGAGACTCTGGACTACGCGGTCAGTTCCTACAAGTTACATTGGTCCCATGCGAGGTGTTCGTGCCTCCTACGGGGTCGTTTGGTGGTGGTTTGGGTTTTCACCCTTTAACGGCCTATTTTTAAGTCTAAGTGTGTTTTTTGCAAATTATCATCACACTCTCGAACCGGGAGACTCGGGACTACGCGGTGAGTTCCTAGAAGTTACATTGGTCCTGTACGAGGTGTTCGTGCCTCCTACGAGGTCGTTTGGTAGCTGGTTCGGGTTTTCACCCTTTAAAGTCCTGCTTTTATGTCTAAGTGTGATTTTTGCAAATTATAGTCACACTCTTAAACTGGGAGAGCTGGGACTACGCGGTCAGTTCATACAATTTACATTGGTCCCGTGCGAGGTGTTCGTGCCTCCAACGGGGTCGTTTGGTGGCTAGTTTATGTTTTCACCCTTTAACGACCAATTTTGAAGTCTTAGTATGTTTTTTACAAGTTATCGTCATACTCTCATATCGGGAGACCCAGGACTACGCGATCAGTTCTTACAAGTTATATTGATCCCGTGAGAGGTGTTCGTGCCTCCTACGGGGTCGTTTGGTGGCTGGTATGGGTTTTCACACTTTAACGACCTATTTTTCAGTCTAAGTGTGTTTTTTTCAAATTATCGTCATACTCTCAAATCGGGAGACCCGGGATTACGCGGTCAGTTCCTATTACATTGGTCCCGTGCGAGGTGTTCGTGCCTCTTACGGGGTCGTTTGGTGGCTGGTTCGGGTTTTCACCCTTTAAAGGCCTGTTTTTAACTCTAAGTATGTTTTTTGCAAATTATCGTCATACTCTCAAATCGGGAGATTCGAGACTACGCGGTCAGTTCCTACAAGTTACATTGGTCCCGTGCGAGGTGTCCATGCCTCCTTCGATGTCGTTTTGTGGCTGGTTTGGTTTTTCACCCTTTAACGGCCTATTTTTAAGTCCAAGTGCGACTTTTATAAATTATTGTCATTCTCGATCCGGGAGACCCGGGACTACGCGGTCAGTTCCTACAAGTTACATTAGTCCCGTGCGAGGTGTTCGTGCCTCCTACGGAGTCATTTGGTGGCTGGTATGAGTTTTCACCCTTTAACGGCCTATTTTTAATAAGTGTGATTTTTTCAAATTAACTTCACACTCTGAATCCGAGATACCCGGGACTACGCGGTCAGTTCCTACAAGTAACATTGGTCCCGTGCGAGGTGTTCGTGCCTCCTACGGGGTTGTTTGGTGGCTGGTTTGGGTTTTCACCCTTTAACGACCTGTTTTTATGTCTAAGTGTTTTTTTTGCAAATTATCGTCACACTCTCAAATCGGGATACCCGGGACTAGGCAGTCAGTTCCTACAAGTCACATTGGTCCCGTGCGAGGTGTTCGGGCCTCCTACGGGGTCGTTTGGTGGCGGGTTCGGATTTTCACCCTTAAAAGACCTGTTTTTAAGTCTAAGTGTGATTTTTTCAAATTATCATCACACTCTCAAACCGGGAGAGCCGGGACTACGCTGTCAGTTCCTATAAGTTACATTGGTCCCGTGCGAGGTGTTCGAGCCTCTCACGGGGTCGTTTGGAGGCTGGTTTGGGTTTTTCACCCTTTAACGGCTTGTTTTTAAGTCTAAGTATGTTTTTTGCAAATTATCGTCATACTCTCAAATCGGGAGACTCGAGACTACGCGGTCAGTTCCTACAAGTTACATTGGTCCCGGGCGAGGTGTTCGTGCCTCATACGGGGTTGTTTGGTGTCTAGTTTGGGTTTTCCCCCTTTAACGGCCTTTTTTTTAGTCTAAGTGTAATTTTTACAAAATATCCTCTCGAACCGGGAGACCCGGGACTACGCGGTCACTTGTTGCAAGTTACATTGGTTCCGTGCGAGGTGTTCGTGTCTCCTACGGGGTCGTTTGGTGGCTGGTTTTGGTTTTTAACCTTTAACGGCCTGTTTTTAAGTCTAAGTGTGATTTTTGTAAATTGTCATCACACTCTCAAACCGGGGGACCCGGGACTACGTGGTCAGTTCCTAAAAATTACATTGGTCGAATGCGAGGTGTTCATGCCTCCTACGGGGTCGTTTGTTGGCTGGTTCGGGTTTTAACCCTTTAACTGCTTGTTTTTAAGTCTAAGTGTGTTTTTTGCAAATTATCATCATACTCTCAAATCGGGTGACCCGGGACTAGGCGGTCAGTTCCTATAAGTTATTTTGGTCCCGTGCGAGGTGTTCGTGCCTCCTACGGGATCGTTTGGTGGCTGGTTTGGGTTTTCACCCTTTAACGGCCTATTTTTTTAAGTCTAAGTGTGTTTTTTGCAAGTTATCATCATACTCTCATGCCGGGAGACTCGGGACTACGCGGTCAGTTCCTGTAAGTTACATTGGTCCCGTGCGAGGTGTTCGTTCCTCCAACGGGGTCGTTTGGTAGCTGGTATCAGTTTTCACCCTTTAACGGCCTGTTCTTAATTCTAAGTGTGTTTTTTGTAAATTATCGTCACACTCTCAAATCGGGAGACCCGGAACTACGCGGTCAGTTCTTAAAAGTTACATTCGTCACATGCGAGGTGTTCGTGCCTCCTACGGGGTCGTCTGGTGGCTGGTTCGGGTTTTCACCCTTTAACTGCTTATTTTTTAGTCTAAGTGTGCTTTTTGCAAATTATCATCATATTCTCAAATCGGGTGACCCAGGACTACGCCGACAGTTCCTACAAGTTACATTGGTCCCCTACGAGGTGTTCGTTCCTCCCACGGGGTCCATTGGTGGCTGGTTCGGGTTTTCACCCTTTAACGGCTTGCTTTTAAGTCTAAGTATGGTTTTTGCAAATTATCATCATACTCTCAAACCGAGAGACCCGGGACTATGCGACCAGTTCGTATAAGTTACATTGGTCCCGTGCGAGGTCTTCGTGCTTCCTACGGGGTCGTTTGGTGGCTGGTTCGGGTTTTCACCATTTGAAGGCCAGTTTTTAAGTCTAAGTGTGATTTTTGCAAGTTATCGTCACACTCTCAAACCGGGAGAGCCAGGACTACGCGGTCAGTTCCTAAAAGTTACATTCTTCCCGTGCGAGGTGTTCGTACCTCCTATGGGGTCGTTTGGTGGCTGGTTTGGGGTTTCACCCTTTAACGGTTTGTTTTTAAGTATATGTTTGTTTTTTGCAAATTATCGTCATACACTCAAACCGGGAGACTCGAGACTACGCGGTCAGTTCCTACAAGTTACATTGGTCCCGTGCGACGTCTTCGTGCTCCTACGGGATCGTTTGGTGGCTGGTTTGGGTTTTCACCCTTAAACGGCCAGTTTTTAAGTCTAAGTGTGTTTTTTGCTAGTCATCGTCATACTCTCATACTGGGAGACTCGAGACTACGCGGTCAACTCCTACAAGGTACATTGGTCCCGTGCGAGGTGTTCGTGCCTCCTACGGGGTTATTTGGTGGCTGGTTTGATTTTTCACCCTTCAACGACCTGTTTTTAAGTCTAAGTGTATTTTTTGCAAATTATCATCACACTCTCAAACCGGGAGACCAGGGACTATGCGGTCAGTTCCTAGAAGTTACATTGGTCCCGTGCGAGGTGTTCGTGCCTCCTATGGGCTCATTTGGTGTCTCGTTCGGGTTTTCACCCTTTAAAGGCCTGTTTTTAAGTCTAAGTGTGATTTTTGTAAATTAACGTCACACTCTCAAACTGGGAGACCCGGGACTACGCGGTCAGTTCCTACAAGTTACATTGGTCCTGTGCGAGGTATTCGCGCCTCCTACGGGATCGTTTGGTGGTTGGTTCGAGTTTTCACCCTTCAAAGGCCTGTTTTTAAGTCTAAGTATGATTTTTGCAAATTATCATCACACTCTCAAACCGGGAGAGCTCGGACTACGCGGTCAGTTCCTACAAGTTACGTTGGTCCTGTGCGAGGTGTTCGTGCCTCCTACGGGGTTGTTTGGTGGCTGGTTCGAGATTTCTTCCTTTCACGGCCTATTTTCAAGTCTAAGTGTGATTTTTGCAAATTATCATCACACTCTCAAACCGGGATACCCGGGACTACGCGGTCAGTTCCAACAAGTTACATTGGTCCCGTGTGAGGTGTTCGTGCCTCCTACGGGGTAGTTTGGTGGCTTGTTCGGGTTTACACCCTTTAACGGCTTGTTTTTAAGTCTAAGTATATTTTTGGCAAATTATCGTCATACTCTCAAATTGGGAGACCCGGGACTATGCAGTCAGTTCCTAAAAGTTACATTGGTCCAGTGGGAGGTGTTCATGCCTCCTACGGGGTCGTTTGGTGGCTGGTTTGGGTTTTCACCCTTTAACGGCCTGTTTTTAAGTCTAAGTGTGATTTTTGTAAATTATCGTCACACTCTCAATCCGGGATACCCGGGATTACGCGGTCAGTTCCAACAAGCTACATTGGTCCCGTGTGAGGTGTTCGAGCCTCTTACGGGGTCGTTTGGTGGCTTGTTCGGGTTTTCACCCTTTAAAGGCCTGTTTTTAAGTCTAACTGTGTTTTTTCCAAATTATCATCACATTCTCAAATCGGGAGACCCGAGTCTACGCGGTCAGTTCCTAAAAGTTACATTGGTCCGTGCGAGGTCTTCGTGCCTCCTACGGGGTCGTTTGGTGGCTGGTTCGCGTTTTCACCCTTTAACGGCCTGTTTTTAAGTCTAAGTGTGATTTTTGCAAATTATCGTCACACTCTCAATCCGGGATACCCGGGACTACGCGGTCAGTTCCTACAAGTTACATTGGTCCCGTGCGAGGTGTTCGTGCCTCCTACGGGGTCGTTTGGTGGCTGGTATTAGTTTTCACCCTTTAACGGCCTGTTTTTAAGTCTAACTGTGTTTTTTCCAAATTATCGTCACACTCTTAAACCGGGAGACCCGGGAGTACGCGGTCAGTTCCTACAAATTACATTGGTCCCGTGCGAGGTCTTCGTGCCTCCTACGGGGTCGTTTGGTGGCTAGTTCGGGTTTTCACCCTTTAACGTTCTGTTTTTAAGTCTAAGTATGATTTTTGCAAATTAACGTCACACTCTCAAACCGAGATACCCGGGACTACGCGATCAGTTCCTACAAGTTACATTGGTCCTGTGTGAGGTGTTCGTACCTCTTTCGGGGTCGTTTGGTGGCGAGTTTGGGTTTTCACCCTTTAACGGCATGCTTTTAAGTCTACGTATGTTTGTTGCAAGTTATCGTCATACTCTCATACCGGGAGACACGGGATAACGCGGTCAGTTCCTACAAGTTACATTGGTCCCGTGGGAGGTGTTCGTGCCTGCTACGGGGTCGTTTGGTGGCTGGTATGAGTTATCACCCTTAAACGGCCTGTTGTTAAGTCTAAGTGTGGTTTTTGCAAATTATCTTCACACTCTCAGACCGAGAGACCCGGGACTACGCGGTCAGGTCCTACAAGTTACATTGGTCCCGTGCGAGGTCTTGGTGCCACCTACGGGGTCGTTTGGTGGCTAGTTCGGGTTTTCACCCTTTAATTGCCTGTTTTTAAGTCTAAGTCTGATTTTTATAAATTAACATCACACTCTCAAACCGGGATACCCAGGACTACACGGTCAGTTCCTACAAGTTACATTGGTCCCGTGCGAGGTGTTCGTGCCTCCTACGGGATCGTTTGGTGGCTGGTTTGGGTTTTCATCCTTTAACGGCCTGATTTTAAGTCTAACTGTATTTTTTGCAAGTCATCGTCATACTCAAATACAAGGAGACTCAAGACTACGCGGTCAACTCCTACAAGGTACATTGGTCCCGTGCGACGTGTTCGTGCCTCCTACGGGGTCATTTGGTGGCTGGTTTGAGTTTTCACCCCTTAACAACCTGTTTTTAAGTTTAAGTGTGTTTTTTGCAAATTATCGTCACACTTTCAAACCAGGAGACCCTGGACTACGTTGTCAGTTCCTATAAGTTACATTATTCCTGTACGAGGTGTTCATGCCTCCTACGGGATCATTTGGTGGATCGTTCGGGTTTTCACCCTTTAAAGGCCTATTTTTAAGTCTAAGTGTGATTTTTGCAAATTATCGTCACACTCTCAAATCGAAAGACCTAGGACTACGCGGTCAGTTCCTACAAAGTTACATTGGTCCCGTGTGAGGTGTTCGTGGCTCCTACGGGGTCGTTTGGTGGCTGGTTCGAGTTTTCACCCTTCAAAGGCCTGTTTTTAAGTTTATATTTGATTTTTGTAGATTTTCATCACACTCTCAAATCGGGAGAGACGGGACTACGCGGTCAGTACCTACAAGTTACATTGATCCCGTGCGAGGTGTTCGTGCCTCCTACGGGGTCGTTTGGTGGCTGGTTAGGTTTTTCACCCTTTAACGGCCTGTTTTTAAGTCTAAGTGTGTTTTTTGCAAGCCATCGTTATACTCTCATAACGGGAGGCCCGGAACTATGCGGTCAGTTCCTACAAGTTTACATTGGTCCTGTGCGAGGTGTTCGTGCCTCCTACGAGGTCGTTTGGTGGCTGGTATGAGTTTTCACCCTTTAACGACCTGTTTTTAAGTCTAAGTGTGTTTTTTGCAAATTATCGTCGTACTCTCAAACCGGGAGACCCGTGACTACGCGGTCAGTTCCTACAAGTTACATTAGTCCCGTGCGAGGTGCTCGTGCCTCCTACGGGGTCGTTTGGTGGATGGTTCGGGTTTTCACCCTTTAAAGACCTATTTTCACGTCTAAGTGTGATTTTTGCAAATTATCGTCACACTCTCAAACCGGGATACCCGGGACTACGCGATCAAGTTACATTGGTCCTGTGTGAGGTGTTCGTGCCTCCTAGGGGGTTGTTTGGTGTCTCGTTCGGGTTTTCACCCTTTAAAGGCCTGTTTTTAAGTCTAAATGTGTTTTTTCCCAATTATCATCACACTCTCAAACTGGGAGACCCGGGACTTCGCGGTCAGTTCTTACAAGTTACATTGGTCCCGTGCGAGGTCTTCGTGCCTCCTATAGGGTCGTTCGGTGGTTGGTTCGGGTTTTCAGCCTTTAATGGCCTGTTTTTAAGTCTAAGTGTGATTTTTGCAAATTATCATCACACTCTCAAACCGGGATACCCGGGACTACGCGGTCAGTTCCTACAAGTTACATTGGTCCCGTACGAGGTGTTCGTACCTCCTACGGGGCCGTTTGGTGGCTGGTATGAGTTTTCACCCTTTAACGGCCTGTTTTTAAGTCTAAGTGTGTTTTTTCAAAATTATCGTCACACTCTCAAAGCGAGATACCCGAAACTACGCGGTCAGTTCCTACAAGTTACATTGGTCCCGTACGAGGTGTTCGTGCCTCCTACGGGGTCGTTTGGTGGCTAGTATGAGTTTTCACCCTTTAACTGCCTATTTTTAAGTCTAAGTGCATTTTTTTCCAAATTATCGTTCACTCTCAAACCGGGAGACCCGGGACTACGCGGTCAGTTCGTACAAGTTACATTGGTCCTGTGCGAGGTGTTCGTGCCTCCTACGGGGTCGTTTGGTGGCTGGTATGAGTTTTCACCCTTTAACGACCTGTTTTTAAGTCTAAGTGTGTTTTTTTGCAAATTATCGTCGTACTCTCATACCGGGAGACCCGGGACTACGCGCTTAGTTCCTACAAGTTACATTAGTCCCGTGCGAGGTGCTCGTGCCTCCTACGGGGTCGTTTGGTGGCTGGTTCGGGTTTTCGCTCTTTAAAGGCCTATTTTCAAGTCTAAGTGTGATTTTGGCAAATTATCGTCACACTCTCAAACCGGGATACCCGGGACTACGCGATCAGTTCCAACAAGTTACATTGGTCCTCTGCGAGGTGTTCGTGCCTCCTACGGGGTCGTTTGGTGGCTCGTTCGGGTTTTCACCCTTTAAAGGCTTGTTTTTAAGTCTAAATGTGTTTTTTCCAAATTATCATCAGACTCTCAAACTGGGAGACCCGGGACTACGCGGTCAGTTCCTATAAGTTACATTCGTCCCGTGCGAGGTCTTTGTGCCTCCTACGGGGTCGTTTGGTGGTTGGTTCGGGTTTTCATCCTTTAACGGCCTGTTTATAAGTCTAAGTGTGATTTTTGCAAATTATCGTCACACTCTCAAACCGGGATACCCGGGACTACTCGGTTAGTTCCTACAAGTTACATTGGTCCCGTGCGAGGTGTTCGTACCTCCTACGGGGTCGTTTGGTGGCTGATATGAGTTTTCACCATTTAACGGCCTGTTTTTAAGTCTAAGTGTGTTTTTTCAAAATTATCGTCACACTCTCAAATCGGGATACCCGGGACTACGCGTTCAGTTCCAAAAAGTTACATTGGTCCCGTGCGAGGTGTTCGTGCCTCCTAGGGGGGTCGTTTGGTGGCTGGTATGAGTTTTCACCCTTTAACGGCCTGTTTTTAAGTCTAAGTGCATTTTTTCCAAATTATCATCACAGTCTCAAACCGGGAGACCCTGGACTACGCGGTCAGTTCCTACAAGTTACATTGGTCCCGTGCGAGGTCTTCGTGACTCCTACGGGGTCGTTTGGTGGCTAGTTCGCGTTTTCACCCTTTAATGGCCTGTTTTTAAGTCTAAATCTAATTTTTACAAATTAATGTCACACTCTCAAACCGGGATACCCGGGACTACGCGATCAGTTCCTACAAGTTACATTGGTCCCGTGCGAGGTCTTCGTGCCTCCTACGGGGTCGTTTAGTGGCTGGTTCGGGTTTTCACCTTTTAACGGCCTGTTTTTAAGTCTAAGTGTGATTTTTGTAAATTATCGTCACACTCTCAAACCAGGATACCCGAGACTACGCGGTCAGTTCCTACAAGTTACATTGGTCTCGTGCGAGGTGTTCGTACCTCCTACGGGGTCGTTTGGTGGCTGGTATGAGTTTTCACCCTTTAACGGCCAGTTTTTAAGTCTACGTGTGTTTTTTCCATATTATCGTCACACCCTCAAAACGGGAGACCCGGGAGTACGCGGTCAGTCCTACAAGTTACATTGGTCCCGTGCGAGGTCTTCGTACCTCCTACGGGATCATTTGGTGACTAGTTCGGGTTTTCACCCTTTAATGGCCTGTTTTTAAGCCTAAGTGTGATTTTTGCAAATTATCGTCACACTCTCAAACCGGGAGACTCGGGAATACACGATCGGTTCCTACAAGTTACATTGGTACCGTGCGAGGTGTTCGTGCCTCCTACGGGGTCGTTGGGTGACTGGTTTGGGTTTTAACCCTTTAACTGTTTGTTTTTAAGTCAATGTATGTTTTTTGTAAATTATCGTCATACTCTCAAACCGGGAGCCTCGAGACTACGCGGTCAGTTCCTACAAGTAACATTGGTCCCGTGCGAGGTGTTCGTGCCCTACGGGGTCGTTTGGTGGTTGGTTTGGGTTCTCACCCTTTAACGGCTTGTTTTAAAGTCTATGCATGCATGTTTTTTGCAAATTATCGTCTCACTTTCAAACCGGGAGACTCGAGACTACTCGACCAGTTCCTACAAGTTACAATGGTCCCGTGCGAGGTGTTCGTGCCTCCTACGGGGTCGTTTGGTGGCTGGTTTGGGTTTTCACCCTTTAATGGCCAATTTTTAAGTCTAAGTGTGATTTTTACAAATTATCGTCGCTCTCAAACCAGGAGACCCGGGGCTACCGGATCAGTTCTTACAAGTTACATTGATCCTGTGCGAGGTGTTCGTGCCTCCTACGGGGTCGTTTGATGGTTGGTTTGGGTTTTCAACCTTTAACGGTCTATTTTTTAGTCTAAAATGTGATTTTTGTAAATTATCGTCGTACTCTCAAACCAGGAGACCCGGTACTACGCGGTCAGTTTCTACAAGTTACATTGGTCCCGTGCGAGGTGTTCGTGCCTCCTACGGAGTCGTTTTGTGGCTGGTTCGGGTTTTCACCCTTTAACGGCCTATTTTGAAGTCAAAGTGTGATTTTAGCAAGTTGTCATCATACTTTCATACCGGGAAACCCGGGACTATGCAATCAGTTCCTACAAGTTACATTGGTCCCGTGCGAGGTGTTCGTGCCTCCGACGGGGTCGTTTGATGACTGGTATGAGTTTTCACCCTTTAAAGACCTGTTTTAAAGTCTAAGTGTGTTTTTTGAAAATTATAGTCACACTCTCAAACCGGGAGACCCGGGACTACGCGGTCAGTTCCTATAAGTAACATTGGTCCCGTGCGAGGTCATCGTGCCTCCTAAGGGGTCATTTTGTGGCTGGTTCAGGTTTTGACCCTTTAACGGCCTATTTTTAAGTCTACGTGTGTTTTTCGTAATTTATCGGCATACTCTCATACCGGGAGACCCGGGACTTCGCGGTCAGTTCCTACAAGATACATTGGTCCCGTGCGAGGTGTTTGTGCCTCCTACGGGGTCGTTAGGTTGCTGGTATAAGTTTTCGCCCTTCCACGGCCTATTTTTAAGTCTAAGTGTGTTTCTTGCAAATTATCGTCACACTCTCAAACTGGGAGACCCGGGACTAAGCAGTCAGTTCTTACAGGTTACAATGGTCCCGTGCGAGGTCTTCGTGCCTCCTACGGGGTCGTTTGGTGGCTGGTTCGGGTTTTCCGCCTTTAAAGGCCAATTTTTAAGTCTAAGTGTGATTTTTACAAATTAATGTCACACTCTCAAATCGGGAGACCCGGGACTATGCGGTCAGTTCCTACAAGTTACATTGGTCCCGTGCGAGGTGTTTGTGCCTCCTACGGGGCCGTTTGGTGGCTGTTTCGGGTTTTCAACCTTTAACGGCTTATTTTTAAGTCTAAGTATATTTTTTGCAAATTATCGTCATACTCTCAAACTGGAAGACCCGAGATTACGCGGTCAGTTCCTACAAGTTACAATGGTCCCGTGCGAGGTGTTCGTGCCTCCTACGGGGTCGTTTGGTGGCTGGTTTGGGTTTTCACCCTTTAATGGCCAATTTTTAAGTCTAAGTGTGATTTTTACAAATTATCTTCGCTCTCAAACCAGGAGACCCGGGGCTACCGGATCAGTTCTTACAAGTTACATTGATCCTGTGCGATGTGTTCGTGCCTCCTACGGGGTCGTTTGATGGTTGGTTTGGGTTTTCAACCTTTAACGGTCTATTTTTTAGTCTAAAATATGATTTTTGTAAATTATCGTCGTACTCTCAAACCAGGAGACCCGGTACTACGCGGTCAGTTTCTACAAGTTACATTGGTCCCGTGCGAGGTGTTCGTGCCTCCTACGGAGTCGTTTTGTGGCTGGTTCGGGTTTTCACCCTTTAACGGCCTATTTTGAAGTCAAAGTGTGATTTTAGCAAGTTGTCATCATACTTTCATACCGGGAAACCCGGGACTATGCAATCAGTTCCTACAAGTTACATTGGTCCCGTGCGAGGTGTTCGTGCCTCCGACGGGGTCGTTTGATGACTGGTATGAGTTTTCACCCTTTAACGACCTGTTTTAAAGTCTAAGTGTGTTTTTTGCAAATTATAGTCACACTCTCAAACCGGGAGACCCGGGACTACGCGGTGAGTTCCTACAAGTAACATTGGTCCCGTGCGAGGTCATCGTGCCTCCTAAGGGGTCATTTTGTGGCTGGTTCGGGTTTTGACCCTTTAACGGCCTATTTTTAAGTATACGTGTGTTTTTCGTAATTTATCGGCATACTCTCATACCGGGAGACCCGGGACTACGCGGTCAGTTCCTACAAGATACATTGGTCCCGTGCGAGGTGTTTGTGCCTCCTACGGGGTCGTTAGGTTGCTGGTATAAGTTTTCGCCCTTCCACGGCCTATTTTTAAGTCTAAGTGTGTTTCTTGCAAATTATCGTCACACTCTCAAACCGGGAGACCCGGGACTAAGCAGTCAGTTCTTACAGGTTACAATGGTCCCGTGCGAGGTCTTCGTGCCTCCTACGGGGTCGTTTGGTGGCTGGTTCGGGTTTTTCGCCTTTAAAGGCCAGTTTTTAAGTCTAAGTGTGATTTTTACAAATTAATGTCACACTCTCAAATCGGGAGACCCGGGACTATGCGGTCAGTTCCTACAAGTTACATTGGTCCCGTGTGAGGTGTTTGTGCCTCCTACGGGGACGTTTGGTGGCTGTTTCGGGTTTTCAACCTTTAACGGCTTATTTTTAAGTCTAAGTATGTTTTTTGCAAATTATCGTCATACTCTCAAACTGGAAGACCCGGGATTACGCGGTCAGTTCCTACAAGTTTCATTTGTCCCGTGCAAGGTGTTAGTGCGTCCTACAGGATCGTTTGGTGGCGGGTTTGGGTTTTCACCCTTTAACGGCCTGTTTTTAAGTCTAAGTGTATTTTTTGCAAGTTGTTGACATACTCTCATACCCGGAGACCCGAGACTACGCAGTCAGTTTCTATAAGTTACATTGGTCCCGTGCGAGGTGTTCGTGCGTCCTACGGGATCGTTTGGTGTCTGGTATGAGTTTTCACCCTTTAACGGTCTGTTTTTAAGTCTAAGTGTGTTTTCTACAAATTATCGTAACACTCTCAAACCGAGAGACCCAAGACTACGCAGTTAGTTCCTACAAGTTACATTGGTCCCGTGAGAGGTCTTCGTGCCTCCTACGGGGCCGTTTGGCGGTTGGTTCGGGTTTTCACCCTTTAAAGGCCTGTTTTTATGTCTAAGTGTGATTTTTGAAAATAAATGTCACACTCTCAAACCGGGAGACCCAGGACTACGCGGTCAGTTCCTACAAGTTACATTGGTCCCGTGCGAGGTGTTCGTGCCTCCTACGGGTTCGTTTGGTGGCTGGTTCGGGTTTACACCCTTTAACGGCTTGTTTTTAAGTCTAAGTATATTTTTTGCAAATTATCGTCATACTCTCAAATCGGGAGACCCGGGACTATGCAGTCAGTTCCTAAAAGTTACATTGGTCCAGTGGGAGGTGTTCATGCCTCCTACGGGGTCGTTTGGTGGCTGGTTTGGGTTTTCACCCTTTAATGCCGTGTTTTTTAAGTCTAAGTGTGTTTTTTGCAAGTTATCGTCATACTCTCATACCGAGAGACTCGGGACTACGGGATCAGTTCCTACAAGTTACATTGGTCCCGTGCGAGGTGTTCGTGCCTCCTACGGGGTCGTTTGGTGGCTAGTATGGGTTTTTACCCTTTAACGGACTGTTTATAAGTTTAAGTGTGTTTTTTGCATATTTGCGTCATACTCTCATATCGGGAGACCCGGGACTACGTGCTCAGTTCCAACAAGTTACATTAGTCCCGTGCGAGGTGCTCGTGCCTCCTACGGGGTCGTTTGGTGGCTGGTTCGGGTTTTCACCCTTTAACGGCCTATTTTTAAGTCTAAGTGCATTTTTTCCAAATTGTCCTCACACTCTCAAAACGGGAGACCCGGGACTACGCGGTCAGTTCCTACAAGTTACATTGGTCTCGTGCGAGGTGTTCATGCCTCCTACGGGGTCGTTTGGTGGCTGGTATGGGTTTTCACCCTTTAACGACCTGTTTTAAGTCTAAGTCTATTTTTTGCAAATTATCATCATACTCTCAAATCGGAAGACCCAGGACTAAGCGGTCAATTCCTAATAGATACATTGGTCCCGTGCGAGGTGTTCGTGCCTCCTACGGGATCATTTGGTGGCTGGTTTAGGTTTTCACCCTTTAACGGCCAGTTTTTAAGTCTAGGTGTGATTTTTGCAAATTTTCATCACACTCTCAAACCGGGAGACCCGGGACTACGCGATCAATTACTACAAGTTACATTGGTCCCGTGCGAGGTGTTCGTGCCTCCTACGGGGTCGTTTGGTGGCTGGTTCGGGTTTTCACCCTTTAAAGGCCTGTTTTTAAGTCTAAGTGTATTTTTACTAATTATCGTCATACTCTCAAATCGGGAGACCCGAGACTACGCGGTCAGTTCCTACAAGGTACTTTGGTCCCGTGCGAGGTGTTCGTGCCTCCTACGGAGTCGTTTGGTGGCTGGTTCGGGTTTTCACCCTTTAATGGCCTATTTTTAAGTCTAAGTGTGTTTTTAGCAAGTTGTCATCATATTTTCATACCGGGAGACCCGGGACTACGCAATCAGTTCCTACAAGTTACATTGGTCCCGTGCGAGGTGTTCGTGCCTCCTACGGGGTCATTTGGTGACTGGTATGAGTTTTCACCCTTTAACGACCTGTTCTGAAGTCTAAGTGTGTTTTTTGCAAATTATCGTCACACTCTCAAACCGGGAGACCCAGGACTACGCGATCAGTTCTTACAAGTTACATTGGTCCCGTGCGAGGTCTTCGTGCCTCCTAAGGGGTCATTTTGTGGTTGGTTCGGGTTTTCACCCCTTAAAGGCCTATTTTTAAGTCTAAGTGTTATTTTTGCAAATTAAGTCACAATCTCAAATCGGGAGACCCGAGACTATGCGGTCGGTTCCTACAAGTTACATTGGTCCCGTGCGAGGTGTTCGTGCCTCCTACGGGGCCGTTTGGTGGCTGTTTCGGGTTTTCAACCTTTAACGGCTTATTTTTAAGTCTAAGTATGTTTTTTGCAAATTATCGTCATACTCTCAAACTGGAAGACCCGGGATTACGCGGTCAGTTCCTACAAGTTACATTGGTCCCGTGCGAGGTGTTCATACCTCCTACGGGGTCATTTGGTGGCTGGTTTTCGTTTTCACCCTTTAACGGCCAATTTTTAAGTCTAAGTGTAAATTTTACAAATTATCGTCACACGTAAATTGGGACACTCGGGAGTACGGGATCAATTCCTATAAGTTACATTGGTCCCGTGCGAGGTGTTCGTGCCTCCTACTGGGTCATTTGGTGGCTGGTTCGGTTTTTTACAATTTAACTGCTTATTTCTAAGTCTAAGTGTGTTTTTTTTGCAAATTATCCTCATACTCTCAAGTCGGGAGACCCAGACTACGCAGTCAGTTCCTATAAGTTACATTGGTCCCGTGCGAGGTGTTCGTGCCTCCTACGGGATCGTTTGGTGGCTGGTTTGGGTTATCACCCTTTAATGGCCAATTTTTAAGTCTAAGTGTGTTTTTTGCAATTTCTCGGCATACTCTCATATCGGGAGACCCGGGACTACGCGATCAGTTCCTACAAGTTACATTGGTTCCGTGCGAGGTGTTTGTGCCTCCTACGGGGTCGTTTGGTGGCTGGAATAAGTTTTCACCCTTCCACGGCCTATTTTTAAGACTAAATGTGTTTTTTGCAAATTATCATCACATTCTCAAACCGGGAGACCTGGGACAAAGCAGTCAGTTCCTACAAGTTACAATGGTCCCGTGCGAGGTCTTCGTGCCTCCTACGGGATCGTTTGGTGGCTGGTTTGGGTTTTCAGCCTTTATAGGCCAGTTTTTAAGTCTAAGTGTGATTTTTGCAAATTAATGTCACACTCTCAAATCGGGAGACCCGGGACTACGCGGTCAGTTCCTACAAGTTATATTGGTCCCGTGCGAGGTGTTTGTGCCTCCTGCGGAGTCGTTTGGTGGATGGTTCGGGTTTTCACCCTTTAATGGCTTATTTTTATGTATAAGTATGTTTTTTGAAAATTATCGTCATACTCTCAAACCGGAAGACCCGGGACTACGCGGTCAGTTCCTACAAGTTACATTGGTGCCGCGTGAGGTGTTCGTGCCTTCTACGGGGTTGATTGGTGGCTGGTTTGGGATTTCACCCTTTAACGGCCTATTTTTAAGTCTAAGTGTGATTTTTGCAAATTAATGTCTCACTCTAAAATCGAGAGACCCGGGAGTACGCTGTCAGTTCCTACAAGTTACATTGGTCCCGTGCGAGGTGTTCGTGCTTCCTACGGAGTCGTTTGGTGGCTGGTTCGGGTTTTTACCCTTTAACGACTTATTTTTATGTCTAAGTATGTTTTTTTGCAAATTATCGTCACACTCTCAAACCGGAAGACCCGGGGCTACGCGATCAGTTCCTACAAGTTACATTGGTGCCGCGTGAGGTGTTCGTGCCTCCTACGGGAACGTTTAGTGGCAGGTTTGGGTTTTCACCCTTTAACTTCTTATTTTTAAGACTAAGTGTGTTTTTTGCATATTATCGTCATACTCTTAAACGAGAGACCCGGGACTATGCGGTCAGTTCCTACAAGTTATATTGGTCCCGTGCGAGGTGTTCGTGCCTCCTACGGTGTCGTTTGGTGGCTGGTTTGGGTTTTCACCCTTTAACGACCTGTTTTTAAATGTAAGTGTTCTTTTTGCAAGTTATTGTCATACTCTCATACCGGGAGACCCGGGACTACGCGGTCAGTTCCTACAAGTTACATTGGTCTCGTGCGAGGGTTTCGTGCCTCCTACGGGGTCGTTTGGTGGCTGGTATGGGTTTTCACCCTTTAACGACCTGTTTTTAAGTCTAATTCTATTTTTTTTCAAATTATCATCATACTCTCAAACCGAAAGACCCGGGAATACGCGGTCAATTCCTAATAGCTACATTGGTCCCGTGCGAGGTGTTCGTGCCTCTACGGGATCATTTGGTGGCTGGTTTAGGTTTTCACCCTTTAACAACAAGTCTTTAAGTCTAAGTGTGTTTTTTGCAAGTTATCGTCATACTCTCTTATCGGGAGACCCGAGACTAGGCCGCCAGTTCCTACAAGTCACATTGGTCCCGTGCGAGGTATTCGTGCCTGCAACGGGGTCGTTTGGTGGCTGGTTCGGGTTTTCACCCTTTAACGACCTGTTTTTAAGTCTAGGTGTGATTTTTTCAAATTTTCGTCACAGTCTCAAACCGGGAGACTCGGGACTACTGAAGCACCTTATACCTTTGACTTACTTAAGTCTATACTGTATAAGTGTTCAACTAGTTTGGAAATAGTGACAAAATTGGTTGTCCATCCTAGAATCCAAAGAACCTCAGAATCATTCTCTCTAATCCTCTTCAATGATCCAAGAAGGTATAAATTGAATCACACTACACACATTAGAAGTGCATACATGTGTACATATTGCTTAAAATTGTGTGTGTGATTAATTCCCCTTTAATTGGTGCTTTAATAATTTTTTGGGAATTTTTAAAACATTTTTTAAACATTTTTTAAATAAATGTTTTCATTAATAAAATGAGTTTATATAATTTGTGGGGTAAAATTTCTATTTTAAAAACTTCATTTTTCACTGGAATGTTTGTTTGGGTAGAATATAAAAGCGCTAGAGAATTCAGGGGGCTGCTTGTAAATACTTTGGATGCGCGTTTGTGAGCCACTCACATTTCAACACTTGTCATCCTCCTGGTTCATCTATTTGTGTTTGTTTTGTGAGAGGATTGCTTGGTGGATTGCTGATCGTTGGATCATTCCTTATCGATGGACTGCATGTGTTTTTAGTCAATCCTGGTGCTATCTCTATGAACCAATCACAATCATCTTAACCACCGCTATTTCATAACCCTTGGATCAAGTCAAAGTTAGAAAGACTTGATCTCAGCCCTTGATTGCCTTCGTCGTTCCAGAATCTTCTTCCACCCCTATATAAACCCCCCACTTCTCAGACTTTCAAGACTTTTGGGCATTCGTCATTTCCGAGAGAGAAAAATAGAGAGAAGTGAGAGAGAAGAGAGAAAAGAAAAGAGAGAAGAGAGAGAAAAGAAACTGTGTTAGCCAAACCCTAACCCTAACCTTAAACACTTCAAACTCTGAATCAAACCTTCGTTTTTATAACACCCCAAACACAACCTTGAGTGTTTGAGAGAGAGAGTGGTTTGTTCATATTGAAGCTGTAACCTCTTTGTCTATGATCTTGTTTACAACTTAAACATTCGTGTGAAGATCTGCATTTCTCTTTCATAGAAACTATAGATCTACACTCTGCATGTTACATTTTCACTAGATCTGCATATTTCTTACTTGATTTAAGAAAATCTTTACTGATTAAGTTTTGAAAATGTTTTATGGTTTCTATTCTTACGAAACTTAACCTTGATCTAGTTGGATTCACACTTGGAGATTTTCAATCTCAAAAATATTTTTAAAACCGAGATTGATTAAGATCTTGACCGATTTAGAAGCGAGATATTCGTGGAATCTGGGTTATATTAAAGGTCAAAAAGGTTTTTAGTTCTGTAAGAAAGAAAGAAAACAAAATCACAGCATATAGTCTTTATATGTAATTTACTAGGACTGTCTGTAAAACTAAGTGTGTGTGAGTTCATGCATGTTGATTGGAATCACTTCATAAACACTTAACACACTACTACATTGGAAGTGTTGTGAATAAGATCAGAGATCATTGAGTCGACATAAGGAAGCTAAAGCAAAGGAAGTTATCAAACTGGAAAAACATCATCAATAATCAGATCTATGAGAAGTTAGAAGGACACCAAGTGGGGTATATTCCTAAACATAGAATAGGTTGATTTGTGTGTATGTATGTTGTATTGTTTGTAACTATTATTTGTTATTAGTGGATTTTTTGCTTTTGTGACTTAGAAGTCACAGTGGATGTTTCCTCTGTTGGGAGAGGTTTTACCACGTTAAAAACTGTGTGTTGATTATCTTCATCTACTCATCTCATTCTATAAGTGTGCTGAATTTTTGAAACTGTCTTAGCTTTAAAACTGATTACAAAGTCTTGATTACTCTCGTACATAAGTTTTTGTAAACACATCTTGTTGTTTATAATTTTTATTTTCAAAAGAAAAGGGTTTCTTCAACAAACATCTTGGAGTTGCTTATACAATTTAATCTTGTATTAAACGGCATTAGTGACGTTTTTCAATTGGTATCAGAGCCCTGTTAACCTTTATTTCAAAAAGATCTTGTGTTTCTAAAATCGTTTTCTGAAAAACCGAACTATGGACGAGAAGAATGAAAGGTTTGGTAATCTGTCCAGACCTCCACTCTTTGATGGAAATAACTTTGCTTACTGGAAAGTAAGAATGGTTGCCTTCATCCAAGGGACTTTAGGAGATGATGTCTGGGACATTATTGAAAACGGATACACTTATCCTACTAAACCAGCCACTGAAGGAAGTGATGAGAGGGTAAAGAAAATCTTAAGTGAGTTTACCCAAGAAGAGAAAACTATTTCTCGAAATAACAATAAAGGCAAGAATGCCATTTTTATGTCTATTAATGTGTATGAGTTCAAGAGAATCTCATCTTGTGCCACTTCTAAGGAAGCTTGGGACACATTAATCACTGCCCATGAAGGAGACTCAAGAGTTAAAGCTGCTAAAACTCAAATGTTTACCCAGAAGTACAACTCTTTGATTATGTCTGACTCTGAGTCTTTTGATGACTTTTACATGAACTTAACTGATATAGTTACTAAGTTGCATGCTAATGGTATAACTTATGATAGGAATGAAATTGTCTCTAAAATTCTAAGATCATTACCACAAAAGTTTGACAGCAAGAGGTATGCTATTGAGGAAATGAGTGATCAAAACCTTACCCCTGAGTTACTCAGTAGCAAACTTAGGACTGTGGAAATGGAATTAGACTTTAAGAAACAATTAAATCATTCACAAAGAAAATAGCCCAACTCTAACTTGAGTTTTGCCTCTAAGATATCTAAACTTGAGTCTAATTTGATCAACTCTGACTCTGATGAGGAGTGTCATATAGACAAACTAGATAATCAGATTTCCTTAATGTCTAAACAAGTTAAGAAAATTGTCAAATTTCGAAACAAACAGGCATCTAAACAAGGCAAGCCTAATTATCATACTCTGTCTAATCCCAAACCTCATGAAAGAGGTCTTGACAAACATCCTAAGGATAACAACTCCAGACCCACTAGAGACCTTAAAAAGATTGAGTGTTTTAGATGTGGGAAACTAGGTCACATTGCTCACGATTGCAGAGTTAATCTGAATAAAGCCAACACACACAATAGAGCCAATGTCTGTAAAACTTGGAATGATTCAAGTGACTCTGATGAAGAGGAACTTGAGTCATCAAATGTACTTGACCCTTGCATGTCCTTTTATGCTAAGATCATTTACAATGATGATATACCTGTGTGTGATAATGATGCTCCTACTCCTGCTTGTGTGAATACTGCTTTGATTGGCCTAGATGCTTTATTATCTGAAAATGTTTCTAGTTCTAGTTCCGTGTGTGTGAGTCAAAGTGATCTCGATAACGACGATGTAAATGGGTGCGTGAGTAGTAAAACTGAATCGTTAGGGGTCACTACACACACTTCACTTAGTGACTCAGACACAGATGACCTCCCTGATATCCATACTTTGTATGCTAAAAATCTTAAAAAAGGCACTAGACTGGAGAAGACTGTTAGAGACCTGACTAAGAAATTAGATGATCTAAGTCTTATTGTGAAGTTGAATGCTGAAGAGTACACTAACCAGTGTCTGACTCATCAATCTGAAATTGAAACTTTTGATCAAAAATTAAAAGAGTTGACTAAAACTAATGAAACCCTGGAAATGAAATATAAGGGAACATTATTAGAACTGGAGGAAGCACAAAAAAAAGACAGCCACTGTTTTCAAAAAAATTTCTAAGTTTGAAAACAATTCAAATTGTTTTACTGACTTTGTTGTTGACTCCAAGACCAATTGTGATGATAGAACCGGTATTGGATTTTGCCCTAAGAACAAACCACAAACTACAAATCTTGAACCTATTAAGTTTGTGTCTGGGGGCAAAAGACCAATTGATACATGTCCAGATTTTCATTTTATTAAAAAGGAATTTGATCAAAAGCAACAACAGAAAAACATTGGAGAGTCTAGTAATTCTAAGGCTGACACTACACTTAAGGCTAAATACGTCTGTCCTTTGATCAGAAAGGCTGAATCTACCTTTAAAACCATCCCTCCTAGGAATAGGACTTCCGAACAGAATGCTGCTAAACCCATCTTTAGAAGTTTTCCTAAGGAAATTCATCCCTCAAGCAATCAATATTGCTCGTACTGTGACATTTATGGTCATTCCTTTGAAGGTTGTTATGCTAGGCGTCTAAACACCCCTGTGTACAACACTTCTGTCTACAAGAACTTTAACTATTCTAGGCAAAATCGTAACCATTATGTCCTTCCAAGACAACCTGACAAGAACTCTAACTACAGGATTAGAAAGACCAAAACTAAGAGTTCATTTAAGAGAAAGGCTCCCAGAAACTTTCCTAAACCAAAAGCTCAAATTTTCCACAATAATCAGTTTGCTGCTCCAAATGTTTTTCGACAAAAAGCTGTTTCTCAAAAATATTATCAAATGAGGGCAAACTTGCGCAAAATTAAAACTAGAGCTATTTGGGTTAGAAAAGATGATCTTTTACCCCAAATGACGTGTAACATTGTTATCACTGCCTTAAAAGCTGAACACACTTCATCTGGTTGGTATTTAGATTCAGGATGTTCCAAACATATGACAGGAGATGAAACCAAACTTTTAAACAAAACCAGATTTACTGGTGCGAAGGTAGTTTTTGGTGACGGAGTTTCATCCCAGATCATAGGTAAAGGAACCCTAAAAGAAGAAGGAGTGCCTGTTCTGGAAAATGTACTTTTAGTTAAAGGCCTTAAAGCCAACCTCCTAAGTATATCACAATTTTGTGACTTTGACCATACAGTTACCTTTTCAAAGAGCAATTGTAAAATTCTAAATGATAAAGGTCAATGCATTATTACCGGATTTAGAACACCTGACAATTGTTATACTGTCAAGACTGGTTCTGAAACCTGTAACATTGTCAGAATGGATGACAATGAAATCTGGCATAATCGTATGGGTCACCTAAGTTATGATATCCTTAGTAGATTGTCTAGTCAAGATATTGTTAGAGGAATTCCTAAAATTAAACCTATTTCTAGTGTGGTTTGTGGTCATTGCCAGGAAGGAAAAATAGTTAAGACTTCGCATAGAAAAGTTAAAGACATTCTCACCTCTAGACCTCTAGATCTCATCCATATGGACCTTATTGGTCCCTCTAGAACTATTAGTCTTTGTGGACACAGTTATATCCTTGTCATGGTTGATGATTTCACACGATTCACTAGGGTTGCCTTGTTGAAACAAAAATCTGACACGTTTCAGAATTTTTTGAAAATTTTACTAAGAATTGAAAATGAGAAGGACACACAAGTCAATCGCATTCGTAGCGATAGAGGGGGAGAGTTCATAGACACAGGAATAGTTGAATATTGTGACTACAACGGTTACAAACACGAATTTAGTGCACCTAAGACTCCTCAGCAGAATGGTATTGCTGAAAGGAAAAACCGAACTCTTCAAGAGATGGCACGTGTCATGTTGCATGCCAAATCTCTACCTAAATACTTCTGGGTAGAATCTATTAGAACTGAGTGTCATATCATTAATAGGGTTTACCTTAGGAAAAACTCTAAACAAACCCCTTATGAGTTGTGGTACGGTAATAAGCCTAATCTGAAATATCTAAGAACTTTCGGAAGTCAGTGTTATGTCTGTAAAGACAGAGAACATATATCTAAATTCGAGACACGTGGTGATAAAGCCATCTTCTTAGGATACTCCCCAAACAGTCGTGCGTATCGTATATACAATCTGCGTACTAAGACCCTTATGGAATCGATAAATGTAATTGTAAGCAACACTATTGTCGAAAATAAGATATCTGAATCACCTATTGTGGTTGAATCTGAAAATGATTTCAAAACTGATTCACCAGAAATAGATGACTCATTACCTATTGAGAGTCCAAAAGTACCTGGCTGGGTCTCTAAAGATCATCCCATTGACAACGTGGTCGGTAATCCTAATGAGCCAGTTCGTACTCGATCCCAGTTAAGAAATTATGCTAATTATGCATGTTTTGTCTCCCTTGTGGAACCAAAAAATGTTAATGAAGCATTGAATGACACACACTGGATTTATGCTATGCAGGAAGAACTTTTACAATTTTTCATTCACGATGTCTGGTATCTTGTACCGCGACCTCAAAACAAAAATGTTATTGGAACACGTTGGATCTTTAAAAATAAATCTGATGAAAATGGGGTAATTCTTAGAAACAAAGCTAGACTAGTTGCTCAAGGTTACTCTCAAATAGAAGGGATAGATTTTAGCGAGACATTTTTCCCTGTCACTCATCTTGAATCTGTTCGACTTCTTTTCGCCATAGCGTGTCACTTAAAATTCACACTTTATCGAATCGATGTCAAGTCTGCCTTCCTCAATGGAATTCTATCCAAAGAAACGTATGTAGAACAACCCAAAGGGTTCATTGACCCTAAATACCCTGAACATGTCTTTCATCTAAAAAAGTCTCTGTATGGCTTAAAACAAGCTCCTCGAGCTTGGTATGAACGCCTTTCCAACTTTTTGTTGGATAAGGGTTTTAAGAGAGGAGGAAATGACTAGACTCTCTTGGTCAAACATTTTGACAAAAATATTATCATAGCCCAAGTCTATGTAGACGATATCATTTTTGGGTCTACTTCAAACTCTGAAGTTAAATCTTTTTCTGCTATAATGCATAAGGAGTTTCACATGTCCCTTATGGGGGAGCTACAAATTTTCTTAGGATTTCAAGTGAAACAGAATTCTGATGGTCTATTTGTCTCTCAAACCAAGTATGCCTTAGATCTTGTTAAGAAAGTTGGTTTAGAGAATGTTAAAGTTGCCAAAACTCCTATGAGTACTACTGTTAAATTATGTAAAGATGAAACTGGAAAGTCAGTTGATTCCACACTTTATCGTAGTATGATTGGTAGCCTACTCTATCTAACTGCCTCACGACCAGACATAATGTATGTTGTATGTCTGTGTGCTCGTTACCAGAATAAACCTAAAGAGAACCATTTATCGTGTGTAAAACGTATAATAAAGTACATAAAGGGCACTCTTAATCTTGGACTTAGGTACACTAATCATACCTGTAGCACCATCATAGGGTATACTGATGCTGATTGGGCCGGTTGTACTGATGATAGTAAAAGTACATCAGGTGCCTGTTATTATGTCGGCAATAATTTAGTTGGTTGGAGTAGTAAAAAATAGAATTGCACATCTTTATCTACGGCTGAGTCCGAATATATAGCAGCAGGAAGTTGCTGTGCTCAATTGTTATGGATAAAACAGATGTTAAGCGATTATGGAATTAAAGAAGATCAATTACAACTGTATTGTGACAATCAAAGCGCTATTAACATATCTAAAAACCCGGTTCAACACTCGCGAACTAAGCATATTAAAATAAGACATCATTTCATACGCGAACTTGTTGAAACTAAGGAATTAGAAATTCATTACCTGCCTACTGATCTGCAACTTGCAGACATGTTCACTAAACCTTTAGACTATAACAGATTTCTGTATTTACGTAATTCTATAGGTATGGTATGCGCTGATTAAAACTCCTAAGACCTTAAGTTTTACCCTTTGTCCATTTGAGACAAAATGGGGGAGAAATTTGGGTTTTACGAGTTCAATGTTTTGTTCACATTTCATCTAAACTGCTTGATCTTAGTGTGCATATTTGCAGGAATCTCTTCTACTGATTGTCTATCATTTCTAGTGTACAAATTTGTAAATAGTTGAGTAATGTAATTTTTGACTTTCTAGGAAATGGGTAGATAGTATCTTTTGTATAAGACTTGGTTTTATTTTTTTTGGTTCCCTACGAGTTTTAAGCTAACTCAAAGGAGATTTTGTCTCATATTTTCAAAGGGGGAGATTGAATCACCTTATACCTTTGACTTACTTAAGTCTATACTGTATAAGTGTTCAACTAGTTTGGAAATAGTGACAAAATTGATTGTCCATCCTAGAATCCAAAGAACCTTAGAATCATTCTCTCTAATCCTCTTCAATGATCCAAGAAGGTATAAATTGAATCACACTACACACATTAGACGTGCATACATGTGTACATATTGCTTAAAATTGTGTGTGTGATTACTTCCCCTTTAATTGGTGCTTTAATAATTTTTTGGGAATTTTTAAAACATTTTAAAACATTTTTTAAACATTTTTTAAATAAATGTTTTCATTAATAAAATGAGTTTATATAATTTGTGGGGTAAAATTTCTATTTTAAAAACTTCATTTTTCACTGGAATGTTTGTTTGGGTAGAATATAAAAGGGCTAGAGAATTCAGGGGGCTACTTGTAAATACTTTGGACGCGCGTTTGTGAGCCACTCACATTTCAACACTTGTCATCCTCCTGGTTCATCTATTTGTGTTTGTTTTGTGAGAGGATTGCTTGGTGGATTGATGATCATTGGATCATTCCTTATCGATGGACTGCATGTGTTTTTAGTCAATCCTGGTGCTATCTCTATGAACCAATCACAATCATCTTAACCACCGTTATTTCATAACCCTTGGATCAAGTCAAAGTTAGAAAGACTTGATCTCATCCCTTGATTGCCTTCGTCGTTCCAGAATCTTCTTCCACCCCTATATAAACCCCCCACTTCTCAGACTGTCAAGACTTTTGGGCATTCGTCATTTCTGAGAGAAAAAAATAGAGAGAAGTGAGAGAGAAGAGAGAAAAGAAAAGAGAGAAGAGAGAGAAAAGAAACGGTGTTAGCCAAACCCTAACCCTAACCCTAAACACTTCAAACTCTGAATCAAACCTTCGTTTTTATAACACCCCAAACACAACCTTGAATGTTTGAGAGAGAGTGTGGTTTGTTCATATTGAAGCTGTAACCTCTTTGTCTATGATCTTGTTTACAACTTAAACATTCGTGTGAAGATCTGCATTTCTCTTTCATAGAAACTATAGATCTACACTCTGCATGTTACATTTTCACTAGATCTGCATATTTCTTACTTGATTTAAGAAAATATTTACTGATTAAGTTTTGAAAATGTTTTATGGTTTCTATTCTTACGAAACTTAACCTTGACCTAGTTGGATTCACACTTGGAGATTTTCAATCTCAAAAATATTTTTAAAACCGAGATTGATTAAGATCTTGACCGATTTAGAAGCGAGATATCCGTGGAATCTGGGTTATATTAAAGGTCAAAAAGGTTTTTAGTTCTGTAAGAAAGAAAGAAAACAAAATCACAGCATATAGTCTTTATATGTAATTTACTAGGACTGTCTGTAAAACTAAGTGTGTGTGAGTTCATGCATGTTGATAGGAATCACTTCACAAACACTTAACACACTACTACACTGGAAGTGTTGTGAATAAGATCAGAGATCATTGAGTCGACATAAGGAAGCTAAAGCAAATGAAGTTATCAAACTGGAAAAACATCAGCAACAATCAGATCTATGAGAAGTTAGAAGGACACCAAGTGGGGTATATTCTTAAACTTAGAATAGGTTGATTTGTGTGCATGTATGTTGTATTGTTTGTAACTATTATTTGTTATTAGTGGATTTTTTGCTTTTGTGACTTAGAAGTCACCGTGGATGTTTCCTCTGTAGGGAGAGGTTTTACCACGTTCAAAACTGTGTGTTGATTATCTTCATCTACTCATCTCATTCTATAAGTGTGCTGAATTTTTGAAACTGCCTTAGCTTTAAAACTGATTACAAAGTCTTGATTACTCTCGTACATAAGTTTTTGTAAACACATCTTGTTGTTTATAATTTTTATTTTCAAAAGAAAAGGGTTTCTTCAACAAACATCTCGGAGTTGCTTATACAATTTAATCTTGTATTAAACGGCATTAGCGACCCTTTAACGACCTGTTTTGAAGTCTAAGTGTGTTTTTTGCAAATTATAGTCACACTCTCAAATCGGGAGACCCGGGACTACGCGGTCAGTTCTTACAATTAACATTGGTCCCGTGCGAGGTCTTCGTGCCTCCTAAGGGGTCGTTTTGTGGCTGGTTCGAGTTTTCACCCTTTAAAGGCCTGTTTTTAAGTCTAAGTGTGATTTGTGCAAATTAAGTCACACTCTCAAACTGGGAGACTCGGGACTACGCGATCAGTTCCTACAAGTTACATTGGTCCTGTGCGAAGTGTTCGTGCCTCCTAAGGGGTCGTTTGGTGGTTGTTTTGAGTTTTCACCCTTTAACGGCTTGTTTTTAAGTCTACGTATGTTTTTTGGAAATTATCGTCATACTCTGAAATCGAAAGACCCGGGACTACGCGGTCAGTTCCTACAAGTTACATTGGTCCCGTGCGACGTGTTCATGCCTCCTACAGGGTCATTTGGTGGCTGGTTCGGTTTTTTACCCTTTAACTCCTTATTTTTAAGTCTAAGTGTATTTTTTAGCAAATTATCCTCATACTCTCAAATCGGGAGACCCAGACTACGCGGTCAGTTCCTATATGTTACATTGGTCCCGTGCGAGGTGTTCGTGCCTCCTACGGGATCGTTTGGTGGCTGGTTTGGGTTATCATCCTTTAACGGCCAATTTTTAAGTCTAAGTGTGTTTTTTGCAATTTATCGGCATACTCTCATACCGGGAGACCCGGGACTACGCGGTCAGTTCCTACAAGTTACATTGGTCCCGTGCAAGGTGTTTGTGCCTCATACGGGGTCGTTTGGTGGCTGGTATAAGTTTTCACCCTTCCACAGCCTATTTTTAAGTCTAAGTGTGTTTTTTGCAAATTATCGTCACATTCTCAAACCGGGAGACCCGGGACTATGCGGTCAGTTCCTATAAGTTACATTGGTCCCGTGCGAGGTGTTCGTGACTCCGACGGGGTCGTTTGGTGGCTGGTTCGGGTTTTCACCCTTTAACAGCCTGTTTTTAAGTCTAAGTGTATTTTTTGCAAGTTATCTTAATACTCTCATACCGGGAGACCCGGAACTACGCCATCAGTTCCTACAAGTTACATTGTTTCCGTGCGAGATGTTCGTGCTTCCTACGGGTTCGTTTGGTGGCTGGTTCGGGTTTTCACCCTTTAAAGGCCTATTTTTATGTCTAATTGTGATTTTTACAAATTAATGATACACTCTCAAATCGAGAGACCCGAGAGTACGCGGTCAGTTCCTACAAGTTACATTGGTCCCGTGCGAGGTGTTGGTGCCTCCTACAAGTCGTTTGGTGGCTGGTTCCGGTTTTCAACCTTTAACGGCTTATTTTTATGTCTAAGTATGTTTTGTTACAAATTATCGTCATACTCTCAAACCGGAAGACCCGGGACTACGCGGTCAGTTTCTACAAGTTACATTGGTGCCGCGTGAGGTGTTCGTGCCTCCTACGGGGTCGTTTGGTGGCTGGTTTGGGATTTCACCCTTTAACGGCCTGTTTTTAAGTCTAAGTGTGATTTTTGCAAATTAATGTCACACTCTCAAATCGGGAGACCCGGGACTACGCGGTCAGTTCCTACAAGTTACATTGGTCCCGTGCGAGGTGTTCGTGCCTCCTACGGAGTCATTTGGAGGCTGGTTCGGATTTTCACCCTTTAACGACTTATTTTTATGTCTAAGTATATTTTTTGCAAATTATCGTCATACTCTCAAACCGGATGACTCGGGACTATTCGGTCAGTTCCTACAAGTTACATTGGTCCCGTGCGAGGTGTTCGTGCCTCCTACGGGGTCGTTTGGTGGCTGGTTTGGGATTTCACCCTTTAACGACCTATTTTTAAGTCTAAGTGTGATTTTTGCAAATTAATGTCACACTCTCAAATCGGGAGACCCGGGATTACGCGGTCAGGTCTTATAAGTTACATTGGTCTCGTGCGAGGTGTTCGTGCCTCCTACGGGGGGTTTAGTGACTGGTATGAGTTTTCACCCTTTAACGACCTGCTTTGAAGTCCAAGTGTGTATTTTGCAAATTATCGTCACACTCTCAAACTGGCAGACCCGGGACTACGCGATCAGTTCCTACTAGTTACATTGATCCCGTACGAGGTCTTCGTGCCTCCTAAGGGGTCGTTTTGTGGCTGGTTCGGGTTTTCACCCTTTAAAGGCCTGTTTTTAAGTCTAAGTGTGATTTTTACAAATTAACGTCACATTCTCAAACCGGGAGTCCCGGGACTACGCGGTTAGTTCCTACAAGTTACATGGGTCCCATGCGAGGTGTTCGTGCCTCCTACGGGGTCGTTTGGTGGCTGTTTCGGGTTTTCACCCTTTCACGGCTTATTTTTATGTCTAAGTATATTTTTTGCAAATTATCGTCATACTCTCAAACCGGAAGACCCTGGACTATGCGGTCAGTTCCTACAAGTTACATTGGTGCCGCGTGAGGTGTTCGTGCCTCCTACGGGGTCGTTTGGTGGCTGGTTTGGGATTTCACCCTTTAACGGCCTATTTTTAAGTCTAAGTGTTTTTTTGCAAATTCATGTCACACTCTCAAATCGGGAGACCCGGGACTACGCGGTCAGTTCCTACAAGTTACATTGGTCCCGTGCGAGGTGTTCGTGCCTCCTACGGAGTCATTTGGAGGCTCGTTCGGGTTTTCACCCTTTAACGGCTTATTTTTATGTCTAAGTATATTTTTTGCAAATTATCGTCATACACTCAAATCGGATGACCCGGGACTATGCGGTCAGTTCCTACAAGTTACATTAGTGCCGCGTGAGGTGTTCGTGCCTCCTACGGGGTCATTTGGTGGCTGGTTTGGGATTTCACCCTTTAACGACCTGTTTTTAAGTCTAAGTGTGATTTTTGCAAATTAATGTCACACTCTCAAATCGGGAGACCCGGGATTACGCGGTTAGTTCTTATAAGTTACATTAGTCTCGTGCGAGGTGTTCGTGCCTCCTACGGGGGGTTTAGTGACTGGTATGAGTTTTCACCCTTTAACGACCTGCTTTGAAGTCTAAGTGTGTTTTTTGTAAATTATCATCACACTCTCAAACTGGCAGACCCGGGACTACGCGGTCAGTTCCTACAAGTTATATTGATCCCGTACGAGGTCTTCGTACCTCCTAAGGGGTCGTTTTGTGGCTGGTTCGGGTTTTCACACTTTAAATGCCTATTTTTAAGTCTAAGTGTGATTTTTACAAATTAACGTCACACTCTCAAATCGGGAGTCTCGGGACTACGCGGTTAGTTCCTACAAGTTACATTGGTCCCATGTGAGGTGTTCGTGCCTCCTACGGGGTCGTTTGGAGGCTGGTTCGGGTTTTCACCCTTTAACGGCTTATTTTTATGTCTAAGTATATTTTTTGCAAATTATCGTCATACTCTCAAACCGGATGACCCAGGACTATGCGGTCAGTTCCTACAAGTTACATTAGTGCCGCGTGAGGTGTTCGTGCCTCCTACGGGGTCGTTTGGTGGCTGGTTTGGAATTTCACCCTTTAACGGCCTGTTTTTAAGTCTAAGTGTGATTTTTGCAAATTCATGTCACACTCTCAAATCGGGAGACCCGGGACTACGTGGTCAGTTCCTACTAGTTACATTGGTCCCGTGCGAGGTGTTCGTGCCTCCTACGGAGTCATTTGGAGGCAGGTTCGGGTTTTCACCCTTTAACGGCTTATTTTTATGTCTAAGTATGTTTTTTGCAAAGTATCGTCATACTGTCAAACCGAAAGACCCGGGACTATGCGGTCAGTTCCTACAAGTTACATTGGTGCCACGTGAGGAGTTCTTGCCTCCTACGGGGTCGTTTGGTGGCTGGTTTGGGATTTCACCCTTTAACGACCTGTTTTTAAGTCTAAGTGTGATTTTTGCAAATTAATGTCACACTCTCAAATCGAAAGACCCGGAACTACGCGGTCAGTTCCTACAAGTTACATTGGTCCTGTGCGAGGTGTTCATGCCTCCTACAGGGTCATTTGGTGGCTGTTTTGGTTTTCACCCTTTAACGGCCAATTTTTAAGTCTAAGTGTAAATTTTACAAATTATCATCACACTCAAACCGAGAGACCCGGGACTACGCGATCAATTCCTATGAGTTACATTGGTCCCGTGCGAGGTGTTCGTGGCTCCTACGGGGTCGTTTGGTGGCTGGTATAAGTTTTCACCCTTCCACGGCCTATTTTTAAGTCTAAGTGTGTTTCTTGCAAATTATCATCACATTCTCAAACCGAGAGACCCGAGACTAAGCAGTTAGTTCCTACAAGTTACAATGGTCCCGTTCGAGGTCTTCGTGCCTCCTATGGGGTCGTTTGGTGGCTAGTTCGGGTTTTTAGCCTTTGAAGGACAGTTTTTAAGTCTAAGTGTGATTTTTGCAAATTGATGTCACACTCTCAAATCGGGAGACCCGAGACTATGCGGTCAGTTCCTACAAGTTACATTGGTCCCGTGCGAGCTGTTCGTGCCTCCTACGGAGTCGTTTGGTGGCTGGTTTGAGTTTTCACCCTTTAACGACCTGCTTTGAAGTCTAAGTGTGTTTTTTGCAAATTATCGTCACACTCTCTATCCGGGAGACCCGGGACTACGCGTTCAGTTCCTACAAGTTACATTGGTCCCGTGCGAGGTCTTCGTGCCTCCTAAGGGGTCGTTTTGTGGCTGGTTCAGGTTTTCACCCTTTAAACGCCTGTTTTTAGGTCTAAGTGTGATTTTTGCAAATTAACGTCACGCTCTCAAATCGGGAGTCCCGGGACTACGTGGTTAGTTCTACAAGTTACATTGGTCCCGTGCGAGGTGTTCGTGCCTCCTACGGGGTCGTTTGGTGGCTATTTCGGGTTTTCACCCTTTAACGGCTTGTTTTTAAGTCTAAGTATGTATTTTGCAAATTATCATCATACTCTCAAACCGGAAGACCCGGGACTACGCGGTCAGTTCCTACAAGTTACATTGGACCCGTGCGAGGTGGTTGTGGCTCCTATAGCGTCGTTTGGTGGCTGGTATAAGATTTCACCCTTCCACGGCCTATTTTTAAGTCTAAGTGTGTGTTTTGCAAATTATCGTCACATTCTCAAACCGGGAGACTCGGGACTAAGCAGTCAGATCCTATAAGTTACAATGGTCCCATCCGAGGTCTTCGTGCCTCCTACGGGGTCGTTTGGTGGCTAGTTCGAGTTTTCAACCTTTAAAGGCCAGTTTTTAAGTCTAAGTGTGATTTTTGCAAATTAATATCACACTCTCAAATCGGGAGACCCGGGACTACGCGGTCAGTTCCTACAAGTTACATTGGCCCCGTGCGAGGTATTCGTGCCTCCTACGGAGTCGTTTGGTGGCTGGTTCGGGTTTTCACCCTTTAACGGCTTATTTTTAAGTCTAAGTGTGTTTTTTACAAATTATCGTCATACTCTCAAACTGGGAGACTCGAGACTATGCGATCAGTTCCTACTAGTTACATTGGTCCCGTGGGAGGTCTTCGTGCCTCCCACGGGGTCGTTTGGTGGTTGGTTCGGGTTTTCACCCTTTAAAGGCCTGTTTTTATGTCTAAGTGTGATTTTTGAAAATAAACGTCACACTCTCAAACCGAGAGACCCAGGACTACGCGGTCAGTTCCTACAAGTTACATTGGTCCCATGCGAGGTGTTCGTGCCTCCTACGGGGTCGTTTGGTGGCTGTTTCGGGTTTTCACCCTTTAACGACTTGTTTTTAAGTCTAAGTATGTATTTTGCAAATTATCATCATACTTTCAAACCGGAAGACCCGGGACTATGCGGTCAGTTCCTACAAGTTACATTGGTCCCGTGCGAGGTGTTCATGCCTCCTACGGGGTCATTTGGTGGATGGTTTTGGTTTTCACCCTTTCATGGCCTATTTTTAAGTCTAAGTGTGATTTTTACAAATTATCGTCACACTCAAATCGGGAGACCCGGGACTACGCGATCAATTCCTACAAGTTACATTGATCCCGTACAAGGTGTTCGTGCCTCCTACGGGGTCATTTGGTGGCTGGTTCGGTTTTTTACCCCTTAACTGCTTATTTTTTAGTCTAAGTGTTTTTTTTTGAAAATTATCCTCATACTCTTAAATCGGGAGACCCAGACTACGCGGTCAGTTCCTATAAGTTACATTGGTCCCGTACGAGGTGTTCGTGTCTCCTACGGGATGGTTTGGTGGCTGGTTTGGGTTATCACCCTTTAACGGCCTATTTTTAAGTCTACGTGTATTTTTCGCAATTTATCGGCATACTCTCACACCGGGAGACCCGGGACTACGCGGTCAGTTCCTACAAGTTACATTGGTCCCGTGCGATGATTTGTGCCTCCTACGGGGTCATTTGGTTGCTGGTATAAGTTTTCATCCTTCCACGGCCTATTTTTAAGTCTAACTGTGTTTTTTGCAAATTATCGTCACAATCTCAAACTGGGAGACCCGGGACTAAGCAGTCAGTTCCTACAGGTTACAATGGTCTCGTGCGAGGTCTTCGTGCCTCCTACGGGGTCGTTTGGTGGCGGGTTCGGGTTTTCACCCTTTAAAGGCCTGTTTTTAAGTCTAAATGTGATTTTTACAAATTAATGTCACACTCTCAAATCGGGAGACCCAGGACTACGCAGTCAGTTCCTACAAGTTACATTGGTCCCATGCGAGGTGTCCGTGCCTCCTACGGAGTCGTTTGGTGGCTGGTATAACTTTTCACCCTTTAACGTCTTGTTTTTAAGTCTAAGTATGTTTTTTTCAAATTATCGTCATACTCTCAAACCGGAACTCCCGGGACTACGCGGTCAGTTCCTACAAGTTACATTGGTCCCGTGTGAGGTGTTCATGCCTCCTACGGGGTCATTTGGTGGCAGGTTTTGGTTTTCACCCTTTAACGGCCAATTTTTAAGTCAAAGTGTAAATTTTACAAATTATCGTCACACTCAAACCGGGAGACCCGGGACTACGCGATCAATTCCTATAAGTTACATTGGTCCCGTGCGAGGTGTTCGTGCCTCCTACTGGGTCATTTGGTGGTTGGTTCGGTTTTTTACCCTTTAACTGCTTATTTTTAAGTGTAAGTGTTTTTTTTGCAAATTATCCTCATACTCTCAAATCGGGAGACCCAGACTACGCAGTCAGTTCTTATAAGTTACATTGGTCCCGTGCGAGGTGTTCGTGTCTCCTAAGGGATCGTTTGGTGGCTGGTTTGGGTTATCACCCTTTAACGACCAATTTTTAAGTCTAAGTGTGGTTTTTGTAATTTATCGACATACTCTCATACCGGGAGACCCGGGACTACGTGGTCAGTTCCTACAAGTTACATTAGTCCCATGCGAGGTGTTTGTGCCTCCTACGGGGTCGTTTGGTGGCTGGTATAAGTTTTCACCCTTCCACGGCCTATTTTTAAGTCTAAGTGTGTTTTTTGCAAATTAGCGTCATATTCTCAAACCGGGAGACCCGAGACTAAGCAGTCAGTTCCTACAAGTTACAATGGTCCCGTCCGAGGTTTTCGTGCCTCCTACGGGGTCGTTTGGTGGCTAGTTCGGGTTTTCAGCCTTTAAAGGCCAGTTTTTAAGTCTAAGTGTGATTTTTGCAAATTAATGTCACACTCTCAAATCGGGAGACCCGGGACTACGCGGTCAGTTCCTACAAGTTACATTGGTCCCGTACGAGGTGTTCGTGCCTCCTACGGAGTCGTTTGGTGGTTGGTTCGAGTTTTCACCCTTTAACGACGTATTTTTATGTCTAAGTATGTTTTTTTATAAATTATCGTCATACTCTCAAATCGGAAGACTCGGGACTACACGGTCAGTTCCTACAAGTTACATTGGTGCCGCGTGAGGTGTTCGTGCCTCCTACGGGGTCGTTTGATGGCTGGTTTGGGATTTCACCCTTTAACAACCTGGTTTTAAGTCTAAGTGTGATTTTTGCAAATTAATGTCACACTCTCTAATCGGGAGACCCGGGACTACGCGGTCAGTTCCTACAAGTTACATTGGTCCCGAGCGGGGTGTTCGTTCCTCCTACGGAGTCGTTTGGTGGCTGGTTCGGGTTTTCACCCTTTAACGGCTTATTTTTAAATCTAAGTATGTTTTTTGCAAATTATCATCATACTCTCAAACCAGAAGACACGGGACTACACGGTCAGTTCCTACAAGTTACATTTGTGCCGCGTGAGGTGTTCGTGCCTCCTACGCTGTCGTTTGGTGGCTGGTTTGGGATTTCACCCTTTAACGGGCTGTTTTTAAGTCTAAGTGTTATTTTTGCAAATTAATGTCACACTCTCGAATCGAGAGACCCGGTATTACGCGATCAGTTCTTACAAGTTACATTGGTCCCGTGCGAGGTGTTCGTGCCTCCTACGGAGTCGTTTGGTGACTGGCTTGAGTTTTCACCCTTTAACGACCTGCGTTGAAGTCCAAGTGTGTTTTTTGCAAATTATCATCACACTCTCAAATCGGGAGACCCGGGACTACGCGTTCAGTTCCTACAAGTTACATTGGTCCCGTGCGAGGTCTTCGTGCCTCCTAAGGGGTCGTTTTGTGGCTGGTAAGGGTTTTCACCCTTTGAAGGCTTGTTTTTAAGTCTACGTGTGAATTTTGCAAATTAACGTCACGCTCTCAAATCAAAAGTCCCAGGACTACGTGGTTAGTTCTACAAGTTACATTGGTCCCGTGCGAGGTGTTCGTGACTCCTACGGGGTCGTTTGGTGGATGTTTCGGGTTTTCACCCTTTAAAGGCCTGTTTTTATGTGTAAGTGTGTTTTTTGCAAATTGTCGTCACACTCTCAAACCGAGAGACCCGAGACGACGCGGTTAGTTCCTACTAGTTACATTGGTCCCGTGGGAGGTCTTCGTGCCTCCTACGGGGTCGTTTGGTGGTTGGTTCGGGTTTTCACCCTATAAAGGCCTGTTTTTATGTCTAAGTGTGATTTTTGAAAATAAACGTCACACTCTCAAATCGGGAGACCGTGGACTACGCGGTCAGTTTCTACAAGTTACATTGGTCCCATGCGAGGTGTTCGTGACTCCTACGGGGTCGTTTGGTGGCTGTTTCGGGTTTTCACCCATTAACGGCTTGTTTTTAAGTCTAAGTATGTATTTTGCAAATTATCATCATACTCTCAAACCGGAAGACTCGGGACTACGCAGTGAGTTCCTACAAGTTACATTGGTCCCGTGCGATGTGTTCATGCCTCCTACGAGGTCATTTGGTGGTTGGTTTTGGTTTTCACCCTTTAATGGCCTATTTTTAAGTCTAAGTGTGATTTTTACAAATTATCGTCACACTCAAACCGAGAGACCCGGGACGACGTGATAAATTCCTACAAGTTACATTGGTCCAGTGCGAGGTGTTCGTGCCTCCTATGGGGTCATTTGGTGGCTGGTTCAGTTTTTTACCCTTTAACTGGTTATTTTTAAGTCTAAGTATTTTTTTGCAAATTATCCTCATACTCTCAAATCGGGAGACCCAGACTACGCGGTCAGTACCTATAAGTTATACTGGTCCCGTGCGAGGTGTTCGTGCGTCCCACGGGATGGTTTGGTGGCTGGTTTGGGTTATCACCCTTTAACGGCCTATTTTTAAGTCTACGTGTGTTTTTCGTAATTTATCAGCATACTCTCATACCGGGAGACCCGGGACTACGCGGTCAGTTCCTACAAGTTACAATGGTCCCGTGCGAGGTCTTCGTGCCTCCTACGGGGTCGTTTGGTGGCTGGTTCGAGTTTTTCGCCTTTAAAGGCCAGTTTTTAAGTCTAAGTGTGATTTTTGCAAATTAATGTTACATTCTCAAATCGGGAGACCCGGGACTACATGGTGAGTTCCTACAAGTTACATTGGTCCCGTGCAAGGTGTTCGTGCCTCCTACGGAGTCGTTTGGTGGCTGATTCGGGTTTTCACCCTTTAACGGCCTATTTTTATGTCTAAGTGTGTTTTTTGCAAATTATCGTCATACTCTCAAGCCGGAAGACTCGGGACTACGCGGTCAGTTCCTACAAGATACATTGGTGCCGTGTGAGGTATTCGTGCCTCCTACGGGGTCGTTTGGTGGTTGGTTTGGGATTTCACCCTTTAAAAGCCTGTTTTTAAGTCTAAGTGTGTTTTCTGCAGGTTATCGTCATACTCTCATACCGGGAGACCCGGGACTACGCGGTCAGTTACTACAAGTTACATTGGTCTCGTGCGAGGTGTTCGTGCCTCCTACGGGGTCGTTTGGTGGCTAGTACGAGTTTTCACCCTTTAACGGCCTGTTTTTAAGTCTAAGTGTGTTTTTTAAAAATTATTGTCATACTCTCAAACCGGGAGACCCGGGACTACGCTGTCAGTTCCTACAAGTTACATTGGTCCCGTGCGAGGTGTCCATGCCTCCTACGGGGTCGTTTGGTGACTGGTTCGGGTTTTCACCCTTTAACGGTATGTTTTTAAGTCTAAGTGTGATTTTTGCAAATTATCGTCACACTCTTAAATCGGGATACCTGAGACTACGCAGTCAGTTCCTACAAGTTACATTGGTCCCGTACGAGGTGTAATACCTCCTACGGGATCGTTTGGTGGCTGGTTCGAGTTTTCTCCCTTCAAAGGCCTGTTTTTAAGTCATAGTATGATTTTTGCAAATTATCATCACACTCTCAAACCGGGAGAGCCGGGACTACACGGTCAGTTCCTACAAGTTACATTGGTCCCGTGCGAGGTGTTCGTGCCTCCTACGGGGTCGTTTGGTGGCTGGTTTAGGATTTCACCCTTTAACGGCCTGTTTTTAAGTCTAAGTGTGTTTTTTGCAAGTTATCAGCGTACTCTCATACTGGGAGACCCGAGACTACGCGGTCAGTTCCTACAAGTTACAATGGTCTCGTGCGAGGTGTTTGTACCTCCTATAGGGTCGTTTGGTGGCTGGTTCGGGTTTTAACCCTTTTACGGCCTGTTTTTAAGTCTAATTGTGATTTTTGTAAATTATCATCACACTGTCAAACCGGGAGACCCGGGACTACGCGATCAGTTCCTACAAGTTACATTGGTTCCGTGCGAGGTGTTCGTGCCACCTACGGGGTCGTTTGGCGGCAGGTTTGGGTTTTCACCCTTTAACTGCTTATTTTTAAGTCTAAGTGTGTTTTTTGCATAGTATTGTCATACTCTTAAACCGGGAGACCAGGGACTACGCAGTCAGTTTCTACAAGTTACATTGGTCCCGTGCGAGGTGTTCGTGCCTCCTACAGGGTCGTTTGGTGGCTGGTTTGGATTTTCACCCTTTAAACGGCCAATTTTTTAGTCTAAGTGTATTTTTTGCAAGTTATCGTCATACTCTCATACCGGGAGACCCGGGACTTTGCGGTCAATTCCTACAAGTTACATTGGTCCCGGACGAGGTGTTCGTGCCTCCTACGGGGTCGTTTGGTGGCTGGTTCGGGCTTTCACCCTTTAAGGGCCTGTTTTTAAGTCTAGGTGTGACTTTCGCAAATTATCTTCACACTCTCAAACCGGGATACCTGTGGCTACGCGGTGAGTTCCAACAAGTTACATTGGTCCCATGCGAGGTGTTCGTGCCTCCTACGGGGTTGTTTGATGGCTGGTATGAGTTTTCACCCTTTAACGGCCTGTTTTTAAGTCTAAGTGTGTTTTTTGCAAATTATCGTCAAACTCTCAAACGGGCCTACAAGTTACATTGTTCCCGTGCGAGGTCTTCGTGCCTCCTATGGGGTCGTTTCGTGGCTGGTTCGGGTCTTCACCCTTTAAAGGCCTGTTTTTAAGTCTAAGTGTGATTTTTGCGAATTAACGTTACACTCTCAAATCGGGAGACCCGGGACTACGCTGTCTGTTCCTACGAGTTACATTGGTCCCGTGCGAGGTGTTCGTGCCTCGTACGACGTCGTTTGGTGGCTGGTTCGGGTTTTCACCCTTTAACGGCTTGTTTTTAAGTCTAAGTATGTTTTTTGAAAATTATCATCATACTCTCAAACCGGAACACCCGGGACTATGCGGTTAATTCCTACAAGTAACATTGGTCCCGTACGAGGTGTTCGTGCCTCCTACGGGATCATTTGGTGGCTGGTTTAGGTTTTCACCCTTTAACGGCCAGTTTTTAAGTGTAAGTGTATTTTTTGCAAGTTATCGTCATATTCTCATATTGGGCGACCCGGGACTACGCGGTCAGTTCCTACAAGTTACATTGGTCCCGTGCGAGGTGTTCGTGCCTCCTATGGGGTCGTTTGGTGGTTGGTTCGAGTTTTCACCCTTTAATGGCCTGTTTTTAAGTCTAGGTGTGATTTTTTTAAATTATCGTCACACTCTCAAACCGGGATACCCGGGACTACGCGGTCAGTTCCTACAAGTTAGATTGGTCCCGTGCGAGGTGTTCATGCCTCCTACGGGGACGTTTAGTGGCTGGTTCGGGTTTTCACCTTTTAAAGGCCTGTTTTTAAGTCTAAGTGTACTTTTGTAAATTATCATCATACTCTCAAACCGAGAGACTCGAGACTACACGATCAGTTCCTACAAGTTACATTGGTCCCGTGCGAGGTGTTAGTGCCTCCAACGGAGTCGTTTGGTGGCTGGTTCGGGTTTTCACCCTTTAACGGCCTGTTTTTAAGTCTAAGTGTGTTTTTAGCAAGCTATCATCATACTTTCATACCGGGAGACCCGAGACCACGCAATCAGTTCCTACAAGTTACATTGGTCCTGTGCGAGGTGTTCGTGCCTCCTACGGGGTCGTTTGGTGACTGGTATGAGTTTTCACCCTTTAACGACCTGTTTTGAAGTCTAAGTGTGTTTTTTGCAAATTATCGTCGCACTCTCAAACCGAGAGACTCGGGACTACGCGGTCTGTTCCTACAAGTTACATTGGTCCCGTGCGAGGTCTTCGTGCCTCCTAAGGGGTCGTTTTGTGACTGGTTCGGGTTTTCACCCTTTAAAGGCCTGTTTTTAAGTCTAAGTGTGATTTTTGCAATTTAATATCACACTATCAAAATGGGAGACCCGGGACTACGCGGTCAGTTCCTACAAGTTACATTGGTCCCATGTGAGGTGTTCGTGCCTCCTACGGGGTCGTTTGGTGGCTATTTCGGGTTTTCACCCTTTACCGGCTTGTTTTTAGGTCTAAGTATGTATTTTGCAAATTATCATCCTACTCTCAAACAGGAAGACCATAGACTAGCGGTCAGTTCCTACAACTTACATTGGTCCCGTGCGAGGTGTTCATGCCTCCTACGGGGTCACTTGGTGGCTGGTTTTGGTTTTCACCCTTTAACGGCCTATTTTTAAGTCTAAGTGTGATTTTTACAAATTATCATCACACTATAACCGGCAGACCCGGGACTACGCGATTAATTCCTACAAGTTACATTGGTCTCGTACGAGGTGTTCGTGCCTCCTACGGGGTCATTTGGTGGCTAGTTCGGTTCTTTACCCTTTAACTGCTTATTTTTTAGTCTAAGTGTGTTTTTTACAAATTATCCTCATACTCTCAAATCGGGAGATCCAGACTACGCGGTCAGTTACTATAAGTTACATTGGTCCCGTGCTAGGTGTTCGTGCTTCCTACGGAATCGTTGGGCGGCTGGTTTGGGTTATCATCCTTTAACGACCTATTCTTAATTCTACGTGATTTTTTTGCAATTTATTGGCATACTCTCATACCGGGAGACCCGGTACTACGCGATCAGTTCCTACAAGTTACAACGGTCCCGTGCGAGGTGTTTGTGCCTCCTACGGGGTAGTTTGGTGGCTGGTATAAGTTTTCACCCTTCCACGGCCTACTTTTAAGTCTAAGTGTGTTTTTTTCAAATTATCTTCACACTCTCAACCGAGAGACCCGGGACTAAGCAGTCAGTTCCTACAAGTTACAATGGTCCCGTACGAGGTCTTTGTGCCTCCTACGGGACCGTTTGGTGGTTGGTTCGGGTTTTCACCCTTTAAAGGCCTGTGTTTTAAGTCTAAGTGTGATTTTTGAAAATTAATGTCACACTCTCAAATCGAGAGACTCGGGACTACGCGGTCAGTTCCTACAAGTCACATTGGTCCCGTGCGAGGTGTTCGTGCCTCCTACGGAGTCGTTTGGTGGCTGGCTCCAGTTTTCACCCTTTAACGGCTTATTTTTATGTCTAAGTACATTTTTTCCAAATTATCGTCATACTCTCAAACCGAAAGACCCAGGACTATGCGGTCAGTTCCTACAAGTCACATTGGTGCCGCGTGAGGTGTTCGTGCCTCCTACGGGGTCGTTTGGTGGCTGGTTTGGGATTTCACCCTTTAACGACCTGTTTTTAAGTCTAAGTGTGATTTTTGCAAATTCATGTCACACTCTCAAATCGGGAGACCCGGGACTACGCGGTCAGTTCCTACAAGTTACATTGGTCCCGTGCGAGGTGTTCGTGCCTCCTACGGGGTCGTTTGGTGGCTGGTATGGGTTTTCACCCTTTAACGAACTATTTTTAAGTCTAAGTGTATTTTTTACAAATTATCTTCATACTCTCAAATCGAGAGATCCGGGACTACGCTGTCAGTTCCTACAAGTTACATTCGTCCCATGCGAGGTGTTCATGCCTCCTACGGGGTCGTTTGGTGAATGGTTCGGGTTTTCACCCTTTGGCGGCCTATTTTTAAGTCTAAGTGTGATTTTTGCAAATTATCATCACACTCTCAAACCGGGATACCCGGGATACCCGAGACTACGCAGTCAGTTCCTACAAGTTACATGTAATACCCCGTACTTTTGGCTATATTTATTTTTGGGGATTAATTAATTAAATGCGTATTAATTGGAAATTAATCCGGGTTATAAATACTAACGAGATGCGAGTTGGTATTTGATTATGTGCATACATGTTTTGATATATGTATTTGGTATTATGAAATTTGTCGTGAGATTGATATACGGCATTTTAGAAATTTTATTAAGACGCGTGGGACCGCCGCGTCACGGTATAATATTTTGATAATAAAAGAGAATTTAAAATATATAATCCCTATGGTCGTTTTGAGTGCGCCAACGCGTCCGGAAGGGTCAAGATAGTCAGAAAACACTAGCCGGGGGTATAGTTTGGGTCCCGGGATATATTTAGGCCGTACCGGCAACTTAAAGGGTATTTTGGTAATTTTACATTTTGAGGAATTAAAAGTGGCGAAAATTGGTTAATTAAATCTGATGTGGATTTGACCCACTAAGCCCATAACCAACCCATATTAACCTAGAAGGCTACGTAGGTTATCATTTAGGTTTTCTAAGTTCCCCAAATCAAACCCTAGCCACCTTAAGCCACCATTGGAGAAGGAGCTTGGAGAGAGGAATCTCTGCAGAAAACTTCATCAAACCTACACCAAAATCAGAAATCAAACCAGGGCAAGTGACTTTATTTCATTTAAATTCGGAGAATGTCTTTTTCATGTTAGAAATTGAAGAATTTTGATTGTTTTTGAAAGATTAAATGAAAACCCATGTAGTTGGAGTTTAGAACTTGAAAATTTTGAAGAGAATTGCATGTAGTATGATAGGTAGATGATTTGCCTTATAATAACTGTGATTAGGAGAAATTAAAACGAATTAAATTCTGGGATTTGATGATGATATAAAGTTAGGGTTCATGTTCTTGAGATTTTGGGGAAAAAGTGTAGAAATTGGTAAATTTAATTGATGTTAGGATGGATTGATCCCTTAAAAACATGTTAGGATGTGACTATATATGTTTAGTATTGATTATAGATCTTTAAACGATTGATTGGGACTTAGTTTAGAAGATTTGAGGTGTTAAAATGGATGAAAAATGAATTGGGGAAAAATCTGGGCCGAAACTGGTCAGTTGTTAGAAGCAGTCCCCAGGTCGTTCGAACGAACTCGTTTGAACGAGCTTCTAACGAGTTGACCAGTCGTTGCTAACGAGTAGGGATTTCGTTCGAACGAGATATCGTTAGAAGGAACAGTTCGTTCGAACGAACTGGATCTCGTTCTAACAGCCTCGTTCGAACGAGACTTCTAACGAGCTGACAGTCCAAACTCGTTCAAACAGTCTCGTTCGAACGAGACTTCTAACGAGCTGGCAGTTTGGGCCATTTTGGACTGTTTTGATTTTTGGAGTTCCGTAAACATATTCGAGGATATAGATATCATTCCGTAGGTGTAGTAATGATAGAATTGGGACATTTGGGTATTATGAGAAGGAATTTACATACGAGAGTTGTATTACATGGACGGTTTGGGTTGAGACGTGAGTGTCTACTACGACGTGAGAAATTATGGCGAGTATGATTACAAACCCGTATAGTACAAATTGTAATAATTATGGTTAGTACGAGAGTGCAATATGTACTACGACTAAAATACGGTATTACTAAGATGTGTGTTTACTTAGTATTGGTATATGAATTGTGTGTATGACATACCTACCATACTTGCTATCACGGGAGGTTGCGTTCGCTTAGGACCCTCTAATCCTTGTGTACCTACGGGGGGGATATAGACTGGTACCTCGATGAACATAGGTCAGAGAAAGACTTATTGGGATATTAATAAGTCCGCTGATCGTGGGAGCGTAGGTATGTGCGTGACCCATGTGATGTGTTTGTGTTCGCCCCCACTATTTGTGATTTGTGTTATCTGAACTATTCCTGAGAGATTCGGAATGTGTGATCCTTATGTACGTGATGTACCGGGATGGATAGCAGAGTATGTGTGCACCGCAGCTTAGTTCTCGGGGTGCTTGTATCGTATATTTATGATGTGAATATTATACATTTAATTACTGGGAATCCTCATGTTAATGTTGTAAATATATTATGGAATTGTTTCGAGAAATATAACGAGTTAACTGATAGTTATATATATTGCATATTGAGTATCTGAGTTTACGTTAAACCCCTATTTAATTACGAGCATTATTATGTTAATGGAACCGAGTATTATGGGTAGGACCTTTGGCAGTCTAGCTAGATATATTGTCACTTAGCTAGTGGTATGGGTCGTTATAGATGGGTACTTGCGTTAGGAGTGTACAGTTAGACGAGAGGTGAGAATATAATGTGAGTGCACGTCCTAACATGTACTTTGCATTTAATATTTTAAATGTTTTTAAAGCACTTGCAGGTTTTTAAAATATAACTCCACATTCGGGCTCTGACCCGTTTGCTTTTCAAATCTTTTCTTGTAAAACCATTTTAGGTGCCCAGCCACAGGGACACCAAGCATAGGATACTCATTCAGGTGACGAGCTGTAGCTGGTTGTGGAACCTACAGGGATTTGCATGTAGACGCTTCTATCTTTTGGATTCCAGAGTCATTATCTATCAGTTGTAGGGCATGTTGCCCATTTCTATTTAGAGACATCTTTTACATTTCAGTTCTCAGACTTTAGTATGTATTATTTCAGTATTCGGTTATTCATTTCAGTTATGGGATTGTAGTGAGGAGTTTTCCTCCAGACTTTATTTACTCTATTGTGATGGTTATTCGTTTTACTTCAGTATGGTGTATGGTGTTATTTATTTCTTCATTACACTTGTTGCATGTTAATCAGACTTATATTAAAATTTGGCAACTTACTTTTTAAATACTAGGTGGTTAGTAATTTTTAAATGGTTTCGACAGTGATGCTATTAACTGAGCCAACTTGGCATTTTGAATTAATTTAATAAAGGAGTAGCTACCCGGTATTTAATTAGTCGGGGTGCCACAGGTGGTATCAGAGCATCAGGTTCTAGTGTCCTTTAGGATCTGACGGCTTATTATGTTTCCGCTACGTTTCTTTGATATAGAGCCCTATATATTAGGACTATTGTACTCTTTTGTGTATGCTTCGTTCTTCAGCTATCTTAAGTTTATAAACCGTGAACTTATAAACTTTGTTCTTATATCAGATGCCTCCACGACGTGCACGACGAGTTCCCAGGGATGCAGCGCCCGAACCACAGCCCGCTCCAGTTCAGGGCATGATGAACGCCGCTGAGGTTGCAGCTATAGTAGCCCAAGCGATAAATGCCGCCATTGCCGTTATTCAGCAGGCACCACCTCAGGCACTGGTTGTAGCGCCAGTACAGGCTAATGCATTCCCGTCTTCTTGGGAGCGTGTACGTGATGCTTTTCAGAAAGCGCATCCGCCAGAGTTTGCAGGTAGCTCAGATGTGGTCGTCTCGAGCCAATGGAGGAAAGATATGCAGAGGCACTTAAGGATGCATGAGTGCACTGATGTTCAGAAACAGGTTCTAGATACTTTCAAGCTAGTTGGATCTGCGTTGCAGTGGTGGGAGTCTATTACCACCATGGAGGAGAGGGATACTCTCACGATTCAGGAGTTCTGGGTGCGGTTCGACCGCAAGTACTTTTCGTCGGCTGTTCATACGGAAATGAGGAAGAAGTTGATGAGTCTGAGGCAGGAAGGCAAGACAGTGGCCGAGTATGAGGCCGAGTTCACTAATCTGTTGAACATCGTTCCAGACGAGATACCAACAGAGAAGAAGAAGATTGAGAAGTTTACCGACGGGTTGAATTGGAGAATCCGTCAGCATCTGCTAGGGAACCTATTGTTGGCCACGTATTCTGATGTGGTTAACGCTGCACTGTTACACTGCCAGGACCACCGTTTTCATATGGCCGAGGGAAAAAGGTCGAGAGAGTCTAGCCATCAGGGCAGGACTGGAGGACATAGTGCCAGCGGGGCACAATCGGGTCAGGGGCAGAGACAGAATGAGTAGGGCTCCCAACAGGGGGATAATAAGAGGTTCCGATCAGGGAACTATAGGCAGGGACAGGGAGGTTTCCGTCAGGGCCATCAAGGTCCAAACGGCCATCAGGGCTAACAGGGGCAGAATTGGCAGCAGTTTCATCAGGTCCAGCAAGGCCAAGGGAGGAACGGTAACGGCCACCAGGGCCGGGGACAGCAGGGGCAGAGGGGAGGGAACTTCCCAGAGAAGTGCTTTGTTTGTGGCAAGACTGGCCATAAGAAGCAGGATTGTCCTGATAGGGGCAGGGCCCCACAGCAGCAGCAGCAAGGTGCTCGCCAGGAGCCACAGAGGCCTATGTTTCCCGCCGCTCTTCCCGCACCGCCACAGATGGCAGCATTGCCACCCATTCCAGCAGTCCCAGTTCAGCAGGGGCAGCTACAGTATAGACGTGTCTACAACGTCCACCAGGATGCAGTTCCACAGGCACCGCCCGCGATCGAGGGTACGTTTCCTATCCATGGCACTATGCGTCGGGTGTTATTTGATACGGGTGCTACACACTGTTTTATAGCTACACACTTCGCGAAAGCTTTAGGATTGTTAGCTACGGCAGAGATCACTGTGACGTGTGTCGACTCACCTTTGGGGAGTGGGTCACTTATATTCTTTATATGCCGGGGAGTGGGAGTAGGGATTGGTAGTCTGGTATTACCTGCAGATATGTTGGTATTAGATATGCATGTTCACGATGTGATCATCGGTATGGACTGGCTCATAGCATATAGGGCCATGATTGATTGCTTCAGCGGAAGCATTGTTTTTGCCATTCCGGGGCAAGAGATGTTTGTAGTGGCGATGCCTCGCCCAGAGGGAGGATCGACCGCTCATTTATATTACATAGAGGAGGATACCTCTAAGGAGGTAGTGATTCCTTTAGATTCTATCCCAGTTGTCAGGGAGTATTCAGATGTGTTCCAGGAGATACCAGGCTTACCACCCAGTCGAGAGATAGACTTCGTTATAGATTTGCTACCGGGTACGAGACCTATAGCACGTGCACCGTACCGTATGGCTCCAGCGGAGATGCGAGAGTTACGGGATCAGATAGAGCAGCTGTTAGGTCAGGGCTTTATTCGCAGGAGTACCTCACCTTGGGGCGCTCTAGTTTTGTTTATGAAGAAGAGGGACGGTTCACTGAGATTGTGTGTGGACTACCGAGAGTTGAATAAGGTCACGATACAGAATAAGTATCTGTTGCCTCGAATCGATGACTTATTCGACCAGTTGAGAGGGGCTTCTTTCTTCTCGAAGATTGACTTGAGATCGGGATACCATCAGTTGCGTATCAGGGAGGAGGATGTCTCAAAGACTGTGTTCTTATCGAGATATGGTTCTTACGAGTTTCGGGTTATGCCTTTTGGTTTGACCAACGCTCCAGCAGTGTTTATGGACTTGATGAACAGAGTGTTCAGGGATTTTCTAGATCAGTTTGTCATTGTCTTCATTGATGACATTCTGGTTTACTCTCAGACGGAGGAGGAGCACGCCGAGCATTTGAGGCAGGTTTTGCAGACGCTTCGTCAGAACGAGTTGTATGCAAAATATGAGAAGTGCGGATTTTGGCTAAAGGAAGTCCAGTTTTTGGGACATATTATTTCCGACCGGGGAATATCGGTTGATCCGGGGAAGGTATCAGCGGTGAGGGAGTGGGGACAGCCCACGACACCGACTGAGATTCGTAGTTTCTTAGGCCTAGCAGGATACTACAGGAGGTTTATTCGGGGTTTCTCGGAGATAGCAGGTCCTTTGACACATCGGACACGTAAGGGTGTGCCGTACATCTGGAGTGATGCCTATCAGTTGGCATTCGATGAATTGAAGGACAAATTGACCTCAGCACCTGTGTTAGCATTGCCGAGACTGGGAGTTGAGTATTTGGTTTACACTGACGCGTCTTTGCAAGGACTTGGAGGTGTATTGTAGCAGGAGAGACAGGCCATAGCTTATGCTTCCCGTAAGCTTAAGCCTCATGAGAAGAATTACCCCACGCATGATTTGGAGTTGGCAGCAGTGGTATTTGCCCTATGGATTTGGAGGCACTATCTTTTGGGGGAGAAGTTCCAACTGTTGACGGACCACAAGTCCCTACAGTACCTGTTCACGCAGAAAGAGTTGAATATGCGGCAACGTAGGTGGCTTGAGTTTGTGAAAGACTACCAGTTCGACATCCAGTACCACCCGGGTAAGGCTAATGTGGTAGCAGATGCGTTGAGCCGTAGGCCAGCAGATGAGGTGGCAGAGGTGTGGAAAGCAAAGTGGAAGGAATTGGGACACCAGGATGCAGTGGCCCGATCTTTCATGTCTGTGATGACCGTTACACCGCAGATTGTCACGAAGGTAGTACGGGCACAGGCTAATGACTCGTTCTGTCAGGAGTAGATAGTTCGATTACTAGCAGAGGGAGCCGAATCCTATACCGTTAGCTCAGACGGGGGATTACGCTTCAATGGGAGATTGGTAGTTCCGGAAGGGGAGGAATTGCGACATGAGGTGATGGCAGAGTCGCTCGGCTCACGGTTCGCGGTGCATCTCGGAGGGGACAAAATGTACCAAGACATGAGACGCCAGTATTGGTGGAGCGGTATGAAGAGAGATATCGCTGAGTTTGTTTCGAAATGCGCCACTTGTCAGCTTGTAAAAGTGGATCATCAGAGACCGACAGGATTGCTACAGCCATTGGAGGTCCCGGTGTGGATGTGGGAGAGCATATCCATGGACTTTATTACGGGGTTGCCGACGTCGCAGAGGGGTCACGACTCCGTTTGGGTAATTGTGGACAGGTTGTCCAAGGCCGCTCACTTTTTACCCATTAGGACTGACTACACTACGAGACAGTATGCCCAGCTCTTCATTTCAGAGATTGTGAGACTTCACGGTGTACCCTTAAATATCGTGTCTGACAGAGACAAGATATTTGTTTCGCGATTTTGGGAGAGTTTCCAGGAAGCCATGGGCACAGAATTGCGGTTGAGTACGGCTTATCATCCGCAGACCGATGGGTAGACAGAGCGCACCAATCAGATGTTGGAGGACATGCTACGCATGTGCATTATTGACTTCGGGGGTGGATGGGAGCAGTACCTTCCACTGGTGGAGTTTGCTTACAACAACTCCTATCAGTTCACTATTGGCATGGCTCCGTTTGAGGCATTGTACGGTAGGCCTTGTCGTTCCCCAGCATGTTGGTTAGAAGTGGGGGACAACAACTACTTGGGCCGGAAGTGATTCAGGATACTTCAGCAAGGATTGAGTTGATTCGGAGCCGCATTCGGGTAGCTCAAGACAGGCAGAAGAGTTATGCTAATGCGAAGAGGTTTTTCAGGGAGTTCCAAGTGGGGGACCAGGTTTTACTCAGGGTATCTCCGATGAAGGGGATTATGCGTTTCGGGAAGAAGGGGAAGTTGGCACCGAGGTATGTGGGGCCGTTTCCTATTATTGAGCGGATCGGACCGGTTGCGTATAGACTTGGACTACCGGAGCATTTACATCGGATTCACGATGTGTTTCATATTTCCTCGCTGAGGAAATACCTTAGAGATAATTTGGCCCATTCTCACATTGCTGTGGAGGACATCGATCTCCAGCCGGATAGCTCCTACGAGGAGGGGCCGATTGCTATTTTGGACCGAACTGAGAGGAAACTGCGGTCAAAGATAGTTCCGTTAGTGCGTGTTCAGTGGCGACATCACAATGTCGAGGAGTCCACATGGGAGCGCGAGGATGAGATGCGCGAACGTTATCCAGAGTTATTTTTAGCAGGTACTTTCTAGTTTCGAATTTCGGGACGAAATTCAGTTATTAGGGGGGAAGTATGTAATACCCCGTACTTTTGGCTATATTTATTTTTGGGGATTAATTAATTAAATGCGTATTAATTGGAAATTAATCCGGGTTATAAATACTAACGAGATGCGAGTTGGTATTTGATTATGTGCATACATGTTTTGATATATGTATTTGGTATTATAAAATTTGTCGTGAGATTGATATACGGCATTTTAGAAATTTTATTGAGACGCGTGGGACCGCCGCGTCACGGTATAATATTTTGATAATAAAAGTTAATTTAAAATCTATAATCTGTATGGTCGTTTTGAGTGCGCCAACGCGTCCGGAAGGGTCAAGATAGTCAGAAAACACTAGCCGGGGGTATAGTTTGGGTCCCGGGATATATTTAGGCCGTACCGGCAACTTAAAGGGTATTTTGGTAATTTTACATTTTGAGGAATTAAAAGTGGCGAAAATTGGTTAATTAAATCTGATGTGGATTTGACCCACTAAGCCCATAACCAACCCATATTAACCTAGAAGGCTACGTAGGTTATCATTTAGGTTTTCTAAGTTCCCCAAATCAAACCCTAGCCACCTTAAGCCACCATTGGAGAAGGAGCTTGGAGAGAGGAATCTCTGCAGAAAACTTCATCAAACCTACACCAAAATCAGAAATCAAACCAAGGCAAGTGACTTTATTTCATTTAAATTCGGAGAATGTCTTTTCCATGTTAGAAATTGAAGAATTTTGATTGTTCTTGAAAGATTAAATGAAAACCCATGTAGTTGGAGTTTAGAACTTGAAAATTTTGAAGAGAATTGCATGTAGTATGATAGGTAGATGATTTGCCTTATAATAACTGTGATTAGGAGAAATTAAAACGAATTAAATTCTGGGATTTGATGATGATATAAAGTTAGGGTTCATGTTCTTGAGATTTTGGGGAAAAAGTGTAGAAATTGGTAAATTTAATTGATGTTAGGATGGATTGATCCCTTAAAAACATGTTAGGATGTGACTATATATGTTTAGTATTGATTATAGATCTTTAAACGATTGATTGGGACTTAGTTTAGAAGATTTGAGGTGTTAAAATGGATGAAAAATGAATTGGGGAAAAATCTGGGCCGAAACTGGTCAGTCGTTAGAAGCAGTCCCCAGGTCGTTCAAACAAACTCGTTCGAACGAGCTTCTAACGAGTTGACCAGTCGTTGCTAACGAGTAGGGATTTCGTTCGAACGAGATATCGTTAGAAGGGACAGTTCGTTCGAACGAACTGGATCTCGTTCGAACAGCCTCGTTCGAACGAGACTTCTAACGAGTTGACAGTCCAAACTCGTTCGAACAGTCTCGTTCGAACGAGACTTCTAACGAGCTGGCAGTTTGGGCCATTTTGGACTGTTTTGATTTTTGGAGTTCCGTAAACATATTCAAGGATATAGATATCATTCCGTAGGTGTAGTAATGATAGAATTGGGACATTTGGGTATTATGAGAAGGAATTTACATACGAGAGTTGTATTACATGGACGGTTTGGGTTGAGACGTGAGTGTCTACTACGACGTGAGAAATTATGGCGAGTATGATTACAAACCGGTATAGTACAAATTGTAATAATTATGGTTAGTACGAGAGTGCAATATGTACTACGACTAAAATACGGTATTACTAAGATGTGTGTTTACTTAGTATTGGTATATGAATTGTGTGTATGACATACCTACCATACTTGCTATCACGGGAGGTTGCGTTCGCTTAGGACCCTCTAATCCTTGTGTGCCTACGGAGGGGATATAGACTGGTACCTCGATGAACATAGGTCAGAGAAAGACTTATTGGGATATTAATAAGTCCGCTGATCGTGGGAGCGTAGGTATGTGCGTGAACCATGTGATGTGACTGTGTTCGCCCCCACTATTTGTGATTTGTGTTATCTGAACTATTCCTGAGAGATTCGGAATGTGTGATCCTTATGTACGTGATGTACCGGGATGGATAGCAGAGTATGTGTGCACCGCAGCTTAGTTCTCGGGGTGCTTGTATCGTATATTTATGATGTGAATATTATACATTTAATTAATGGGAATCCTCATGTTAATGTTGTAAATATATTATGGTATTGTTTCGAGAAATATAACGAGTTAACTGATAGTTATATATATTGCATATTGAGTATCTGAGTTTACGTTAAACCCCTATTTAATTACGAGCGTTATTATGTTAATGAAACCGAGTATTATGGGTAGGACCTTTGGCAGTCTAGCTAGATATATTGTCACTTAGCTAGTGGTATGGGTCGTTATAGATGGGTACTTGCGTTAGGAGTGCACAGTTAGACGAGAGGTGAGAATATAATGTGAGTGCACGTCCTAACATGTACTTTGCATTTAATGTTTTAAATGTTTTTAAAGCACTTGCAGGTTTTTAAAATATAACTCCACATTCGGGTTCTGACCCGTTTGCTTTTCAAATCTTTTCTTGTAAAACCATTTTAGGTGCCCAGCCACAGGGACACCAAGCATACGATACTCATTCAGGTGACGAGCTGTAGCTGGTTGTGGAAGCTACAGGGATTTACATGTAGACGCTTCTATCTTTTGGATTCCATAGTCACTATCTATCAGTTGTAGGGCATGTTGCCCATTTCTATTTAGAGACATCTTTTACATTTCAGTTCTCAGACTTTAGTATGTATTATTTCAGTATTTGGTTATTCATTTCAGTTATGGGATTGTAGTGAGAAGTTTTCCTCCAAACTTTATTTACTCTATTGTGATGGTTATTCGTTTTACTTCAGTATGGTGTATGGTGTTATTTATTTCTTCATTACACTTGTTGCATATTAATAAGACTTAAATTAAAATTTGGCAACTTACTTTTTAAATACTAGGTGGTTAGTAATTTTTAAATGGTTTCGACAGAGATGCTATTAACTGAGCCAACTTGGCATTTTGAATTAATTTAATAAAGGAGAAGCTACCCGGTATTTAATTAGTCGGGGTGCCACATTACATTGGTCCCGTACGAGGTGTTCGTGCCTCCTACGAGGTCATTTGGTGGCTGGTTCGAGTTTTTTACCTTCAAAGGCTTGTTTTTAAGTCTAAGTATGATTTTTGCAAATGATCGTCACACTCTCAAACCGGGAGAGCCGGGATTACGCGGTCAGTTCCTATAAGTTACATTGGTCTCGTGCGAGGTGTTCGTGCCTCCTACGGGGTCGTTTGGTGGCTGGTATGGGTTTTCACCCTTTAACGGCCTGTTTTTAATTCTAATTGTGTTTTTTTCAAATTATCGTTATACTCTCAAATCGAGAGACCCGGGACTACGCAGTTAGTTCCCCGTGCGAGATGTTCGTGCCTCCTACGGGGTCGTTTGGTGACTGGTTCGGGTTTTCACCCTTTAACGGCATGTTTTGAAGTCTAAGTGTGATTTTTGCAAATTATCATCACACTCTCAAACCGTGATACCCGGGACTACGCAATCGGTTCCTATAAGTTACATTGGTCCCGTGCGAGATGTTCGTGCCTCCTACGGGGTCGTTTGGTGGTTGGTTCGAGTTTTCTCCCTTCAAAGTCCTGTTTTTAAGTCTAAGTATGATTTTTGAAAACTATCATAACACTCTCAAGCTGGAAGAGCCGGGACTACGCGGTCATTTCCTATAAGTTACATCAGTTCCGTGCGAGGTGCTCGTGCCTCCTACGGGGTCGTTTGGTGGCTGGTTTGGGATTTCACCCTTTAACGGCCCGTTCTTAAGTCTAAGTGTGTTTTTTGCAGGTTATCATCATACTCTCATACTAGGAAACCCAGGACTGCGCGGTCAGTTCTAAAAAGTTACATTGGTATCGTGCGAGGTGTTCGTGCCTCCTACAGGGTCGTTTGGTGGCTGGTTTGGGTTTTCACCCTTTAACAGCTTGTTTTTAAGTCTAAGAATGTTTTTTACAAATTATCGTCATACTCTCAAACCGGGAGACTCAAGACTACGCGATCAGTTCCTACAAGTTACAATAATCTCGTGCGAGGTGTCCATGCCTCCTACGGGGTCGTTTGGTGGCTGGTTTGGGTTTTCACCCTTTAACGGCCTGTTTTTAAGTCTATGTGTGATTTTACAAATTATCGTCACACTCTCAAACCGGGAGACCCGGGAATACGTGATCAGTTCCTACAAGTTACATTGATCCCGTGCGAGGTGTTCGTGCCTCCTACGGGATCGTTTGGTGGCAGGTTTGGTTTTTCACACTTTAACTGCTTAGTTTTAAGTCTAAGTGTATTTTTTTGCATATTATCATCATACTCTCAAACCGAAAGACCAGGGACTACGTGGTCAGTTCCTACAAGTTACATTGGTCCCGTGCGAGGTGTTCGTGCCTCCTACATGATCATTTGGTGGTTGGTTTGGGTTTTCACCCTTTAACGGCCAATTTTTAATTCTAAGTGTGTTTTTTGCAAGTTATCGTCATACTCTCATACCGGGAGACCCTGGACTACGCGGTCAGTTCCTACAAGTAACATTGGTCCTGTGCGAGGTGCTCTTGCCTCCTACGGGGTCGTTTGGTGGCTGGTTTGGGTTTTCACCCTTTAACGACTTATTTTTAAGTCTAAGTATATTTTTTACAAATTATCGTCATACTTTCAAACCGGGAGACTCGAGACTACGCCGTCAGTTCCTACAAGTTACATTGGTCCCGTGCGAGGTGTTCGTGCCTCCTACGGGATCGTTTGGTGACTAGTTTGGGTTTTCACCCTTTAACGACCTATTTTTAAGTCTAAGTGTGATTTTTGTAAATTATCATCACACTCTCAAATCAGGAGACTCGGGACTACGCGGTCAGTTCCTACAAGTTACATTGGTCCCGTGTGAGGTGTTCGTGCCTCCTACGGGGTCGTTTGGTGGCTGGTTCGGGTTTTCACCCTTTAACTGCTTGTTTTTAAGTCTAAGTGTGTTTTTTATAAATTATCATCATACTCTCAGACAGGGAGACCCGGGACTACGAGGTCGGTTTCTAAAATTTAGATTGGTCCCGTGAGAGGTGTTCGTGCTTCCTACGGGATCGTTTGGTTGCTGATTTGGGTTTTCATCCTTTAACGGCCTATTTTTAAGTCTAAGTTTGTTTTTTGCAAGTTATCATCATACTATCATACCGAGAGACCCGAGGCTACGCGGTCAGTTCCTACAAGTTACATTGGTCCCTTGCGAGGTGTCCGTGCCTCCTACGGGGTCGTTTGATGGCTGGTATGCGTTTTCACCCTTCAACGGCCTGTTTTTAAGTCTAAGTGTGTTTTTTGCAAATTATCTTCACACTCTCAAACCGGGAGACCCGGACTAAGCGATCAGTTCCTACAAGTTACATTGGTCCCATGCGAGGTGTTCGTGCCTCCTACGGGGTTGTTTGGTGGCTGGTTTGGGTTTTCACCCTATAACGGCTTATTTTTAAGTCTAAGTGTGTTTTTTTAGAAATTATCGTCATACTCTCAAACCGGGAGACTCGTGACTACGCGACCAGTTCCTACAAGTTACATTGGTCCCGTGCGAGGTGTTCGTGCGTCCTACGGGGTCGTTTGGTGACTGGTTTGGGTTTTCATCCTTTAACGGCGTATTTTTAAGTCTAAATGTGATTTCTACAAATTATCATCACTCTCAAATCGAGAGACCCGTGACTACGCGGTTTATTCCTACAAGTTACATTTGTCCCGTACGAGGTGTTCGTGCCTCCTACAGGGTCGTTTGGTGGATGGCTTGGGTTTTCCACCTTTAATGTCCTATTTTTAAGTCTAAGTGTGATTTTTGTAAATTATCGTCACACTCTCAAACCGGGAGACCCAAGACTACGCGGTCAGTTCCTACAAGTTACGTTGGTCCCGCGCGAGGTGTTCGTGCCTCCTACGGGGTCGTTTGGTGGTTGGTTTGGGTTTTCACACTTTAACTTCTTGTTTTTAAGTCTAAGTGTGTTTGTTTATAAATTATCATCATACTCTCAGATCGGGAGACCCGAGACTACGAGGTCAGTTCCTATAAGTTAGATTGGTCCCGTGTGACGTGTTCGTGCCTCCTACGGGATCGTTTGGTTGCTGGTTTGGATTTTCACCCTTTAACGGGCTGTTTTTAAGTCTAAGTTTTTTTTTTGCAAGTTATCATCATACTCTCATACCGAGAGACCCGGTGCTACACGATCAGTTCCTACAAGTTACATTGGTCCCGTACGAGCTGTCCGTGCCTCCTACGGGGTCGTTTGTGGCTGGTATGAGGTTTCCCCTTCAACGGCCTGTTTTTAAGTCTAAGTGTATCTTTTGCAAATTATCGTCACACTCTCAAATCGGGAGACCCGGGACTAAGCAGTCAGTTCCTGCAAGTTACATTGGTCCCGTGCGAGGTGTTTGTGCCTCCTACGGGGTCGTTTGGTGGCTGGTTCAGGTTTTCACCCTTTAATGGCTTGTTTATAAGTCTAAGTATGTTTTTTGCAAACTAGAGCCACACTCTCAAATCGGGAGACCTGGGACTACTCGATCAGTTCCTACAAGTTACATCGGTCCCCTGCGAGGTGTTCGTTCCTCCTAAGGGGTCGTTTGGTGGCTGATTTGGGTTTTCACCCTTTAACGGCCTGTTTTTAAGTCTAAGTGTGTTTTTTGCAACCTATCATCATACTCTCATATTGGAAGACCCGGGACTACGCGATCTGTTCTTACAAGTTACATTGGTCCCGTGCGAGGTGTTTATGCCTCCTACGGGTTTGTTTAGTGGCTCGTACTTGTTTTCACCCTTTAACGACCTGTTTTTAAGTCTAAGTGTGTTTTTTACAAATTATTGTCACACTCTCAAACCGAGAGAACTGAGAGTATGCGGTGAGTTCCAATAAGTTACATCGGTCCCGTGCGAGGTCTTCGTGCCTCCTACGGGGTCGTTTGGTGTCTGGTTTGGGTTTTCACCCTTTAAGGGCCTGTTTTTAAGTCTACTTGTGATTTTTGAAGATTGACGTCACACTCACAAACCGGGAGACCCGGGACAATGCGGTCAGTTCCTACAAGGTACATTGGTCCCGTGCGAGGTGTTCGTGCCTCCTACGGGGTCGTTTGGTGGTTGGTTTGGGTTTTCACCCTTTAACGGCCTGTTTTTAGGTCTAAGTGTGTTTTTTGCAAGTTATCGTCATACTCTCATACCGGGACACCCGGGACTATGCGGTCAGTTCCTACAAGTAACATTAGTCATGTGCGAGGTGTTTGTGCCCCCTACGGGGTCGTTTGGTAGTTGGTATGAGTTTTCACCCATTAACGAATTTTTTTTAAGTCTAAGTGTGTTTTTTGGCAAATTATCATCGTACTCTCAAACCGGGAGACCCGGGACTACGCGCTCTGTTCCTACAAGTTACATTGGTCCCGTACGAGGTGCTCGTGCCTCCTACGGGGTCGTTTGGTGGCTTATTCGGCTTTTCACCCTTTAACGGCCTATTTTTAAGTCTAAGAGTGATTTTTGTAAATTATCATCACACTCTTAAACCAGGATACTCGGGACTACGTGGTCAGTTTCAACAAGTTACATTGGTCCCGTGCGAGTTGTTCGTGCCTCCTACGGGGTTGTTTGGAGGTTGGTTTGGGTTTTCACCCTTTAAAGGCCTATTTTTAAGTCTAAGCGTGATTTTTGCAAATTATCGTCACACTCTCAAATAGGAAGACCCGGAACTACGCGGTTAGTTCCTATAAGTTACATTGGTCCCGTGCAAGGTGTTCGTGCCTCCTACGGGGTCGTTTGGTGGCCGGTTTGGGTTTTCACCCTTTAACGGCTTATTTTTAAGTCGAAGTATGTTTTTTTACAAATTATCGTCATACTCTCAAATCGGGAGACTCGAGACTACGCGGTCAGTTCCTACAAGTTACATTGGTCCCGTGCGAGGTGTTCGTGCCTCCTACGGGGTCGTTTGGTGACTGGTTTGGGTTTTCACCCTTAAAACGACCTATTTTTAAGTCTAAGTGTAATTTTGACAAATTATCGTCACTCTTAAATCGGGAGACCCGAGACTACGCGATCAGTTCCTACAAGTTACATTTGTCCCGTGCGTGGTGTTCGTGCCTCCTACGGGGTCGTTTGGTAACTGGTTTGGGTTTTCAACCTTTAGTGGCCTGTTTTTAAGTCTAAGTCTGATTTTTGTAAATTATCGTCACACTCACAAACGGGGAGACTCGGGACTATGCGGTCAGTTCCTACAAGTTACATTGGTCCCGTGCGACGTGTTCATGCCTCCTACGGGGTCGTTTGGTATCTGGTTTGGGTTTTCACCCTTTAACGGCTTGTTTATAAGTCTAAATATGTTTTTTACAAATTATCGTCACACTCTCAAATCGGGAGACCCGAGACTACCCGGTCAGTTCCTACAAGTTACATTGGTCCCCTGTGAGGTGTTCGTTCCTCCTCCGGGGTCGTTTGGAAGCTGATTAGGTTTTTTACCCTTTAACGGCCTATTTTTAAATCTAAGTGTGTTGTTTGCAAGTTATCGTCATACTCTCATACCGGGAGACTCGAGACTACACGATCAGTTCCTACAAGTTACAATTTTCCCGTGCGAGGTGTTCGTGCCTCCTACGGGGTCGTTTGGTTGCTGGTTTGAGTTTTCACCCTTTAACGGCCTGTTTTTAAGTCTAAGTGTGTTTTTTACAAAGTATCATCACATTCTCAAACCGGGAGACCCGGGACTATGCGCTCAGTTCCTATAAGTTACATTGGTCCCGTGCGAGGTGTTCGTGACTCCGACGGGGTCGTTTGGTGGCTGGTTCGGGTTTTCACCCTTTAATAGCCTGTTTTTAAGTCTAAGTGTATTTTTTGCAAGTTATCTTAATACTCTCATACCGGGAGACCCGGGACTACGCGATCAGTTCCTACAAGTTACATTGTTTCCGTGCGAGGTGTTCGTGCCTCCTACGGGTTTGTTTGGTGGCTGGTTCGGGTTTTCAGCCTTTAAAGGCCTGTTTTTAAGTCTAATTGTGATTTTTAGAAATTAACGTCACACTTTCAAACCGAGAGACCTGGGACTATACGGTCAGTTCCTACAATGTACATTGGTCCCGTGGGAGGTGTTCGTGCCTCCTACGGGGTCGTTTGGTGGCTGGTTTGGGTTTTCACCCTTTAACGGCCTATTTTTATGTCTAAGTGTGTTCTTTGCAAGTTATCGTCATACTCTCATACTGGGAGACCCGGGACTACGCGGTCAGTTCCCACAAGTAACATTGGTCCTGTGCGAGGTGTTTGTGCCCCCTACGGGGTCGTTTGGTGGATGGTACGAGTTTTCACCCATTAACGAACTTTTTTTAAGTCTAAGTGTTTTTTTTACAAATTATCATCGTACTCTCAAACCGGGAGACCCGGGACTGTGCGCTCAGTTCCTACAAGTTACATTGGTCCCGTGCGAGGTGCTCGTGCCTGCTACGGGGTCGTTTGGTGGCTTGTTCGGGTTTTCACCCATTAACGGCCTATTTTTAAGTCTATGTGTAATTTTTGCGAATTATTGTCACACTCTTAAACCGGGACTACGCGGTCAGTTCCAACAAGTTACATTGGTCCCGTGCGAGGTGTCCGTGCCTCCTACGGGGTTGTTTGGTGGCTGGTTTGGGTTTTCACCCTTTGAAGGCCTGTTTTTAAGTCTAAGAGTGATTTTTACAAATTATCGTCACACACTCAAACCGGGAGACCCGGGACTACGGGGCCAGTTCCAACAAGTTACATTGGTTCCGTGCGAGGTGTTTGTGCCTCCTACGGGGTCGTTTGGTGGCTGGTTTGGGTTCTCACCCTTTAACGGCTTATTTTTAAGTCTAAGTATGTTTTTTTACAAATTATCGTCATACTCTCAAACCGGGAGACTCGAGACTACATGGTCAGATTCTACAATTTACATTAGTCCCGTGCGAGGTGTTCGTGCCTCCAACGGGGTCGTTTGGTGACTGGTTTGGGTTTTCACCCTTTAACGACCTATTTTTAAGTCTAAGTGTGATTTTTACAAATTATCGTCACTCTCAAATCGGGAGACCCGAGACTACGCGGTCAGTTCCTACAAGTTACATTTTTCCCGTGCGAGGTGTTCGTGCCTCCTACGGGGTCGTTTGGTGGCTGGTTTGGGTTTTCACCCTTTAACTGCTTGTTTTTAAGTCTAAGTGTGTTTTTATTAATTATCATAATACTCTCAGACCGGGAGACCCGGGACTACGAGGTCGGTTCCTATAAGTTAGATTGGTCCCGTACGAGGTGTTCTTGCCTCCTATGGTATCGTTTGGTTGCTGGTTTGGGTTTTCACCCTTCAACGGCCTCTTTTTAAGTCTAAGTGTGTTTTTTGCAAGTTATCATCATACTCTCACACCGAGAGACCCGGGGCTACGCGGTCAGTTCCTACAAGTTAAATTGGTCCCGTGCGAGGTGTCCGTGCCTCCTACGGGGTCGTTTGGTGGCTAGTATGAGTTTTCACCCTTCAACGGCCTGTTTTTAAGTCTAATTGTGTTTTTTGCAAATTATCGTCGCACTCTCAAATCGGGAGACCCGGGACTAAGCGGTCAGTTCCTACAACTTACATTCGTCCCGTGCGAGGTGTTCGTGCCTCCTACGGGGTCGTTTGGTGGCTAGTTCGGGTTTTCACCCTTTAACGGCCTGTTTTTAAGTCTAAGTGTGTTTTTTGCAAATTATCGTCACACTCTCAAACCGAGAGACCCGAGACTACGCGGTGAGTTCCTATTAGTTACATCGGTCCCGTGCGAGGTCTTCGTGCCTCCTACGGTGTCGTTTGGTGGCTGGTTAGGGTTTTCACCCTATAAAGGCCTGTTTTTAAGTCTAATTGTGATTTTCACAAATTAACGTCGCACTCTCAAACTGGGAGACCCGGGACTATGCGGTCAGTTCCTACAAGGTACATTGGTCCCGTGCGAGGTGCTCGTGCCTCCTACGAGGTCGTTTGGTGGCTGGTTTGGGTTTTCACCCTTTAACGGCCTGTTTTTAAGTCTAAATGTCTTTTTTGCAAATTATCGTCATACTTTCAAACCGGGAGACCCGGGACTACGCAGTAAGTTCCTACAAGTTACATTCGTCCCGTGCGAGGTGTTCGTGCCGCCTACGGGGTCGTTTGGTGGCTGGTTCGGGTTTTCACCCTTTAACGGCTTGTTTATAAGTCTAACTATATTTTCTGTAAATTATTGTCATACTCTCAAACCGGGAGACTCAGCACTACCCGGTCAGTTCCTACAAGTTACATTGGTCCCCTGCGAGGTGTTCGTGCCTCCTACGGGGTCGTTTGGTGGCTGATTTTGGTTTTCACCCTTTAACGGCCTGTTTTCAAGTCCAAGTGTGTTTTTTACAAGTTATCATCATTCTCTCATACCGGGAGACCCGGTACTACGCGATCAGTTCCTACAAGTTACATTGGTCCCGTGCGAGGTGTTCGTGCCTCCTACGGGGTCGTTTGGTGGCTAGTATGGGTTTACACCCTTTAACGGCTTGTTTTTAAGTCTAAGTGTGTATTTTTCAAATTATCGTCATACTCTCAAATCGGGAGACCCAAGACTACGCGGTCTGTTCCTACAGGTAACATTGGTCCCGTGCGAGGTGTTCGTGCCTCCTACGGGGTCGTTTGGTGGCTGGTTCGGGTTTTCTTCCTTTAACGGCCTGTTTTTAAGTCTAAGTGTGTTTTTTACAAGTTATCGTCATAGTCTCTTATCGGGAGACCCGGGACTACGCGATCAGTTCCTACAAGTTACATTGGTCCCGTGCGAGGTGTTGGTGCCTCCTACGGTGTCATTTGGTGGTTGGTAAGAGATTTCACCCTTAAACGGCCTGTTTTTATGTCTAAGTGTGTTTTTTTGCAAATTATCGTCACACTCTCAAATCGGGAGAGACAGGATTACGCGGTTAGTTCCTAGAAGTTACATTGGTGCCGTGCCTCCTACGGGGTCGTTTGGTGGCTGGTTTGTGTTTTCACCCTTTAACGGCTTATTTTTAAGTCTATGTATGTTTTTTGCAAATTATCGTCATACTCTCAAACCGGGAGACTCGAGACTACGCGGTCAGTTCCTACAAGTTACAATTGTCCCGTGCGTGGTGTTCGTGCCTCCTAAGGGGTCGTTTGGTGGCTGGTTTGGGTTTTCACCCTTTAACTGCTTGTTTTTAAGTCTAAGTGTGTGTTTATAAATTATCATCATACTCTCATACCGGGAGACCCGGGACTACGAGGTCGGTTCCTATAAGTTAGAATGGTCCCGTACGAGGTGTTCTTGCCTCCTATGGTATCGTTTGCTACGGGTTCGGGTTTTCAGCCTTTATTGGCCTGTTTTTAAGTCTAAGTGTGATTTTTGCGAATTATCATCACACTCTCAAACCGGGATACCCGGGACTACGCGGTCAGTTCCTACAAGTTAAATTGGTCCCGTGCGAGGTGTCCGTGCCTCCTACGGGGTCGTTTGGTGGCTGGTATGAGTTTTCACCCTTCAACGGCCTGTTCTTAAGTCTAATTGTGTTTTTTGCAAATTATCGTCGGACTCTCAAATCGGGAGACCCGGGACTAAGCGGTCAGTTCCTACAACTTACATTCGTCCCGTGCGAGGTGTTCGTGCCTCCTACGGGGTCGTTTGGTGGCTACTTCGGGTTTTCACCCTTTAACGGCTTCTTTATAAGTCTAAGTATATTTTTTGCAAATTATCATCACACTTTCAAATCGGGAGACCCAGGACTATCCGGTCAGTTCCTATAAGTTACATTGGTCCCCTGTGAGGTGTTCGTTCCTCCTACAGGGTCATTTGGTGGCTGATTTGTGTTTTCACCCTTTAACGGCCTGCTTTTAAGTGTAAGTGTGTTTTTTGCAAGTTATCGTCATACTCTCATACTGGGAGACTCGGGACTACACGATCAGTTCCTACAAGTTACAATTGTCCCGTGCGAGGTGTTCGTGCCTCCTACGGGGTCGTTTGGTGGATGGTTTGAGTTTTCACCCTTTAACTGCCTGTTTTTAAGTCTAAGTGTGTTTTTTGCTAAGTATCATCACATTCTCAAACCGGGAGACCCGGGACTACGCGCGCAGTTCCTACAAGTTACATTGGTCCCGTGGGTGGTGTTCGTGCCTCCGACAAGGTCGTTTGGTGGCAGGTTCGGGTTTTCACCCTTTAATGGCCGGTTTTTAAGTCTAAGTGTGGTTTTTGCAAGTTATCATCATACTCTCATACCGGGAGACCCGGGACTACGCGATCAGTTCCTACAAGTTACATTGGTCCCGAGCGAGGTGTTTGTGCCTCCTACGGGTTTATTTGGTGGCTGGTATGAGTTTTCACCCTTTAACGGCCTGTTTTTAAGTCTAAGTGTGTTTTTTGCAAATTATCGTCACACTCTCAAACCGAGAGACCCGAGACTACGCGGTGAGTTCCTATTAGTTACATCGGTCTCGTGCGAGGTCTTCGTGCCTCCTACGGTGTCGTTTGGTGGCTGGTTCGGGTTTTCACCCTATAAAGGCCTGTTTTTAAGTCTAATTGTGATTTTTGCAAATTAACGTCACACTCTCAAACTGGGAGACCCGGGACTATGCGGTCAGTTCCTACAAGGTACATTGGTCCCGTGCGAGGTGCTCGTGCCTCCTACGAGGTCGTTTGGTGGCTGGTATGAGTTTTCACCCTTCAACGACCTGTTTTTATGTCTAAGTGTGTTTCTTGCAAATTATCGACACACTCTCAAACCGGGAGACCCGGGACTACGCAGTAAGTTCCTACAAGTTACATTGGTCCCGTGCGAGGTGTTCGTGCCGCCTACGGGGTCGTTTGGTGGCTGGTTCGGGTTTTCACCCTTTAACGGCTTGTTTATAAGTCAAACTATATTTTCTGTAAATTATGGTCATACTCTCAAACCGGGAGACTCAGGACTACCCGGTCAGTTCCTACAAGTTACATTGGTCCCCTACGAGGTGTTCGTGCCTCCTATGGGGTCGTTTGGTGGCTGATATTTGTTTTCACCCTTTAACGGCCTGTTTTCAAGTCCAAGTGTGTTTTCTACAAGTTATCATCATCCTCTCATATCGGGAGACCCGGTACTACGCGATCAGTTCCTACAAGTTACATTGGTCCCGTGCGAGGTGTTCGTGCCTCCTACGGGGTCGTTTGGTGGCTAGTATGGGTTTACACCCTTTAACGGCTTGTTTTTAAGTCTAAGTGTGTATTTCGCAAATTATCGTCATACTCTCAAACCGGGAGACCTAAGACTACGTGGTCTGTTCCTACAGGTAACATTGGTCCCGTGCGAGGTGTTCGTGCCTCCTACGGGGTCGTTTGGTGGCTGGTTCGGGTTTTCTTCCTTTAACGGCCTGTTTTTAAGTCTAAGTGTGTTTTTTACAAGTTATCGTCATAGTCTCTTATCGGGAGACCCGGGACTACGCGATCAGTTCCTACAAGTTACATTGGTCCCGTGCGAGGTGTTCGTGCCTCCTACGGGGTCATTTGGTGGCTGGTAAGAGATTTCACCCTTAAACGGCCTGTTTTTATGTCTAAGTGTGTTTTTTTGCAAATTATCGTCACACTCTCAAATCGGGAGAGCCGGGATTACGCGGTTAGTTCCTAGAAGTTACATTGGTGCCGTGCCTCCTACGGGGTCGTTTGGTGGCTGGTTTGTGTTTTCACCCTTTAACGGCTTATTTTTAGGTCTATGTATGTTTTTGGCAAATTATCGTCATACTCTCAAACCGGGAGACTCGAGACTACGCGGTCAGTTCCTACAAGTTACAATTGTCCCGTGCGTGGTGTTCGTGCCTCCTAAGGGGTCGTTTGGTGGCTGGTTTGGGTTTTCACCCTTTAACTGCTTGTTTTTAAGTCTAAGTGAGTGTTTATAAATTATCATCATACTCTCAGACCGGGAGACCCGGGACTACGAGGTCGGTTCCTATAAGTTAGATTGGTCCCGTACGAGGTGTTCTTACCTCCTATGGTATCGTTTGGTTGCTGGTTTGGGTTTTCACCCTTCAACGGCCTGTTTTTAAGTCTAAGTGTGTTTTTTGCAAGTTATCATCATACTCTCACACCGAGAGACCCGGGGCTACGCGGTCAGTTCCTACAAATTAAATTGGTCCCGTGCGAGGTGTCCGTGCCTCCTACGGGGTCGTTTGGTGGCTGGTATGAGTTTTCACCCTTCAACGGCCTGTTTTTAAGTCTAATTGTGTTTTTTACAAATTATCGTCGCACTCTCAAATCGGGAGACCCGGGACTAAGCGGTCAGTTCCTACAACTTACATTCGTCCCGTGCGAGGTGTTCGTGCCTCCTACGGCGTCGTTTGGTGGCTAGTTCGGGTTTTCACCCTTTAACGGCTTCTTTATAAGTCTAAGTATATTTTTTGTAAATTATCATCACACTCTCAAATCGGGAGACCCAGGACTATTCGGTCAGTTCCTACAAGTTACATTGGTCCCCTGTGAGGTGTTCGTTCCTCCTACGGGGTCGTTTGGTGGCTGATTTGGGTTTTCACCCTTTAACGGCCTGTTTTTAAGTGTAAGTGTGTTTTTTGCAAGTTATCGTCATACTCTCATACCGGGAGACCCGGGACTACACGATCAGTTCCTACAAGTTACAATTGTCCCGTGCGAGGTGTTCGTGCCTCCTACGGGGTCGTTTGGTGGATGGTTTGAGTTTTCACCCTTTAACGGCCTGTTTTTAAGTCTAAGTGTGTTTTTTGCTAAGTATCGTCACATTCTCAAACCGGGAGACCCAGGATTACGCGCGCAGTTCCTACAAGTTACATTGGTCCTGTGCGTGGTGTTCGTGCCTCCGACGAGGTCGTTTGGTGGCTGGTTCGGGTTTTCACCCTTTAATGGCCGGTTTTTAAGTCTAAGTGTGTTTTTTACAAGTTATCGTCATACTCTCATACCGAGAGACCCGAGACTACGCGATCAGTTCCTACAAGTTACATTGGTCCCGTGCGAGGTGTATGTGCCTCCTACGGGTTTGTTTAGTGGCTGGTATGAGTTTTCACCCTTTAACGACCTGTTTTTAAGTCTAAGTGTGTTTTTTGCAAATTATCGTCACACTCTCAAACCGAAAGACCCGAGATTACGCGGTGAGTTTCTATAAGTTACATCGGTCCCGTGCGAGGTCTTCGTGCCTCCTACGGAGTCGTTTGGTGGCTAGTTCGGGTTTTCACCCTTTAAAGGCCTGTTTTTAAGTCTAGTTGTGATTTTTGCAAATTAACGTCACACTCTCAAACTCGGAGACCCGGGACTATGCGGTCAGTTCCTACAAGGTACATTGGTCCCGTGCGAGGTGCTCGTGCCTCCTACGAGGTCGTTTGGTGGCTGGTATGAGTTTTCACCCTTCAACGACCTGTTTTTATATCTAAGTGTGTTTTTTGCAAATTATCGACACACTCTCAAATCGGGAGACCCGGGACTACGCGGTAAGTTCCTACAAGTTATATTGGTCCCGTGCGAGGTGTTCGTGCCGCCTACGGGGTCGTTTGGTGGCTGGTTCGGGTTTTCACCCTTTAACGGCTTGTTTATAAGTCTAACTATATTTTTTGTAAATTATCGTCATACTTTCAAACCGGGAGACTCGGGACTACCCGGTCGTTCCTACAAGTTACATTGGTCCCCTGCGAGGTGTTCGTGCCTCCTACGGGATCGTTTGGTGGCTGATTTTGGTTTTCACCCTTTAACGGCCTGTTTTCAAGTCCAAGTGTGTTTTTTACAAGTTATCATCATCCTCTCATACCGGGAGACCCGGTACTACGCGATCAGTTCCTACAAGTTACATTGGTCCCGTGCGAAGTGTCCGTGCCTCCTACGGGGTCGTTTGGTGGCTAGTATGGGTTTACACCCTTTAACGGCTTGTTTTTAAGTCTAAGTGTGTATTTCGCAAATTATCGTCATACTCTCAAACCGGGAGACCCAAGACTACGCGGTGTGTTCCTACAGGTAACATTGGTCCCGTGCGAGGTGTTCGTGCCTCCTACGGGGTCGTTTGGTGGCTGGTTCGGGTTTTCTTCCTTTAACGGCCTGTTTTTAAGTCTAAGTGTGTTTTTTACAAGTTATCGTCATAGTCTCTTATCGGGAGACCCGGGACTACGCGATCAGTTCCTACAAGTTACATTGGTCCCGTGCGAGGTGTTCGTGCCTCCTACGGGGTCATTTGGTGGCTGGTAAGAGATTTCATCCTTAAATGGTTATGTCTAAGTGTGTTTTTTGCAAATTATCGTCACACTCTCAAATCAGGAGAGCCGGGACTACGCGGTTAGTTCCTACAAGTTACATTGGTCACGTGCCTCCTATGGGGTCGTTTGGTGGCTGGTTTGTGTTTTCACCCTTTAACGGCTTATTTTTAAGTCTATGTATGTTTTTTGCAAGTTATCGTCATACTCTCAAACCAAGAGACTCGAGACTACGCGGTCAGTTTCTACAAGTTACAATTGTCCCGTGCGTGGTGTTCGTGCCTCCTAAAGGGTCGTTTGGTGACTGGTTTGAGTTTTCTCCCTTTAACGGCTTGTTCTTAAGTCTAATAGTGTTTTTTACAAAGTATCATCACATTATCAAATCGGGAGACCCGAGACTACGCGATCAGTTCCTACAAGTTACATCGGTCCCGTGCGAGGTGTTCGTGCCTCTGACTAGGTCGTTTGGTGGCTGGTTCGGGTTTTCACCCTTTAACGGCCTGTTTTTAAGTGTAAGTGTGTTTTTTGCAAGTTATCATCATACTCTCACACCGAGAGACTCGAGACTACCCGGTCAGTTCCTACAAGTTGCATTGGTCCCCTGTGAGGTGTTCGTTCCTCCTACAGGGTCGTTGGGTGGCTGATTTGGGTTTTTACCCTTTAACGACCTGTTTTTAAGTCTAAGTATGTTTTTTGCAAGTTGTTGTCATACTCTTATACCGAGAGACCCGAGACTACACAATCAGTTCCTAAAAGTTAATATTGTCGCATGCGAGGTGTTCGTGCCTCCTATGGGGTCGTTTGGTGGTTGGTTTGAGTTTTCACCCCTTAACGACATGTTTTTAAGTCTAGGTGTGTTTTTTGGAAAGTATCATCACATTCTCAAACCGGGAGACCCGAGACTACGCGGTCAGTTCCTACAAGTTACATTGGTCCCGTGCGAGGTGTTCGTGCCTCCGACGGGGTTGTTTGGTGACTGGTTCTGGTTTTCACCCTTTAACGGCCTGTTTATAAGTCTAAGTATGTTTTTTGCAAGTAATCGTCATACTCTCAAACTGGGAGACCCGGGACTACCCGGTCAGTTCCTATAAGTAACATTGGTCCCCTGCGAGGTGTTCGTGCCTCCTACGGGGTCGTTTGGTGGCTAATTTGGGTTTTCACCCTTTAACGGCCTGTTTTCAAGTCTAAGTGTGTTTTTTACAAGTTATCGTCATCCTCTCATACCGGGAGACCCGGGACTACGCGATCAGTTCCTACAAGTTACATTGGTCCCCTGCGAAGTGTTCGTGCCTCCTACGGGGTCGTTTGGTGGCTAGTATGGGTTTTCACCCTTTAACGGCCTGTTTTTAAGTCTAAGTGTGTATTTTGCCAATTATCGTCATACTCTCAAACCGGGAGACCCGAGACTACGAGGTCTGTTCCTACAACTTACATTGGTCCCGTGCGAGGTGTTCGTGCCTCCTACGGGGTCGTTTGGTGGCTGGTTCGGGTTTTCATCCTTTAACGGCCTGTTTTTAAGTCTAAGTGTGTTTTTTACAAGTTATGATCATACTCTCATACCGGGAGACCCGGGACTACGCGATCAGATCCTACAAGTTACATTGGTCCCGTGCGAGGTGTTCGTGCCTCCTACGGGGTCATTTGGTGGCTGGTAAGAGTTTTCACCCTTTAACGGCCTGTTTTTATGTCTAAGTGTGTTTTTTGCAAATTATCGTCACACTCTGAAATCGGGAGAGCCGGGACTACGCGGTCAGTTCTTACAAGTTACATTGGTCCCGTGCGAGGTGTTCGTGCCTCTTACGAGGTCGTTTGGTGGCTGGTATTAGTTTTCACCCTTCAACGGCCTATTTTTATGTCTAAGTGTGTTTTTGCAAATTATCGTCACACTCTCAAACTGGGAGACCCGGGACTACGCCGTCAGTTCCTACAAGTTACATTGGTCCCGTGCGAGGTGTTCGTGCCGCCTACGGGGTCGTTCAGTGGTTGGTTCGGGTTTTCACCCTTTAACAGCTTGTTTATAAGTCTAAGTATATTTTTTGTAAATTATCGTCATACTCTCAAACCGGGAGACCCGGGACTACCCGGTCAGTTCCTTTAAGTTACATTGGTACCCTGCGAGGTGTTCGTGCCTCCTACGGGGTCGTTTGGTGGCTGATTTGGGTTTTCACCCTTTAACGTCATATTTTCAAGTCTAAGTGTGTTTTTTACAAGTTATCGTCATCCTCTCATGCCGAGAGACTCGGGACTATGCGATCAGTTCCTACAAGTTACATTGGTCCCTTGTGAGGTGTTCGTGCCTCCTACGGGGTCGTTTGGTGGCAAGTATGGGTTTTCACCCTTTAACGGCTTGTTTTTAAGTCTAAGTGTGTATTTTGCAAATTATCGTCATACTCTCAAACCGGGAGACCCGAGACTACGCGGTCTGTTCCTACAAGTTACATTGGTCCCGTGCGAGGTGTTCGTGCCTCCTACGGGGTCATTTGGTGGCTTGTTCAGGTTTTCATCCTTTAACGGCCTGTTTTTAAGTCTAAGTGTGTTTTTTACAAGTTATCATCATACTCTCATATCGGGAGACCCGGGACTACACGATCAGTTCCTACAAGTTACCTTGGTCCCGTGCGAGGTGTTCGTGCCTCCTACGGGGTCATTTGGTGGCTGGTAAGAGCTTTCACCCTTTAACGGCCTGTTTTTATGTCTAAGTGTATTTTTTACAAATTATCGTCACACTCTCAAATCGGGAGAGCCGGGACTACGCGGTCAGTTCCTACAAGTTACATTGGTCCCGTGCCTCCAACGGGGCTGGTTTATGTTTTTACCCTTTAACGGCTTGTTTTTAAGTCTATTTATGTTTTTTGTAAATTATCGTCATACTCTCAAACCAGAAGACTCGAGACTACGCGGTCAGTTCCAACAAGTTACATTGGTCCCGTGCGAGGTGTCCGTGCCTCCTACGGGATCGTTTGGTGGCTGGTTTGGATTTTCACCCTTTAACGGCCTATTTTTAAGTCTAAGTGTGATTTTTACAAATTATCGTCAAACTCTCAAACCGGGAGATCCGTGACTACGTGGTCAATTCTTACAAGTTACATTGGTCCCGTGCGAGGTGTTCGTGCCTCCTACGGGGTCGTTTGGTGGCTGGTTCGGGTTTTCACCCTTTAACTGCTTGTTTTTAAGTCTAAGTGTGTTTTTTACAAATTATCATCTTACTCTCAAATCGGGAGACCTGGGACTACGCGGTCAGTTCCTACAAGTTTCATTGGTCCCGTGCGAGGTGATCGTGCCTCCTACGGGATCGTTTGGTGGTTGGTTTGGTTTTTCACCCTTTAACGGCCTGTTTTTAAGTCTAAATGTGTTTTTTGCAACTTACTGACATACTCTCATATCGAGAGACCCGGGACTATGCGGTCAGTTTCTACATGTTACATTGGTCCCGTGTGAGGTTTTCGTGCCTCCTACGGGATCGTTTGGTGGTTGGTATGAGTTGTCACCCTTTAACGGTCAGTTTTTAAGTCTAAGTGTGTTTTCTTTAAATTATCGACACTCACTCAAACCGAGAGACCCGGGACTACGCGGTCAGTTCCTCTAAGTTACATTGGTCCCGTGCGAGGTCTTCGTGCCTCCTACGGGGTCGTTTGGTGGTTAGTTCGGGTTTTCACCCTTTAAATGCCTGTTTTAAGTCTAAGTGTGATTTTTGAAAATAAACGTCACACTCTCAAACCGGGAGACCCGGGAGTACGTGTTCAGTTCCTACAAGTAACATTGGTCCCGTGCGAGGTGTTCGTGCCTCCTACGGGGTCGTTTGGTGGCTGGTTTGGATTTTTACCCTTTAACGACTTGTTTTGAAGTCTAAGTATGATTTTTTCAAATTATTGTCATACTCTCAAATCGGGAGACCCGGGACTATGCGGTCAGTTCCTACAAGTTACATTGGTCCCGTGCGAGGTGTTCGTGCCTCCTACGGGGTCTTTTGTTGCAGGTTTGGGTTTTCACCCTTTAACTGCTTATTATTAAGTCTAAGTGTGTTGTTTTCAAATTATCATCATACTCTCAAATCGGAAGACCCGGACTACGCGGTCAGTTCCTACAAGTAACATTGGTCCCGTGCAAGGTGTTCGTGCCTCCTACGGGATCATTTGGTGGCTGGTTTGGGTTTTCACCCGTTAACGGCCAATTTTTAAGTCTAAGTGTGTTTTTTGCAAGTTATCGTCATACTCTCATAGCGGGAGACCCGGGACTACACGGTCAGTTCCTAAAAGTTACATTGGTACTGTGCGAGGTGTTCGTGCCTCCTACGGGGTCGTTTGGTGGCTAGTTTGGGTTTTCACCCTTTAACGGCCTGTTTTTTAAGTCTCGGTGTGATTTTTGCAAATTATCGTCACACTCTCAAACCGGGATACCCAGGACTACGCGGTCAGTTCCTACAAGTTACATTGGTCCCATGCGAGGTGTTCGTGCCTCCTACGGAGTCGTTTGGTGGCTGGTTTAGGTTTTCACCCTTTAACGGTCTGTTTTTAAGTCTAAGTGTATTTTTGCAAATTATCGTCACACTCTCAAATCGGGAGACACGGGACTACCCGGTCAGTTCCTACAAGTTACATTGGTCCCCTATGAGGTGTTCGTTCCTCCTACGGGGTCGTTTGGTGGCTGATTTGGGTTTTCACACTTTAACGGCCTGTTTTTAAATCTAAGTGTCTTTTTTGCAAGTTATCGTCACACTCTCAAACCGAGAGACCCGGGACTACGCGGACTGTTCCAACAAGTTACATTGGTCCCGTGCGAGGTGTTCGTGCCTCCTATGGGGTCGTTTGGTGGCTGGTTTGGGTTTTCACCCTTTAAGGGTCTATTTCTAAGTCTAAGTGTATTTTTGCAAATTATTGTCATACTCTCAAACGGGGAGACTCGGGATTACGCGATCAGTTCTTACAAGTTACATTGGTCCCGTGCGAGGTGTTAGTTCCTCCTACGGAGTCGTTTGGTGGCTGGTTTGGGTTTTAACCCTTTAACGGCCTGTTTTAAAGTCTAAGTGTGTTTTTTTCAAGTTATCGTCATACTCTCATACCGGGAGACCCGGGACTACGCAATCAAATTCTACAATTTACATTGGTCCCGTGTGAGGTGTCCGTGCCTCCTACAGGGTCGTTTGGTGGCTGGAATGGGTTTTCACCCTTTAATGGCATGTTTTTAAGTCTAGGTGCGATTTTAGCAAATTATCATCACACTCTAAAACTGGGATACCCCGGACAACGCAGTTAGTTCCTAAAAGTTACATTGGTCCCGTGCGAGGTCTTCGTTCCTTCTACGGGCTCGTTTGGTGGCTGGTTCGGGTTTTCACCCTTTAACGACCTGTTTTTAAGTCTAAGTGTGTTTTTTGCAAGTTATCATCATACTCTCATACCGGGAGACCCGAGACTACGCAGTCAGTTCTTACTAGTAACATTGGTCTCCTGCGAGGTATTCGTGCCTCCTACGGGGTCGTTTGGTGGCTGGTATGGGTTTTCACCCTTTAAGGGCCCGTATTTAAGTTTTAGTGTGTTTCTCGCAAATTATCGTCATACTCTCAAACCGGGAGACTGGGGACTACGCGGTCAGTTCTTATAAGTTACATTTGTCCCGTGCGAGGTGTTCGTGCCTCTTACGGGGTCGTTTGGTGACTGGTTCCGGTTTTCACCCTTTAACGGCATGTTTTTAAGTCTAAGTGTGATTTTACAAATTATCGTCACACTCTCAAATCGGGATACCCGGAACTACGCAGTCAGTTCCTACAAGTTAGATTGGTCCCGTGCGAGGTGTTCATGTCTCCTACGGGTCGTTTGGTGGCTAGTATGGGTTTGCACCCTTTAACGGTCTGTTTTTAAGTCTAAGTGTTTTTTTTTCAAATTATCGTCGCACTCTCAAACCGGGAGACCCGGGACTATGCGGTCAGTTCCTACAAGTTACATTGGTCCCGTGTGAGCTCTTCGTGCCTCCTACGGGGTCGTTTGGTGGCTGGTTCGAGTTTTCTCCCTTCAAAGGCCTGTTTTTAAGTCTAAGTATGATTTTTGCAAATTATCATCACACTTTCAAATCGGGAGATCCGGGACTATGCGGCCAATTCCTACAAGTTACATTGGTCCCGTGCGAGGTGATCGTAACTCTTACGGGGTCGTTTGGTGGCTGGTTTGGGATTTCACCCTTTAACGGCCTGTTTTTAAGTCTAAGTGTGTCTTTTGCAAGTTATCGTCATACTCTCATAACGGGAGACCGAGGACTACGCGGTCAGTTCCTACAAGTTACATTGGTCTTGTGCGAGGTGTTCGTGCCTCTTACAGGGTCCTTTGGTGGCTGGTTTGGGTTTTCACCCTTTAATGGCTTATTTTTAAGTCTAAGTATGTTTTTCACAAATTATCGTCATACTCTCAAATCGGGAGACTCGAGACTACGCGGTCAATTCCTACAAGTTACACTAATCCCGTGCGAGGTGTTCGTGCCTCCTACGGGGTCGTTTGGTGGATGGTTTGGATTTTCAACCTTTAACCGCCTATTTTTAAGTCCAAGTTTGATCTTTAAAAATTATAGTCACTCTCAAACGGGGAGACCCGAGACTACGCGATCAGTTCCTATAAGTTACATTGGTCCCGTGCGAGGTGTTCGGCCTCCTACGGGGTCGTTTGGTGGTTGGTTTGTGTTTTCAACCTTTAACGGCCTGTTTTTAAGTCTAAGTGTGATTTTTGTAAATTATCATCACACTCTCAAATCGGGAGACCCGGTACTACGCGATCAGTTCCTACAAGTTACATTGGTTCCGTGCGAGGTGTTCGTGCCTCCTACGGGGTCGTTTGGTGGCTGGTTTGGATTTTCACCCTTTAACGACCTGTTTTTAAGTCTAAGTGTATTTTTTGCAAGTTATCGTCATACTCTCATATCGAGAGACTCGGGACTAAGCGATCAGTTCCTACAAGTTACATTGGTCCAGTACGAGGTCTTCGTGCCACCTACGGGGTCGTTTGGTAGCTGGTTCGGGTTTTCACCCTTTAAAGACCTGTTTTTAAGTCTAAGTGTGATTTTTGCAAATTAATGTCACACTCTCAAATCAGGAGACCCGGTACTACGCGATCAGTTCCTACAAGTTACATTGGTCCCGTGCGAGGTGTTCGTGCCTCCTACGGAGTCGTTTGGTGGATGGTTCGGGGTTTTCACCCTTTAACGGCTTATTTTTAAGTCTAAGTATGTTTTTTGGAAATTATCGTCATACTCTCAAATCGAAAGACCTGAAACTACGCAGTTAGTTCGTACAAGTTACATTGGTGCCGTGTGAGGTGCTCGTGCCTCCTACGGGGTCGTTTGGTAGCTGGTTTGGGATTTCACCCTTTAACGGCCTGTTTTTAAGTCTAACTGTGTTTTTTGCAAGTTATCATCATACTCTCATACCGGGAGACCCGGGACTATGCGATCAGTTCCAACAAGTTACATTGTTCTCGTGCGAGGTGTTCGTTCCTCCTACGGGGTCGTTTGGTGGCTGGTATGGGTTTTCACCCTTTAACGGCCTGTTTTTAAGTCTAAATGTCTTTTTTGCAAATTATCGTCATACTTTCAAACCGGGAGACCCGGGACTACGCGGTCAGTTCTTACAAGTTACATTGGTCCCGTGCGAGGTGTTCGTGCCTCCTACAGGGTTGTTTGGTGACTGGTTCGGGTTTTCACCCTTTAACGGCCTATTTTTAAGTCTAAGTGTGATTTTTGCAAATTATTATCACACTCTCGAACCGGGTTACCCGGGACTACGCAGTCAGTTCCTATAAGTTACATTGGTCCCGTGCGAGGTGTTTGTGCCTCCTACGGGGTCGTTTTGTGGCTGGTTCGAGTTTTCTCCCTTCAAGGGCCTGTTTTTAAGTCTAAGGATGATTTTTGCATATTATCGTCACACTCTCAAACCGAGAGAGCCGAGACTACGCGGTCGTGTAAGGACAATTTGTCCATATTTATGTATATGTTATGTCATACGCCGTTACAAGATTGATGGTTGAAAAGATCACATCGTCATCAACGAAATCCGAAATACGAAGATTAAAAGAAGAAGGAATCTGGAAACAGTCAGCCGGACCGGTCCGCCTCAAAATAAAAAGAACCGATCCGACTGCGGACCGATTCGCCCAGGACCGGACTAGACCGCCTTGAAAAATGAGTCTAGAGAGCACCGAACCGATTGCGAACAGAATCGACTTCAAATTAAAAGAATCGATCCGCCATCGGACCGATCCGCCTGAGGCCCGGACCGGTCCGCCGAGGATAAACTCTGCCAGATCGTGTAGCAGATTTTTTAGGGTTTTGACTCCTTATTTAAACCACGATCAGTAGTTGGTTTCGATAAGACTTTCCCATGTTTTTCAGAGCATATCAACCCTAAAGTCTTCACCTATTGAGTCCTATGATTCTAGGTTTTCAGATTCACACATCTTCCATATCTATGTGAATCAAGTTTGGTAACCCAAGAACACCATTGCTGTTGTTCAACCCTTTGTGAAGTGGACCGCTCCTTCCTCTTCATTACTGCCCTACTGGACAGGGATAGTTCCAGTCGCCAGCCCTACTGGAAAGGGAGTCTTCCAGCCGCGACTATGGAATCCGATACCTGAGGGTAATTCTTAGTCAAAAACTTGTATTTCAGTGTAATCCAATTGTAAGCCGTTTCTCTTACAAATTATAGTGATATACAAATGGTTTTGCCCCTGTGGGGGATTTTTCCTTAAACTTTGTGTGTTGAATTATTATTGCATAATCTTCATACTATGTCTATCACGCCTAGTTGCATGATTAGGGTTAATTTGGGTTAAAAAGGTGTTTATTATATTATTTCTGAATTGAACGCAAGCGCCAACTCTTTCAAATTGGTATCAGAGCAGGTTACGCTAATCTATCGCGTATTCCTTTTTCCGCAAAATTTTTCTAAGATATCAATTTTCTAAAAAATTGATTTTTAAAAAAGTGCGTGTTCAAATGGAGAAGTCATATTATAAAATACCTATTTTTGACGGGACAAATTATGCTTATTGGAAAGCCCGTATGAGGTCGGCTTTAAAAGCCATTGATGAACGTGTCTGGATTTTGGTTGAACGAGGGTGGACTCCTCCCACCGTGACCGTTGATAATGTGACCAACTTGAAACCTGACATTTCTTGGACTGATGAAGAATTTAAATGGTCATCTTTTAATTCTAAAGGTCTAAGTGCTATTTCTGGGTCTGTCACACCTGATGAGTTCAAACGCATAATGACATGTACCACGTCAAAAGAGGCATGGGATGTTTTACAACTCACCCATGAAGGAACTAATGCTGTGAAAGAGTCTAAGTTGCAAAACTTGACAACTCAATTTGAAACAATCACCATGCATGATTCTGAATGCTTTGATGAATTTTATGCTAGACTTTCTGACATTGTGAATACTAATTTTAACCTTGGTGAACATATTCCGAATGCTAGAGTTGTTAAAAAGATTCTTCGTTCCCTTCCTAAGTGTTTTATACCGAAAGTCACTGTGCTAGATTCCTTGGGTAATTTAAATACACTAAAATTGGAAGAACTGGTAGGAGATTTACAAACTTATGAAATAGACATGTTTCCTAAATCTGCCAAGCCAAAAGATAAGGGAATTGCCCTTAAAGCCCAAGAGAGAAAAAGTGAGGGGTCGGCAAGAAAGAAAGTCGAGTCATCTAGAAAGATAGAAAATTCTAATTCTGAATGTGAGTTTGACTTAGATGATTTGGCATTATTTGCTAAAAACTTTAAGAAAATTCTGAAATTTAAAAAAAGTGGAAACTTCAAAGATAAAAAGAATTTTCAGAAAAATATGTTTGAAAAGAAAGATTTCAAAGAACCCCCTAAAGACAGTGAGAGGTGTTTTGAGTGCGACGGTAAGGGACACAGAGCGTTTGAGTGTGCCACTCGTCTGAATAGGGAAAAGGGTAAAGCTGTCCTAAATGCAACCCTTAGTGACGACAGTGAGGTCGAGTCGGTGGACTCGGGAGATGAGTCACCGAATGAGCGTAACTTCACCGCGTTCATGGCTAGTCATGTGAATACTCCTAGTTCTCCTCACGACGATGAGGATGATGCTTCACAGGGACACCTCGACAATGAGAGCGAAGAAAGTGAGGGGGAGGAGGAAGGTAGTGAGGATGAGAGTAACCTTCAATGCGCCTACGCCGAGTTATATAATGAGTCTTTTAAAACTAAAAAACGTAACAAGGCGTTAGTTCTTAGGATCACCGCGTTAGAAGAAGAGTTAGAAGAGATGAGAGAGAGAGAGTCCTCCACCTTCACCGCCATGAGAGAGAGAGAGTCTACCTGGGTTAGTAAAGAGAATTTGCTTAGAGAGAGAGAGAGCAGTTTTGAGAAAGAGAAAGCGGACATGACTAAACAAGTGGCTAGTCTTACTAGTGAGCTCCATTCCTCCATGGAAACTCGGAAGAAACTTGAAGCCCTTGTTTCTCAGCTTACTCATGACCTTGAGAGAGCTAGGAAAGTCAAGGTACAAATCGAGGACAGATCTGGGAAGATGGGAAAGATACTCCTCGGTCCCGCTTTAGGTTTTGGTGACAGGCAAGGAATTAGTTTTGATAGTGCCTCCACGTCTCAAATTGCACCGGGACCAATTCCTGATTTTACTACGACTCCTTATGGACGTCATCAAAAACCAAGAAGGAGAGTTCGACCAAGAAAAGCAAACCAAGGTCCTCCTAATACTGTTCCCTTTTTCTCCCATTGCAAAAGAAATGGACACCTTAGGGAGTTTTGCTATAGATTTGGTCGGACACGACGTACTTTTGCTCCTCCACATCATACTGATGAGTTTGCTAGTCTGAGAGAGCAAGTTGAGTTTCTACCCGCCACTTCACAGAGTTTGATGGAGGAATTCCGACGAATGTCCTCACCGTCAATGAAAGCTTCCCGCATTCTGGCTAAAACCAACAACAACAACGGTAAACAAAAGGTTACCTATTCCTGGGTTCCTAAGAAAGAGAAAAAGGCCCTTGTTGTTCATGTTGCTCTCAAAGCACATAATACCTCTCAGTGGTATTTTGACAGTGGATGCTCCAGACACATGACATGTTATGTCTCCCTTTTTACTCAGATTGAGGATTATGATGATGGGAGAGTTAATTTTGGAGATGGGAGTAAATCTAGCATTGTAAGACGAGGTACTGTAGAGTTACCAGGACTTCCTAAGCTAGAAAATGTCTTGTACGTCAAAGGTTTAAAAGTAAACCTTCTCAGCATCAACCAGCTGTGCGATGATGACTTTGCAGTAAAGTTTGATCGGGAAGCTTGTAAGGTCTATAATCAAGCCGGTAAACTTTTAGTGCAAGGGGTGAGGATAGAGGATAACTGTTATGGGACTGAGCCCAAATCCTCACTTGTCTGCAACAGCGCCACGATCACTCCTATAGATCTGTGGCACCAACGTCTAGGTCACGTGAACGTGAGAGATTTGTCTCATCTTGTTAAGAAAGACCTAGTACGTGGCTTACCATCTCTCGGAAATCCAACTTCCATAATTTGTGGACCCTGTCAGTTGGGAAAGCAAATTCGCAGTCCGCATAGGAAGTTGAATTCCAGTACCACCTCCCGTGTTCTTGAGTTGATACATATGGATCTTATGGGTCCTACTCATACGGAGAGTATAGGTGGTAAGAGATATGTTCTCGTGATGGTGGATGATTTCTCTAGATACTCCATTGTAGGTTTTCTAAGAGAGAAATCAGATGCTGTAGAGTTCCTAACGACCAAGTGTCGTGTCCTGCAAAATCAACACGGAGTCAATATTAACAGGATGCGTAGTGACAACGGCACTGAATTTAAGGAAGCAAAGGTGGATTTGTACTGTGATAGCCTTGGGATCAAACATGAGTTTTCTGCTGTGAGAACTCCTCAGCAAAATGGGATTGTTGAGAGAAAGAATAGAACGATCCAAGAAATGGCTAGATCAATGCTTCAAGGTCATAAGGTCTCTAGGAGATTTTGGGCAGAGGCAGTGTCTACTGCATGCCACGCGGTGAATAGGGTATATTTGCGTCCACACACACTCAAAACGCCTTATGAATTGTGGACTGGCAAGAAACCCAACCTGGCATATATTCGTGTTTTGGGGAGTAAATGCTACATCCTACGGGATAGAGAGCAATTAGGAAAGTTCGACTCCCGGAGCGACGAGGGAATATTTCTAGGATATTCATCAAATAGTAGAGCATACCGGGTATTTAACCTGAAGAGATCTAGGGTTATGGAATCAATAAACGTTACCCTGCAAGATGACGAACCTTCAACGGTTATTGATCCTAACCTTCAGTGTGAGGATGAGGATTGTTCTGATAGCGATTTACCTGTTCCTCTCTCACACTCTGTGGACCCTACTCCTGTGTTAGGGGACACACCTGCTTGGGTTCGCCAGAGTCATGATCCTTCTGCCATTGTTGGTGATCCCACTCTAGGGGTCAAGACTCATGCTCAACTAGAGAACGTGGTTAGTCATCATTGCTACACGTCCAAAGTCGAGCCCAAGAATCACAAAGAAGCACTCATGGATGAACACTGTATATCTGCTATGCAGGATGAGTTGCTTCAGTTTAAAAAGAATAATGTTTGGGAATTAGTCCCCCGACCTAGTGAGACTAATGTGATAGGTACCCGGTGGATTTTCAAGAATAAAATAGATGAAAATGGTACTATTACTAGAAACAAAGCTAGGTTGGTCGCTCAAGGCTACACACAGATAGAGGGTGTGGACTTTGGGGAGACATTTGCTCCTGTTACGAGGCTTGAGTCCATCCGTTTACTACTCACCATCGCATGTCATCTGCACTTCAAGTTATATCAGATGGATGTCAAGAGTGCCTTTCTGAATGGCATTCTAGAGGAGGAGGTTTATGTGGAACAACCAAAAGGGTTTGAAGACCCTCAGCACCCTGAGCACGTCTACTATCTGAGGTAAGCCTTGTATGGTTTGAAGCAAGAACCTCGTGCTTGGTACGAGAGGCTTACTTCCTATCTCTTAGCTCGTGGCTTCAAGAGAGGGGGAGTAGATATGACGTTGTTCGTCAGGAGAGATGACGGTGCTATTTTGGTTGCCCAGGTCTATGTGGACGACATAGTCTTTGGATCCACATGCTCCCAGCATGCTCACCACTTTGAGGAGGAGATGAAAAGTGAGTTTGAGATGAGCATGGTTGGTGAGCTTACATTCTTCCTTGGTCTCCAGGTTCGTCAACTAGAGGATGGGATGTTCATCTCCCAATCCAAGTATGCTAGAGACCTAGTGAAGAAATTTGGTTTAGACTCCGCTAAGCATGCACGTACACCTATGAGTACCACTACCAAGCTTAGTAAGGAAACTTCAGGCAAGGACGTAGAGCAAACCTTATATCGGAGTATGATAGGTAGTCTTCTCTACTTGACTGCCAGTCGTCCCGACGTCGCCTTTAGTGTTGGAGTCTGTGCGTGATATCAGGCATCCCCAAAAGAGTCACATTTACTTGCTCTAAAACGTATTATTAAATACGTGAGTGGGACTCTCTCATACGGGATATGGTATTCCTTTGATACCGATGACCGTCTGTCCGCCTATTCGAATGCCGATTGGGATGGGGATATAGATGGATGTAGGAGCACTTCTGGTGGGTGTTTCTATTTTGGTTCTTCTCTTATCTCCTGGCTGAGCAAGAAGAAAAATTCCATCTCTTTGTCCACTGCAGAGGCTGAGTACATAGCCGCCGGGAGTTGTTGCACACAACTCTTGTGGATGAATCAAATGCTGGAGGATTATGGGATATCACAGGACACCATAACCATTTCCTGTGATAATACGAGCGCGATACACATATCCCGCAATCCAGTTCAGCATTCGCGCACAAAGCACATCAGGTTACGCGAGCACTTTATACGTCAGTTAGTTGAGGAGAAGGTCGTAACCCGGAGTTTTGTTCCCACGGACCGTCAGTTAGCCGATATTTTCACGAAACGTTTAGATGCCCTTAGATTTGAGAGTCTTAGGAAGTCTTTGGGGATTTGTACAGTTGACTGAGGGGTTGGTCTATGTCTACAATAGGATGCTTCTTCATGTTCATATCATATGCTTCCTATTGCTAGTCTGTTTTATATGTACCATAGCTTTGTTGTACAGCTTTTATGTATTCTTTTTTTTATAATTCTTTAAAAAAAATACAAAAAGATTTTCCTTTAAGAAATATTTTTGAAAAAGACCAAAAAGATTTTTTTTTTTTCTTTTGTTTTGCACCTTTTATGGATGAGCATTCAAGATAGCCAAGTCACAACTTCATTTCATATATCCATGTGACTGTTTGGTAGAGATTTGAGACGCTACATCATTTCATCCATGTGCTTAACATTGATTGGAGTCCTTGAGATGTAATTAGTGATATCTTCCTACATGTTTGACTCCTATATCCTTTAATTCACACATGCACGGCTATATTTGATTATTGCACTTGTCTATCACATATTGGCTTCTATCTCAATTCTGTCTATACAATGTACAATATGCGATAAAACTCGACAAGATTGGATTACATGTAAAAACCGTTTTGGTGAGACTGTGTGATAATTTGCATAACGGGGAGGGGCTGCGAAAGTTGATTCTTTATACTTTGCGCAAAAGCCACCGTTAAAAAGGACCTAAAAAATGGAGGTATTGTAATATCCGAGGTCCTAAGAGGTTAAAAGAGCCCAAAAAATTTAAAGGCAATAAAAAGCAATTCATGCCAAATATGGGCCATTTAGGTTTCACCATCAATTCTCCAAAGTTTGAGAATTTAGTATACCTCTATTATAATATAAATATGAGGGAGTTTGGTTGGAGAATAAAAACGGGTTTGTACTTCCTTGAAAGTCCTGAAAAAGCTGAAAAACATTTTGGACGTTATTGGTGTAGAAATCACTTTGAGCTTTGATTTGTAGATTTGATATAGTCAATATCTTATATTTCCACTCTTTTACACCAAAGGAAGCATTTGAGTTCATTCGTTAGGAATATCCAATATTCATCGCGCACATATGTCATGTTTGTATGCATTGATTTTCCTATCGAATTTTGATCACACCTCTTCCTTTACGCTATCATCGACTTGGTTGTTTTATGTTCATTAATGGTGTGATTTATACCTTGTGTCACCCCAGTTTTGCTTGTTTATTTCATTTCTCTCATTTTGTCTATTTGGGGACATCATAAAAAGGGGGAGAATGAATTATCTGATTATGGGGGGAGTTTTGAAATTTGTGGTTCATCATAAATCTGGTATATATGTATATATGCATATGTTTATTATCTCATTTCAAACTCGATACGTCACTTGGTATTTGCTTTATCTCATGTGTGTAGGTACATCCTTGATAATCCCATGATACACACCCTGATGAGAAAAGCGTGAATATTCCTGAAGAATTGAAGAACAAACGATGCAGCCTTAGTCATATGTACCTCTTTCAGTTTTGGGTTCATGGAAGGGTAGATTTGTATAGGCATTGTTCATACTTGATAATTCGAATTTTTTTATGTTTGTTCCGGCATAGACATAGGGGGAGATTTATAAGGACAATTTGTCCATCTTTATGTATATGTTATGTCATACGCCGTTACAAGATTGATGGTTGAAAAGATCACATCGTCATCAACGAAATCCGAAATAGGAAGATTAAAAGAAGAAGGAATCTGGAAACAGTCAGCCGGACCAGTCCGCCTCAAAATAAAAAGAATCGATCTGACTGCGGACCGATCCGCCCAGGACCGGACCGGACCGCTTTGCAAAATGAGTCCAGAGAGCACCGAACCGATTGCGAACCGAATCGGCTTCAAATTAAAAGAATCGATCCGCCATCGGACCGGTCCGCCGAGGATAAACTCTGCCAGATCGTATAGCAGATTTTTTAGGGTTTTGACTCCTTATTTAAACCACGATCAGTAGTTGGTTTCAATATGACTTTCCCACGTTTTTCAGAGCATATCAACCCTAAAGTCTTCACCTATTGAGTCCTATGATTCTGGGTTTTCAGATTCACACATCTACCATATCTATGTGAATCAAGTTTGGTAACCCAAGAATACCATTGCTGTTGTTCAACCCTTTGTGAAGTGGACCGCTCCTTCCTCTTCATTGCAGCCCTACTGGACAGGGATAGTTCCAGCCGCCAGCCCTACTGGAAAGGGAGTCTTCCAGCCGCGACTACAGAATCCGATACCTGAGGGTAATTCTTAGTCAAAAACTTGTATTTCAGTGTAATCCGATTGTAAGCCGTTTCTCTTACAAATTATAGTGATATACAAATGGTTTTGCCCCTGTGGGGGATTTTTCCTTAAACTTTGTGTGTTGAATTATTATTGCATATTCTTCATACTATGTCTATCACGCCTAGTTGCATGATTAGGGTTAATTTGGGTTAAAAAGGTGTTTATTATATTATTTCTGAATTGAACACAAGCGCCAACTCTTTCTGGTCGGTTCCTACAAGTTGCATTGGTCCCGTGCAAAGTGTTAGTGCCTACTACGGGGTCGTTTGGTGGCTGGTTTGGGATTTCACCCTTTAACGACCAGTTTTTAAGTCTAAGTGTGTTTTTTGCAAGTTATCGTCATTCTCTCATACCGAGAGACCCGGGACTACGCGGTCAGTTCCTACAGGTTACATTGGTCCCGTGCGAGGTGTTCGTGCCTGCTACAGGGTCGTTTGGTGGCTAGTATGAGTTTTTACCCTTTAACGGCCTGTTTTAAAGTCTAAGTGTGTTTTTTGCATATTATCATCATAATCTCAAATCGGGAGACCCGGGACTACGCGGTCAGTTCCTACAAGTTACATTGGTCCCGTACGAGATGTTCGTGCCTCTTACGGGGTCGTTTGGTGGATGGTTTGGGTTTTCACCCTTTAACGACTTGTTTTTAAGTCTAAGTATTTTTTTTGCAAATTATCGTCCCACTCTCAAACCGGGAGTGACGGTACTACGCGGTCAGTTCCTACAAGTTACACTGGTCACGTGCGAGGTATTCGTGCCTCCTATAGGGTCCTTTGGTGGCTGGTTTGGGTTTTCACCCTTTAACCGCCTGTTTTTAAGTCTCTGTGTGATTTTTGCAACTTATCATCACACTCTCAAATCGGGAGACCCGGGACTACGCTGTCAGTTCCTACAAGTTACCTTGGTCCCGTGCGAGGTATTTGTGCCTCCCACGGGGTCGTTTGGTGGCTGGTTCGGGTTTTCACCCTTTAAAGGCCTATTTTTAAGTCTAAGTATGATTTTTGCAAATTATCGTCACACCCTGAAACCGGGTGACTCGGGACTACACGACCAGTTTCTACAAGCTACATTGGTCCCGTGCGAGGTGTTCGTGCCTCCTACGGGGTCGTTTTTTTGGCTAGTTCGGGTTTTCACCCTTTAACAGCTTGTTTTTAAGTCTAAGTATGTTTTTTGCAAATTATCATGATACTCTCAAACCGGAAAACCTGGGACTACGCGATCAGTTCCTACAAGTTACATTGGTCCCGTGCGAGGTGTTCGTGCCTCCTACGGGATCATTTGGTGGCTGGTTTGGGTTTTCATCCTTTAACGGCCAGTTTTTAAGTCCAAGTATGTTTTTTGTAAATTATCTTCATACTCACAAACAGGGAGACCCGGGACTACGCGGTGAGTTCTACAAGCTACATTGGTCCCGTGCGAGGTGTTCGTGCCTCCTACGGGATCGTTTGGTGGCTGTTTTGGGTTTTCACCCTTTGACGGCCTGTTTTTAAGTCTAAGTGTGTTCTTTGAAAGTTATTGTCATACGCTCATACCGAGAGACTCGGGACTACGCAATTAGTTCCTACAAGTTACATTGGTCCCGTGCGAGGTGTTCGTGCCTCCTACGGGGTCGTTTGGTGGCTAGTATGGGTTTTCACCCTTTAAAGGCTTGTTTTTAAGTCTAAGTGTGTTTTTTGCATATTATCGTCATACTCTCAAACCAGGAGACCTGGTACTACGCGGTCAGTTCCTACGAGTTACATTGGTCCTGTGCGAGGTGTTCGTGCCTTCTACAAAGTCATTTGGTGATTGCTTCGGGTTTCCACCCTTTAACGTCCTGTTTTTAAGTCTAAGTGTGTTTTTTGGAAGTTATCGTCATACTCTCATACCGGGAGACCCGGGACTACGCAATCAGTTCCTACAAGTTACATTGGTCCCATGCGAGGTGTACGTGCCTCCAACGGGGCGTTTGGTGGCTGGTATGAGTTTTCACCCTTTAACGGCCTGTTTTTAAGTCCAAGTGTGTTTTTTGCAAATTATCGTCACACTCTCAAACCGGGAGACCCGGGACTACGCGGACGGCTCCAACAAGTTACATTGGTCCCGTGCGAGGTGTTCGTGCCTCCTACGGAGTCGTTTGGTGGCTGGTTGGGGTTTTCAACCTTTAACGGCCACTTTTTAAGTCAAAGTGTGATTTTTCCAAATTAACGTCACACTCTCAAACCGGAAGACCCGGGTCTACGCGATCAGTTCCTACAAGTTACATTGGTCCCGTGCGAGGTGTTCGTGCCTCCTACGGAGTCGTTCGGTGGCTGGTTCGGGGTTTTCACCCTTTAACGACTTATTTTTAAGTCTAAGTATGTTTTTTGCAAATTATCGTCATACTCTCAAGCCGAAAGACCCGGGACTACGCAGTCAGTTCCTACAAGTTACATTGGTGCCGTGTGAGGTGTTCGTGCCTCCTACGGGGTCGTTTGGTAGCTGGTTTGGGATTTCACCCTTTAACGGCCTGTTTTTAAGTCTAACTGTGTTTTTTGCAAGTTATCGTCATACTCTCATACCGGGAGACCCGGGACTATACGGTCAGTTCCAACAAGTTACATTTATCCCGTGCGAGGTGTCCGTGCCTCCTACGGGGTCGTTTGGTGGCTGGTTTGGGTTTTCAACCTTTAACGTCCTGTTATTAAGTCTAAGTTTGATTTTTGTAAATTATCGTCGCACTCTCAAACCGGGAGACCCGGGACTACACGGTCATTTCCTACAAGTTACATTGGTCCCGTGCGAGGTGTTCATGCCTCCTACGGGGTCGTTTGGTGGCTGGTTTGGGTTTTCACCATTTAAGGGACTGTTTTTAAGTCTAAGTGTGGTTTTTGCAAGTTATCGTCATACTCTCATACCGGGAGACCCGGGACTACGCAGTCAATTCCTACAAGTTACATTGGTCCTGTGCGAGGTTTTTGTTCCTCCTACGGAGTCGTTTGGTGGCTGGTATGAGTTTTCACCCTTTAACGACCTATTTTTAAGTCTAAGTGTGTTTTTTGCAAATTATCATCGTACTATCAAATCGGGAGACCCGGGACTACGCGCTTAGTTCCTACAAGTTCCATTGGTCCCGTGCAAGGTGCTCGTGCCTCCTACGGGGTCGTTTCGTGGTTGGTTCAGGTTTTCACCCTTTAACGGCCTATTTTCAAGTCTAAGTGTGATTTTTTCAAATTATCGGGACTACGCGGTCAGTTCCAACAAGTTATATTGGTCTCGTGCGAGGTGTTCGTGCCTCCTACGGGGTTGTTTGGTGACTGGTTCGGGTTTTCACCCTTTAAAGGCCTGTTTTTAAGTCTAAGTGTGATTTTTGTAAATTATCGTCACACTCTCAAACCGGGAGACCCGGGAATACATGATCGGTTTCGACAAGATACATTGGTACCGTGAGAGGTGTTCGTCCCTCCTACGGGGTCGTTTGGTGGCTGATTTGGGTTTACACCCTTTAACGGCTTATTTTTAAGTCTAAGTATGTTTTTTTACAAATTATCATTATTTTCTCAAGCCGGGAGACTCGAGACTACGCGGTTAGTTCCAATAAGTTACATTGGTCCCGTGCGAGGTGTTCTTGCCTCCTACGGGGTCGTTTGGTGACTGGTTTGGGTTTTCAACCTTAACGGCCTATTTTTAAGTCAAAGTGTGGTTTTAACAAATTATCGTCACTTTTAAACCGGGAGACCCGGGACTACAGGGTGAGTTCCTACAAGTTACATTTATCCCGTGCGAGGTGTCCGTGCCTCCTACGGGGTCGTTTGGTGGCTGGTTTGGGTTTTCAACCTTTAACGTCCTGTTATTAAGTCTAAGTTTGATTTTTGTAAATTATCGTCGCACTCTCAAACCGGGAGACCCGAGACTACACGGTCATTTCCTACAAGTTACATTGGTCCCGTGCGAGGTGTTCGTGCCTCCTACGGGGTCGTTTGGTGGCTGGTTTGGGTTTTCACCCTTTAACTGCTTGTTTTTAAGTCTAAGTGCGTCTTTTATAAATTACCATCATACTCTCAGACCGGGAGACCTGGGACTACGCGATCAGTTCATATAAGTTTGATTGGTCTTGTGCGAGGTGTCCGTGCCTCCTACGGGATCATTTGGTTGCTGGTTTGGGTTTTCACCCTTTAACGGCCTGTTTTTAAGTCTAAGTCTGTTTTTTGCAATTTATCGTCGAACTCTCATACCGAGGGACCCAGGACTACGCGGTCAGTTCCTACAAGTTACATTGGTCCCGTGCAAGGTGTTCGTGCCTCCTACGGGGTCGTTTGGTGGCTGGTTTGGGATTTCACCCTTTAACGACTTGTTTTTAAGTTTAACTGTGTTTTTTGCAAGTTATCGTCACACTCTCAAACCGGGAGACCCGAGACTATGCGGTCAGTTCCAACAAGTTACATTGGTCCCGTGCGAGGTGTTCGCTCCTCCTACGGGGTCGTTTGGTGGCTGGTTCGGGTTCTCACCCTTTAACGGCTTGTTTTTAAGTCTAAGTATGTTTTTTGCAAATTATCATCATAGTCTCAAACCTAGAGACCCGACACTATGCGGTCAGTTCCTACAAGTTACATTGGTCTCGTGTGAGGTGTTCGTGCCTCCTACGGGGTCGTTTGGTGGCTGGTTTGGGTTTTCACCATTTAACGGACTGTTTTTAAGTTTAAGTGTGTTTTTTTCATGTTATCGTCATACTCTCATACCGAGAGACCCGGGACTACGCAGTCAATTCCTACAAGTTACATTGGTCCTGTGCGAGGTGTTCGTACCCCCTACGGAGTCGTTCGGTGGCTGGTATGAGTTTTCACCCTTTAATGACCTATTTTTAAGTCCAAGTGTTTTTTTTTGCAAATTATCATCGTACTCTCAAATCAGGAGACCCGTCAGTTCCTACAAGTTCCATTGGTCCTGTGCGAGGTGCTCGTGCCTCCTACGGGGTCGTTTCGTGGCTGGTTCAGGTTTTCACCCTTTAACGGCCTATTTTCATGTCTAAGTGTGATTTTTGCAAATTATCGGGACTACGCGGTCAGTTCCAACAAGTTATATTGGTCTCGTACGAGGTGTTCGTTCCTCCTACGGGGTTGTTTGGTGACTGGTTCGGGTTTTCACCCTTTAAAGGCCTGTTTTTAAGTCTAAGTGTGATTTTTGCAAATTATCGTCACACTCTCAAACCGGGAGACCCGGGAATACATGATCGGTTTCGACAAGATACATTGGTACCGTGAGAGGTGTTCGTCCCTCCTTCGGGGTCGTTTGGTGGTTGATTTGGGTTTACACCCTTTAACGGCTTCTTTTTAAGTCTAAGTATGTTTTTTACAAATTATCATTATTCCCTCAAACCGGGAGACTCGAGACTACGCGGTCAGTTCCTATAAGTTACATTGGTCCCGTGCGAGGTGTTCTTGCCTCCTACGGGGTCGTTTGGTGACTGGTTTGGGTTTTCAACCTTAACGGCCTATTTTTAAGTCAAAGTGTGATTTTTACAAATTATCGTCACTCTTAAACCGGGAGACCCGGGACTACGCGGTGAGTTCCTACAAGTTACATTTATCCCGTGCGAGGTGTCCGTGCCTCCTACGGGGTCGTTTGGTGGCTGGTTTGGGTTTTCAACCTTTAACGTCCTGTTATTAAGTCTAAGTTTGATTTTTGTAAATTATCATCGCACTCTCAAATCGGGAGACCCGGGACTACACGGTCATTTCCAACAAGTTACATTGGTCCCGTGCGAGGTGTCCGTGCCTCCTACGGGGTCGTTTGGTGGCTGGTTTGTGTTTTCACCCTTTAACTGCTTATTTTTAAGTCTAAGTGTGTCTTTTATAAATTATCATCATACTCTCAGACCGGGAGACCTGGGACTACGTGATCAGTTCATATAAGTTAGATTGGTCCCGTGCGAGGTGTCCGTGCCTCCTACGGGATCGTTTGGTTGCTGGTTTGGGTTTTCACCCTTTAACGACCTGTTTGTAAGTCTAAGTCTGTTTTTTGCAATTTATCATCGAACTCTCATACCGAGGGACCCAGGACTACGCGGTCAGTTCCTACAAGTTACATTGGTCCCGTGCAAGGTGTTCGTGCCTCCTACGGGGTCGTTTGGTGGTTGGTATGAGTTTTAACCCCTCAACGGCCTGTTTTGAAGTCTAAGCGTGTTTTTTGAAAATTATCGTCACACTCTCAAACCGGGAGACTTGGTACTACGCGGTCAGTTCCTAAAAGTTACATTGGTCCCGTGCGAGGTGTTCGTGCCCCCTACGGGGTCGTTTGGTGGCTGGTTTGGGATTTCACCCTTTAACGGCTTGTTTTTAAGTTTAACTGTGTTTTTTTCAAGTTATCGTCATACTCTCATACTGGGAGACCCGGGACTATGCGGTCAGTTCCAACAAGTTACATTGGTCCCGTGCGAGGTGTTCGCGCCTCCTACGGGGTCGTTTGGTGGCTGGTTCGGGTTTTCACCCTTTAACGGCTTGTTTTTAACTCTAAGTATGTTTTTTAAAGTCTCAAACCTGGAGACCCGACACTATGCGGTCAGTTCCTACAAGTTACATTGGTCCCGTGTGAGGTGTTCGTGCCTCCTACGGGGTCGTTTGGTGGCTGGTTTGGGTTTTCACCATTTAACGGACTGTTTTTAAGTCTAAGTGTGTTTTTTGCAAGTTATCATCATACTCTCATACCGAGAGACCCGAGACTACGCGGTCAATTCCTACAAGTTACATTGTCCTGTGCGAGGTGTTCGTACCCCCTACGGAGTCGTTTGGTGGCTGGTATGAGTTTTCACCCTTTAACGACCTATTTTTAAGTCCAAGTGTGTTTTTTTGCAAATTATCATAGTACTCTCAAATCAGGAGACCCGTCAGTTACTACAAGTTCCATTGGTCCCGTGCGAGGTGCTCGTGCATCCTACGGGGTCGTTTCGTGGCTGGTTCAGGTTTTCACCCTTTAACGGCCTATTTTCAAGTCTAAGTGTGATTTTGCAAATTATCGGGACTACGCGGTCAGTTCCAACAAGTTATATTGGTCTCGTGGGAGATGTTCGTGCCTCCTACGGGGTTGTTTGGTGACTGGTTCGGGTTTTCACCCTTTAAAGGCCTGTTTTTAAGTCTAAGTGTGATTTTTGCAAATTATCATCACACTCTCAAACCGGGAGACCCGGGAATACATGATCGGTTTCGACAAGATACATTGGTACCGTGAGAGGTGTTCGTCCCTCCTACGGGGTCGTTTGGTGGCTGATTTGGGTTTACACCCTTTAACGGTTTATTTTTAAGTCTAAGTATGTTTTTTACAAATTATCATTATTCTCTCAAACCGGGAGACTCGAGACTACCAGGTCAGTAACTATAAGTTACATTGGTCCCGTGCGAGGTGTTCTTGCCTCCTACGGGGTCGTTTGGTGACTGGTTTGGGTTTTCAACCTTTAACGGCCTATTTTTAAGTCAAAGTCTGATTTTTACAAATTATCGTCACTCTCAAACCGGGAGACCCGGGACTACGCGTCCTACAAGTTACATTTATCCCGTGCGAGGTGTTCGTGCCTCCTACGGGGTCGTTTGGTGGCTGGTTTGGGTTTTCAACCTTTAACGTCCTGTTATTAAGTCTAAGTTTGATTTTTGTAAATTATCGTCGCACTCTCAAATCGGGAGACCCGGGACTACACGGTCATTTCCTACAAGTTACATTGGTCCCGTGCGAGGTGTTCATGCCTCCTACGGGGTCGTTTGGTGGCTGGTTTGGGTTTTCACCCTTTAACTGCTTGTTTTTAAGTCTAAGTGTGTCTTTTATAAAAATCATCATACTCTCAGATCGGGAGACCTGGGACTACGCGATCAGTTCATATAAGTTAAATTGGTCCCGTGCGAGGTGTTCGTGCCTCCTACGGGATCGTTTGGTTGCTGGTTTGGGTTTTCACCCTTTAACGGCCTGTTTTTAAGTCTAAGTCTGTTTTTTGCAATTTATCGTCGAACTCTCATACCGAGGGACCCAGGACTACGCGGTCAATTCCTACAAGTTACATTGGTCCCGTACAAGGTGTTCGTGCCTCCTACGGGGTCATTTGGTGGTTGGTATGAGTTTTAACCCCTCAACGGCCTGTTTTGAAGTCTAAGTGTGTTTTTTGAAAATTATCGTCACACTCTCAAACCGGGAGACCTGGTACTACGCGGTCAGTTCTTAAAAGTTACATTGGTCCCGTGCGAGGTGTTCGTGCCTCCTACGGGATCATTTGGTGGCTGGTTTGGGTTTTCACCCTTTAACGGCCTGTTTTTAAGTCTAAGTGTGTTTTTTGCAAATTATCGTCATACTTTCAAATCGGGAGACCCGAGTCTACGCGGTCAGTTCCTACAAGTTACATTGGTCCCGTGGGAGGTGTTCGTGCCTCCTACGGGATCATTTGGTGGCTGGTTCGGGTTTTCACCCTTTAACGGCTTGTTCATAAGTCTAAGAATGTTTTTTGCATATTATCGTCATACTCTCAAACTGGGAGACCCGGGACTACCTGGTCTGTTCCTACAAGTTACATTGGTCCCCTATGAGGTGTTCGAGCCTCCTACGGGGTCGTTTGGTGGCTGATTTGGGTTTTCACCCTTTATGGGCTTGTTTTTAAGTCTAAGTGTGTTTTTTGCAAGTTATCACCATACTCTCATATAGGGAGACCCGGGACTACGCGATCAGTTCCTACAAGTTACATTGGTCCCGTGCGAGGTGTTCGTGCCTCCAACAGGGTCGTTTGGTGGCAGGTTTGAGTTTTCACCCTTTAACGGCCTTTTTTTACGTCTAAGTGTGTTTTTTGCAAATTATCATCCCACTCTCAAACCGGTAGACCCATGACTATGCGGTCAGTTACTACAAGTGACATTGGTCCCGTGTGAGGTGTTCGTGCCTGCTACGGGGTCGTTTGGTTGCTGGTTCGGGTTTTCACTCTTTAACGCCCTGTTTTTAAGTCTAAGTGTGTTTTTTGCAAGTTATCATCATACTCTCATACCGAGAGACCCGGGATTACGCGATCAGTTGCTACAAGTTACATTGGTCCGGTGCAAGGTGTTCGTGCCACCTACGGGATCGTTTGGTGGCCGGTATGAGTTTTCACCCCTTTAACGACCTGTTTTTATGTCTAAGTGTGTTTTTTGTAAATTATTGTCACACTCTCAAACCGAGAGACCCGGGTCTACGCAGTGAGTTCCAACAAGTTACATTGGTCCCGTTTGAGGTCTTCGTGCCTCCTTCAGGGTCGTTTGGTGGCTGGTTCGGGTTTTCACCCTTTAAAGGCGTGTTTTTAAGTCTAATTGTGATTTTTACCAATTAACGTCACACTCTAAAATCGGGGCGGTCAGTTCCTACAAGGTACATTGGTCCCGTGCGAGGTGTTCGTGCCTGCTACGGGGTCGTTTGGTGGCTGGTATGAGTTTTCACCCTTCAACGGCCTGTTTTTATGTCTAAATGTGTTTTTTGCGAATTATCGTCACACTCTCAAATCGGGAGACCCGGGACTACGCGGTCAGTTCCTACGAGTTACATTGGTCCCGTATGAGTTGTTCGTGCCTCCTACGGGGTCGTTTGGTGGTTGGTTCGGGTTTTCACCCTTTAACGGCTAGTTTATAAGTCTAAGTATGTTTTTTGCAAATTTTTATCATACTCTCAAATCGGGAGACCCGGGACTACCCGGTCAGTTACTACAAGTTACATTGGTCCCCTGCTAGGTGTTAGTGCCTCCTACGGGGACGTTTGGTTGCTGATCGGGGTTTTCACCCCTTAACGGCCTGTTTTTAAGTCTAATTGTGTTTTTTGCAAATTATCATCATACTCTAAAATCGGAAGACTCGTGACTACGCGATCAGTGCCTACAAGCTACATTGGTCCCGTGCGAGGTGTTCATACCTCCTACGGGGTCATTTGGTGGCTGGATTTGGTTTTCACCCTTGAACGGCCTGTTTTTAAGTCTAAGCATGATTTTTGCAAATTAGTGTCACTCTCAAACCGGGAGACCCGGGTCTACGTGGTCAGTTCCTACAAGTTACATTGGTCCCGTGCGAGGTGTTCGTGCCTCCTACGAGGTCGTTTGGTGGCTAGTTTGGGTTTTCACCCTTTAATGGCTTGTTTTTAAGTCTAAGTGTGATTTTGGTAAATTATCGACACACTCTCAAACCGGGAGACCCGGGACTACGCGATCAGTTCCTACAAGTTACATTGGTTCCGTGCGAGCTGTATGTGCCTCCTACGGGATCGTTTGGTAGCAGGTTTGGGTTTTCACCCTTTAACTACTTATTTTTAAGTCTAAGGGTGTTTTTTGCAAATTACCATCATACTCTCAAATTTGAAGACCCGGGACTACGCGGCCAGTTCCTACAAGTTACATTGGTCCCGTGCGAGGTGTTCGTGCCTCCTACGGGATCATTTGGTAGCTGGTTTGGGTTTTCACCCTTTAACGGCCAGTTTATAAGTCTAAGTGTGTTTTTTGCAATTTATCGTCATACTCTCATACCGGGAGATGCGGGACTACGCGGTAAGTTCCTACAAGTCAAATTGGTCTTGTGCGAGGTGTTCGTGCCTCCTACGGGGTTGTTTGGTGCTGGTATCAGTTTTCACCCTTTAACGGCCTGTTTTTAAGTCTAAGTGTGTTTTTTGAAAATTATCATCACACTCTCAAACCGGGAGACTCGGGACTACGCGGTCAGTTCCTATAGGTTACATTGGTCCCTTGCGAGGTCTTCGTGCCTCCTACGGGGTCGTTTGGTGGCTGGTTCGAGTTTTCACCCTTTAACAGCCTATGTTTTAAGTCTAAGTGTGATTTTTGCAAATTATCGTCACACACTCAAACCGAGAGACCCGGGACTACGTGGTCAGTTCCTATAAGTTACATTGGTCCCGTGCGAGGTGTTCGTGCCACCTACGGGGTCGTTTGGTGGCTGGTTCGAGTTTACACCCTTTGAAGGCCTGTTTTTAAGTCTAAGTGTGATTTTTTCAAATTATCGTCACACTCTCAAACCGGGAGACCCGGGACTACGCGGTCAGTTCCTACAAGTTACATTGGTCCCGTGCCTCCAACCGGGCGAGCCGGTAGTACGCGGTCAGTTCCTACAAGTTACATTGGTCCCGTGTGAAGTGTTCGTGCCTCCTACGAGGTCGTTTGGTGGCTGGTTTGGGTTTTCACCCTTTAACGGCCTGTTTTTAAATCTAAGTATCTTTTTTGATATTATCGTCATAAACTCAAATCGGGAGACTCGAGACTACGCGATCAGTTCCTACAAATTACATTGGTCCCGTGCGAGGTGTTCATACCTCCTACGGGGTCATTTGGTGGCTGGATTTGGTTTTCACCCTTGAACAGCCTGTTTTTAAGTCTAAGCATGATTTTTGCAAATTATTGTCACTCTCAAACCGGGAGACCCGGGTCTACGCGGTCAGTTCCTACAAGTTACATTGGTCCCGTGCGAGATGTTCGTGCCTCCTACGGGGTCGTTTGGTGGCTGGTTCGGGTTTACACCCTTTAAAGGCCTGCTTTTAAGTCTAAGTGTGATTTTTGCAAATTATCGTCACACTCTCAAATTGGGAGATCCGGGACTACGCGGTCAGTTCCTACAAGGTACATTGGTCCCGTGTGAGGTGTTCGTGCCTCCTACGGGGTCGTTTGGTGGCTGGTTTGGGTTTTCACCATTTAACGGACTGTTTTTAAGTCTAAGTGTGTTTTTTGCAAGTTATCGTCATACTCTCATACCGAGAGACCCGAGACTACGCGGTCAATTCCTACAAGTTACATTGTCCTGTGCGAGGTGTTCGTACCCCCTACGGAGTCGTTTGGTGGCTGGTATGAGTTTTTCACCCTTTAACGACCTATTTTTAAATCCAAGTGTGTTTTTTTGCAAATTATCATAGTACTCTCAAATCAGGAGACCCGTCAGTTACTACAAGTTCCATTGGTCCCGTACGAGGTGCTCGTGCATCCTACGGGGTCGTTTTGTGGCTGGTTCAGGTTTTCACCCTTTAACGGCCTATTTTCAAGTCTAAGTGTGATTTTGAAATTATCGGGACTACGCGGTCAGTTCCAACAAGTTATATTGGTCTCGTGGGAGATGTTCGTGCCTCCTACGGGGTTGTTTGGTGACTGGTTCGGGTTTTCACCCTTTAAAGGCCTGTTTTTAAGTCTAAGTGTGATTTTTGCAAATTATCATCACACTCTCAAACCGGGAGACCCGGGAATACATGATCGGTTTCGACAAGATACATTGGTACCGTGAGAGGTGTTCGTCCCTCCTACGGGGTCGTTTGGTGGCTGATTTGGGTTTACACCCTTTAACGGTTTATTTTTAAGTCTAAGTATGTTTTTTACAAATTATCATTATTCTCTCAAATCGGGAGACTCGAGACTACCCGGTCAGTAACTATAAGTTACATTGGTCCCGTGCGAGGTGTTCTTGCCTCCTACGGGGTCGTTTGGTGACTGGTTTGGGTTTTCAACCTTTAACGGCCTATTTTTAAGTCAAAGTCTGATTTTTACAAATTATCGTCACTCTCAAACCGGGAGACCCGGGACTACGCGTCCTACAAGTTACATTTATCCCGTGCGAGGTGTCCGTGCCTCCTACGGGGTCGTTTGGTGGCTGGTTTGGGTTTTCAACCTTTAACGTCCTGTTATTAAGTCTAAGTTTGATTTTTGTAAATTATCGTCGCACTCTCAAATCGGGAGACCCGGGACTACACGGTCATTTCCTACAAGTTACATTGGTCCCGTGCGAGGTGTTCATGCCTCCTACGGGGTCGTTTGGTGGCTGGTTTGGGTTTTCACCCTTTAACTGCTTGTTTTTAAGTCTAAGTGTGTCTTTTATAAAAATCATCATACTCTCAGACCGGGAGACCTGGGACTACGCGATCAATTCATATAAGTTAAATTGGTCCCGTGCGAGGTGTTCGTGCCTCCTACGGGATCGTTTGGTTGCTGGTTTGGGTTTTCACCCTTTAACGGCCTGTTTTTAAGTCTAAGTCTGTTTTTTGCAATTTATCGTCGAACTCTCATACCGAGGGACCCAGGACTACGCGGTCAATTCCTACAAGTTACATTGGTCCCGTACAAGGTGTTCGTGCCTCCTACGGGGTCATTTGGTGGTTGGTATGAGTTTTAACCCCTCAACGGCCTATTTTGAAGTCTAAGTGTGTTTTTTGAAAATTATCGTCACACTCTCAAACCGGGAGACCTGGTACTACGCGGTCAGTTCTTAAAAGTTACATTGGTCCCGTGCGAGGTGTTCGTGCCTCCTACGGGATCATTTGGTGGCTGGTTTGGGTTTTCACCCTTTAACGGCCTGTTTTTAAGTCTAAGTGTGTTTTTTGCAAATTATCGTCATACTTTCAAATCGGGAGACCCAAGTCTACGCGGTCAGTTCCTACAAGTTACATTGGTCCCGTGGGAGGTGTTCGTGCCTCCTACGGGATCATTTGGTGGCTGGTTCGGGTTTTCACCCTTTAACGGCTTGTTCATAAGTCTAAGAATGTTTTTTGCATATTATCGTCATACTCTCAAACTGGGAGACCCGGGACTACCTGGTATGTTCCTACAAGTTACATTGGTCCCCTATGAGGTGTTCGAGCCTCCTACGGGGTCGTTTGGTGGCTGATTTGGGTTTTCACCCTTTATGCGCTTGTTTTTAAGTCTAAGTGTGTTTTTTGCAAGTTATCACCATACTCTCATATAGGGAGACCCGGGACTACGCGATCAGTTCCTACAAGTTACATTGGTCCCGTGCGAGGTGTTCGTGCCTCCAACAGGGTCGTTTGGTGGCAGGTTTGAGTTTTCACCCTTTAACGGCCTTTTTTTACGTCTAAGTGTGTTTTTTGCAAATTATCATCCCACTCTCAAACCGGTAGACCCATGACTATGCGGTCAGTTACTACAAGTGACATTGGTCCCGTGTGAGGTGTTCGTGCCTGCTACGGGGTCGTTTTGTTGCTGGTTCGGGTTTTCACTCTTTAACGCCCTGTTTTTAAGTCTAAGTGTGTTTTTTGCAAGTTATCATCATACTCTCATACCGAGAGACCCGGGATTACGCGATCAGTTGCTACAAGTTACATTGGTCCGGTGCAAGGTGTTCGTGCCTCCTACGGGATCGTTTGGTGGCCGGTATGAGTTTTCACCCCTTTAACGGCCTGTTTTTATGTCTAAGTGTGTTTTTTGTAAATTATTGTCACACTCTCAAACTGAGAGACCCGGTTCTACGCAGTGAGTTCCAACAAGTTACATTGGTCCCGTTTGAGGTCTTCGTGCCTCCTTCAGGGTCGTTTGGTGGCTGGTTCGGGTTTTCACCCTTTAAAGGCGTGTTTTTAAGTCTAATTGTGATTTTTACCAATTAACGTCACACTCTAAAACCGGGGCGGTCAGTTCCTACAAGGTACATTGGTCCCGTGCGAGGTGTTCGTGCCTGCTACGGAGTCGTTTGGTGGCTGGTATGAGTTTTCACCCTTCAACGGCCTGTTTTTATGTCTAAATGTGTTTTTTGCGAATTATCGTCACACTCTCAAATCGGGAGACCCGGGACTACGCGGTCAGTTCCTACGAGTTACATTGGTCCCGTATGAGTTGTTCGTGCCTCCTACGGGGTCGTTTGGTGGTTGGTTCGGGTTTTCACCCTTTAACGGCTAGTTTATAAGTCTAAGTATGTTTTTTGCAAATTTTTATCATACTCTCAAATCGGGAGACCCGGGACTACCCGGTCAGTTACTACAAGTTACATTGGTCCCCTGCTAGGTGTTCGTGCCTCCTACGGGGACGTTTGGTTGCTGATCGGGGTTTTCACCCCTTAACGGCCTGTTTTTAAGTCTAATTGTGTTTTTTGCAAATTATCATCATACTCTAAAATCGGAAGACTCGTGACTACGCGATCAGTGCCTACAAGCTACATTGGTCCCGTGCGAGGTGTTCATACCTCCTACGGGGTCATTTGGTGGCTGGATTTGGTTTTCACCCTTGAACGGCCTGTTTTTAAGTCTAAGCATGATTTTTGCAAATTATTGTCACTCTCAAACCGGGAGACCCGGGTCTACGCGGTCAGTTCCTACAAGTTACATTGGTCCCGTGCGAGGTGTTCGTGCCTCCTACGAGGTCGTTTGGTGGCTGGTTTGGGTTTTCACCCTTTAATGGCTTGTTTTTAAGTCTAAGTGTGATTTTGGTAAATTTTCGACACACTCTCAAACCGGGAGACCCGGGACTACGCGATCAGTTCCTACAAGTTACATTGGTCCCGTGCGAGCTGTTCGTGCCTCCTACGGGATCGTTTGGTGGCTAGTATGGGTTTTTAGCCTTTAACGGCCTGTTTTTAAGTCTAAGTGTGTTTTTTGCATCTTATTGTCATACCCTCAAACTGGGAGACCCGGGACTACGCAGTCAGTTCCTACAAGTTACATTGGTTCTGTGCGAGGTGTTCGTGCCTTCTACGGAGTCATTTGGTGGCTGGTTCGGGTTTTCACCCTTTAACGGCCTCTTTTTAAGTCTAAGTGTGTTTTTTGAAAGTTATCGTCATACTCTCATACCGGGAGACCCGGGACTACACAATCAGTTCCTACAAGTTACATTGGTCCCGTTCAAGGTGTCCGTGCCTCCAACGGGGCGTTTGGTTGCTGGTATGAGTTTTCACCCTTTAACGACCTGTTTTTAAGTCTAAGTGTGTTTTTTGGAAATTATCGTCACACTCACAAACCGGGAGACCCGGGACTACGCGGACGGTTCCAACAAGTTGCATTGGTCCCGTGCGAGGTGTTCATGCCTCCTACGGGGTCGTTTGGTGGCTGGTTTGGGTTTTCAACCTTTAACGGCCTCTTTTTAAGTCTAAGCGTGATTTTTCCAAATTAATGTCACACTCTCAAACCGGGAGGCCCGGGACTACGCGGTCAGTTCTTACAAGTTACATTGGTCCCGTGCGAGGTGTTCGTGCCTCCTACGTGGTCGTTTGGTGGCTGGTTCGGGTTCTCACCCTTTAACGGCTTGTTTTTAAGTCTAAGTATGTTTTTTGAAAATTATCGTCATACTCTCAAACCGGGACACCCGACACTATGCGGTTTGTTCCTCCAAGTTACATTGGTACCGTGCGAGGTGTTCGTGCCTCCTACGGGGTCGTTTGGTGGCAGGTTTGGGTTTTCACCCTTTAACGGACTGTTTTTAAGTCTATGTGTGTTTTTTGCAAGTTATCGTCATACTCTCATACCGGAAGACCCGGGACTACGCAGTCAATTCCTACAAGTTACATTGGTCCTGTGCGAGGTGTTCGTGCCTCCTACAGAGTCGTTTGGTGGCTGGTATGTGTTTTCCCCCTTTAACGACCTATTTTTAAGTCTAAGTGTGTTTTTTGCAAATTATTATCGTACTCTCAAATCGGGAGACCCGGGACTACGCGCTTAGTTCCTACAAGTTCCATTGGTCCCGTCGGAGGTGCTCGTGCCTCCTACGGGGTCGTTTCGTGGCTGGTTCAGGTTTTCACTCTTTAACGGCCTATTTTCAAGTCTAAGTGTGATTTTTGCAAATTATCGTCACACTTTCAAACCGGGACTACGCGGCCAGTTCCAACAAGTTACATTGGTCTCGTGCGAGGTGTTCGTGCCTCCTACGGGGTTGTTTGGTGGCTGGTTCGGCTTTCACCCTTTGAAGGCCTGTTTTTAAGTCTAAGTGTGATTTTTGCAAATTATCGTCACACTCTCAAACCGGGAGACCCGGGAATACACGATCGGTTCCTACAAGTTACATTGGTACCTTGCGAGGTGTTCCTGCCTCCTACGGGGTCGTTTGGTGGCTGATTTGGGTTTACACCCTTTAACGGCTTTTTTTTAAGTCTCAGTATGTTTTTTATAAATTATCATTATTCTCTCTAACCGGGAGACTCGAGACTACGCGGTCAGTTCCTATAAGTTACATTGGTCCCGTGCGAGATTTTCTTGCCTCCTACGGGGTCGTTTCGTGACTAGTTTGGGTTTTCTACCTTTAACGGCCTATTTTTAAGTCAAAGTGTGATTTTTACAAATTAACGTCACTCTCAAACCGGGAGACCCGGGACTACGCGGTGAGTTCCTATAAGTTACATTTATCCTGTGCGTGGTGTCCGTGCCTCTTACGGGGTCGTTTGGTGGCTGGTTTGGGTTTTCAACCTTTAACGTCCTGTTATTAAGTCTAAGTTTGATTTTTGTAAATTATCATCGCACTGTCAAACCGGGAGACCCGGGACTACACGGTCATTTCCTACAAGTTACATTGGTCCCGTGCGAGGTGTCCGTGCCTCCAACGGGGTCGTTTGGTGGCGGGTTTGGGTTTTCACCCTTTAACTTCTTGTTTTTAAGTCTAAGTGTGTCTTTTATAAATTATCATCATACTCTCAGACTGGGAGACCCGGGACTACGCAATCAGTTCATATAAGTTAGATTGGTCCCATGCGAGGTGTTCGTGCCTCCTACGGGATTGTTTGGTTGCTGGTTTGGGTTTTCTCCTTTTAACGGCCCATTTTTAAGTCTAAGTGTGTTTTTTGCAAGTTGTCATCGTACTCTCATACCGAGGGACCCAGGACTACGCGGTCAGTTCCTACAAGTAACATTGGTCCCGTGCAAGGTGTTCGTGCCTCCTACGGGGTCGTTTGGTGGCTGGTATGAGTTTTAACCCCTCAACGGGTTATTTTGAAGTCTAAGTGTATTTTTTGAAAATTATCGTCACACTCTCAAACCGGGAGACCCGGTACTACGCGGTCAGTTCCTAAAAGTTACATTGGTCCTGTGCGAGGTGTTCGTGCCTCTTACGGGATCGTTTGGTGGCTGGTTCGGGTTTTCACCCTTTAACGGCTTGTTTATAAGTCTAAGTATGTTTTTTCCATATTATCGTCATACTCTCACACTGGGAGACCCGGGACTACCCGGTCAGTTCCTACAAGTTACATTGGTCCCCTGCGAAGTGTTCGTGCCTCCTAAGGGGTCGTTTGGTGGCTGATTTGGGTTTTCACCCTTTAAAGGCTTGCTTTTAAGTCTAAGTGTGTTTTTTACAAGTTATCATCTTACTCTCATACCGGGAGACCCGGGACTACGCGATCAGTTCCTACAAGTTACATTGGTCCCGTGCGAGGGGGTCGTGCCTCCTACAGGGTCGTTTGGTTGCTGGTTTGAGTTTTCACACTTTAACGACCTTTTTTTACGTCTAAGTGTGTTTTTTAGAAATTATCGTCACACTCTCAAACAGGTAGACCCAGGACTACGCGGTCAGTTACTACAAGTGACATTGGTCCCTTGTGAGGTGTTTATGCCTCCTACGGGGTCGTTTGGTTGCTGGTTCGAGTTTTCACCCTTTAACGGACTATTTTTAAGTCTAAGTGTGTTTTTTGCAAGTTATCATCATACTCTCATACCGAGAGACCCGGGACTACGCGATCAGTTCTTACAAGTTACATTGGTCCCGTGCGAGGTGTCCGTGCCTCCTACGGGGTCGTTTGGTAGCTGGTTCAGGTTTTCACCCTTTAACGGCCTGTTTTTAAGTCTAAGTGTGATTTTTGCAAATTATCATCACACTCTCAAACCGGGAGACCCGGGACTATGCGATCAGTTCCTACAAGTTACATTGGTCCCGTGCGAGGTATTCGTGCCTCCTAAGGGGTCGTTTGGTGGTTGGTTCGGGTTATCACCCTTTAAAGGCCTGTGTATTAAGTCTAAGTGTGATTTTTGCAAATTATCGTCCCACTCTCAAACCGGGCGAGCCGGTACTACGCGGTCAGTTCCTACAAGTTATTTTGGTCCCGTGTGAAGTGTTCGTGCCTCCTACGAGGTCGTTTGGTGGCTGGTTTGGGTTTTCACCCTTTAATGGCCTGTTTTTAAATCTAAGTATGTTTTTTGAAATTATCGTCATACACTCAAATCGGGAGACTCGAGACTACGCGATCCGTTCCTACAAATTACATTGGTCCCGTGCGAGGTGTTCATGCCTCCTACGGGGTCATTTGGTGGCTGGATTTGGTTTTCACCCTTTAACGATCTGTTTTGAAGTCTAAGCATGATTTTTGCAAATTATTGTCACTCTCAAACGAGGAGACCCGGGTCTACGCGATCAGTTCCTACAAGTTACATTGGTCCCGTGCGAGGTGTTCGTGCCTCCTACGGGGTCGTTTGGTGGTTGGTTTGGGTTTTCACCCTTTAACGGCCTGTTTTAAGTCTAAGTGTGATTTTTGTAAATTATCATCACACACACAAACCGGGAGACCCGGGACTACGCGATCAGTTCCTACAAGTTACATTGGTTCCGTGCGAGGTGCCCGTGCCTCCTACGGGATCGTTTGGTGGCAGGTTTGGGTTTTCACCCTTTAACTGCTTATTTTTAAGTCTAAGGGTGTTTTTTGCAAATTATCATCATACTCTCAAATCGAAAGACCCGGGACTACGCGGTCAGTTCCTACAAGATACATTGGTCCCGTGCGAGGTGTTCGTGCCTCCTACGGGATCATTTGGTGGCTGGTTTGGGTTTTCACCCTTTAACGGCCAGTTTATAACTCTAAGTGTGTTTTTTGCAATTTATCGTCATACTCTCATACCGGGAGATGCGGGACTACGCGGTAAGTTCCTACAAGTCAAATTGGTCCCGTGTGAGGTGTTCGTGCCTCCTACAGGGTCGTTTGGTGGCTGGTTCGGGTTTTCACCCTTTAACGGTCTGTTTTTAAGTCTAGGTGTGATTTTTTCAAATTATTGTCAAACTCTCAAACCGGGATACCCGGGACTACGCGGTCAGTTCCTACAAGTTACATTGGTCCCGTATGAGGTGTTCGTGCCTCCTACGGGGTCGTTTTGTGGTTGGTTCGGGTTTTCACCCTTTAAAGGCCTATTTTTAAGTCTAAGTGTGATTTTTGCAAATTATCATCAAAATCTCAACCGGGAGACCCGAGACTACGCGGTCAGTTCCTACAAGTTACATTGGTCCCGTGCGAGGTGTTCGTGCCTCCTTTGGGGTCATTTGGTGACTGGTTTGGGTTTTCACCCTTTAACGACTTGTTTTTAAGTCTAAGTTTGTTTTTTGCAAATTATCGTCATACTCTTCAACCGGGAGACCCGAGACTACGCGGTCAGTTCTAAGAAGTAACATTGGTCCCGTGCGAGGTGGTCGTGCCTCCTACGGGATCGTTTGGTGGCTGGTTTGGGTTTTTACCCTTTAACGGCCTGTTTTTAAGTCTCTGTGTGATTTTTTCAACTTATCATCACACTCTTAAATCGGGAGACCCGGGACTACTCGGTCAGTTCCTACAAGTTACCTTGGTCCCGTGCGAGGTATTTGTGCCTCCCACGGGGTCGTTTGGTGGCTGGTTTGGGTTTTCACCCTTTAAAGGCCTGTTTTAATGTCTAAGTGTGATTTTTGCAAATTATCATCAAACTCTCAAATCGGGAGACCCGGGAATACACGGTCAGTTTCTACAAGTTACATTGGTCCCGTGCGAGATGTTCGTGCCTCCTACGGGGTCGTTTGGTGGCTGGTTTGGGTTTTCACCCTTTAACGACTTGTTTTTAAGTCTAAGTATGTTTTTTGCAAATTATCGTCATACTCTTAAACCGGGAGACCCGAGACTATGCGGTCAGTTCCTATAAGTTACATTGGTCCCGTGCGAGGTGTTTGTGCCTCCTACGGGATCGTTTGGTGGTTGGTTTGGGTTTTCACCCGTTAACGGTCTGTTTTAAGTCTAAGTGTGATTTTGGTAAATTATCATCACACTCACAAACTGGGAGACCCGGGAAAACGCGATCAGTTCCTACAAGTTATATTGGTCCCGTACGAGGTATTCGTGCCTCCCACGGGGTCATTTTGGTGGCTGGTTCGGGTTTTCACCCTTTAACGCCTGTTATTAAGTCTAAATGTGATTTTCTGTAAATTATCGTCCGAATCTCAAACTGGGAGACCCGAGACTATGCGGTCAGTTCCTACAAGTTACATTGGTCCCGTGCGAGGTGTTCGTACCTCCTACGGGGTCGTTTGGTGGCTGGTTTGGGTTTTCACCCTTTAATGACCTGTTTTTTAGTCTAAGTATGTTTTTTTGCAAATTATCGTCATACTCTTCAACCGGGAGACCCGAGACTATGCGGTCAGTTTCTACAAGTTACATTGGTCCCGTGCGAGATGTTCGTGCCTCCTACGGGGTCGTTTGGTGGCTGGTTTGGGTTTTCACCCTTTAACGACTTGTTTTTAAGTCTAAGTATGTTTTTTGCAAATTATCGTCACACTCTTAAACCGGGAGACCCGAGACTACGAGGTTAGTTCCTACAAGTTACATTGGTCCCGTGCGAGGTGTTCGTGCCTCCTATGGGGTCGTTTGGTGGCTGGTTTGGGTTTTCTCCCTTTAACGGCCTGTTCTTAAGTCTCTGTGTGATTTTTGTAACTTATCGTCACACTCTCAAATCGGGAGACCCGGGACTACGCGGTAAGTTCCTACAAGTTACCTTGGTCCCGTGCGAGGTATTCGTGCCTCCCACGGGGTCGTTTGGTGGCTGGTTCGGGTTTTCACCCTTTAAAGGCCAGTTTTTAAGTCTAAGTGTGATTTTTGCAAATTATCGTCACACTCTCAAATCGGGATACCCGAGACTACGCGGTCAGTTCCAACAAGTTACATTGGTCCCGTATGAGGTGTTCGTGCCTCCTACGGGGTCGTTTCGTGGCTGGTTCGAGTTTTCACCCTTTAAAGGCCTATTTTTAAGTCCAAGTGTGATTTTTGCAAATTATCGTCACACTCTCAAACCGGGATACCCGAGACTACGCGGTCAGTTCCAACAAGTTACATTGGTCCCGTATAAGGTGTTCGTGCCTCCTACGGGGTCGTTTGGTGGCTGGTTCGAGTTTTCACCCTTTTACGGCCTGTTTTTTAGTCTAAGTGTGATTTTTGCAAATTATCGTCATACTTTCAAGCCGGGAGACCCGGGGCTACGCGATGAGTTCCTACAAGTTACATTGGTCCCATGCGAGGTGTTCGTGCCTCCTACGGGGTCGTTTGGTCGCTGGTTTGGGTTTCCACCCTTTAACAGCCTGTTTTTAACTCAAAGTTTGATTTTTACAAATTATCATCACACTCTCAAATCGGTAGACCCGGGACTTCGCGATCAGTTCCTACAAGTTACATTGGTCCCGTGTGAGGTGTTCGTGCCTCCTACGGGATCGTTTGGTGGTTGGTTTGGGTTTTCACCCTTTAACGGCCTGTTTTTAATTCTCTGTGTGATTTTTGCAACTTATTGTCACACTCTCAAATCGGGAGATCCGGGACTACGCAGTTAGTTCCTACAAGTTACCTTTGTCCCGTGCGAGGTATTTGTGCCTCCCACGGGGTCGTTTGGTGGCTGGTTCGGGTTTTCACCCATTAAAGGCCTGGTTTTAAGTCTAAGTGTGATTTTTGCAAATTATCGTCACACTCTCAAACCCGGAGACCCGGGACTACACGGTTAGTTTCTATAAGTTACATTAGTCCCGTGCGAGATGTTCGTGCCTCCTACGGGGTCGTTTTGTGCCTGGTTTGGGTTTTCACCCTTAAAAGACTTATTTTTAAGTCTAAGTATGGTTTTTGCAAATTATCGTCATACTCTTAAACCGGGAGACCCGAGACTACGAGGTTAGTTCTTAAAAGTTACATTGGTCCCGTGCGAGGTGTTCGTGCCTCCTATGGGATCGTTTGGTGGCTGGTTTGGGTTTTCACCCTTTAACGGTCTGTTTTTAAGTCTCTATGTGATTTTTGCAACTTATCGTCACACTCTCAAATCGGGAGACCCGGGACTACGCGGTAAGTTCCTACAAGTTACCTTGGTACCGTGCGAGGTATTTGTGCCTCCCACGGGGTCGTTTGGTGGCTGGTTCGGGTTTTCACCCTTTAAAGGCCTGTTTTTAAGTCTAAGTGTGATTTTTGCAAATTATCGTCACACTCTCAAACCGGGAGACCCGAGATTATGCGTTCAGTTCCTACAAGTTAAATTGGTCCCGTGCGACGTGTTCGTGCCTCCTACGGGGTCGTTTGGTGGCTGGTTTGGGTTTTCACCCTTTAACGGCCTGTTTTTTAGTCTAAGTATGTTTTTTGCAAATTATTGTCATACTCTTCAACCGGGTGATCTGAGACTACGCGGTCAGTTCCTACAAGTTACATTGGTCCCGTGCGAGATATTCGTGCCTCCTACAGGGTCGTTTGGTGGATGGTTTGGGTTTTTACCCTTTAACGACTTGTTTTTAAGTCAAAGTATGTTTTTTGCAAATTATTGTAATACTCTTAAACTGGGAGACCCGAGACTACGAGGTCAGTTCCTACAAGTTACATTGGTCCCGTGCGAGGTGTTCGTGCCTCCTACGGGAACGTTTGGTGGCTGGTTTGGGTTTTCACCCTTTAACGACCTGTTTTTAAGTCTCTGTGTGATTTTTGCAACTTATCGTCACACTCTCAAATCGGGAGACTTGGGACTAAGCGGTCAGTTCCTACAAGTTACCTTGGTCCCGTACGAGGTATTCGTGCCTCCCACGGGGTCATTTGGTGGCTGGTTCGAGTTTTCACCCTTTAAAGGCCTGTTTTTAGGTCTAAGTGTGATTTTTGCAAATTATCGTCACACTCTCAAACCGGGAGACCCGGGACTACGCGGTCAGTTCCTATAAGTTACATTGGTCCCGTGCGAGATGTTCGTACCTCCTAGGGGGCGTTTTGTGGTTGGTTTGGGTTTTCACCCTTAAACGACTTGTTTTTAAGTCTAAGTATGTTTTTTGTAAATTATTGTCAAACTCTTAAATTGGGAGACCCGAGACTATGCGATCAGTTCCTACAAGTTACATTGGTCCCGTGCGAGGTGTTCGTGCCTCCTACGGGGTCGTTTGGTGGTTGGTTTGGGTTTTCACCCTTTAACGGCCTGTTTTTTAGTCTCTGTGTGATTTCTGCAACTTATCATCACACTCTCAAATCGGGAGACCCGAGACTATGCGGTCAGTTCCTACAAGTTACATTGGTCCCGTACGAGGTATTCGTGCCTCCCACGGGGTCGTTTGGTGGCTGGTTCTGGTTTTCACCCTTTAACGGCATGTTTTTAAGTCTAAATGTGATTTTTTGTAAATTATCGTCACACTCTCAAACCGGGAGACTCGAGACTATGCGGTCAGTTTCTACAAGTTACATTGGTCCCGTGCGAGATGTCCATGCCTCCTAGGGGGGCTTTTTGTGGCTAGTTTGGGTTTTCACCCTTAAACGACTTGTTTTTAAGTCTAAGTATGTTTTTTGTAAATTATCGTCATACTCTTAAACTGGGAGACCCGAGACTATGCGATCAGTTCCTACAAGTTACATTGGTCCCGTGCGAGGTGTTCGTGCCTCCTACGGGGTCGTTTGGTGACTGGTTTGGGTTTTCACCCTTTAACGGCCTATTTTTTAGTCTCCGTGTGATTTTTGCAACTTATCATCACACTCTCAAATCAGGAGACCCGGGACTATGTGGTCAGTTCCTACAAGTTACATTGGTCCCGTACAAGGTATTCGTGACTCCTACGGGGTCGTTTGGTGGCTGGTTCGGGTTTTCACCCTTTAACGGCATGTTTTTAAGTCTAAAAGTGATTTTTTGTAAATTATCGTCACACTCTCAAACCGGGAGACTCGAGACTATGCGGTCAGTTTTTACAAGTTACATTGGTCCCGTGCGAGGTGTTCGTGCCTCCTACGGGGTCGTTTGGTGGCTAGTTTGGGTTTTCACCCTTTAACGACCTATTTTTTAGTCTAAGTGTGATTTTTTGCAAATTATCGTCATACTTTCAAACCGGGAGACCCGGGGCTACGCGATGAGTTCCTACAAGTTACATTGGTCCCATGCGAGGTGCTCGTGCCTCCTACGGGGTCGTTTGGTCGCTGGTTTGGGTTTCCACCCTTTAACAGCCTGTTTTTAACTCAAAGTTTGATTTTTACAAATTATCATCACACTCTCAAATCGGTAGACCCGGGACTACACGGTCAGTTCCTACAAGTTACATTGATCCCGTGCGAGGTGTTCGTATCTCCTACGGGGTCGTTTGGGGTCTTGTTCGGGTTTTCACCGTTTAACGACCCGTTTTTAAGTCTAAGTGTGATTTTTGCCAATTATCGTCATACTCTCAAACCGGGAGACCCGGGACTACGCGATCAATTCCAACAAGTTCCATTGGTCCCGTGCCAGGTGTCCGTGCCTCCTACGGGGTTGTTTGGTGGCTGGTTCGGGGTTTCACCCTTTAAGTGCCTATTTTTAAGTCTAAGTGTGATTTTTCCAAATTATCGTCACACTCTCAAACCGGGAGACCCGGGACTACGCGATCAGTTCCTATAAGTTACATTGGTCCCGTGCGAGGTGTTCGTGCCTCCTACGGGGTCATTTTGTGGCTGGTTCGGGTTTTCACCCTTTAAGTGCCTGTTTTTATGTCTAAGTGTGTTTTTTGCAAATTATCATCAAACTCTCAACCGGAAGACCCGGGACTACGCGATCAGTTCCTACAAGTTACATTGGTCCTGTGCGAGGTGTTCGTTCCTCCTACGGGGTCGTTTGGTGGCTGGTTCGGGTTTTCACCCTTTAATGGCTTATTTATAAGTCTAAGTATAGTTTTTACAAATTGTCGTCATACTCTCAAACCGGGACACCCGGGACTACCCGATTAGTTCCTACAAGTTACATTGGTCCCCTGCGAGGTGTTTGGGCCTCCTACGGAGTCGTTTGGGGGCTGATTTGGGTTTTCACCATTTAACGTCCTGTTTTTAAGTCTAAGTGTGTTTTTTGCAAGTTATCATCATACTCTCATACCGGGAGACCCGAGACTACGCGATCAGGTCTTACAAGTTACAATGGTCCCGTGCGAGGTGTTCGTGCCACCTACGGGATCGTTTGGTGGCTAGTATGGGTTTTTACCGTTTAACGGCCTGTTTTTAAGTCTAAGTATGTTTTTTACAAATTATCGCTATACTCTCAAATCGGGAGACCCGAGACTATGCGGTCTATTCCTACAAGTTACATTGGTCCCGTGCGAGGTGTTCGTGCCTCCTACGGGGTCGTTTGGGGGTTGATTCGGGTTTTCACCCTTTAACGGCTGGTTTTTAAGTCTAAGTGTGTTTTTTGCAAGTTATCATCGTACTCTCATTTCGGGAGACCCGGGACTACGCGATTAGTTCCTACAAGTTACATTGGTCCCGTGCGAGTTGTTCGTGCCTCCGGCAGGGTCGTTTGGTGGCTAGTATGAGTTTTCACCCATTAACAGCCTGTTTTTAAGTCTAAGTGTGTTTTTTGCTAATTATCATCACACTCTCAAACCGAGAGACCCGGGACTACGCGGTGATTCCTATAAGTTATATTGGTCCCGTGCGAGGTCTTCGTGCCTCCTACAGGGTCGTTTGGTGGCTGGTTCGGATTTTCTCCCTTTAAAGGCCTATTTTTTAGTCTAATTATTATTTTTGCAAATTAACGTCACACTCTCAAACCGGGAGATCCGAGACTATACGGTCAGTTCAAATAAGGTACATTGGTCCCGTACGAGGTGTTCATGCCTCCTACGGGGTCGTTTGGTGGTTGGTCCGGGTTTTCACCCTTTAACAGCTTATTTTTAAGTCTAAGTATATTTTTTGCAACTTATCATCACACTCTCAAATCGGGAGATCCGGTACTACGCGGTCAGTTCCTAAAAGTTACATTGGTCCCGTGCGAGATGTTCGTGCCTCCTACGGGGTCGTTTGGTGGCTAGTTTGGGTTTTCACCCTTTAACGACTTGTTTGTAAGTCTAAGTATGTTTTTTGCAAGTTATTGTCATACTCTTAAATCGGGAGACCCGAGACTACGAGGTCAGTTCCTACAAGTTATATTGGTCCCGTGCGAGGTGTTCGTACCTCCTACGGGATCGTTTGGTGGCTGGTTTGGGTTTTCATCCTTTAACAGCCTGTTTTTAAGTCTCTGTGTGATTTTTGCAACTTATCCTAAAACTCTCAAATCGTGAGACCTTGGACTACGCGGTCAGTTCCTACAAGTTACCTTGGTCCCGTGCGAGGTATTCGTGCCTCCCACGGGGTCGTTTGGTGACTGGTTCGGGTTTTCACCCTTTAAAGGCATATTTTTATGTCTAAGTGTGATTTTTGCAAATTATCCTGACACTCTCAAACCGAGAGAACCGGGACTACGCGGTCAGTTTTTACAAGTTACATTGGTCCCGTGCGAGATGTTCGTGCCTCCTGGGGGGCGTTTTGTGGCTGGTTTGGGTTTTCACCCTTAAACGACTTATTTTTAAGTCTAAGTATGTTTTTTGTAAATTATCGTCATACTCTTAAACTGGGAGACCCGAGACTATGCGATCAGTTCCTACAAGTTACATTGGTCCCGTGCGAGGTGTTCGTGCCTCCTACGGGGTCGTTTGGTGGCTGGTTTGGGTTTTCACCCTTTAACGGCCTGTTTTTTAGTCTCTGTGTAATTTTTGCAACTTATCGTCACACTCTCAAATCGGGATACCCGGGACTATGCGGTCAGTTCCTACAAGTTACATTGGTACCGTATGAGGTATTCGTGCCTCCCACGGGGTCGTTTGGTGGCTGGTTCGGGTTTTCACCCTTTAACGGCCTGTTTTTAAGCCTAAATGTGATTTTTTGTAAATTATCGTCACACTCTCAAATCGGGAGACCCGAGACTATGCGGTCAGTTTCTACAAGTTACATTGGTCCCGTGCGAGGTGTTCGTGCCTCCTACGGGGTCGTTTGGTGGCTGGTTTGGGTTTTCACCCTTTAACGGCCTGTTTTTTAGTCTAAGTGTCATTTTTGCAAATTAACGTCATACTTTCAAACCGGGAGACCCGGGGCTACACAATGAGTTCCTACAAGTTACATTTGTCCCATGCGAGGTGTTCGTGTCTCCTAAGGGGTCGTTTGGTCGCTAGTTTAGGTTTTCACCCTTTAACGGCCTGTTTTTAACTCGAAGTGCGATTTTTACAAATTATCGTCACACTCTCAAATCGAGAGACCTGGGACTACGCGGTCAGTTCCTACAAGTTACATTGATCCCGTGCAAGGTGTTCGTACCTCCTACGGGCTCGTTTGGGGGTTAGTTCGGGTTTTCACCGTTTAACGGCCCGTTTTTAAGTCTAAGTGTAATTTTTACCAATTATCGTCATACTCTCAAACCGGGAGACCCGGGACTACGCGGTCAGTTCCAACAAGTTCCATTGGTCCCGTGCCAGGTTTCCGTGCCTCCTACGGGGTTGTTTGGTGGCTAGTTCGGGTTTTCACCCTTTAAGTGCCTCTTTTTAAGTCTAAGTGTGATTTTTCCAAATTATCGTCACACTCTCAAATCGGGAGACCCGGGACTACGCGATCAGTTCCTATAAGTTACATTGGTCCCGTGCGAGGTGTTCGTGCCTCCTTAGGGGTCATTTTGTGGTTGGTTCGGGTTTTCACCCTTTAAGTGCCTGTTTTTATGTCTGAGTGTGTTTTTTGCAGATTATCGTCAAACTCTCAACAGGAAGACTCGGGACTACGCGGTCAGTTCCTACAAGTTACATTGGTCCTGTGCGAGGTGTTCGTTCCTCCTACGGGGTCGTTTGGTGGCTGGTTTGGGTTTTCACCCTTTAACGGCTTGTTTATAAGTCTAAGTATGTTTTTTACAAATTGTCATCATACTCTGAAACCGGGAGACCCGGGACTACCCGGTTAGTTTCTACAAGTTACATTGGTCCCCTGCGAGTTGTTTGTGCCTCCTACGGAGTCGTTTGGGGGCTGATTTGGGTTTTCACCCTTTAACGGCCTGTTTTTAAGTCTAAGTGTGTTTTTTGTAAGTTATCATCATACTCTCATACAGGGAGACCCGGGACTACGCGATCAGTTCTTACAAGTTACAATGGTCCCGTGCGAGGTGTTCGTGCCACCTACGAGATCGTTTGGTGGCTAGTTTGGGTTTTCACCCTTTGACGGCTTGTTTTTAAGTCTAAGTATGTTTTTTACAAATTATCACCATCCTCTCAAACCGGGAGACTCGAGACTATGCGATCTATTCCTACAAGTTACATTGGTCCCGTGCGAGGTGTTCGTGCCTCCTACGGGGTCGTTTGGGGGCTGGTTCGGGTTTTCACCCTTTAACGGCTTATTTTTAAGTCTGAGTGTGTTTTTTGCAATTATCATCGTACTCTCATCCCGGGAGATCCGGGACTACGCGATTAGTTCCTACAGTTACACTGGTCCCGTGCGAGTTGTCCGTTCCTCCAACAGGGTCGTTTGGTGGCTTGTATGAGTTTTCACCCATTAACAACCTATTTTTAAGTCTAAATGTATTTTTTGCTAATTATCGTTACACTCTCAAATCGAGAGACTCGGGACTACGCGATGAGTTCCTATAAGTTACATTGGTCCCGTGCGAGGTCTTCGTGCCTCCTACGGGGTCCTTTGATGGCTGGTTCGGATTTTCTCCCTTTAAAGGCCTGTTTTTTAGTCTAATTGTTATTTTTACAAATTAACGTCACACTCTCAAATCGGGAGATCCGGGACTATGCGATCAGTTCAAACAAGGTACATTGGTCCCGTGCGAGGTGTTCGTGCCTCCTACGAGGTCGTTTGGTGGTTGGTCCGAGTTTTCACCCTTTAACAGCTTATTTTTAAGTCTAAGTATATTTTTTACTAATTATCGTCATACTCTCAAATCGGGAGACCCGGGACTACGCGGTCAGTTCTTACAAGTTACATTGGTCCCGTGCGTGGTGTTCGTGCCTCCTACGGGGTCGTTTGCTGGCTGGTTTGGGTTTTCACACTTTAACGGCCTATTTTTAAGTCTAAGTGCGTTTTTTGCAAATTATCATCATACTCTAAAATTGGGACACCCGGGACTATGCGATCAGTTCCTACAACTTACATTGGTCCCGTGCGAGGTGTTCGTGCCTCCTACGGGGTCGTTTGGTGGTTGGTTCGGGTTTTCACCCTTTAACGGCCTGTTTTTAAGTCTAAGTGTGATTTTTGCATGTTATCATCACAATCTCAAACCAGCAGACTCGAGACTATGCGGTCGGTTCCTACAAGTTACATTGGTCCCGTGCGAGGTATTCGTGCCTCCTAAGGGGTCGTTTGGTGGTTGGTTCGGGTTATCACCCTTTAAAGGCCTGTGTTTTAAGTCTAAGTGTGATTTTTGCAAATTATCGTCCCACTCTCAAACCGGGCGAGCCGGTTCTACGCGGTCAGTTCCTACAAGTTACATTGGTCTCGTGTGAAGTGTTCGTGCCTCCTACGAGGTCGTTTGGTGGCTGGTTTGGGTTTTCACATTTTAACGGCCTGTTTTTAAATCTAAGTATGTTTTTTGATATTATCGTCATACACTCAAATCGGGAGACTCGAGACTACGCGATCCGTTCCTACAAATTACATTGGTCCCGTGCGAGGTGTTCATACCTCCTATGGGGTCATTTGGTGGCTGGATTTTTTTTTCACCCTTTAACGGCCTGTTTTTAAGTCTAAGCATGATTTTTGAAAATTATTGTCACTCTCAAACCGGGAGACCCGGGTCTACGTGGTCAGTTCCTACAAGTTACATTGGTCCCGTGCGAGGTGTTCGTACCTCCTACGAGGTCGTTTGGTGGCTGGTTTGGATTTTCACCCTTTAACGGCCTGTTTTTAAGTCTAAGTGTGATTTTGGTAAATTATCGACACACTCTCAAACCGGGAGACCCGGGGCTACGCCATAAGTTCCTACAAGTTACATTGGTTCCGTGCGAAGTGTCTGTGCCTCCTACGTGATCGTTTGGTGGCAGGTTTGGGTTTTCACCCTTTAACTGCTTATTTTTAAGTCTAAGGGTGTTTTTTGCAAATTACCATCATACTCTCAAATTTGAAGACCCGGGACTACGCGGCCAGTTCCTACAAGTTACATTGGTCCCGTGAGAGGTGTTCGTGCCTCCTACGGGATCATTTGGTGGTTGGTTTGGGTTTTCACCCTTTAACGGCCAGTTTTTAAGTCTAAGTGTTTTTTTTTCAAGTTATCGTCATACTCTCATATCGGGAGACGCGGGACTATGCGGTCAGTTCCTACAAGTCAAATTGGTCCCGTGCGAGGTGTTCGTGCCTCCTACTGGGTCGTTTGGTGGCTGGTTCGGGTTTTCACCCTTTAACGGCCTGTTTTTAAGTCTAGGTGTGATTTTTTCAAATTATCGTCACACTCTCAAATCGGGATACCCGAGACTACGCGGTCAGTTCCTACAAGTTACATTGGTCCCGTATGAGGTGTTCGTGCCTCCTACGGGGTCATTTTGTGGCTGGTTCGGGTTTTCCCCCTTTAAAGGCCTATTTTTAAGTCTAAGCGTATTTTTGCAAATTATCCTTATACTCTCAACCGGGAGACCCGGGACTACGCGGTCAGTTCCTACAAGTTACATTGGTCCCGTGCGTGGTGTTCGTGCCTCCTACGGAGTCGTTTGGTGGTTGGTTGGGTTTTCACCCTTTAACGGCTTATTTTTAACTCTGGGTTTTTTGCAAGTTATCGTCATACCGGGAGACCTGGGACTACGTAATCAGTTCCTACAAGTTACATTGGTCCCGTGCGAGGTGTTCGTGCCTCCTACGGGGTCGTTTGGTGGCTGGTTTCAGTTTTCACCCTTTAACGGCCTGTTTTTAAGTCTAAGTGTGTTTTTTGAAAATTATCATCACATTCTCAAACCGGGAGACTCGGGACTATGCGATCAGTTCCTACAAGTTACATTGGTCCCGTGCAAGGTCATCGTGCCTCTTACGCGGTCGTTTGGTGGCTGGTTTGAGTTTTCACCCTTTAACAGCCTATGTTTTAAGTCCAAGTGTGATTTTTGAAAATTATCGTCACACTCTCAAACCGAGAGACCCGAGACTACGCGGTCAGTTGCTATAACTTACATTGGTCCTGTGTGAGGTGTTCCTGCCTCCTACGGGGTCGTTTGGTGGCTGGTTCGAGTTTTCAACCTTTGAAGGCCTGTTTTTAAGTCTAAGTGTGATTTTTGCAAATTATCCTCACACTCTCAAACCGGGGGACCCGGGACTACGCGGTCAGTTCCTATAAGTTATATTGGTCCCGTGCGAGATGTTCGTGCCTCCTACGGGGTCGTTTGGTGCCTGGTTTGGGTTTTCACCCTTTAACGACTTGTTTTTAAGTCCAAGTATGTTTATTTCAAATTACCGTCATACTCTAAAATCGGGAGACCCGAGACTACGCGGTCAATTCCTATAAGTTACATTGGTCTCGTGCCAGGTGTTCGTGCCTCCTACGGGGTCGTTTAGTGGCTGGTTTGGGTTTTCACCCTTTAACGGCCTGTTTTTAAGTCTCTGTGTGATTTTTGAAACTTATCGTCACACTCTCCAATCGGGAGATCCGGTACTACGCGGTCAGTTCCTATAAGTTACATTGGTCCCGTATGAGGTATTCGTGCCTCCTACGGGGTCGTTTGGTGGCTGGTTCGGGTTTTTATCCTTTAAAGGCCTGTTTTTAAGTAGAAGTATGATTTTTGAAAATTATCGTCACACTCTCAAATTGGGAGACCCGGGACTACCCGGTCAGTTCCTACAAGTTATATTCGTCCCGTGCAAGATGTTCGTGCCTCCTACGGGGTCCTTTGGTGGCTGGTTTGGGTTTTCACCCTTTAACGACTTGTTTTTAAGTCTCAGTATGTTTTTTGCAAATTATCGTCATACTGTTCAACAGGGAGACCCGAGACTACGCGATCAGTTCCTATAAGTTACATTAGTCCCGTGCGAGGTGTCCGTGCCTCCTACGGGGTTGTTTGGTGGTTGGTTTGGGTTTTCACCCTTTAACGACCTATTTTTAAGTCTCTGTGTGATTTTTGCAACTTATCGTCACACTCTCAAATTGGGAGACCCGGGACTACGTGGTCAGTTCCTACAAGTTACCTTAGTCCCCTGCGAGGTATTTGTGCCTCCCACGGGGTCGTTTGGTGGCTGGTTCGAATTTTCACCCTTTAAGGGCCTGTTTTTAAGTCTAAGTGTGATTTTTGCAAATTATCGTCACACTCTCAAACCGAGAGACCCGGGACTACGCGGTCAGTTTCTACAAGTTACATTGGTCCCGTGCGAGGTGTTCGTGCCTCCTACGGGGTCGTTTGGTGGCTGGTTCGTGTTTTCACCCTTTAACAGCTTGTTTTTAAGTCTAAGTATGTTTTTTGAAAATTATCATCATTCTCTCAAACCGGAAGACCCGGGACTACGCGATCAGTTCTTAAAATTTACATTGGTCCCGTGCGAGGTGTTCGTGCATCCTACGGGATCATTTGGTGGCTGGTTTGGGTTTTCACCCTTTAACGACCAGTTTTTAAGTCTAAGAATGCTTTTTGTAAATTATGGTCATACTCTCAAATAGGGAGACCCGGGACTACGCGGTCAGTTCTACAATCTACATTGGTCCCGTGCGAGGTGTTCGTGCCTCCTACGGGATCGTTTGGTGGCTGTTTTGGGTCTTCACCCTTTAACGGCCTGTGTTTAAGTCTAAGTGTGTTTTTTGAAAGTTATTATCATACTCTCATACCGAGAGACCCGAGATTACGCAATTAGTTCCTACAAGTTACCTTGGTCCCGTACGAGGTATTCGTGCCTCCTACGGGGTCATTTGGTGGCTAGTTCGGGTTTTCACCCTTTAAAGGCATGTTTTTAAGTCTAAGTGTGATTTTTGCAAATTATCGTCACACTCTCAAACCGGGAGACCCGGGACTACGCGGTCAGTTCCTATAAGTTACATTGGTCCCGTGCGAGATGTTCGTGCCTCCTACGGGATCGTTTGGTGCCTGGTTTGGGTTTTCACCCTTTAACGACTTATTTTTAAGTCCAAGTATGTTTTTTGCAAAGTATCGTCATACTCTAAAATTGGGAGACCCGAGACTACGCGGTCAATTCCTACAATTTACATTGGTCCCGTGCTAGGTGTTCGTGCCTCCTACGGGGTCGTTTGGTGGCTGGTTTGGGTTTTCTCCCATTAACGGCCTGTTTCTAAGTCTCTGTGTGATTTTTGCAAGTTATCATCACACTCTCAAATCGGGAGATACGGTACTACGCGGTCAGTTCCTACAAGTTACATTGGTCCCGTGCGAGATGTTCGTGCCTCCTAGGGGGCGTTTTGTGGCTGGTTTGGGTTTTCACCCATAAACGACTTGTTTTTAAGTCTAAGTATGTTTTTGGCAAATTATCGTCATACTCTTAAATTGGGAGACCCGAGACTATGCGATCAGTTCCTACAAGTTACATTTGTCCCGTGCGAGGTATTCGTGCCTCCCACGGGGTCGTTTGGTGGCTGGTTCGGGTTTTCACCCTTTAAAGGCCTGTTTTTAAGTCTAAGTGTGATTTTTGTAAATTATCGTCACACTCTCAAACTGGAAGACCCGGGACTACCCGGTCAGTTCCTACAAGTTACATTGGTCCCGTGCGAGATGTTCGTGCCTCCTAGGGGGCGTTTTGTGGTTGGTTTGGGTTTTCACCCTTAAACGACTTGTTTTTAAGTCTAAGTATGTTTTTTGTAAATTATCATCATACTCTTAAACTGGGAGACCCGAGACTATGCGATCAGTTCCTACAAGTTACATTGGTCCCGTGCGAGGTGTTCGTGCCTCCTACGGGGTCGTTTGGTGGTTGGTTTGGGTTTTCACCCTTTAACGGCCTGTTTTTTAGTCTCTGTGTGATTTTTGCAACTTATCATCACACTATCAAATCGGGAGACCCGAGACTATGCGGTCAGTTCCTACAAGTTACATTGGTCCCGTACGAGGTATTCGTGCCTCCCACGGGGTCGTTTGGTGGCTGGTTCGGGTTTTCACCCTTTAACGGCATGTTTTTAAGTCTAAATGTGATTTTTTGTAAATTATCGTCACACTCTCAAACCGGGAGACTCGAGACTATGCGGTCAGTTTCTACAAGTTACATGGGTCCCGTGCGAGGTGTTCGTGCCTCCTACGGGGTCGTTTGGTGGCTGGTTTGGGTTTTCACCCTTTAACGGCCTATTTTTTAGTCTAAGTGTGATTTTTGCAAATTATCGTCATACATTCAAACCGGGAGACCCGGGGCTACGCGATGTGTTCCTACAAGTTACATTGGTCCCATGCGAGGTGTTCGTGCCTCCTACGGGGTCGTTTGGTCGCTGGTTTGGGTTTCCACCCTTTAACAGCCTGTTTTTAACTCAAAGTTTGATTTTTACAAATTATCATCACACTCTCAAATCGGTAGACCCGGGACTACGCGGTCAGTTCCTACAAGTTACATTGATCCCGTGCGAGGTGTTCATACCTCCTACGGGGTCGTTTGGGGGCTAGTTCGGGTTTTCACCGTTTAACGACCCGTTTTTAAGTCTAAGTGTGATTTTTGCCAATTATCGTCATACTCTCAAACCGGGAGACCCGGGACTACACGGCCAATTCCATCAAGTTCCATTGGTCCCGTGCCAGGTGTTCGTGCCTCCTACGGGGTTGTTTGGTGGCTGGTTCGGGGTTTCACCCTTTAAGTGCCTGTTTTTAAGTCTAAGTGTGATTTTTCCAAATTATCGTCACACTCTCAAACCGGGAGACCCGGGACTACGCGATCAGTTCCTATAAGTTACATTGGTCCCGTGCGAGGTGTTCGTGCCTCCTACGGGGTCATTTTGTGGATGGTTCGGGTTTTCACCCTTTAAGTGCCTGTTTCTATGTCTAAGTGTGTTTTTTTCAAATTTTCGTCAAACTCTCAACCGGAAGACCCGGGACTACGCGATCAGTTCCTACAAGTTACATTGGTCCTGTGCGAGGTGTTCGTTCCTCCTACGGGGTCGTTTGGTGGCTGGTTCGGGTTTTCACCCTTTAACGGCTTATTTATAAGTCTAAGTATATTTTTTACAAATTGTCGTCATACTCTCAAACCGGGACACCCGGGACTACCCGGTTAGTTCCTACAAGTTACATTGGTCCCCTGCGAGGTGTTTGGGCCTCCTACGGAGTCGTTTGGGGGCTGATTTGGGTTTTCACCCTTTAACGGCCTGTTTTTAAGTCTAAGTGTGTTTTTTGCAAGTTATCATCATACTCTCATACCGGGAGACCCGGGACTACGCGATCAGGTCTTACAAGTTATAATGGTCCCGTGCGAGGTGTTCGTACCACCTACGGGATCGTTTGGTGGCTAGTATGGGTTTTTACCCTTTAACGGCCTGCTTTTAAGTCTAAGTATGTTTTTTACAAATTATCGCTATACTCTCAAATCGGGAGACCCGAGACTATGCGGTCTATTCCTACAAGTTACATTGGTCCCGTGCGAGGTGTTCGTGCCTCCTACGGGGTCGTTTGGAGGCTGATTCGGGTTTTCACCCTTTAACGGCTGGTTTTTAAGTCTAAGTGTGTTTTTTGCAAGTTATCATTGTACTCTCATACCGGGAGACCCGGGACTATGCGATTAGCTCCTACAAGTTACATTGGTGCCGTGCGAGTTGTTCGTGCCTCCAGCAGGGTCGTTTGGTGGCTAGTATGAGTTTTCACCCTTTAACAGCCTGTTTTTAAGTCTAAGTGTGTTTTTTGCTAATTATCGTCACACTCTCAAACCGAGAGACCCGGGACTACGCGGTGAGTTCCTATAAGTTATATTGGTCCCGTGCGAGGTCTCCGTGCCTCCTACACGGTCGTTTGGTGGCTGGTTCGGATTTTCTCCCTTTAACGGCCTGTTTTTTAGTCTAATTGTTATTTTTGCAAATTAACGTCACGCTCTCAAACTGAGAGATCCGAGACCATACGGTCAATTCAAATAAGGTACATTGGTCCCGTGCGAGGTGTTCATGCCTCCTACGGGGTCGTTTGGTGGTTGGTCCGGGTTTTCACCCTTTAACAGATTATTTTTAAGTCTAAGTATATTTTTTGCAACTTATCGTCACACTCTCAAATTGGGAGATCCGGTACTACGCGATCATTTCCTATAAGTTACATTGGTCCCGTGCGAGATGTTCGTGCCTCCTACGGGGTCATTTGGTGGCTAGTTTGGGTTTTCACCCTTTAACGACTTATTTTTAAGTCTATGTATGTTTTTTGCAAATTATCGTCATACTCTTAAACCGGGAGACCCGAGACTACGAGGTCAGTTCCTATAAGTTACATTGGTCCCGTGCGAGGTGTTCGTGCCTCCTACGGAATCGTTTGGTGGCTGGTTTGGGTTTTCACCCTTTAACAGCCTGTTTTTAAGTCTCTGTGTGATTTTTGCAACTTATCGTAACAATCTCAAATCGGGAGACCTGGGACTACGCGGTCAGTTCCTACAATTTACCTTGGTCCCGTGCGAGGTATTCGTGCCTCCCATGGGGTCGTTTGGTGACTGGTTCGGGTTTTCACCCTTTAAAGGCCTGTTTTTATGTCTAAGTGTGATTTTTGCAAATTATCGTCACACTCTCAAACCGGGAGACCCGGGACTATGCGGTCAGTTTCAACAAGTTACATTGGTCCCGTGCGAGATGTTCGTGCCTCCGGGGGGCGTTTTGTGGCTGGTTTGGGTTTTCACACTTAAACGACTTATTTTTAAGTCTAAGTATGTTTTTTGAAAATTATCATCATACTCTTAAACTGGGAGACCCGAGACTATGCGATCAGTTCCTACAAGTTACATTGGTCCCGTGCGAGGTGTTCGTGCCTCCTACGGGGTCGTTTGGTGGCTGGTTTGGGTTTTCACCCTTTAACGGCCTATTTTTTAGTCTGTGTGTGATTTTTGCAACTTATCGTCACACTCTCAAATCGGGAGACCCAGGACTATGCGGTCAGTTCCAACAAGTTACATTGGTCCCGTACGAGGTATTCGTGCCTCCCACGGGGTCGTTTGGTGGCTGGTTCGAGTTTTCACCCTTTAACGGCCTGTTTTTAAGCCTAAATGTGATTTTTTGTAAATTATCGTCACACTCTCAAATCGGGAGACCCGAGACTATGCTGTCAATTTCTACAAGTTACATTGGTCCCGTGCGAGGTGTTCATGCCTCCTACGGGGTCGTTTGGTGGTTGGTTTGGGTTTTCACCCTTTAACGGCCTGTTTTTTAGTCTAAGTGTGATTTTTCCAAATTATCGTCATACTTTCAAACCGGGAGACCCGGGGCTACGCAATGAGTTCCTACAAGTTACATTTCTCCCATGCGAGGTGTTCGTGTCTCCTACGGGGTCGTTTGGTCGCTGGTTTGGGTTTTCACCCTTTAACGGCCTGTTTTTAACTCAAAGTGTGATTTTTACAAATTATCGTCACACTCTCAAATCGAGAGACCCGGGACTACGCGGTCAGTTCCTACAAGTTACATTGATCCCGTACGAGGTGTTCGTACCTCCTACGGGATCGTTTGGGGGCTAGTTCGGGTTTTCACCGTTTAACGCCCCGTTTTTAAGTCTAAGTGTGATTTTTGCCAATTATCGTCATACTCTCAAACCGGGAGACTCGGGACTACGCGGTCAATTCCAAAAAGTTCCATTGGTCTCGTGCTAGGTGTTCGTGCCTCCTACGGGGTTGTTTGGTGGCTGGTTCGGGTTTTCACCCTTTAAGTGCCTGTTTTTAAGTCTAAGTGTGATTTTTCCAAATTATCGTCACACTATCAAACTGGGAGACCCGGGACTACGCGATCAGTTCCTATAAGTTACATTGGTCCCGTGTGAGGTGTTCATGCCTCCTAAGGTGTCATTTTGTGGCTGGTTCGGGTTTTCACCCTTTAAGTGCCTTTTTTTATGTCTAAGTGTGTTTTTTTCAAATTATCATCAAACTCTCAACAGGAAGACTCGGGACTACGCAGTCAGTTCCTACAAGTTACATTGGTCATGTGCGAGGTGTTCGTTCCTCCTACGGGGTCGTTTGGTGGCTGGTTCGGGTTTTCACCCTTTAACGGCTTGTTTATAAGTCTAAGTATGTTTTTTACAAATTGTCGTCATACTCTCAAACCGGGAGACCCGGGACTACCCGGTTAGTTTCTACAAGTTACATTGGTCCCCTGCGAGTTGTTTGTGCCTCCTACGGAGTCGTTTGGGGGCTGATTTGGGTTTTCACCCTTTAACGGCCTGTTTTTAAGTCTAAGTGTGTTTTTTGTAAGTTATCATCATACTCTCATACGGGGAGACCCGGGACTACGCGATCAGTTCTTACAAGTTACAATGGTCCCGTGCGAGGTGTTCGTGCCACCTACGAGATCGTTTGGTGGCTAGTATGGGTTTTCACCCTTTGACGGCCTATTTTTAAGTCTAAGTATGTTTTTTCCAAATTATCACCATACTCTCAAACCGGGAGACTCGAGACTATGCGGTCTATTCCTACAAGTTACATTGGTCCCGTGCGAGGTGTTCGTGCCTCCTACGGGGTCGTTTGGGGGCTGGTTCAGGTTTTCACCCTTTAACGGCTTGTTTTTAAGTCTAAGTGTGTTTTTTGCAAGTTATCATCGTACTCTCATACCGGGAGACCCGGGACTACGCGATTAGTTCCTACAAGTTACATTGGTCCCGTGCGAGTTGTCCGTTCCTCCAACAGGGTCGTTTGGTGGCTAGTATGAGTTTTCACCCTTTAACAACCTGTTTATAAGTCTAAATGTATTTTTTTCTAATTATCGTGACACTCTCAAACCGAGAGACCCGGGACTACGCGATGAGTTCCTATAAGTTACATTGGTCCCGTGCGAGGTCTTCGTGCCTCCTACGGGGTCGTTTGGTGGCTGGTTCGGATTTTCTCCCTTTAAAGGCCTATTTTTTAGTCTAATTGTTAGTTTTGCAAATTAACGTCACACTCTCAAACCGGGAGATCTGAGACTATGCGGTCCGTTCAAACAAGGTACATTGGTCCCGTGCAAGGTGTTCGTGCCTCCTATGGGGTCGTTTGGTGGTTGGTCCGGGTTTTCACCCTTTAACAGCTTATTTTTAAGTCTTAAGTATATTTTTTGCTAATTATCGTCATACTCTAGAATCGGGAGACCCGGGACTACGCAGTCAGTTCCTACAAGTTACATTGGTCCCGTACGAGGTGTTCGTACCTCCTACGGGGTCGTTTGCTGGCTAGTTTGGGTTTTCACACTTTAACGGCCTATTTTTAACTCTAAGTGCGTTTTTTGCAAATTATCATCATACTCTAAAACTGGGACACCCGGGACTATGCGGTCACTTCCTACAACTTACATTGGTCCCGTGCGAGGTGTTCGTGCCTCCTACGGGGTCGTTTGGTGGTTGGTTCGGGTTTTCACCCTTTAACGGCTTGTTTATAAGTCTAAGTATGTTTTTTACAAATTGTCGTCATACTCTCAAACCGGGAGACCCGGGACTACCCGGTTAGTTTCTACAAGTTACATTGGTCCCCTGCGAGTTGTTTGTGCCTCCTACGGAGTCGTTTGGGGGCTGATTTGGGTTTTCACCCTTTAACGGCCTGTTTTTAAGTCTAAGTGTGTTTTTTGTAAGTTATCATCATACTCTCATACGGGGAGACCCAGGACTACGCGATCAGTTCTTACAAGTTACAATGGTCCCGTGCGAGGTGTTCGTGCCACCTACGAGATCGTTTGGTGGCTAGTATGGGTTTTCACCCTTTGACGGCCTATTTTTAAGTCTAAGTATGTTTTTTACAAATTATCACCATACTCTCAAACCGGGAGACTCGAGACTATGCGGTTTATTCCTACAAGTTACATTGGTCCCGTGCGAGGTGTTCGTGCCTCCTACGGGGTCGTTTGGGGGCTGGTTCGGGTTTTCACCCTTTAACTGCTTATTTTTAAGTCTAAGTGTGTTTCGTACACTCATACCGGGAGACCCGGGACTACGTGATTAGTTCCTACAAGTTACATTGGTCCCGTGCGAGTTGTCCGTTCCTCTAACAGGGTCGTTTGGTGGCTAGTATGAGTTTTCACCCTTTAACAACCTGTTTTTAAGTCTAAATGTATTTTTTGCTAATTATCGTCACACTCTCAAACCGAGAGACCCGGGACTACGCGGTGAGTTCCTATAAGTTACATTGGTTCCGTGCGAGGTCTTCGTGCCTCCTACGGGGTCGTTTGGTGGCTGGTTTGGATTTTCTCCCTTTAAAGGCCTATTTTTTAGTCTAATTGTTATTTTTGCAAATTAATGTCACACTCTCAAACCGGGAGATCCGAGACTATGCGGTCAGTTCAAACAAGGTACATTGGTCCCGTGCAAGGTGTTCGTGCCTCCTATGGGGTCGTTTGGTGGTTGGTCCGGGTTTTCACCCTTTAACAGCTTATTTTTAAGTCTTAAGTATATTTTTTGCTAATTATCGTCATACTCTAGAATCGGGAGACCCGGGACTACGCAGTCAGTTCCTACAAGTTACATTGGTCCCGTACGAGGTGTTCGTACCTCCTACGGGGTCGTTTGCTGGCTGGTTTGGCTTTTCACACTTTAACGGCCTATTTTTAACTCTAAGTGCGTTTTTTGCAAATTATCATCATACTCTAAAACTGGGACACCCGGGACTATGCGGTCACTTCCTACAACTTACATTGGTCCCGTGCGAGGTGTTCGTGCCTCCTACGGGATCGTTTGGTGGTTGGTTCGGGTTTTCACCCTTTAACGGCTTGTTTATAAGTCTAAGTATGTTTTTTACAAATTGTCGTCATACTCTCAAACCGGGAGACCCGGGACTACCCGGTTAGTTTCTACAAGTTACATTGGTCCCCTGCGAGTTGTTTGTGCCTCCTACGGAGTCGTTTGGGGGCTGATTTGGGTTTTCACCCTTTAACGGCCTGTTTTTAAGTCTAAGTGTGTTTTTTGTAAGTTATCATCATACTCTCATACGGGGAGACCCAGGACTACGCGATCAGTTCTTACAAGTTACAATGGTCCCGTGCGAGGTGTTCGTGCCACCTACGGGATCGTTTGGTGGCTAGTATGGGTTTTTACCGTTTAACGGCCTGTTTTTAAGTCTAAGTATGTTTTTTACAAATTATCGCTATACTCTCAAATCGGGAGACCCGAGACTATGCGGTCTATTCCTACAAGTTACATTGGTCCCGTGCGAGGTGTTCGTGCCTCCTACGGGGTCGTTTGGGGGTTGATTCGGGTTTTCACCCTTTAACGGCTGGTTTTTAAGTCTAAGTGTGTTTTTTGCAAGTTATCATCGTACTCTCATTTCGGGAGACCCGGGACTACGCGATTAGTTCCTACAAGTTACATTGGTCCCGTGCGAGTTGTTCGTGCCTCCGGCAGGGTCGTTTGGTGGCTAGTATGAGTTTTCACCCATTAACAGCCTGTTTTTAAGTCTAAGTGTGTTTTTTGCTAATTATCATCACACTCTCAAACCGAGAGACCCGGGACTACGCGGTGATTCCTATAAGTTATATTGGTCCCGTGCGAGGTCTTCGTGCCTCCTACAGGGTCGTTTGGTGGCTGGTTCGGATTTTCTCCCTTTAAAGGCCTATTTTTTAGTCTAATTATTATTTTTGCAAATTAACGTCACACTCTCAAACCGGGAGATCCGAGACTATACGGTCAGTTCAAATAAGGTACATTGGTCCCGTACGAGGTGTTCATGCCTCCTACGGGGTCGTTTGGTGGTTGGTCCGGGTTTTCACCCTTTAACAGCTTATTTTTAAGTCTTAAGTATATTTTTTGCTAATTATCGTCATACTCTAGAATCGGGAGACCCGGGACTACGCAGTCAGTTCCTACAAGTTACATTGGTCCCGTACGAGGTGTTCGTACCTCCTACGGGGTCGTTTGCTGGCTGGTTTGGGTTTTCACCCTTTAACGGCCTATTTTTAACTCTAAGTGCGTTTTTTGCAAATTATCATCATACTCTAAAACTGGGACACCCGGGACTATGCGGTCAGTTCCTACAACTTACATTGGTCCCGTACGAGGTGTTCGTGCCTCCTACGGGGTCGTTTGGTGGTTGGTTCGGGTTTTCACCCTTTAACGGCCTGTTTTTAAGTCTAAGTGTGATTTTTGCAAGTTATCATCACACTCTCAAACCAGCAGACTCGGGACTATGCGATCGCTTCCTACAAGTTACATTGGTCCCGTGCGAGGTATTCGTGCCTCCTAAGGGGTCGTTTGGTGGTTGGTTCGGGTTATCACCCTTTAAAGGCCTGTGTTTTAAGTCTAAGTGTGATTTTTGCAAATTATCGTCCCACTCTCAAACCGGGCGAGCCGGTACTACGCGGTCAGTTCCTACAAGTTACATGGTCCCGTGTGAAGTGTTCGTGCCTCCTACGAGGTCGTTTGGTGGCTGGTTTGGGTTTTCACCCTTTAACGGCCTGTTTTTAAATCTAAGTATGTTTTTTGATATTATCGTCATACACTCAAATCGGGAGACTCGAGACTACGCGATCAGTTCCTACAAATTACATTGGTCTCGTGCGAGGTGTTCATACCTCCTACGGGGTCATTTGGTGGCTGGATTTGGTTTTCACCCTTTAACGGGCTGTTTTTAAGTCTAAGCATGATTTTTGAAAATTATTGTCACTCTCAAACCGGGAGACCCGGGTCTACGCGGTCAGTTCCTACAAGTTACACTGGTCCCGTGCGAGGTGTTCGTGCCTCCTACGAGGTCGTTTGGTGGCTAGTTTGGGTTTTCACCCTTTAACGGCCTGTTTTTAAGTCTAAGTGTGATTTTGGTAAATTATCGACACACGCTCAAACCGGGAGACCCGGGACTACGCCATAAGTTCCTACAAGTTACATTGGTTCCGTGAGAAGTGTCTGTGCCTCCTACGGGATCGTTTGGTGGCAGGTTTGGGTTTTCACCCTTTAACTGCTTATTTTTAAGTCTAAGGGTGTTTTCTGCAAATTACCATCATACTCTCAAATTTGAAGACCCGGGACTACGGTGCCAGTTCCTACAAGTTACATTGGTCCCGTGGGAGGTGTTCGTGCCTCCTACGGGATCATTTGGTGGTTGGTTTGGGTTTTCACCCTTTAACGGACAGTTTTTAAGTCTAAGTGTGTTTTTTGCAAGTTATCGTCATACTCTCATATCGAGAGACGCGGGACTACGCAGTCAGTTCCTACAAGTCAAATTGGTCCCGTGCGAGGTGTTCGTGCTTCCTACTGGGTCGTTTGGTGGCTGGTTCGGGTTTTCACCCTTTAACGGCCTGTTTTTAAGTCTAGGTGTGATTTTTTCAAATTATCGTCACACTCTCAAATCGGGATACCCGGGACTACGCGGTCAGTTCCTACAAGTTACATTGGTCCCGTATGAGGTGTTCGTGCCTCCTACGGGGTCGTTTTGTGGCTGGTTCGGGTTTTCCCCCTTTAAAGGCCTATTTTTAAGTCTAAGCGTATTTTTGCAAATTATATTTATACTCTCAACCGGGAGACCCGGGACTACGCGGTCAGTTCCTACAAGTTACATTGGTCCCGTGCGAGGTGTTCGTGCCTCCTACGGAGTCGTTTGGTGGCTGGTTCGGGTTTTCACCCTTTAACGGCTTGTTTTTAACTCTGGGTTTTTTGCAAGTTATAGTCATACCGGGAGACCTGGGACTACGTAATCAATTCCTACAAGTTACATTGGTCCCGTGCGAGGTGTTCCTGCCTTCTACGAGGTCGTTTGGTGGCTGGTTTCAGTTTTCACCCTTTAACGGCCTGTTTTTAAGTCTAAGTGTGTTTTTTGAAAATTATCATCACACTCTCAAACCGGGAGACTCGGGACTACGCGATCAGTTCCTACAAGTTACATTGGTCCCGTGCAAGGTCTTCGTGCCTCCTACGCGATCGTTTGGTGGCTGGTTCGAGTTTTCACCCTTTAACAGCCTATGTTTTAAGTGTAAGTGTGATTTTTGCAAATTATCGTCACACTCTCAAACCGAGAGACCCGGTACTACGCGGTCAGTTCCTATAAGTTACATTGGTCCTGTGCGAGGTGTTCGTGCCTCCTACGGGGTCGTTTGGTGGTTGGTCCGGGTTTTCACCCTTTAACAGCTTATTTTTAAGTCTTAAGTATATTTTTTGCTAATTATCGTCATACTCTAGAATCGGGAGACCCGGGACTACGCAGTCAGTTCCTACAAGTTACATTGGTCCCGTACGAGGTGTTCGTACCTCCTACGGGGTCGTTTGCTGGCTGGTTTGGCTTTTCACACTTTAACGGCCTATTTTTAACTCTAAGTGCGTTTTTTGCAAATTATCATCATACTCTAAAACTGGGACACCCGGGACTATGCGGTCACTTCCTACAACTTACATTGGTCCCGTGCGAGGTGTTCGTGCCTCCTACGGGATCGTTTGGTGGTTGGTTCGGGTTTTCACCCTTTAACGGCTTGTTTATAAGTCTAAGTATGTTTTTTACAAATTGTCGTCATACTCTCAAACCGGGAGACCCGGGACTACCCGGTTAGTTTCTACAAGTTACATTGGTCCCCTGCGAGTTGTTTGTGCCTCCTACGGAGTCGTTTGGGGGCTGATTTGGGTTTTCACCCTTTAACGGCCTGTTTTTAAGTCTAAGTGTGTTTTTTGTAAGTTATCATCATACTCTCATACGGGGAGACCCAGGACTACGCGATCAGTTCTTACAAGTTACAATGGTCCCGTGCGAGGTGTTCGTGCCACCTACGGGATCGTTTGGTGGCTAGTATGGGTTTTTACCGTTTAACGGCCTGTTTTTAAGTCTAAGTATGTTTTTTACAAATTATCGCTATACTCTCAAATCGGGAGACCCGAGACTATGCGGTCTATTCCTACAAGTTACATTGGTCCCGTGCGAGGTGTTCGTGCCTCCTACGGGGTCGTTTGGGGGTTGATTCGGGTTTTCACCCTTTAACGGCTGGTTTTTAAGTCTAAGTGTGTTTTTTGCAAGTTATCATCGTACTCTCATTTCGGGAGACCCGGGACTACGCGATTAGTTCCTACAAGTTACATTGGTCCCGTGCGAGTTGTTCGTGCCTCCGGCAGGGTCGTTTGGTGGCTAGTATGAGTTTTCACCCATTAACAGCCTGTTTTTAAGTCTAAGTGTGTTTTTTGCTAATTATCATCACACTCTCAAACCGAGAGACCCGGGACTACGCGGTGATTCCTATAAGTTATATTGGTCCCGTGCGAGGTCTTCGTGCCTCCTACAGGGTCGTTTGGTGGCTGGTTCGGATTTTCTCCCTTTAAAGGCCTATTTTTTAGTCTAATTATTATTTTTGCAAATTAACGTCACACTCTCAAACCGGGAGATCCGAGACTATACGGTCAGTTCAAATAAGGTACATTGGTCCCGTACGAGGTGTTCATGCCTCCTACGGGGTCGTTTGGTGGTTGGTCCGGGTTTTCACCCTTTAACAGCTTATTTTTAAGTCTTAAGTATATTTTTTGCTAATTATCGTCATACTCTAGAATCGGGAGACCCGGGACTACGCAGTCAGTTCCTACAAGTTACATTGGTCCCGTACGAGGTGTTCGTACCTCCTACGGGGTCGTTTGCTGGCTGGTTTGGGTTTTCACCCTTTAACGGCCTATTTTTAACTCTAAGTGCGTTTTTTGCAAATTATCATCATACTCTAAAACTGGGACACCCGGGACTATGCGGTCAGTTCCTACAACTTACATTGGTCCCGTACGAGGTGTTCGTGCCTCCTACGGGGTCGTTTGGTGGTTGGTTCGGGTTTTCACCCTTTAACGGCCTGTTTTTAAGTCTAAGTGTGATTTTTGCAAGTTATCATCACACTCTCAAACCAGCAGACTCGGGACTATGCGATCGCTTCCTACAAGTTACATTGGTCCCGTGCGAGGTATTCGTGCCTCCTAAGGGGTCGTTTGGTGGTTGGTTCGGGTTATCACCCTTTAAAGGCCTGTGTTTTAAGTCTAAGTGTGATTTTTGCAAATTATCGTCCCACTCTCAAACCGGGCGAGCCGGTACTACGCGGTCAGTTCCTACAAGTTACATGGTCCCGTGTGAAGTGTTCGTGCCTCCTACGAGGTCGTTTGGTGGCTGGTTTGGGTTTTCACCCTTTAACGGCCTGTTTTTAAATCTAAGTATGTTTTTTGATATTATCGTCATACACTCAAATCGGGAGACTCGAGACTACGCGATCAGTTCCTACAAATTACATTGGTCTCGTGCGAGGTGTTCATACCTCCTACGGGGTCATTTGGTGGCTGGATTTGGTTTTCACCCTTTAACGGGCTGTTTTTAAGTCTAAGCATGATTTTTGAAAATTATTGTCACTCTCAAACCGGGAGACCCGGGTCTACGCGGTCAGTTCCTACAAGTTACACTGGTCCCGTGCGAGGTGTTCGTGCCTCCTACGAGGTCGTTTGGTGGCTAGTTTGGGTTTTCACCCTTTAACGGCCTGTTTTTAAGTCTAAGTGTGATTTTGGTAAATTATCGACACACGCTCAAACCGGGAGACCCGGGACTACGCCATAAGTTCCTACAAGTTACATTGGTTCCGTGAGAAGTGTCTGTGCCTCCTACGGGATCGTTTGGTGGCAGGTTTGGGTTTTCACCCTTTAACTGCTTATTTTTAAGTCTAAGGGTGTTTTCTGCAAATTACCATCATACTCTCAAATTTGAAGACCCGGGACTACGGTGCCAGTTCCTACAAGTTACATTGGTCCCGTGGGAGGTGTTCGTGCCTCCTACGGGATCATTTGGTGGTTGGTTTGGGTTTTCACCCTTTAACGGACAGTTTTTAAGTCTAAGTGTGTTTTTTGCAAGTTATCGTCATACTCTCATATCGAGAGACGCGGGACTACGCAGTCAGTTCCTACAAGTCAAATTGGTCCCGTGCGAGGTGTTCGTGCTTCCTACTGGGTCGTTTGGTGGCTGGTTCGGGTTTTCACCCTTTAACGGCCTGTTTTTAAGTCTAGGTGTGATTTTTTCAAATTATCGTCACACTCTCAAATCGGGATACCCGGGACTACGCGGTCAGTTCCTACAAGTTACATTGGTCCCGTATGAGGTGTTCGTGCCTCCTACGGGGTCGTTTTGTGGCTGGTTCGGGTTTTCCCCCTTTAAAGGCCTATTTTTAAGTCTAAGCGTATTTTTGCAAATTATATTTATACTCTCAACCGGGAGACCCGGGACTACGCGGTCAGTTCCTACAAGTTACATTGGTCCCGTGCGAGGTGTTCGTGCCTCCTACGGAGTCGTTTGGTGGCTGGTTCGGGTTTTCACCCTTTAACGGCTTGTTTTTAACTCTGGGTTTTTTGCAAGTTATAGTCATACCGGGAGACCTGGGACTACGTAATCAATTCCTACAAGTTACATTGGTCCCGTGCGAGGTGTTCCTGCCTTCTACGAGGTCGTTTGGTGGCTGGTTTCAGTTTTCACCCTTTAACGGCCTGTTTTTAAGTCTAAGTGTGTTTTTTGAAAATTATCATCACACTCTCAAACCGGGAGACTCGGGACTACGCGATCAGTTCCTACAAGTTACATTGGTCCCGTGCAAGGTCTTCGTGCCTCCTACGCGATCGTTTGGTGGCTGGTTCGAGTTTTCACCCTTTAACAGCCTATGTTTTAAGTGTAAGTGTGATTTTTGCAAATTATCGTCACACTCTCAAACCGAGAGACCCGGTACTACGCGGTCAGTTCCTATAAGTTACATTGGTCCTGTGCGAGGTGTTCGTGCCTCCTACGGGGTCGTTTGGTGGCTGGTCCGAGTTTTCACCCTTTGAAGGCTTGTTTTTAAGTCTAAGTGTTATTTTTGCAAATTATCGTCACACTCTCAAACCGGGAGACCCGGGACAACGCGGTCAGTACCTATAAGTTACATTGGTCCCGTGCGAGATGTTCGTGCCTCCTACGGGGTCGTTTGGTGTCGGGTTTGGGTTTTCACCCTTTAACGACTTGTTTTTAAGTCCAAGTATGTTTTTTGCAAATTATCATCATACTCTAAAATCGGGAGACCCGAGACTACGCGGTCAATTCCTACAAGTTACATTGGTCTCGTGCCAGGTGTTCGTGCCTCCTACGGGGTCGTTTGGTGGCTGGTTTGGGTTTTCACCCTTTAACGGCCTGTTTTTAAGTCTCTGTGTGATTTTTGCAACTTATCGTCACACTCTCAAATCGGGAAATCCGGTACTACGCGGTCAGTTCCTATAAGTTACATTGGTCCCGTGTGAGGTATTCGTGCCTCCTACGGGGTCGTTTGGTGGCTGGTTCGGGTTTTTATCCTTTAAAGGCCTGTTTTTAAGTCTAAGTGTGATTTTTGAAAATTATCGTCACACTCTCAAATTTGGAAACCCGAGACTACCCGGTCAGTTCCTATAAGTTATATTCGTCCCGTGCAAGATGTTCGTGCCTCCTACGGGGTCCTTTGGTGGCTGGTTTGGGTTTTCACCCTTTAACGACTTGTTTTTAAGTCTAAGTATGTTTTTTGCAAATTATCATCATACTGTTCAACCGGGAGACCCGAGACTACGCGATCAGTTCCTATAAGTTACATTAGTCCGGTGCGAGGTGTCTGTGCCTCCTACGGGGTTGTTTGGTGGCTGGTTTGGGTTTTCACCCTTTAACGGCCTATTTTTAAGTCTCTGTGTGATTTTTGCAACTTATTGTCACACTCTCAAATCGGGAGATCCGGGACTACGCAGTTAGTTCCTCCAAGTTACCTTGGTCCCGTGCGAGGTATTTGTGCCTCCCACGGGGTCGTTTGGTGGCTGGTTCGGGTTTTCACCCTTTAAAGGCCTGTTTTTAAGTCTAAGTGTGATTTTTGCAAATTATTGTCACACTCTCAAACCGAGAGATCCGGGACTACGCGGTCAGTTTCTACAAGTTATATTGGTCCCGTGCGAGGTGTTCGTGCCTCCTACGGGGTCGTTTGGTGGCTGGTTCGTGTTTTCACCCTTTAACAGCTTGTTTTTAAGTCTAAGTATGTTTTTTGAAAATTATCATCATACTCTCAAACCGAAAGACCCGGGACTACGCGATCAGTTCTTAAAAGTTACATTGGTCCCGTGCGAGGTGTTCGTGCCTCCTACGGGATCATTTGGTGGCTGGTTTGGGTTTTCACCCTTTAACGGCCAGTTTTTAAGTCTAAGTATGCTTTTTGTAAATTATGGTCATACTCTCAAACAGGGAGACCCGGGACTACGCGGTCAGTTCTACAAGCTACATTGGTCCCGTGCGAGGTGTTCGTGCTTCCTACGGGATCGTTTGGTGGCTGTTTTGGGTCTTCACCCTTTAACGGCCTGTTTTAAGTCTAAATGTGTTTTTTGAAAGTTATTATCATACTCTCATACCGAGAGACCCGAGATTACGCAATTAGTTCCTACAAGTTACATTGGTCCCGTGCGAGGTGTTCGTGCCTCCTACGGGGTCGTTTGGTGGCTAGTATGGGTTTTCACCCTTTAACGGCCTCTTTTTAAGTCTAAGTGTGTTTTTTTCATATTATCGTCATACTCTCAAATCGGGAGACCCGGGACTACACGGTCAGTTCCTACAAGTTACATTGGTTCTGTGCGAGGTGTTCGTGCCTTCTACGGAGTCATTTGGTGGCTGGTTCGGGTTTTCACCCTTTAGCGGCCTCTTTTTAAGTCTAAGTGTTTTTTTTGGAAGTTATCGTCATACTCTCATACCCGAAGACCCGGGACTACGCAATCAGTTCCTACAAGTTACATTGGTCCCGTGCGAGGTGTCCGTGCCTCCAGCGGGGCGTTTGGTGCCTGGTATGAGTTTTCACCCTTTAACGGCCTGTTTTTAAGTCTAAGTGTGATTCTTGCAAATTATCATCACACTCACAAACCGAGAGACCCGGGACTACGCGGACGGTTCCAACAAGTTACATTGGTCCCGTGCGAGGTGTTCGTGCCTCCTACGGGGTCGTTTGGTGGCTGGTTTGGGTTTTCAACCTTTAACGGCCTCTTTTTGGGTAAGTGTGATTTCTCCGAATTAACGTCACACTCTCAAACCAGGAGGCCCGGGACTACGTGGTCAGTTCTTACAAGTTACATTGGTCCCGTGCGAGGAGTTCGTGCCTCCTGCGGGGTCGTTTGGTGGCTGGTTCGGGTTCTCACTCTTTAACGGCTTATTTTTAAGTCTAAGTATGTTTTTTGCAAATTATCGTCATACTCTCAAACCGGGAGACCCGACACTATGCGATCAGTTCCTCCCAGTTACATTGGTCCCGTGCGAGGTGTTCATGCCTCCTACGGGGTCGTTTGGTTGCTGGTTTGGGTTTTCACCCTTTAACGGACTATTTTTAAGTCTAAGTGTGTTTTTTGCAAGTTATCGTCATACTCTCATACCGGGAGACCCGGGACTATGCGATCAATTCCTACAAGTTACATTGGTCATGTGCGATGTGTTCGTGCCTCCTATAGAGTCGTTTGGTGGCTGGTATGAGTTTTCACCCTTTAACGACTCATTTTTAAGTCTAAGTGTGTTTTTTTGCAAATTGTCATCGTACTCTCAAATCGAGAGACCCGGGACTACGCACTCAGTTCCTACAAGTTCCATTGGTCCCGTACGAGGTGCTCGTGCCTCCTACGGGGTCGATTCGTGGCTGGTTCAGGTTCTCACCCTTTAACGGCCTATTTTCAAGTCTAAGTGTGATTTTTGCAAATTATCGTCACACTCTCAAACCGGGACTACGCGATCAGTTCCAAAAAGTTACATTGGTCTCGTGCGAGGTGTTCGTGCCTCCTACGGGGTTGTTTGGTGGCTGGTTCGGGTTTTCACCCTTTAAAGGCCTGTTTTTAAGTCTAAGTGTGCTTTTTGCAAATTATCGTCACACTCTCAAACCGAGAGACCCGAGAATACACGATCGGTTCCTACAAGTTACATTGGTACCGTGTGAGGTGTTCGTGCCTCCTACGGGGTCGTTTGGTGGCTGATTTGGGTTTACACCCTTTAACGGCTTATTTTTAAGTCTAATTATGTTTTTTACAAATTATCATTATTATCTCAAACCGGGAGACTCAAGACTACGCGGTCAATTCCTATAAGTTACATTGGTCCCGTGCGAGGCGTTCTTGCCTCCTACGGGGTCGTTTGGTGACTGGTTTGGTATTTCAACCTTTAACGGCCTATTTTTAAATCAAAGTGTGATTTTTACAAATTATCGTCACTCTCAAACCGGGAGACCCGGGATTACGCGGTGAGTTCCTATAAGTTACATTTATCCCGTGCGTGGTGTCCGTGCCTCCTACGGGGTCGTTTGGTGGCTGGTTTGGGTTTTCAACCTTTAACGTCCTGTTATTAAGTCTAAGTTTGATTTTTGTAAATTATCGTCGCACTGTCAAACCGGGGGACCCGAGACTACACAGTCATTTCCTACAAGTTACATTGGTCCCGTGCGAGGTGTTCGTGCCTCCTACAGGGTCGTTTGGTGGCGGGTTTGGGTTTTCACCCTTTAACTTCTTGTTTTTAAGTCTAAGTGTGTCTTTTATAAATTATCATCATACTCTCAGACCGGGAGACCCAGGACTACGCGATCAGTTTATATAAGTTAGATTGGTCCCGTGCGAGGTGCTCGTGCCTCCTACGGGATCGTTTGGTTGCTGGATTGGGTTTTCACCCTTTAACGGCCTGTTTTTAAGTCTAAGTGTGTTTTTTGCAAGTTATCGTCGTACTCTCGTACCGAGGGACCCAGGACTACGCGGTCAGTTCCTACAAGTTACATTGGTCCCGTGCAACTTGTCCGTGCCTCCTACGGGGTCGTTTGGTGGCTGGTATGAGTTTTAACCCCTCAACGGCCTGTTTTGAAATCTAAGAGTGTTTTTTGAAAATTATCGTCACACTCTCAAATCGGGAGACCCGGTACTACGCGATCAGTTCCTAAAAGTTACATTGGTCCCGTGCGAGGTGTTCGTGCCTCATACGGGATCGTTTGGTGGCTGGTTCGGGTTTTCACCCTTTAACGGCTTGTTTATAAGTCTAAGTATGTTTTTTGCATATTATCGTCATACTCTCAAACTGGGAGACCCGGTACTACCCGGTCAGTTCCTACAAGTTACACTGGTCCGCTGCGAGGTGTTCGTGCCTCCTACGGGGTCGTTTGGTGGATGATTTGGGTTTTCACCCTTTATGGGCTTGTTTTTAAGTCTAAGTGTGTTTTTTGCAAGTTATCTTCATACTCTCATACCGGGAGACCCGGGACTACGCGATCAGTTCCTACAAGTTACATTGGTCCCGTGCGAGGTGTTCGTGCCTCCTACAGGGTCGTTTGGTGGCTGGTTTGAGTTTTCACCCGTTAACGGCCTTTTTTTACGTTTAAGTGTGTTTTTTGCAAATTATCGTCACACTCTTAAATCGGTAGACCCAGGACAACGCGGTCAGTTACTACAAGTGACATTGGTCCCGTGTGAGCTGTTCATGCCTCCTACGGGGTCGTTTGGTTGCTGGTTCGGGTTTTCACCCTTTAACGGCCTGTTTTTAAGTCTGTGTGTGTTTTTTGCAAGTTATCATCATACTCTCATACCGAGAGACCTGGGACTACGCGATCAGTTCCTACAAGTTACATTGGTCCCGTGTGAGGTGTTCGTACCTCCTACGGGGTCGTTTGGTGGCTGGTTCAGGTTTTCACTCTTTAACGGCCTGTTTTTAAGTCTAAGTGTGATTTTTGCAAATTATCATCACACTCTCAAACCGAGAGACCCGGGACTATGCGGTCAGTTCCTTAAAGTTACATTGGTCCCGTGCGAGGTATTCGTGCCTCCTAAGGGGTCGTTTGGTGGTTGGTTCGGGTTATGACCCTTTAAAGGCCTGGGTTTTAAGTCTAAGTGTGATTTTTGCAAATTATCCTCCCACTCTCAAACCGGGAGAGCCGGTACTATGCGGTCTGTTCCTACAAGTTACATTGGTCCCGTGTGAGGTGTTTGTGCCTCCTATGAGTTCGTTTGGTGGCTGGTTTGGGTTTTCACCCTTTAACGGCCTGTTTTTAAATCTAAGTATGTTTTTTGAAATTATCGTCATACACTCAAATCAGGAGACACCAGACTACGCGATCAGTTCCTACAAATTACATTGGTCCCGTACGAGGTGTTCTTGCCTCCTACGGGGTCATTTGGTGGCTGGATTTGGTTTTCACCCTTTAACGACCTGTTTTTAAGTCTAAGCATGATTTTTGCAAATTATTGTCACTCTCAAACCGGGAGACCCGGGTCTACACGATTAGTTCCTACAAGTTACATTGGTCCCGTGCGAGGTGTTCCTGCCTCCTACGGGGTCGTTTGGTGGCTGGTTTGGGTTTTCACCCTTTAACGACCTGTTTTAAGTCTAAGTGTGATTTTGGTAAATTATCATCACACTCTCAAACCGGGAGACCCGGGACTACGCGATCAGTTCCTACAAGTTACATTGGTTCCGTGCGAGGTGTTCGTGCCTCCTACGGGATCGTTTGGTGGCAGGTTTGGGTATTAACCCTTTGACTGCTTATTTTTAAGTCTAAGGGTGATTTTTGTAAATTATCATCATACTCTCAAATCGGAAGACCCAGGACTACGCGGTCAGTTCCTACAAGTTACATTGGTCCCGTGCGAGGTGTTCGTGCCTCCTACGGTATCATTTGGTGGCTGGTTTGGGTTTTCACCCTCTAACGGCCAGTTTTTAAGTCTAAGTGTGTTTTTTGCAAATTATCGTCATACTCTTAAACTGGGAGACCCGAGACTACGAGGTTAGTTCCTATAAGTTACATTGGTCCCGTGCGAGGTGTTCGTGCCTCCTACGGGTAGGGGTGTTCAAAAAAACCGACCGGCCCGAAAACCGAACCGAACCGGCCCGAACCGAACCGAAACCGGCGGTTTTTTTTAGCCCGGTTCGGTTTACGGTTTAAGGAATTAAAAAACCGACCATGTCGGTTCGGTTGGCGGTCTAGCCATGAAAAAAACCGAACCGAACCGAACCGAACCGATATCAATATTTATATTAAAAAAATTATATTTTTATATACAAAATCCATTAACCGGCCTTAAAAACCGGCCAAAACCGAAAACCGCCCAAAAAAAACCGACCAAAACCGAAAACTAACCAAAACCGAACCGAACCGAAACCGAACCGAAACCGACATAAACCGAAACCGACGGTTTTTTTCATTGTCGGTTCGGTTTCGGTCTAACCCTTTCCAAAACCGAACCGATCGGTTCGGTTTGGATTGCGGTCCAAAACCGAACCGAACCGACCCGTGCACACCCCTACCTACGGGATCGTTTGGTGGATGGTTTGGGTTTTAACACTTTAACGGCCTGTTTTTAAGTCTCTGTGTGATTTTTGCAACTTATTGTCACACTCTCAAATCGGGAGATCCGGGACTACGCGGTCAGTTCCTACAAGTTACCTTGATCCCGTGCGAGGTATTTGTGCCTCCCACAGGGTCGTTTGGTGGCTGGTTCGGGTTTTCACCATTTAAAGGCCTGTTTTTAAGTCTAAGTGTGATTTTTGCAAATTATCGTCAAACTCTCAAACCGGGAGACCCGGGACTACACGGTCAGTTTCTACAAGTTACATTGGTCCCGTGTGAGATGTTCGTGCCTCCTACGGGGTCGTTTTGTGGCTGTTTTGGGTTTTCACCCTTTAAAGACTTATTTTTAAGTCTAAGTACATTTTTTGCAAATTATCCTGATACTCTTAAACCGGGAGACCCGAGACTATGCGGTCAGTTTATACAAGTTACATTGGTCCCGTACGAGGTGTTCGTGCCTCCTACGGGGTCGTTTGGTGGCTTGTTTGGGTTTTCACCCTTTAACGGCCTGGTTTTAAGTCTCTGTGTGATTTTTGCAACTTATTATCACACTCTCAAATCGGGAGACCCGGCACTACGCGGTCAGTTCCTACATGTTACATTGGTCCCGTACGAGGTATTCGTGCCTCCCACGGGGTCGTTTGGTGGCTGGTTCGGGTTTTCACCCTTTAATGGCCAGTTTTTAAGACTAAATGTGATTTTCTGTAAATTATCGTCAGAATCTCAAATCGGGAGACCCGAGACTATGCGGTCAGTTCCTACAAGTTACATTGGTCCCGTGCGAGGTGTTCGTGCCTCCTACGGGGTCGTTTGGTGACTGGTTTGGGTTTTCACCCTTTAACGGCATGTTTTTTAGTCTAAGTATGTTTTTTTGCAGATTATCGTCATACTCTTCAACCGGGAGACCCGAGACTACGCGGTCAGTTCCTACAAGTTACATTGGTCCCGTGCGAGATGTTCTACCTCCTACGGGGTCGTTTGGTGGCTGTTTTGGGATTTCACCCTTTAACGACTTGTTTTTAAGTCTAAGTATGTTTTTTGCAAATTATCGTCATACGCTTAAACCGGGAGACCCGAGACTACGAGGTTAGTTCCTATAAGTTACATTGGTCCCGTGCGAGGTGTTCGTGCCTCCTATGGGATCGTTTGGTGGCTGGTTTGGGTTTTCACCCTTTAACGGCCTGTTTTTTAAGTCTCTGTGTGATTTTTGCAACTTATCGTCACACTCTCAAACAGGGAGACCCGGGACTACGCGGTCAGTTCCTACAAGTTACCTTGGTACCGTGCGAGGTATTCGTGCCTCCCACGGGGTCGTTAGGTGGCTGGTTCGGGTTTTCACCCTTTAAAGGCCTGTTTTTAAGTCTAAGTGTGATTTTTGCAAATTATCGTCACACTCTCAAACCGGGATACCCGGGACTACGCGATCAGTTCCTACAAGTTACATTGGTCTTGTGCAAGATGTTCGTGCCTCCTACGGGGTCGTTTGGTGGCTAGTTTGGGTTTTCACCCTTTAACGACATGTTTTTAAGTCTAAGTATGTTTTTTGCAAATTATCATCATACTCTTCAATCGGGAGACCCGAGACTACGCGGTCAGTTCCTAGAAGTTACATTGGTCACGTGCGAGGTGTCCGTGCCTCCTACGGGATCGTTTGGTGGCTGGTTTGGGTTCTCACCCTTAACGGCCTGTTTTTAAGTCTTTGTGTGATTTTTGTAACTTATTGTCACACTCTCAAAACGAGAGATCCGGGACTACGCGATCAGTTCCTACAAGTTACCTTGGTCCCGTGCGAGGTATTTGTGCCTCCCTTGTTGTCGTTTGGTGGCTGGTTCGGGTTTTCACCCTTTAAAGGCCTGTTTTTTAAGTCTAAGTGTGATTTTGTCAAATTATCGTCACACTCTCAAACCGGGAGACCCAGGACTACATAGCAGTTTCTACAAGTTACATTGGTCCCGTGCGAGATGTCCGTGCCTCCTACTGGGTCGTTTTGTGGCTGGTTTGGATTTTCACCCTTAAAAGACTTATTTTTAAGTCTAAGTATGTTTTTTGAAAATTATCGTCATACTCTTAAACCGTGAGACCCGAGACTATGCGGTCAGTTCCTACACGTTACATTGGTCCCGTGCGAGGTGTTCGTGCCTCCCTTGTTGTCGTTTGGTGGCTGGTTTGGGTTTTCACCCTTTAACGGCCTGTTTTTAAGTCTCTGTGTGATTTTTGCAACTTATCGTCACACTCTCAAATCGGGAGACCCGACACTACGCGGTCAGTTCCTACAAGTTACATTGGTCCCGTACGAGGTATTCGTGCCTCCCACGTGGTCGTTTGGTGGCTGGTTCGAGTTTTCACCCTTTGACGGCCTGTTTTTAAGTCTAGGTGCGATTTTTTAAAATTATCATCACACTCTCAAATCGGGATACCCGGGACTACGCGGTCAGTTCCTACAAGTTACATTGGTCCCGTATGACGTGTTCGTGCCTCCTACGGGGCCCTTTTGTGGCTGGTTCGAATTTTCACCCTTTAAAGGCCTATTTTTAAGTCAAAGTGTATTTTGGCAAATTATCTTTAAGCTCTTAATAGGGAGACCCGGGACTACGCGGTCAGTTCCTACAAGTTAAATTGGTCCTGTACGGGATGTTCGTGCCTCCTACGGGGTCGTTTGGTGGCTGGTTTGGGTTTTCACCCTTTAACGACTTGTTTTTAAGTCTAAGTATGTTTTTTGCAAATTATCATCATACACTTCAACCGGCAAACCCAAGACTACGCGGTTTGTTCCTACAAGTAACATTGGTCCCGTGCGAGGTGTTCGTGCTTCCTACGGGATCGTTTGGTGGCTGGTTTGGGTTTTCACCCTTTAACGGCCTGTTTTTAAGTCTCTGTGTGATTTTTGCAACTTATCGTCACACTCTCAAATCGGGAGACCTGGGACTACGCAGTCAGTTCCTACAAGTTACCTTGGTCCCGTGCGAGGTATTTGTGTCTCCCACGGGGTCGTTTGGTGGCTGGTTCGGGTTTTCACCATTTAAAGGCCTGTTTTTAAGTCTAAGTGTGATTTTTGCAAATTATCGTCAAACTCTCAAACCGGGAGACCCGGGACTACACGGTCAGTTTCTACAAGTTACATTGGTCCCGTGCGAGATGTTCGTGCCTCCTACGGGGTCGTTTTGTGGCTGGTTTGGGTTTTCACCCTTTAAAGGCTTATTTTTAAGTCTAAGTACGTTTTTTGCAAATTATCCTCATACTCTTAAACCGGGAGACCCGAGACTATGCGGTCAGTTTCTAGAAGTTACATTGGTCCCGTGCGAGGTGTTCGTGCCTCCTACGGGGTCGTTTGGTGGCTGGTTTGGGTTTTCACCCTTTAACGGCCTGTTTTTAAGTCTCTGTGTGATTTTTCCAACTTATTGTCACACTCTCAAATCGAAAGACCCTGCACTACGCGGTCAGTTCCTACAAGTTACATTGGTCCCGTACGAGGTATTCATGCCTCCCACGGGGTCGTTTGGTGGCTGGTTCGGGTTTTCACCCTTTAACGGCTTGTTTTTAAGTCTAAATGTGATTTTCTGTAAATTATCGTCAGAATCTCAATTCGGGAGACCCGAGACTAGGCGGTCAGTTCTTACAAGTTACATTGGTCCCGTGCGACGTTTTTGTGCCTCCTACGGGGTCGTTTGGTGGTTGGTTTGGGTTTTCACCCTTTAACGGCCTGTTTTTTAGTGTAAGTATGTTTTTTTGCAAATTATCATCATACTCTTCAACTGGGAGACCCGAGACTACGCGGTCAGTTCCTACAAGTTACAATGGTCCCGTGCGAGATGTTCGTGCCTCCTACGGGGTCGTTTGGTGGCTGGTTTGGGTTTTCACCCTTTAACGACTTGTTTTTAAGTCTAAGTATGTTTTTTGCAAATTATCGTCATACTCTTAAACTGGGAGACCCGAGACTACGAAGTTAGTTCCTATAAGTTACGTTGGTCCCGTACGAGGTGTTCGTGCCTCCTATGGGATCGTTTGGTGGCTGGTTTGGGTTTTCACCCTTTAACGGCCTATTTTGAAGTCTCTGTGTGATTTTTTCAACTTATCTTCACACTCTCAAACCGGGAGACCCGGGACTACGCGGTCAGTTCCTACAAGTTACCTTGGTCCCGTTCGAGGTATTCGTGCCTCCCACGAGGTCGTTTGGTGGTTGGTTCGGGTTTTCACCCTTTAAAGGCCCGTTTTTAAGTCTAAGTGTGATTTTTACAAATTATCGTAACACTCTCAAACTGGGATACCCGGGACTACGCGATCAGTTCCTACGAGTTACATTGGTCACGTATTAGGTGTTCGTGCCTCCTACGGGGTCGTTTTGTGGCTGGTTCGGGTTTTCACCCTTTAAAGGCCTATTTTTAAGTCTAAGTGTATTTGTCCAAATTATCGTCAAACTCGCAACCGAGAGACCCGGGACTACGCGGTTAGTTCCTACAAGTTACATTGGTCCTGTGCAAGATGTTCGTGCCTCCCACGGGGTCGTTTAGTGGATAGTTTGGGTATTCACCCTTTAACGACTTATTTTTAATTCTAAGTATGTTTTTTTGCAAATTATCGTCATACTCTTCAATCAGGAGACCTGAGACTACGCGGTCAGTTCCTAGAAGTTACATTGGTCCCGTGCGAGGTGATCGTGCCTCCTACGGGATCGTTTGGTGGCTGGTTTGGGTTTTCACCCTTTAATGGCCTGTTTTTAAGTCTCTGTGTGATTTTCGTAACTTATTGTCACACTCTCAAATCGGGAGATCCGGGACTACGCGGTCAGTTCCTACAAGTTACCTTGGTCCCGTGCGAGGTATTTGTGCCTCCCACGGGGTCGTTTGGTGGCTGGTTCGGGTTTTCACCCTTTAAAGGCCTGTTTTTAAGTCGAAGTGTGATTTTTGCAAATTATCGTCACACTCTCAAACCGGGTGACCCGGGACTACACGGTCAGTTTCTACAAGTTACATTGGTCCCGTGCGAGATGTTCGTGCCTCCTACGGGATCGTTTTGTTTCTCGTTTGGGTTTTCACCCTTAAAAGACTTATTTTTAAGTCTAAGTATATTTTTTGCAAATTATCGTCATACTCTTAGACCGGGAGACCCGAGACTATGCAGTCAGTTCCTACAAGTTACATTGGTCCCGTGCGAGGTGTTCGTGCCTCCTACGTTGTCGTTTGATGGCTGGTTTGGGTTTTCACCCTTTAACGGCCTATTTTTAAGTCTCTGTGTGATTTTTGCAACTTATCGTCACACTCTCAAATCGGGAGACCCGGCGCTATGCGGTCAGTTCCTATAAGTTACATTGGTCCCGTACGAGGTATTCGTGCCTCCCACGGGGTCGTTTGGTGGCTGGTTCGGGTTTTCAACCTTTAACGGCCTGTTTTTAAGTCTAAATGTGATTTTCTATAAATTATCGTCAGAATCTCAAACCGGGAGACCCGAGACTATGCGTTTAGTTCCTACAAGTTACATTGGTCCCGTGCGAGGTGTTCGTGCCTCCTACGGGGTCGTTTGGTGGCTGGTTTGGGTTTTCACCCTTTAATGACCTGTTTTTTAGTTTAAGTATGGTTTTTGCAAATTATCGTCATACTCTTCAACCGGGAGACCTGAGACTACGCGGTCAGTTTCTACAAGTTACATTGGTCCCGTGCGAGATGTTCGTGTATCCTACGGGGTCGTTTGGTGGCTGGTTTGGGTTTTCACCCTTTAACAACTTATTTTTAAGTCTAAGTATGTTTTTTACAAATTTTCGCCATACTCTTAAACCGGGAGACCCGAGACTACGAGGTCAGTTCCTACAAGTTACATTGGTCCCGTACGAGGTGTTCGTGCCTCCTACGGGATCGTTTGGTGGCTGGTTTGGATTTTCACCCTTTAACGGCCTGTTTTTAAGTCTCTGTGTGATTTTTGTAACTTATCGTCACACTCTCAAATCGGGAGACCCGAGACTACGCGGTCAGTTCCTACAAGTTACCTTAGTCCCGTGCAAGGTATTCGTTCCTCCCACGGGGTCGTTTGGTGGCTGGTTCGGGTTTTCACCCTTTAAAGGCCTGTTTTTAAGTCTAAGTGTGATTTTTGCAAATTATCGTCACACTATCAAACCGGGAGACCCGGGACTACGCGGTCAGTTTCTACAAGTTACATTGGTCCCGTGCGAGATGTTCGTGCCTCCTAGGGGGCGTTTTGTGGTTGGTTTGGGTTTTCACTCTTAAACGACTTGTTTTTAAGTCTAAGTATGTTTTTTGTAAATTATCGTCATACTCTTAAACTGGGAGACCCGAGACTATGCGATCAGTTCCTACAAGTTACATTGGTCCCGTGCGAGGTTTTCGTGCCTCCTACGGGGTCGTTTGGTGGCTGGTTTGGGTTTTCACCCTTTAACGGCCTATTTTTTAGTCTCTGTGTGATTTTTGCAACTTATCGTCCCACTCTCAAATCGAGTGACCCGGGACTATGCGGTCAGTTCCTACAAGTTACATTGGTCCCGTACGAGGTATTCGTGCCTCCCACGGGGTCGTTTGGTGGCTGGTTCGGGTTTTCACCCTTTAACGGCCTGTTTTTTAGTCTAAGTGTGATTTTTGCTAATTATCGTCACACTCTCAAATCGGGAGACCCGCGACTATGTGGTCAGTTTCTACAAGTTACATTGGTCCCGTGCAAGGTGTTTTTGCCTCCTACGGGGTCGTTTGGTGGCTGGTTTGGGTTTTCACCCTTTAACGGCCTGTTTTTTAGTCTAATTGTGATTTTTGCAAATTATCGTCATACTTTCAAACCGGGAGACCCGGGGCTACGCGATGAGTTTCGACAAGTTACATTGGTCCCATGCGAGGTGTTCGTGCCTCCTACGGGGTCGTTTGGTCGCTGGTTTGGGTTTTCACCCTTTCACGGCCTGTTTTTAACTCAAAGTGTGATTTTTTCAAATTATCGTCACACTCTCAAATCGGGAGACCCGGGACTACGCGGTCAGTTCCTACAAGTTACATTGATCGCGTGCGAGGTGTTCGTACCTCCTACGGGGTCGTTTGGGGGCTAGTTCGGGTTTTCACCGTTTAACGGCCCGTTTTTAAAGTCTAAGTGTGATTTTTGCCAATTATCGTCATACTCTCAAACCGGGAGACTCGGGACTACGCGGTCAGTTCCTACAAGTTCCATTGGTCCCGTGCCAGGTGTTCGTTACTCCTACGGGGTTGTTTGGCGCCTGGTTCGGGTTTTCACCCTTTAAGTGCCTATTTTTAAGTCTAAGTGTGATTTTTCTAAATTATCGTCACACTCTCAAACCGGGAGACCCAGGACTACGCGATCAGTTTCTATAAGTTACATTGGTCCCGTGCGAGGTGTTCGTGCCTCCTACGGGGTCATTTTGTGGCTGGTTCGGGTTTTCACCCTTTAACGGCCTATTTTTAAGTCTAAGTGTGAGTTTTGCAAATTATCGTCATACTCTCAAACCGGGAGACCCGGGACTACGCGGTCAGTTCCTACAAGTTACATTGGTCCCATGCGAGATGTTCGTGCCTCTTACGGGGTCGTTTGGGGGCTGGTTCTGGTTTTCACCCTTTAACGACCTGATTTTAAGTCTAAGTGTGATTTTGGTAAATTATCGACACACGCTCAAACCGGGAGACCCGGGACTACGCCATAAGTTCCTACAAGTTACATTGGTTCCGTGAGAAGTGTCTGTGCCTCCTACGGGATCGTTTGGTGGCAGGTTTGGGTTTTCACCCTTTAACTGCTTATTTTTAAGTCTAAGGGTGTTTTTTGCAAATTACCATCATACTCTCAAATTTGAAGACCCGGGACTACGGTGCCAGTTCCTACAAGTTACATTGGTCCCGTGGGAGGTGTTCGTGCCTCCTACGGGATCGTTTGGTGGCTGGTTTGGGTTTTCACCCTTTAATGGCCTGTTTTTAAGTCTCTGTGTGATTTTCGTAACTTATTGTCACACTCTCAAATCGGGAGATCCGGGACTACGCGGTCAGTTCCTACAAGTTACCTTGGTCCCGTGCGAGGTATTTGTGCCTCCCACGGGGTCGTTTGGTGGCTAGTTCGGGTTTTCACCCTTTAAAGGCCTGTTTTTAAGTCGAAGTGTGATTTTTGCAAATTATCGTCACACTCTCAAACCGGGTGACCCGGGACTACACGGTCAGTTTCTACAAGTTACATTGGTCCCGTGCGAGATGTTCGTGCCTCCTATGGGATCGTTTTGTGGCTGGTTTGGGTTTTCACCCTTAAAAGACTTATTTGTAAGTCTAAGTATATTTTTTGCAAATTATCGTCATACTCTTAGACCGGGAGACCCGAGACTATGCAGTCAGTTCCTACAAGTTACATTGGTCCCGCGCGAGGTGTTCGTGCCTCCTACGTTGTCGTTTGATGGCTGGTTTGGGTTCTCACCCTTTAACGGCCTATTTTTAAGTCTCTGTGTGATTTTTGCAACTTATCGTCACACTCTCAAATCGGGAGACCCGGCGCTATGCGGTCAGTTCCTACAAGTTACATTGGTCCCGTACGAGGTATTCGTGCCTCCCACGAGGTCGTTTGGTGGCTGGTTCGGGTTTTCACCCTTTAACGGCCTGTTTTTAAGTCTAAATGTGATTTTCTATAAATTATCGTCAGAATCTCAAACCGGGAGACCCGAGACTATGCGTTCAGTTCCTACAAGTTACATTGGTCCCGTGCGAGGTGTTCGTGCCTCCTACGGGGTCGTTTGGTGGCTGGTTTGGGTTTTCACCCTTTAATGACCTGTTTTTTAGTTTAAGTATGGTTTTTGCAAATTATCGTCATACTCTTCAACCGGGAGACCTGAGACTACGCGGTCAGTTTCTACAAGTTACATTGGTCACGTGCGAGATGTTCGTGTATCCTACGGGGTCGTTTGGTGGCTGGTTTGGGTTTTCACCCTTTAACAACTTATTTTTAAGTCTAAGTATGTTTTTTACAAATTTTCGCCATACTCTTAAACCGGGAGACCCGAGACTACGAGGTCAGTTCCTACAAGTTACATTGGTCCCGTACGAGGTGTTCGTGCCTCCTACGGGATCGTTTGGTGGCTGGTTTGGATTTTCACCCTTTAACGGCCTGTTTTTAAGTCTCTGTGTGATTTTTGTAACTTATCGTCACACTCTCAAATCGGGAGACCCGAGACTACGCGGTCAGTTCCTACAAGTTACCTTGGTCCCGTGCAAGGTATTCGTTCCTCCCACGGGGTCGTTTGGTGGCTGGTTCGGGTTTTCACCCTTTAAAGGCCTGTTTTTAAGTCTAAGTGTGATTTTTGCAAATTATCGTCACACTATCAAACCGGGAGACCCGGGACTACGCGGTCAGTTTCTACAAGTTACATTGGTCCCGTGCGAGATGTTCGTGCCTCCTAGGGGGGCGTTTTGTGGTTGGTTTGGGTTTTCACTCTTAAACGACTTGTTTTTAAGTCGAAGTATGTTTTTTGTAAATTATCGTCATACTCTTAAACTGGGAGACCCGAGACTATGCGATCAGTTCCTACAAGTTACATTGGTCCCGTGCGAGGTTTTCGTGCCTCCTACGGGGTCGTTTGGTGGCTGGTTTGGGTTTTCACCCTTTAACGGCCTATTTTTTAGTCTCTGTGTGATTTTTGCAACTTATCGTCCCACTCTCAAATCGAGTGACCCGGGACTATGCGGTCAGTTCCAACAAGTTACATTGGTCCCGTACGAGGTATTCGTGCCTCCCACGGGGTCGTTTGGTGGCTGGTTCGGGTTTTCACCCTTTAACTGTTTGTTTTTTAGTCTAAGTGTGATTTTTGCTAATTATCATCACACTCTCAAATCGGGAGACCCGCGACTATGTGGTCAGTTTCTACAAGTTACATTGGTCCCGTGCGAGGTGTTTTTGCCTCCTACGGGGTCGTTTGGTGGCTGGTTTGGGTTTTCACCCTTTAACGGCCTGTTTTTTAGTCTAATTGTAATTTTGGCAAATTATCGTCATACTTTCAAACCGGGAGACCCGGGTCTACGCGATGAGTTTCGACAAGTTACATTGGTCCCATGCGAGGTGTTCGTGCCTCCTACGGGGTCGTTTGGTCGCTGGTTTGGGTTTTCACCCTTTAACGGCCTGTTTTTAACTCAAAGTGTGATTTTTTCAAATTATCGTCACACTCTCAAATCGGGAGACCCGGGACTACGTGGTCAGTTCCTACAAGTTACATTGATCCCGTGCGAGGTGTTCGTACCTCCTACGGGGTCGTTTGGGGGCTAGTTCGGGTTTTCACCGTTTAACGGCCCGTTTTTAAAGTCTAAGTGTGATTTTTGCCAATTATCGTCATACTCTCAAATCGGGAGACTCGGGACTACGCGGTCAGTTCCTACAAGTTCCATTGGTCCCGTGCCAGGTGTTCGTTACTCCTACGGGGTTGTTTGGTGGCTGGTTCGGGTTTTCACCCTTTAAGTGCCTGTTTTTAAGTCTAAGTGTGATTTTTCTAAATTATCGTCACACTCTCAAACCGGGAGACCCGGGACTACGCGATCAGTTTCTATAAGTTACATTGGTCCCGTGCGAGGTGTTCGTGCCTCCTACGGGGTCATTTTGTGGCTGGTTCGGGTTTTCACCCTTTAACGGCCTATTTTTAGGTCTAAGTGTGAGTTTTGCAAATTATCGTCATACTCTCAAACCGGGAGACCCGGGACTACGCGGTCAGTTCCTACAAGTTACATTGGTCCCATGCGAGATGTTCGTGCCTCTTACGGGGTCGTTTGGGGACTGGTTCCTTTAACGACCTGATTTTAAATCTAAGTGTTGATTTTAGCAAATTATCGTCATACTCTCAAACCGGGAGACCCGAGACTACGCGATCAGTTTCTACAAGTTACATTGGTCCCGTGCGAGGTGTCCGTGCCTCCTACGGGTCCGTTTGGGGGCTGGTTTAGGTTTTCACCCTTTAACAGCTTGTTATTAAGTCTATGTGTTGATTTTTACAAATTATCGTCGTATTCTCAAACCGGGAGACCCGGGACTACGCGGTCAGTTCCTACAAGTTACATTGGTCTCGTGCGAGGTGTCCGTGCCTCTTACTGGGCCTACTATGATAACTAGGTTCCCAAGTGCAAAACCATTATTTAACTAAATGAAAAGTACTTTTTATATGCATAGGACATGGAATTAATATTTCATAATTATGTTCTACGTTACCTTGATGAATTCTTGGTTAAATATAACCTCTGCCTCAAAATGTGGAACTGAATTTCCAACTAGTTGTAGTTCCCCCTCTGCAGAATGATTAGAAAATTCAACATGAGCACCAAAATAACATACCAATAGTATCTACTAAATCAATCAAATGTAACTATACTATCCAAGGAGAAAATCACAACCGATAGATATTGTTTGTCACAAGTGGAATTACTCATCTCCCACACTTTTTCATACTCGATAGATATTCCTTGTGGTTGAGCACTATTTTTTCTGTTTTCAATGAGAGAAAGATGTTTGGGTGGATGAACTATCGGTCAAAACATTGGAGTCCATTCCACATTGTACACTCAGTTGAACAAATGAATTAAAATATTTTCGTTACAATCGATCTTTATTTGGTTCACTTGGCAAGTGTCCCATAGGACTTGTGCATCCTTGAAGATCACTTCCCTACATCAACACATGGAAGTGATTACAATTTAAACTATATAAGTTATTTAATTTCAACATAAATATAAAAAAATCAAAGCAAAAACAATCAAAGCATAAACATACATAATAACAAGATAATCTGATAAACGATTCTTAATACTCACATTACATAAGTAGACAGTCCTTGAAAACGAAATGACTTTTGTATCCAGATTTCCAGTAGAAGTTTTCACTTGAGAGGAATGAACCTTAACGAGTGGGTGGTACCAATACCAGGGCGTCCTTGCTTGACTGGCTTATACGATATCGAAAACTCAGCTAAATAGTGCCCAATCATTGCAGGCTTGATTTCAATCTGATTGAAAGTCTTGCCATTGTAAACACCAACCATGCTTCCAATCATCTTAGGTACAATAATCATATTACGCAGGTGAGTTTTCATAAGTTATGTCTTCTCACCAGGTGGGGCCTCCCATTTCTGATTCAAAAAGACCAGTATAACAAAACATTTTCACAGTATAGTCAGAGCATGAGGAACTGAAAAGGATATTAAGGAACTATAAACTATTACAGAATAAAAGCCAGTTTAAGTGGGAAGTAGTCAATGAAAAGAACCCAAGCACCCTGAGTTTCGCATGAAGACACGTGGTATAGCCTCTCCACCGACCACTATATTTAACAACCCAAGCACCCTGCTCATTTCGAACAAGACCCCCAAAGTTACTAGTCCCAAGTTTCCATTTGAGCTCTCATATGTAATGATCTTTAATTCACATGCGCAAGGGGATTTCCAATTAATAAGTTTATTTCAGCAACTAATTTTAGCATACTCAAAAAAATAACTTATAATTTTATTTCAGCAACATTTAACAACTAATTTCAGCAACAATGGCAATTACAACAACTAATTTCAGCAATAATTACAGCAAAACTAACAAATAAAAACTATTAAACTTTAAAATTATGAACTAAAAATAATTTCAGATTTAATGAAACAATAACAACAAATGAAATTTATTGGGGAAAATTTCACTCACCGACATCCCAGTGACAGCACCACCAGGTATATATATTTTGTGCGATTTCTTCGCTCGTACAGATGGTGGACGATAGACGTTTGTGGATAGATGGTGGATGATAGCCGCTCGTGCAGATGGTCTGTGGATGATGATAGTTCGTGGATGATGAAGGCGCCGGAGAATGTGGACTCTTGGAGAAATCGATAGGCAGCGATGATGAATCGCGGGTAGTGTGGATCGTGGAGGAGGTCGGGTAACGTGGGGTAAGAGAGAGAGAGAGAGAGAGAGAGAGAGAGAGAGAGAGAGAGAGAAAGAGAAAGAGACTTAGGTTAGAATGATTTGGTCCCTCTTGAAATTTCGGTCCCCGCTTGAAATTTTGGGGTGTTGTTTTTTTAATGAAACGTACCCATATTTGGCACGGTTTTAACCTGTCCTAGATTATGCTTAAACCGTGCCAGATTCTGGCATGATTTTAAACTGTGCCAGAATCTCCTTCCTTCAGCATGCCAGATAAGCATTTTTGGTGTAGTGATAAGAGCCAAATTGTCGAGAATTAGCAACAAAAGTACGTCTATTCGGGGTATAAATTGTACAATTTTGGGTGTTTATCATCAAGCTTCCAATAATGAAGCTGAGTATGAAGCCATGATTATGGGACTCAACTTATCTAAATCATTGAATGTAGATCAAGTGGTCATGTTCAGTGATTCGCAATTAGTGGTGAACCAGATGCTAAGTCTTTATGCAGCAAAAGGGGAGTTCATGTTAAGATACTTAACCAAGGCTTTAGAGATTGTAGCCAATTTGGCAACTGTTCAACTGGTTAGAATACCTGAACTGAAGAATGCAAGGGCAGATGCACTTGCTCGTTTATCCTCAACTACTCGCACCGAACTATGGAGAATAATCACCATTAAAGTACTTGCAAGCAGAAGTTTTGATGAAGACCTGATGGTAAATTTTATTGCCTTGGATATGGGACCATCTTGGATGGATCCCATCAGGGCCTATATAGAAGAAGGTATTCTACCAGTCGACCTACTTGCAACTAAAAAGTTGAAGTACAAGGCTGCCAGATATGTTTTGAATAATGGCGTTCTTGACATGAGAAGCTTGATAGTCGGTTTGCAGAGGTGTGTTCATCAAGAAGATGTCAAGGACTTAATAAAGGAAATTCATAAAAGATCTTGTGGAGCTCATGTAGCAGGAAGAACTCTACTACAAAGAATGAATACGCAAGGATACTACTGGATAACAATGTGCACTGATTGTACAGCTTATGGCAAAAAAAGTTACAAGTGTCAACGATTCTCTATTATACGAAGAACTCCTCAGGCTCTGTTAAAACCAATCACCTCACCATGGCTATTTTCTATGTGGGGCATAGATTTAGTTAGGCCTTTGCCAACTACAAGAGAACAATTCAAATATTTGGTGGTAGCCATTGGTTACTTCACAAAGTGGGTGGAAGCTGAACCTCTCATCGATATGGCCTATGAACGGGTCTATCAATTCATTTGGAAGAATGTTATTTGCAGATATGGTCTGCCCCATGCCCCATGCCTTTATCACTGATCATGGTACCCAATTCGACAATGACGAGTTCGCATCGTACTGTCTACAGTCCAACATTCAAAAAGTCCATTATGCTCCAGGTCACCCCCAAAGTAATGGGAAAATAGAGGTAATGAATATAACTCTACTAAATGGGTTGAAGAAGAGATTATATGATGCTAAGGGCAATTGGATCAACGATTTTCACTCAGTGTTATGGGCTTACCGAATAACTCCCCGAACAGCAACTGGGGAAACAACTTACATGTTAGCTTTTGGGAGTGAAGCAATGATACCTGCTGAACTATGATTACCTACACATAGGATGCTCTACTTCAATTCTCCACTGAGTGATTTAATGAGACTCTTGGATTTAGACATGCCCGAAGAAGTCCGGGAAGATGCAACAATTAGAAATGCAGCTTACCAGTAAAGAACTGTCATGTACTATAATAAAAGAGTTAGGAAATGTGATTTAAAGGAAGGTGATTACGTGCTCAAGAAGGTCATTCAAAATCACAATAAGCTAGAGGCCAATTAGCATGGGCCTTATCGCATCACGACAGTTGTCCGACCTGGCACTTATAGAATAGAAACTCTTGAAGATGAAGAATTAAAAATGCATGGAATGCAGAGCACCTACGAAAGTACAACCAGTAATGTAACAACTCATGTACTCAAATTTTTTCAGTATGAACGAAAATGATGACTTCCCCATTCATTTGTTTTATTTTTTCGGAGTACTAGTGATACAAACTACATTCAATAGCTTGCAAATACATTTAAAAGCAACAATCACCAACTAAACGTTAGTCGGCATCAGCAACCACTAATTAAAAATTAATCGGCATCAACAACCACCAACTAAAAGTTGGCCGGCATTAACAACCACCAACTAAAAGTTGGTCGGCATCAACATATACACCAACAATGTTGGTAAAACAATCGAGCAAGGCAAGCCCTGCTTGATTATGGGTGACCCAAGAAGGCATCTAAACTGGGTAAGGAGTTAGGTAAAATATTCATTGCGTGGGAACGAAGGCAATCTAGATAAGATTGTTACAACTAAGCAGGAACATGGGATAAAAATAATTCCATTGCTTAGGAACTTATGGGTGATAAAACTATCACTATAACTAGACAAACACATGGGGCAAAAGTTCCATTGTCTAGGCAATCAAATCAGAAACAGGGCAAACTGCCCATACAAATATATATATTCAATGACTGAAAAGTAACCCATTACTGATATAAGTACAGTACTACTATTGTTGGTCTCATATTATGAACAAAGATTGATAGAATAAACATCATGCAATTATTTTTTTTCCAAGGAAACAAAATTATAAGAAGACGATTTTTCTTCAATTACAACAACAATCACTGAAAAAATATAAATAGTCTATTCTATTGGTTTCTTTCCTTAAGATTTCGATACAAGATCCATTCCAGTTGGAGGGTCATCTAAAGCATAAGGAGAATTGATAAAATTCAAGTCCTGTAGCATTCTGGTGTTGCTTGAACTTGGCCGGTCTTATAAATTAGGAGGTCGAGATATCTCAAATTTTTCATGAATACTGTAATCACCAAGGTATTTGGAAATCAAACTGTGAGGAATGGAGTTAAATGGAATCCAATTAACATTTAGTTGAAAAGGAGGTACTGGCAGATCAAGTAGTCCAGGATCGTACCAGTCCCACAAACTCTTTGGGATGCTTGTGAAACTGGTAAGTTAATCGTTCAACATGTTGATGAAGCCTTTTCAGCACACTTTCTTTATTCTGCAACGCAGAACTCTGATTGGATAATTTTTCTAGAGTTTGAATCTTCTGGGACATCTCTACTAGAGCTTGATTTTTTAGTTTCAGTTTAGCGGCTTGATTTTCTAAGACTTGCTGAGTTCTAGTCTCTTTAATACTACTCCGACCAGATCTTGTTCTACCCCGAGAAGTAAATGCAGGTATAACTCTTTTTAAAATTTCCAACTCTTCCCTTAATGAAGCATTTTCACTCTCCAAAAAGGAAAAACCTTCATCAGCAATCGGGATTAGAGCTCCAGAGGAAGAAGAAAATTTTAGTTGCCTCAGTTCTTCTCTTAAAGCAATATTTTCTTCCTCCAACAGTTTGACAATGTTTCTATGCTCCTCAATTTCAATTCTCAGCACACTCCCTTTTTTATTATGGGAAGAGATAAATTTGTCATAACCCTAATCAACACTCAATTGTTGGTACTTCTTCTCAAAACCTTCATGAAGAATAGTTGTGGCTTCTTTGTGTTGAAGTTTAAGTCTTCGATCATTCCTCGAAGATCTTTAATCATTTCGTAGTACGCTACGTTAGTCGCTATCAAGTAAACATTTCAAATACTGATAAGCCTCAATTGCTCGTTCAGAGGCATCAGGACCAAGAATGTTGCTTATTGGTGCCTCAGTAAAATCTGCACGACCATCTTTGAAGTAATCTGTACATTTCTTCATCAACTCTGTATCATGAGCTGACAATAGTTCCATCTTGGCAATAAACTAGCAAGGAAAAGTAAAAACAGAATAATAACAACACAACTGTATTGAACAGTAGAGGAGAAATTCAGATAAATAACAAGTCAATTTTATTGATCATAATGAATTAGAGTAAAACTAGAGGTACAAAACGAAGAAACAATAGGGTAAAATAAAAAAATTACCAAGCAATATTACACCTTATCCTTATCCCCCACTACATCCTCGGCTGATTTTGAGGAAGGAGTTGGTTGCTAAAGTTATTCGGAAGGCATATGATGTTGCTCAAAAGAAGTAGTTGTCTACTGAGCTTGCTCGAAAAATTGAGGGATAGTAGTAGAAGGTGTTTGTTCTACCATCATGAAAGAAGATTCATTATATCCAACTTTACCTTCTTCTTCTTCTTCTTTAATGGTAGGAGGAGGATCGTGGACATGTTTCTGAAATAATTTAGAGTCTTCAGCAACGTTCAACTCTTTCAACGCTGCCACCCATCCATACCTGAAGAATTTCAAACTTGCATACTCAATTTTAATAGAGGCAGTAATTAGAGCTTTGTTCCACCCATTGACCCAGCCAGAGCTAAATGACTTCTTCACAGCAGACCTTATTTTCATCCTCTCTAAGGAAGAATTTTTCCTAAGTAGATCTTTAATAGATTTTACTTTATGTTCAAGATCTTTCTTACACCGTTCAGCCTCTTCAAGCTTGCCCTTAGCTTCCTCCTTGCTGGTAATGGCAACTTTCAATTTCTCATATGTATCCTTGGAAGCATGCATAACTTTTTGTCGAGCTAGATCGGCCTCTTTTGTAGCATCCATAGCTTTTTATTGAGCTGTCTCAACAGCTTTGATTTTATTCTCCCAAGAAGTTTTATCTTCTTCACATTTCTACTAGAAGTCCACCAAAGATTTTGATAACCCGATAAGGGCTTCTTCAACTTCACTAGAAGAGAAAACAGCTTTGATAGCTTCATCCTTTTCTAAGATACAAGACAAGGAGAAATACAAGTTAGAATATGAAAATTGGAAGTAGAACTGAAAAGACAAGGTATAATAACACTTACCGATGCAAGGTGTTGGGCTGCCAAATCGAAGCCCTTCCCTTGAGGAGTAGAGGTCTCACTAGCTCTGTGATAATGAAGAGTTCCAGACCAGATCAATTTCCTCCCCAAACTAGGAGTAATGAATTCTGGAGGACTGGCCTTCAAGGAAGGTATTTCAACCCCAGCAGGTTGAGCAGCAACATCAACAGTCTTCTCAGCAAGATCCCTTCTCAATCTTCTCAAAGGTGCAACCTCTTTAATCAAAGGTGTTGCTTCTTTTTTAACAACAGGGGGATTCTTGATAACCTCCTTAACAGGCATAATTTCCCTACCAGATGGAAAAGCATCCTTTTTCTTAGTCCCTTCAGCTGGGACATCTTCTTTGTTCTTTTTTGCCCCATTAGCACCAGGGATAATATTGGCAAAGAGATCAGGCATTCTCCTCTTCTTCGTCATCATATCAGTAAGAGAAGTACCCAAATCAGAGGAAGATTCTTCAATAACTAAAGAAGATATTGGATCTTACTCAAGATCAATCACCAAAGAAGGAGGAGCAGTAGGCCAAGTAATAAACGAGGAAGCAATGTTCTTATATTTCAATAAATAGGAAGCAGATCCCACGTACAATATCGAAATATTGGAAAAACTCCAAACACAGGGGATTAGGCGGGAAAGAAAAATCACATTCTGCTACAAAAATAGAGGGAAACCAGTGTCCTTCAACTAAAGAAAATAAATAAGAAGGACAGACAAGTTCCTCCAAATCAACCCAAGAAGGAATCCCAAAATCATCTCTAAACTTATCTAATGACTCGATAAGGTAAACCATGATGGTTTAATAAAAGAAAGAACAAGGAAGTAAGAAATTATTACATAAGATTAAGGAATCAGCTAAGGCAGATGACAGAAAGAATGTTCGAAGAAAAATGAGAAAACAAGGACTTTGGAAATAAGATGGCAAAAAGTAGAAGGAAATCGGATTTTGCCTCCTTTATATATGCCGCCTTGGAAAATAAGAAAAGTAATGATCAAAGATGACGACGGTTTCACTCTCGACGGCTAATCAACGCAAATACCCAAGCGGTCATCATAATTCAAAATATTTACAAATTTACCATTTCGTGCTCAAAACTGTTACGCAAAATGGAAAATTTTTACAAGTGCTGAAGGTCTGTAATTAATCAAGACAAGAAAAATATGCCCGAGCTACTTTTTAGGTAAAATGTTTCACACTCTCACATCCAACCTCAACTGTGAAACATTGGGGTCTTCTGTTGATGTAAAAATTAGTCAGCTGACGTGGACCAATTATATGGAGACACGTATCATCCAACATGGCTCAAGGTCAAGTACAAATTACTCAGAGTACCGAGCTACTTAGAATATTGGGCTACTCAGCGTACCGAGCAACTTACTGGGAAGACCAAACGACCAGACAAATTCAATGTTTATTGTATTTCATTCATTCCTTACCATGTACAAATGCATATGCCTATTCGATAAAGACATACTATATATTCATATTAACAGCCCAATGGCTATAAATACATTGTAACACCCTCTCAGCAGGGTAAGCGAAGTAAGCAAGCAGAATCTTGATCAAATCAAGATACCTAGTAATACAAAACAGTGGATGTAGGCCATTTCTTTGAGGCTGAACCACTTTAAAAATCTCTTGTCTTATTTCATATTTATCTGTAATTAATTAATTAGGTCAAGTCTAATTTTTTACATCAACAATTAGTTTTGAATTAAGAATTAGCAAATAGAGTTTAGGGTATTTTCCCACTAAATTAGTTTTAAAAAAAGGGGGCAAATTTTCCACTACTTAAGGTTTAAGAATTAAAATTTTTTAATTAGTTAAAATACGCACATAAAAATACATTCACACACACACACACTCTCTCTCTCTCTCTCTCTCTCTCTATATATATATATATATATATATATATATATATATATATATATATATATATATACATATATATATATATATATATATACTAGGGTATGCTCGTGCCTGAAGGCACGTTGATAATCGCAAAATGGCAAAAAAATTCAAATTACGTAATTGTAAAAAGGAAAAATTTTGTTCCCCAACAAAAGAAAATGTAGTTTTCAAAAAATTGGTCATAATCTCCATTATTTATAGGACTATCCACCCCGCTTAACCAATACCAAATAGTCCAACAACATTCAAATAGTCTAAATTCATCAAATAAATTCGCATTGTGAATCAAATTAACAAAGTGTCAATTTTAAAAAAAAAAACAGTCTCCTTTATTTATTAGACTATCCACCCTACTCAAGGGGTAACAACCAATCGTACAATGTTCAAAAAGTCCAAATAGTTCAAGCGAAAAGATCATGTAACGAACTGTTTATTGGACTATATCATATGAATATAATCTCTCAGGACGAACAAAAAAACCTACCCATAAAACAATAGAAAGCAAATGACTCGGGCCTTGCAACCAACTATATGAATTTAATGTTGGGCGCATTGCACACTCTGAGCTCCATTGCCATTCACGTCATCAACATAATCATAGGATTCCTGAGCCAGAGAATGCTTCCTTCTCATCTTTATCCCGATCAAATAACCTGCAATATTAAGACCATAAGGTGCGAAGAAAAATAAATATTGTTTTTAAGACCACTTCTTAATATCAACATGAATGAATTTAAAAATCGTTCATGTCCCTCTTGAAACACGTAGAAAACAACATAGTGGGAGCAAGTGAACCTATTGCCATTGAATTCCACATCCATGAGGCCCATCTTGAATAAAATTCCAATTTATAGTATTTACAGGAAGTGTTTTTCCAAGAGACAACTAAGTATTAATATATTCAATATTGCCAACACTATCACCTTCAGCTCATTGTTTGAAAGACAACTTAGCTAGAATTAGATTAAGCTGAGTCTCATCGGGTGGAATATACTATGTAACAGTGAAGAAATTCCACAAACATATCATACTTGAACCTACAGCTAAATCTAAACCAAGAGTAAGCACCAATGCTAATGATTAATGCCAGTGTTGGCATGATCGGATGTGACCTGATGGATGGACTGCTGTCACCACTGGAGATGGAAAACGCGGTGCTCAGTTTCATCTAGACATGCATCACAGGAGGGACCCCTGACAAATTCTCATTTAGAAGTATTTAAAATAGATTTCCAAAATAGAAGCATAAAAAACTCAACTTAATCAATGTAAATAAGACGTGCAAAACTCACTGGAAAAAAAAGACGGGGATGGTTAACTGAACTCGAGGGACGTATTTGAATAGCTGCAGAAGCCGATCCACATACACACCTGAACATCGTTTCCCAATAACTGCAGCTATTCATATGCAATATATGACGTGAAATTAAACAAATGTAATCAAACCATCCTAGTAAGGGTGAAAAAATTGGCACCACTTTGAATGAATAGGCCTTCAGAAGATGTTGTGGAGGTTATGGTTATCCGTTTGTGTATCTTCTAGTGGCAAAAACAATCTACACATAAGAAAAAAAAAGGGAAAATAGAGTTTTACCTAGTATATGTACTAGTCAAACAAAGAAGCATAATTAATTAGATTGTCACTAAGGGAGGTTTAAGAGGGACCTACACAGGCCCTCGATGTACTATTGCTGCATTTATTTAGAACTTGTTCATGACTTATGCAGGCCCTCGATCTACTGATCAATATGCTGATTTGCTACATTTATTTAGAACTTGTTCATAACAGCCAGCTATTTCAGAATGACATAACAGGCCATTAGTTTATCCATCTCATCGGATCAAACACAGTCTACCAAGGCAAAAATATAATATAATCATACATATCACTCAGGCACTAAGCATGAGGAACACTTTACATAACCCAAACTGAATCGAACAGAGTATTAATCTCTTAAACCCAAACTGAATCGAATCATGTATATAAGTATATCAATATCATCAGGTAAAATTATGTGTTTGTTATATGAATCAAAACATGGTATATGTAAGTAAATGACTATAAAATAAATTCGTAACTATAGTTGATATATGTAGGAAAACTGAAATAGAAAAATAAACTTAATTTAACATTAAAAAGAAAAAAAAATGTGATGAATCTCTCTTGCATGAAGAAGTTACAATTCCAGTAATATCTACTTTTGTGAAATGATTACATTGATCACCCCATATCTTAGTCTGAATAAAACTACTTTATGTGGTTATAAAACACAAACACATAATTTAATCAATTATCATCAAAATATATACCCAAATAACTCAAACAAAACATTATACATGTATAAACATAACACCATATAGATAGAGAAGACAATGACCAAATTTTAACATGTAAAACAGTTTGAATCAATATTTAGACACTAAGGACATCAATAGCAAAATGATGGCACACATTAACTATTTAAAACATAACACTGAAAGTTGGGGAACATAATACTAAGGAAAGATGGGTAGCATGTCTTTTTAATATTGTATACATGATACTAAGAAAAGTTGGGCGGCATGATAATCCATCCAGAGAAAAAAATTAAATAAACAAAATTAGATAAACTGAATCAAAATATTCGTACGGGCATTTATCCAAACACTTAAAATGCAACTAAAAATGTTAAATATTCAACTTTGGGCAGTCAGCAACTGTAAGCCATAAAGGAAAACTTCCTTTAAGAACTTTCTTCATCAAATCACCCTATGAAAAAAGAAATGAACTTTCAATAAAATTAGAAATTTATGGATGAATTGGTATAGAATTCAATTTCGAATGCAATCAATAGATGGGCCATCAACACAACCGACTGCATAATGAAGAGCAGTGTTCTTATTCTTATCCAAAGTATCCACCTTTGTTCCAGCCTCGAGAAGGATCTGAGCTCATTTCACCTCGCCATATCCGCATGAAAAATGCAATGATGTCCTTTCCTCTGAATTACAGTGGAAAATCCTCCAGTAAGTACATGTACCAATATTTATAAATACTATACGAGAGAGAGAGAAGGGGGGGGAGAGAGAGAATGAGTTTGATAAGAAATAATAAATCAAAATAAATTACTACATCTATAATTTTAACCAACTAAATACTACATGTTATATGTATTTATGGTTGCACTCATTGCTTTGGCATTTGGATAAATCCTACACCCTTAGCAGATAATAGACATGTGTTGGACTTAGCTTATCATGTACTTCATTTCTCTAGTTTAGATAACTGAATTTCTTTAGTGGTTAATCAACCTAACCAAAAATTTAAAGTTTAAATAACTGACACGTAGATACCAAACCGAAAAATAATTAAGATTTCTACACATACATGACTTCCAATAAGAGTCACTATAGGAAGGAAAGATGATATGCAATCAAAATAGTACACAAAACCAATGAATTGAGATATTACAGCAATTGGGGTTGGTTACATTACATCTCATGTAATGTAAGTAGTGTTGGAATATGCCCAGTTATAGAAATATCACATGTAAATTTAACTAATGCAAATAATGCAAATAATGCATGCAAACAGATTTCAATAAAGGGACTGAAAAAATTATGGGTCAAAATGCAGGGAACAAACTCACATTTCCCTAAAAGCACAACATAAACATCATATAAATGGTTGTCAAAAGGCTCATCCAAAAATTTTGTTCCAAAAATAATATATTTAGGACAAACCAAAATAAGAATTCAAACTCCCCTGCACACAATAATAATACCATTATAAGTTATAACTGAACATAATCATTAGCACACAATACATCACTTTGTATCTACTATCAAAACAGAGTGGCGAATAAATATCGTATGTATATACCTAAAATCAATTTAAATAAATATGAAATCAACGAAACCTTACCAGTTGAACCTTAACCTTTGTCACATATGTTTCTTGAAGTGATTCTACGCTCAGCAAAACAAAAACTTCTGAAATCTTCTATTAAGAGAACAAAAACTTAAGAAATTAGCATGTTTGAAGAGTAGAAGACCTAAGTAAACTGTAATCCACAGTAAGTGGCCTTGTTCATGGGACTGGTGAGTTAAATAAAACTTAAGAATTTAGCATTTTTGAAGAGTAGTCATGGGACTGGTGAGTTAATTGGGTGCTTCCTTATTCAGTTCATCAGATTCTGCATTTGGGATGGACGTGTTTAAGAGGATGCTCCATAATTAATGGACAATCTGACAAATTCAGTGGGATTTTTCATCCAACTCTTGGTTTGTGTGTGGTATGTGGAGTTAGTGTCTGTAGTGCGCATCATGTTGGTTGAAGAAAGACCAATTTACCTTGAAAACGCAACAGTTACTAATATCACAATTGATGAAAAGAAGAAGATAATACATCTACACATTTTTAAATCCAAGCCTCGAGAAACATTGTAGCTGGAGATGGCGTGCGAGAATCAATGTTTGTGGGTTCAATAAGCGAAGGTAACTTAACTTGTAAAAGAAAGAAAGTATGAACATATGTTAGACTAATGTACTCGTTGATATATCATAAGAAGTAAAAAAGAAAGTATGTATAAGAAATCTGAGTTACTATCATTTATTCAAAACATCATCTATTTATAAAAAATAATAAAAAAGAAAAAGAAAGAGGTACCTATTTTTAGTTGGACGTACCAATTGGTGGGATTGATTGTGGACATTATCTGAATGCAATTCTTTATCCACCTTATGCAAAGTTTCATGTACCATTCCAGCAACAGGAAATACAGGAACTATGGAGACACTAGAAGTATGTTGCAAGTTAAGCAATGATGCAACGCAACAACGTAATGCACCATCAGAGTTATTCACGCGATATGTACCTACACAATAATGATTTCCACTCAATTGAGAAACCCAAATACTCTTCAGTAACAAAAACATGATATATTAGAAATCAAAACACATTTGCAAGAAACCAAACCACATTATGCTCCACGCCCTTTATTAACAATCTGAAAGAAAAAGTTCAAGATCCTATTCATACTCGGTAAACAGCACAGGAATTTCCGCAAAGCCAATAACTTTGGAATTTTACTTTTAAACCATGAATTACTATCAGTAGAAGACTTTTGGAAAATAATATATAAGAAAAACTGAAAAGTGGGTGAATGCGACCCCACTCAAGGTTCAAGAGTCTATACCACATAACAACTGCAGTTGAGCTCAATTGGGCTGAAACCGGCAAAACATACGGATTTAATATATAGAACTAATTCCAGATTTAGATCAAACCAAAAACCTAAATATAAAAAAACATTAAAACCTTAGATTCTGAATCCAATTGAATCGATTCCATTGAAACCACCCAAAATGGGGGGGGGGGGGGGAAGCCCTAATTTTAAACCCAATTTGATTTGAAACCAAGAAAATCTCGACTTGAAACCTATTTTGAAACCAACAAAATCTCCACTTGAAACCTAAACCTAAACCACACAAATATATAAATATATATGAAAAAATTAATCGAAAAAAGCCCTAATCGAAGGATGTACCTATCTGCAAATGAAAGCACCACTATAAACATATGATATATAAACATATGATAGATGGAGATCGGACGCATGAGAAATGGGGTGAAGTAGAGGGAGGTGGCGTGGAGCTGAGGGTGATGCATAGAAGAGGGAGGAGGCGTGGAGTTGAGGGCGGTAGTGGTGTGGAGTTGAGGGTGTCAGCGGCTAGGGTTTTTTTGGGGTGGGATTGTGTTGAATGGGGAATAGAGAATTGAGAGGAAAAGAATGAGGAGACGGGTTGTCTTTGGGGAGGTTTAGCGGCTATTTCCAATTTTTCCATGTCATAATGACATGGCATATTCTAAGAACATTAGATCGCTCATAAGAATAAATTCCAACATTTGGATTGTTTTACTATTCAAACACACCTCTCCCATATTATATAGATATATATATGTGTGTGTATATATGCACACACATATACAAACAATAATACACACACATACACAGACTAATACACACATATACACACACACTAATACAAACAGGAGAGAGAGAGAGAGAGAGAGCATATTACCTGAGAGAGTGAGAGAGAGGAACGTTGGAGCGAATGAATGAATGCTGGAAAGAGAGAGACAGGAGCACCAGAGGTGGAAAATAGTTGAAGGGTTTGGGGGTTTATAAATAAAGAGGCTGGTCACGGCTCATGACCGTGACTACATTCCGCGAGTCTTTTTTTTTCATGTCATCATCAGTGGCTGATCACAACCCATGATTGTGACCCACTATCGTGACCAATTTAAAATTATCACGACCCACATACGTAATAATAATTAGAGGGAATTTTGGCTACAGTTATGGGCATGGTCACGATCAATGACTGTGATCCAACCTGGTCACGCTCATAATGGTCATGTACTGGTCACGAACCCTAGTCGTGATCCAACCTGGTCACGGTCTAGGGCCGTGACCAGCCCCAGTTTAGGTCACAAAAAATTATTGTCCTGGAACTGGTCATGTGTACTTTTATGCTGGTCACAACTTTGGGCCATGACTAGCTGGTCACGGTCTTGATCCGTAACTAGATTTCCTGACCATCCGCCTATATTGGTGTAGTGTAATAAATCGTTTGGTTGACAAGAGACTTGTTATTCAATGCAGGTAAAAAGAGAGAGGTGGAAACTTATAAGTCATCGAAGAGCCTCTTCGAGATGATCCACATAAACAATATGAAAGTTTTTGGGCACTGATTTATGCCCAAGATGATCTACTTCCAATAGTTGATGGTTCTACCAAGAGAAGGGTTTGATCTCAACACTACCACTACTATGGCAACATTTTTGACTAATTATCACATTAAAAATAATTTGTTTTGTTCTTAATCAGTTCATAATGTCATGCATATTAATTTAATACCATGGTAAAATTCAATCCTTTGTGTCTATATTGTTTATTGTCAAACAGGTTAGCCTGAAAGTCTTGAGGAGGAATAAATTATTATTTCTTATATCAGGGCTAGACATCTCATGTGATGAGATTTTAATCCTGGAAGATATTTACAGAGAGTCTCGACTTCACGCGAAGTGATTGAAGAATCTGTACGAGGTTGTGTAAATGCTAATTATGGACCCCTCGATCCATTGGAACGAATCGATGAACGTGCACCTAGAGGACCTTAAGTCCACAATGCCCTGGTACTCGGTGCACGACCCTTCACTAATCCAACCAGCAGCCATTAAGTTTGTGAACGTAAAGTGGAACTTTAAAAATAAGACTACCCTGTTGGTAATGGACCCGCAGAGGAGGGAATTAAGCCCCAATGCTATCCACGTGACGTGGATATGGGGAAACAGTGCTTTCCCTTTCACTAGTTTAAGAGAAAAAGCTTTGTGGAAGGAATAGACACGAAGGTTTGAGTTATTGGCCAGTGGTATGGACCCAACAATTATCAATTGGGTGAGTTTATTATCCTATACATCCAGCTGATAAATTCACTATGTCTTCACAAATTTTATTTCAAAATTTCCATAGTCTAGTAGGGAATCGTTACAGAGTTTAGGGACATAATTTAACTCACAAAAATGAGTTATATCTGCATTATTTGAACAAGGCATTAGGCAAACATTTTTGGTTTAGGAGTATGCACCTGATGATGATTATATGGCTGCCATCATTAATTTGAGAAAGCGTGTTCTTCATTATTTACTAATGGTATGCTAAAAATACTATCTAGGTTATTTACTTAGTCCTTAGTATACCTCGAAATTTCTCTAATTAAAAGAATAAGTATAACTAGAAATTTTAAAAATGTTCTTTCAACCAGATATTACTTCTTAATTACTTGTATGTGATTAATGTAATTCTACCCATTACGTTAGAAAAGAAGCTGCTGGTGCATTGTGGAATTTATCATTTGATGACATAAATAGAGAATCAATTGCAGGAGCTGGTGGTGTTGAAGCCTTGGTATGACATTCTTCTCCTTGAGCATAAACTTTTTGTTTGTTGTGTTCCAATTACCATCTGATTTAATTTCTTGCATTAAAGGTGTTCATGGGGGATTGCTTAATAGAATAGAAGTATTAAAGTATTTTTTAATCTCTATAAAACACTCATAATAATTTGGAACAACTTTTTGATCAGTTCATTAGGTGTTTTTTAGTTCATTAGGTATATTGGACGGTATTTGTAATATATTTAGATGAATTTGAGTTTGTATTGAATAGTTGATGAAGCTGAATGTAAAAACGATGGAATTTATACACAACTCATTGATCATTAGGATCTCCTATTATCGAAAACTAATTTGTGATGAAATAGTGCTGCTACCATGCTTGCTAATTTCATCTTTTTTTTAGTTTGAATATATCTCGAATGTAATAATTTATCACCCTATCTTTGTTTGATTCTATTAATAATTTACTCATTTCTTGGTTATGTGATTCCATTTCAATTACTATCAACAGACGTTAGTATTTAGAGTGGTGTTTATCTTCATAACGCTTGAAATCAAATTATCATTTTTTGGATTCTTACTATTATGATATTGTTTGTATCACCTCAAAATTTATTATCCTTTTGTTTTGGTTCTATAATAGGTTGGATGTCTTCAGTTTAGAAACTATTTGTACGTAAATTATTTGTAATACCCCGTATTTTTGGCTATATTTATTTTGGGATTAATTAATTAAATGCGTACTAATTGGAAATTAATCCGGATTATAAATACTAATGAGATGCGAATTGGTATTTGATTAGGTGCATATATGATTATATATGTATTTGGTATTATAAAATTTGTCGTGAGATTTATATACGGCATTTTAGAAATTTTGTTGAGACGCGTGGGACCGCCGCGTCACGGTATAATATTTTGTTAATAAAAGTGAATTTAAAATATATAATCCGTATGGTCGTTTTGAGTGCGCCAACGCGTCCGGAAGGGTCGAGATAGTCAGAAAACACTAGCCGGGGGTATAGTTTGGGTCCCGGGGTATTTTTAGGCCATACCGGTAACTTAAAGGGTATTTTAGTAATTTGGTATTTTTGGGTAATTAAAAGTGACGGAAATTGAGAGTTGTAATCTGATAAGGAATTGACCCAACCAACCCTTATTAAACCAACAAGCTACGGAGGTTTATTAAATTAGGTTTTCATAAGTTCCCCCAAAGCAAACCCTAGCCACCATAGCTTTTTGGAGAAGAAAGCTTGGAGAAGGAGAGAGAGAGAGGAATTCTGCAGAAATTCTATACCGAATCTACACCAAACTCAGAGACAACCAAGGCAAGTGACTTTATTCCATTTAATTTTTGAGAATGTTTCCTCCATGTTAGAAAATTCGAATTTATGGTTTGTTCTTGAAGAAAATATGAAAACCCATGTAGTTTAGATCATAGGAATTGAGAAATTGTGAAGAGGAATGCATGTAGTATGTTAGGTAGATGATTTCCCTTATAATAATTGTGATTTTAAGGAATTAAAACAAAATAAATTCTGGGATTTGATGATGATATAAACCTAGGGTTCATGTTCTAGAGAAATTGGGAAAAGTGTAGAGATTTGTAAATTTGGTTGATGTTATGATGATTTAATCCTTGAAAACATGTTAGGAGATGATGTAAATATGTTTAGGATGAATTAGAGACCCTAAAACGTTATTTGGATGAACATTGGAAGAGATTAGAATTGATAAAAATGGTGAAAAACGATTTTTGGAAAAATCTGGGCCGAAACTGGTGGCTCGTTAGAAGCAGCCCCCAGGTCGTTCGAACGAACTCGTTCGAACGAGCTTCTAACGAGTTGACCAGTCGTTACTAACGAGTAGGGATTTCGTTCGATATCTCGTTCGAACGAGATATCGTTAGAAGGGACAGTTCGTTCGAACGAACAGGGATCTCGTTCGAACGAGACTTCTAACGACCTAACAGTCCAAACTCGTTCGAAGTCTCGTTCGAACGAGACTTCTAACGAGCTGGCAGTTTGGACCCTTTTGGACTATTTTGACTTTTGGAGTTCCGTAAACTTGTTCGAGGATATAGTTAACCTTCGTAGTGATAATATTGGGACAATTGGGTATTTATGAGAAGGAATCTACATACGAGAGTGTTATTACATGGACGGTTTGGGTTGAGACGTGAGTGTCTACTACGACGTGAGATAATTATGGCGCGTATAATTACAAACCAGAATAGTATGAATTGTGTTAATGATAGTTAGTATGAATTACTACGATTAAAATACGGTACTACTAAGACGTGTGTTTACTTAGTATTGGTATATGGATTGTGTGTATGACATACCTACCATACTTGCTATCACGGGAGGTTGCGTTCGCTTAGGACCCTCTATTCCTTGTGTGCCTACGGGGGGGATATAGACTGGTACCTCGATGAACATAGGTCATAGAAAGACTTATTGTGATATTAATAAGTCCGCTGACCGTGGGAGCGTAGGTATGTGCGTGACCCACGTGATGGTGACTGTGTTCGCCTCCACTATTTGTGATTTGTGTTATCTGGACTATTCCTGAGAGATTCGGAATATGTGATCCTTATGTACGTGATGTACCGGGATGGATAACAGAGTATGTGTGCACTACAGCTTAGATTGCGGGGTGCTTGTATTGTATATTTATGATATGAATAATATACATTATATTATGGGAATCCTCATGTTAATGTTGTAAAAATATTATGGTATTGTTTCGAGATATATAATGAGTTAACTGATCTATATCAATGGCATATTTAGTAACTGAGTTTACGGTGAACCTCTATTTAATTACGAGCGTTGTTATGATAAATGGAACCGAGTAATATGGGTAGCACCTTTGGGCAGTCTAGCTAGTTATGTTGTCAGTTAGCTAGTAGTATGGGTCGATATAGATGGGTACTTACGTTAGGAGTGCACAGTTAGACGAGAGGTGAGAATATCATGCGAGTGTACGTCCTAACATGTACTTTGCATTTAATGTTTTAAATGTTTTTAAAGCACTTGCAGGTTTTTAAAATATAACTCCACATTCGGGCTCTGACCCGTTTGCTTTTCAAATCTCTTTTTCTTTGTAAAACCATTTTAGGTGCCCAGCCACAAGGACACCAAGCATAGGATACTCATTCAGGTGACGAGCTGTAGCTGCTTGTGGAAGCTACAGGGATTTGCATGTAGACGCTTCTATCTTTTGGATTCCAGAGTCACTATCTATCAGTTGTAGGGCATGTCGCCCATTTCTATTTAGAGCATCTTTTATATTTGAGTTTTCAGACTTTAGCATATTTTATTTCAGTTTCGGTTATTCATTTCTGTTATGGGATTGTAGTGAGGAGTTTTTTCCTCCAGACTTTATTTACTCTATTATGATGGTTATTCAGTTTACTTCAGTATGGTGAATGGTGTTATTTATTTCTTCATTACATTTGTTGCATGTTAATCGGATTTAAAAATTAAAATTTGGCAACTTGATTTTTAAATACTAGGTGGTTAGTAATAATAAAATGTTTTCGACAGTGATGCTATTAACTGAGCCAACTTGGCATTTTGAATTAATTTTATAAAGGAGTAGCTACCCGGTATTTAATTAGTCGGGGTGTCACAGGTGGTATCAGAGCATCAGGTTCTAGTGTCCTTTAGGATCTGTACGGCTATTATGTTTCCGCTACGTTTTCTTTGATATAGAGCCCTATATTTTAGGACTGTTGTACTCTTTTTGTGTATGCTTCGTTCTTCAGCTATTTTAAGTTTATAAACCGTGAACTTATAAACTTTGTTCTTATTTCAGATGCCTCCACGACGTGCACGACGAGTTCCCAGGAATGCAACGCCTGAACCCTAGCCCGCTCCAGTTCAGGGCATGTTGAACGCCGCTGAGGTTGCAGCTATAGTAGCTCAAGCGGTGTATGCCGCGATTGCCGTTATTCAGCAGGCACCACCACAAGCGCCGGTTGCCGCGCCAGTACAGGTTAATGCATTCCCGTCTGCTTGGGAGCGTGTACGTGACGCTTTTCAGAAAGCGCATCCGCCAGAGTTTGCAGGTAGCTCAGACGTGGTAGTCTCGAGCCAATGGAGGAAGGACATACAGAGGCATTTGAGGATGCATGAGTGCACTGACATTCAGAAACAGGTGCTAGCTACTTTCAAGCTAGTGGGATCTGCATTACAGTGGTGGGAGTCTATTACCACCGCGGAGGAGAGGGATACCCTCACGATTCAGGAGTTCTGGGTGCGGTTCGACCGCAAGTACTTTCCGTCCGCAGTTCATACCGAGATGAGGAGGAAGCTGATGAGTTTGAAGCAGGAGGGCAAGACAGTGGCCGAGTATGAGGCCGAGTTCACTAACCTGTTGAATGTCGTACCAGACGAGATTCCACCAGAGAAGAAGAAGATAGAGAAGTTCACCGACGGGTTGAATTGGAGGATCCGTCAGCATCTGCTAGGGAACCTATCGTTGGCCACGTATTCTGATGTGGTTAACGCTACATTATTACACTGCCAGGACCACCGTTTTCATATGGCCGAAGGCAAGCGGTCGGGGGAGTCTAGCCATCAGGGCAGGACTGGAGGACATAGTGCCAGCGGGGCACAATCGGGTCAGGGGCAGAGGCAGAATGAGCAGGGCTCCCAGCAGGGGGATAATAAGAGGTTTCGGTCAGGAAACTACAGGCAGGGTCAGGGAGGTTTCCGCCAGGGCCATCAGGGTCCAAACGGCCAGCAGGGACAGAATGGGCAGCAGTTTCATCAGGGCCAGCAGGGCCAAGGGAGGAATGGTAACGGCCACCAGGGCCGGGGACAGCAGGGGAAGAGGGGAGGGAACTTCCCAGGGAAGTGCTTTACTTGTGGCAAGACTGGCCATAAGAAGCAGGATTGTCCTGATAGGGGCAGGGCCCCACAGCAGCAGCAGCAGGGTGCTCGCCAGGAGCCACAGAGACCTATGTTTCCCGCCGCTCTTCCTGCACCGCCACAGATGGCAACATTGCCACCCATTCCAGCAGTCCCAGCTCAGCAGGGGCAGCTACAGTATGGACGTGTCTACAACGTTCACCAGGCTGCAGTTCCACAGGCACCGCCCGCGATTGAGGGTACGTTTCCTATCCATGGCACTATGGGTCGGGTGTTATTTGATACGGGTGCTACACACTGTTTTATAGCTACACACTTCGCGAAAGCTTTAAGATTGTTAGCTACGGCAGAGAGCACAGTGACGTGTGTCGACTCACCATTAGGGAGTGGGTCACTTATTTTCTTTATATGCCGGGGAGTGGGGGTAGAGATTGGTGGTTTGGTATTGCCTGCAGACATGTTAGTGTTAGACATGCATGTTCACGATGTGATCATCGGTATGGATTGGCTCGTAGCATATAGGGCCATGATTGATTGCTTCAGCGGGAGCATTGTTTTTGCCATTCCGGGGCAAGAGATGTTTATAGTGGCGATGCCTCGCCCAGAGGGAGGATCGACCGCTCATCTGTATTACATTGAGGAGGATACCTCTAAGGAGGTTGTGATTCCTTTGGATTCGATCCCGGTTGTCAGGGAGTATTCGAATGTGTTTCAGGAGATACCAGGCTTACCACCCAGTCGAGAGATAGACTTCGTTATAGATTTGCTACCGGGTACGAGACCTATAGCACGTGCACCGTACCGTATGGCTCCGGCTGAGATGCGAGAGCTACGGGATCAGATAGAGCAGCTATTAGGATAGGGATTTATTCGCAGGAGTACCTCACCTTGGGGCGCTCCAGTTTTGTTTGTGAAGAAGAGGGATGGTTCACTGAGATTGTGCGTGGACTACCGAGAGTTGAATAAGGTCACGATACGGAATAAGTATCCGTTGCCTCGAATCGATGACTTATTCGACCAGTTGAGAGGAGCTTCTTTCTTCTCGAAGATTGACTTGAGGTCGGGATACCATCAGTTGCGCATCAGGGAAGAGGATGTCTCGAAGACCGCGTTCTTGTCGAGATATGGTTCTTATGAGTTTCGAGTTATGCCTTTCGGCTTGACCAACGCTCCAGCAATGTTTATGGACTTGATGAACAGAGTGTTCAGGGATTTCCTGGATCAGTTTGTTATTGTCTTCATTGATGACATTCTGGTTTACTCTCAGACAGAGGAGGAGCACGCCGAGCATTTGAGGCAGGTTTTGCAGACACTCCGTCAGAACGAGTTGTATGCAAAATACGAGAAGTGCGGGTTTTGGCTGAAGGAAGTACAGTTCTTGGGTCACATTATTTCCGATCAGGGAATATCTGTCGATCCGGGAAAAGTATCAGCGGTGAGGGAGTGGGGACAGCCCACGACACCAACGGAGATTCGTAGTTTCTTGGGTTTGGCAGGATACTACAGGAGGTTTATTCGGGGTTTCTCAGAGATAGCAGGTCCTTTGACACATCTTACTCGTAAAGGTGTGCCTTTCATTTGGAGTGATGCCTGTCAGTTGGCATTCGATGAATTGAATGACAAGTTGACCTCAGCACCTGTGTTAGCATTGCCGAGACCGGGAGTTGAGTATTTGGTTTACACCGACGCGTCTTTGCAAGGGCTTGGAGGTGTATTGCAGCAGGAGAGACAGGCCATAGCTTATGCTTCCCGTAAGCTTAAGCCTCATGAGAAGAATTACCCCACGCATGATTTGGAGTTGGCAGCAGTGGTATTTGCCTTACGAATTTAGAGGCACTATCTTTTGGGTGAGAAGTTTCAGCTGTTTACGGACCACAAGTCACTACAGTACCTGTTCACGCAGAAGGAATTGAATATGCGGCAGCGTAGGTGGCTTGAATTTGTGAAGGACTACCAGTTCGACATCCAGTACCACCCGGGTAAGGCTAACGTGGTAGCAGAAGCGTTGAGCCGCAGGCCAGCAGATGAGGTGGCAGAGGTGTGGAAAGCTAAGTGGAAGGAATTGGGACACCAGGATGCAGTGGCCCGATCTTTCATGTCTGTGATGACCGTTACACCGCAGATTGTCACGAAGGTAGTACGGGCACAGGCTAATGACTCATTCTGTCAGGAGCAAATAGTTCGATTACTTGCAGAGGGAGCCGAGTCCTATACCGTTAGCTCAGACGGGGGATTGCGCTTCAATGGGAGATTGGTAGTTCCGGAAGGGGAGGAATTGCGGCACGATGTGATGGCAGAGTCGCGCGGCTCACGGTTCGCGGTACATCCCGGAGGGGACAAAATGTACCAAGACATGAGACGGCAGTATTGGTGGAACGGTATGAAGAGAGATATCGCTGAGTTTGTCTCGAAATGTGCCACTTGTCAGCTTGTAAAAGTGGATCATCAGAGACCAGCAGGATTGCTACAGCCGTTGGAGGTTCCGGTGTGGATGTGGGAGAGCATATCCATGGATTTTGTCACGGGGTTGCCTACGTCGCAGAGGGGTCACGACTCCGTTTGGGTAATTGTGGACAGGTTGTCCAAGGTCGCTCACTTCTTACTCGTAAGGACTGACTACACTACGGGACAGTATGCCCAGCTCTTCATTTCAGAGATTGTGAGACTTCATGGTGTGCCCCTAAATATCGTGTCTGACAGAGACAAGATATTTGTTTCGAGGTTTTGGGAAAGTTTCCAGGAGGCCATGGCACGGAATTGCGGTTGAGTACGGCTTATCATCCGCAGACCGATGGGCAGACAGAGCGCACCAATCAGATGTTGGAAGACATGCTACGCATGTGCATTATTGACTTCGGGGGTGGATGGGAGCAGTACCTTCCACTGGTGGAGTTTGCTTACAACAACTCCTATCAGTTCACGATTGGCATGGCTCCGTTCGAGGCATTGTACGGTAGGCGTTGTCGTTCCCCAGCATGTTGGTTGGAGGTGGGGGACAACAAACTACTTGGGCCGGAAGTGATTCAGGATACTTCGGCAAGGATTGAGTTGATTCAGAGTCGCATTCGGGTAGCTCAAGACAGGCAGAAGAGTTATGCTGATGCGAAGAGGTTTTTCAGAGAGTTCCAAGTGGGGGACCAGGTTTGCTCAGGGTTTCTCCGATGAAGGGGATTTGCGATTCGGGAAGAAGGGGAAGTTGGCACCGAGGTATGTGGGGCCGTTTCCTATTATTGAGCGGATAGGACCGGTTGCGTATAGACTTGGACTACCGGAGCACTTGCATCGGATTCACGACGTGTTCCATATTTCCTCGCTGAGGAAATACCTTAGAGATAATTTGGCTCATTCTCACATTGCTGTGGAGGACATCGATCTCCAGCCGGATAGCTCCTACGAGGAGGGGCCAATTGCTATTTTGGACCGCAGCGAGAGGAAACTGCGGTCAAAGATAGTTCCGTTAGTGCGTGTTCAGTGGCAACATCACAATGTCGAGGAGTCCACATGGGAGCGCGAGGATGAGATGCGCGAACGTTATCCAGAGCTGTTTGTAGCAGGTACTTTCTAGTTTCGAATTTCGGGACGAAATTCAGTTATTAGGGGGGAAGTATGTAATACCCCGTATTTTTGGCTATATTTATTTTGGGATTAATTAATTAAATGCGTACTAATTGGAAATTAATCCGGATTATAAATACTAATGAGATGCGAATTGGTATTTGATTAGGTGCATATATGATTATATATGTATTTGGTATTATAAAATTTGTCGTGAGATTTATATACGGCATTTTAGAAATTTTGTTGAGACGCGTGGGGCCGCCGCGTCACGGTATAATATTTTGTTAATAAAAGTGAATTTAAAATCTATAATCCGTATGGTCGTTTTGAGTGCGCCAACGCGTCCGGAAGGGTCGAGATAGTCAGAAAACACTAGCCGGGGGTATAGTTTGGGTCCCGGGGTATTTTTAGGCCATACCGGTAACTTAAAGGGTATTTTAGTAATTTGGTATTTTTGGGTAATTAAAAGTGACGGAAATTGAGAGTTGTAATCTAATAAGGAATTGACCCAACCAACCCTTATTAAACCAACAAGCTACGGAGGTTTATTAAATTAGGTTTTCATAAGTTCCCCCAAAGCAAACCCTAGCCACCATAGCTTTTTGGAGAAGAAAGCTTGGAGAAGGAGAGAGAGAGAGAGGAATTCTGCAGAAATTCTACACCGAATCTACACCAAACTCAGAGACAACCAAGGCAAGTGACTTTATTCCATTTAATTTCTGAGAATGTTTCCTCCATGTTAGAAAATTCGGATTTATGGTTTGTTCTTGAAGAAAATATGAAAACCCATGTAGTTTAGATCATAGGAATTGAGAAATTGTGAAGAGGAATGCATGTAGTATGTTAGGTAGATGATTTCCCTTATAATAATTGTGATTTTAAGGAATTAAAACGAAATAAATTCTGGGATTTGATGATGATATAAACCTAGGGTTCATGTTCTAGAGAAATTGGGAAAAGTGTAGAGATTTGTAAATTTGGTTGATGTTATGATGATTTAATCCTTGAAAACATGTTAGGAGATGATGTAAATATGTTTAGGATGAATTAGAGACCCTAAAACGTTATTTGGATGAACTTTGGAAGAGATTAGAATTGATAAAAATGGTGAAAAACGATTTTTGGAAAAATCTGGGCCGAAACTGGTGGCTCGTTAGAAGCAGCCCCCAGGTCGTTCGAACGAACTCGTTCGAACGAGCTTCTAACGAATTGACCAGTCGTTACTAACGAGTAGGGATTTCGTTTGATATCTCGTTCGAACGAGATATCGTTAGAAGGGACAGTTCGTTCGAACGAACTGGGATCTCGTTCGAACAGCCTCGTTCGAACGAGACTTCTAACGACTTGACAGTCCAAACTCGTTCGAAGTCTCGTTCGAACGAGACTTCTAACGAGCTGGCAGTTTGGTCCCTTTTGGACTATTTTGACTTTTGGAGTTCCGTAAACTTGTTCGAGGATATAGTTAACCTTCGTAGTGATAATATTGGGACAATTGGGTATTTATGAGAAGGAATCTACATACGAGAGTGTTATTACATGGACGGTTTGGGTTGAGACGTGAGTGTCTACTACGACGTGAGATAATTATGGCGCGTATAATTACAAACCGGAATAGTATGAATTGTGTTAATGATAGTTAGTATGAATTACTACGATTAAAATACGATACTACTAAGACGTGTGTTTACTTAGTATTGGTATATGGATTGTGTGTATGACATACCTACCATACTTGCTATCACGGGAGGTTGCGTTCGCTTAGGACCCTCTATTCCTTGTGTGCCTACGGGGGGGATATAGACTGGTACCTCGATGAACATAGGTCATAGAAAGACTTATTGTGATATTAATAAGTCCGCTGACCGTGGGAGCGTAGGTATGTGCGTGACCCACGTGATGGTGACTGTGTTCGCCTCCACTATTTGTGATTTGTGTTATCTGGACTATTCCTGAGAGATTCGGAATATGTGATCCTTATGTACGTGATGTACCGGGATGGATAGTAGAGTATGTTTGCACTACAGCTTAGATTGCGGGGTGCTTGTATTGTATATTTATGATATGAATAATATACATTATATTATGGGAATCCTCATGTTAATGTTGTAAAAATATTACGGTATTGTTTCGAGATATATAATGAGTTAACTGATTTATATCAATGGCATATTTAGTAACTGAGTTTACGGTGAACCTCTATTTAATTACGAGCGTTGTTATGATAAATGGAACCGAGTAATATGGGTAGCACCTTTGGGCAGTCTAGCTAGTTATGTTGTCAGTTAGCTAGTAGTATGGGTCGATATAGATGGGTACTTACGTTAGGATTGCACAGTTAGACGAGAGGTGAGAATATCATGCGAGTGTACGTCCTAACATGTACTTTGCATTTAATGTTTTAAATGTTTTTAAAGCACTTGCAGGTTTTTAAAATATAACTCCACATTCGGGCTCTGACCCGTTTGCTTTTCAAATCTCTTTTTCTTTGTAAAACCATTTTAGGTGCCCAGCCACAAGGACACCAAGCATAGGAGACTCATTCAGGTGACAAGCTGTAGCTTCTTGTGGAAGCTACAGGGATTTTCATGTAGACGCTTCTATCTTTTGGATTCCAGAGTCACTATCTATCAGTTGTAGGGCATGTCGCCCATTTCTATTTAGAGCATCTTTTATATTTGAGTTTTCAGACTTTAGCATATTTTATTTCAGTTTCGGTTATTCATTTCTGTTATGGGATTGTAGTGAGGAGTTTTTTCCTCCAGACTTTATTTACTCTATTATGATGGTTATTCAGTTTACTTCAGTATGGTGAATGGTGTTATTTATTTCTTCATTACATTTGTTGCATGTTAATCGGATTTAAAAATTAAAATTTGGCAACTTGATTTTTAAATACTAGGTGGTTAGTAATAATAAAATGTTTTCGACAGTGATGCTATTAACTGAGCCAACTTGGCATTTTGAATTAATTTTATAAAGGAGTAGCTACCCGGTATTTAATTAGTCGGGGTGTCACATTATTGTGGACCCAAGAGATCCAAACAAGTGTTATTGTTCAAGAAGCAGTGTTATTGTTGCTAGAGCTTTCAAGAAAGGCATTGCTAAGCGTTAGTTATTTTTCATGATATGTGTAGGGTTAATATGTGTCAATTTTTCTCGTGAAATACAAATGTTTAGTGGTCATCATAATTTATATATTTGGATCATTTTAGTTTATAAAGATTCTGATTTTTTTCTCCGTTATTTTTAACTAGAGATTTTGTTCCAAAGTGTTACTATATGTATCGCTTTCAGTATTTGAGTTTCTTTTGCAAATGACGAGTGGGAGCTTATATAAAATGTCAATGTTGAATATAGGGCCCTTGTTTATGTGGGCTATTTTTGTGTATGTTCTTTGGATTTGAATAGTGTAGTAAGCATAATTGAATTTGTTTAGATTTAGTATAGGTTAAAGAAGAATATTGGATCTTGATTTTTTTTAAATGTATTAATATTACTAACAGACTTTTACCATTACAAAATCAGCCAAAAGTGTTACAAAATCTATTTAATAAGGCATAAATAGTAACACAATATGCCGTTACTAATTCTGAATTAGTAATGCTAAAATACCATTGGTAAAATCAATATTAGTAACGGTAAATATTTGGTACTAATTTTTTCTCCACAAATTTTTTCTAGCAAAATTATCATTACAATTTATTTTTGTAGCGATAAATTACTATTACCAAAAGTCAGTTTTGGAGTATTGTCACCATGGATTGACCCTTTTTTCTCTTGCATTTTTATATTGTTTGACATATTCCATGTCAAAAAATAAGAGAGAATTCGTGTTCTTCGTATCCATGTGGTATCACTTTGCTTGTTGGTTATTTATATTGATAACATATCAAAGATCTATAATCAAATGGAAAAGAGAAAAGAGGGGCTAGGGTTTCATATTGATATAAACTAGAATACAATACAATTAAAAGAAGGAAATATAATATATGTCCTACTATAATCACCTAACAATAAAATAAAAGGAAAAATACTAAAGTACCCTTCATACTAAATTAAACTCTAATATCCCCCTTCACACTCACGATGCTGCAGCGAGAAGCATTAAGAGTTTGCCAACCAAAAAACAAAAACGCTGAACTGGATGAGACTTCGTAAATAAATCAGCTATCTGTGCGGAAGAAGAAACAAAAAGCAAAGTGATGACGCCATGCGTAAGATGATGACGAGTCATATGACAATCAATCTCGATGTATTTAGTCCTCTTATGAAAAACCAAATTGTGAGAAATATGAATAACACTCTTATTTTCAAAGTACATAGGAGTGGGCTGAGAGAAAGAGACACCCATATCTGTAAGTAACTGACGTAGCCAAATAACCTCATGGGTAGTATAAGACATAAAACGATACTCGGCTTCCGTGGAAGACACATAAAGAATAACTTGCTTTTTGCTCTTCCAAGAAATAAGAGAATCGCCCAGAAATACATAAAATTTAATAACTGACTTGTGATTTGTTGGATCACCGGCCCAATAAGCATCAGAGTATGCACGCATCTCCAAAGAAGAAGACGAAGGAAGTAAAAGACTCTAAAAGTGAGTGCCTCTCAAGTATCGCAATATACGATGAACAACTACCTAATGAACAATACTATCGGCAGTAACAAACTGACTAACAACATAGACCGCATGACCTATATCTAAACGAGTAATAGTAAGATAAACCATGATGCCCACAATAGTGTGATATAAGGTAGGATAAGGTAAAAGAACACCATCATACGGGGAAAGATGAACATTAAGCTCAAGAGGGGTATCAACAATCTTAGTATCAGTTAGGCGAGCACGCTAAAGAATGTCCTCGATGTACTTCGATTGTGAGAGAAGATAACGCTTTGGAGAATGAGCTACCTTAATACCCAAAAAGTAACGTAGGGGACCCAAATCCTTCATCTTAAAACAACAAGATAATTCAGACTTCAACGATGTAATTCCACCATCATCATCCCTGGTAATAATCATATCATCAACATACAAACAGACTTGAATAAGACCACCCGAGGTGCCCCTGATAAAGATAGCGGAATCATTCTCACTTGGAAGGAACCCATGAGAGGTAATCACGGTAGAAAACTTCTCAAACCAAGCTTGTGGTGCCTGTTTGAGACCATATAAGGCCTTCTTAATCCTACAAACTTCACCAGGACCACGTGGAACACCCGAAGTTAGAGTCATATAAACTTCCTCATGAAGATCTCCGTTCAAGAATGCATGCTAACATCCATTTGCGATATAGACCACTGACGGACAGATGCAATATCAATAAGAGTGCGAATAGTAGTTAATTTGGCAACATTAGCAAAGGTCTCGTCATAATCCATACCATATTGCTGAGAAAAAACTTGAGCAGCCAATATTGCTTTGTACCGCTCAACCGACCTTGGTTTTGATTTTATATACCCAACGAGATCCAATTTCCTGCTTACCAGCAGGTAAGGGGACCAAACTCCAAGTATTTGTCTTATGCAAATCAGAGAGTTCCTTAGCCATATCCTGCTGCTAATAAGGATCAAGATCTGCCACTTTATTAGATAAAGGCTCAGAAAGGCAGTGAACAGAGGATTAAAAATGAAGCAAAAGAATCTGAATAACTAGAATAAACAAAATCTGATGACTGAGTGAACTTACATGGATGTTTTGGATATCGAGAAAGAGGTTCCACCGTTTCAGCAGGTGCTTGGGTGGCTACAAGAAAAGGGAGAGAATGAGGAACATCATATGACAAAGTACCTATATTAGAAGAAATAATAAGAACAAGAGGAACATGGGGTGGCATACTGTCACTGGTGCAAGGGGCTTAAGATAGCACACTCTCATCATTATCAGAGAACGGATTAATATTGAAGAGATCAGATTTATCGAGTTCATGAGGATTATCACGAATAAAAAAGAAAGGGATATGATCAAGAAACACAACATGGCGAGAGACATATAATTTTTTACTAACTGGATCATAATAACGATATCCATTTTCACCCTTTCCATAACCAAGAAAGACACAAATAGCTGACTTTGGAGATAATTTGCTACGTTCCACATAAGGTCGAAGAACAAAATAGGTACAACCAAACACCTTTAAGGAAGAATAATTCGGGGCAGCCCCATACAAATTTTTAAAAGGTAACAAACCTGAGCAATTAGAGGTCGGAATCTTATTAATCAAATTGACAGCAGTAACGACAGCCTCTCCCCAAAACTCACTAAGGACATATGCAGCTAATAAAAGAGAGCGAGCAATTTCAACAATGTTCCTATGTTTCCTTTCAGCAACACCATTTTGCTCAGGAGTGTCAGTACAAGATGATTGGTGAATAGTTCCATCTGAATCAAGCAACTCACCGAATTTTTTAGAAGTATTCCCCACCCAAATCGCCAACATTTGAATACAGATGGATTAGGCTTGTTATGATTACTAGTAATTGGCAACTCTTGAATAAGGCTTGTTATGATTACTAGTAATTGGCCGAGAGGAGGCGGTGAAGACAAATGGATTAGGGTCCAAAGAAATTTCATCCCCTGACTGAGTTTTGAGATGAATCTCCTCAGCTAATAACTCGTGAATAAAAGAATCAACAGTGGGAAGTGGACTACGATAAAGAATCGACCCACGAAGACCCTCAAAATCATCACGCAATGCCATCAGAAACTAAACCAGACGTTGTTCCTCTCTATTAGCAGTATATGGTGCAAAGGCCCTCAATTCAGCTGACTCTGTGAGAGCCAACTAATCCCAAAGATCCATCATAGCAGAATAGAACTCTTGGATACTCAATTTTTTTTGCTCAAGAGCCCGAATATCGCACTCCAACTAGTACTTTTTTGCGAAATTAGATTGTGTATACAATCTGCCCAAATGATCCCAAACATCATTTACATAATCATACTTATCCAACTGCATACCTATAGAAGGTGCAATGGAGTTGTTGATCCAAGTGATGATTTTCGAGTTGTTTGCTTCCGAAACATCCAACAACTTTGCATATTTTTCAACATTCGTCTTATCGTTAGGCTTACTCAAATCGCCATTAATGTAACCCCAAAGCTTCTTCCCTTTAAAAATATTCTTCATAACATAACTCCAATACGTATAATTTTTTCCATCTAATTTGACACTAATTGATTACAGCGAGTAATCTCTTTCACCGTCCATTGCGAAAATAAACAATCAAACAATACCCAAACGTAACCAAATCGAACGAACTAAACAATTAATCGAACAAATAAAAGGAAAACGATCATCAATACCTTCAAAATAGTTGAGCGAACTAGAAAAAGTAACTCCGAAAAAGTACCTCCGAAGTTGAACTAAACAGTTGGATCCGCGGACTGTGTTGATGAGATTAAGCTTTTATCCCGCTCTGATACCATGATAGCATATCAAGGATCTACAATCAAATGGAAAAGAGAAAAGATGGGCTAGGATTTTATATTGACATAAACTAGAATACAATACAATGAAAAGAAGAAAATATAATATATGTCCTACTACAATCACCTAACAATAAAATAAAAGAAAAAATACCAAAGTACCCTTAATGCTAAATAAAACTCTAATATATATTAATGAGGGGGATAAATCATCTTTGAGCACATTTGAAGTTCTGAGAAAGAGGGAGAAAAGGTTATTATTTTGTTTGTTGTATTGATGTTTGACCTTATTGGCCGATGATGGTGACTTGTTAGTTCATATTCTACCCCCATTTAGGATGAGATATTTCATTGATATTAATAACATTTTGTGCCTTATATTGATTCATATCATTCTTGTTTATTTTGAGCCCAAGGAAGGGAGCATGTTTGCGCAGTGGTATATTGTTGTTTTGAGTTTTTATAGGATTAATCTTTTGAATTTAGACTCAATCCAACTTGATGCTTCATGTTCATCATTATGAGAGCTTTTGGTCTTAATTGGTCATACACCAGGCTTAGGGGATGTACGTGATTAATTATGGCTATGATGCATTTTTGAGTTTTGATTTTGCCGTAGGATAAGCTAACATACTCCATCTTGGAAGTGATAACAAAATATCCTAATTGGTAACCTAATCGTTGATAACAATTGTGCATAAAAGCTTTGGCTAGGACTCTGGTGATCAACAAATCAATCACACAAAATATCACAATCCAAATAAAGACATTAGAGAACACTAATAACGGTAATAACAATCCGTGCTATTAAATTGGAATAAAATTGTATATTTGAAGATTTTTTTGTTGTTCACTCGCACACAAAATAATCTCTCTTAAAAAAATCTCAAATTCTATCCAAATACTCAAAATTGATTCTCACACCGCACAAACCCACCACTAAACGCTCCTTAAATAAGGAGTCACGAAATGGAATTCTACTTGGAGAATGACTCCTTTACGTCAAGGACTCGAGGCTAATGAGTCCAACAATATTGACTTTTTTTTGTTACCTATTTAATTTCAAGACCAAGTCCACCACGGCTTATCAAGAACCCACTTTAGAGTTGCCAAACAAATCAAACTCGTAAGAGTTTGGGCCGAGCCAAATTTCTACACAGTTATATATCAAATTATAATTCAGAATCGAGTAAGAGACTCCAATTTGAGGTGCCTTGCTTTAAAGGTGAACATAATTTTTTCTCACAATGTAATCAAAAGCTTGTGCTAAAAGTAAATGATACCATTGTTTGGCTCATGTATTACAAAATTGATTACCAATTACATACACGGTAAAGAAAGTCAGATAGATGAACAAACAGTAATTCTGTTTCTAAATAAAGATTTTGTACATTCATGCACACAAATGATACGCACCCCTAAGATTGCTACACTACATTACACAACCCCTATTGTGATGATATTTCCTACAACTTCCGAAACGTGATAGGTGCCCCATATTGCGGATACAAGAGCATCAAGACAGTTGGTGCATGTTGATAACTCGGTGCAAGATCGAACGAGAATCGTTGCAAGATCATGGCAATTGCTAATTTTGCCTGTAAAATGGCCAGATTTTGGCCCACGCATCTACGGGCCCCAAGCCCAAATGGCACAAAAGCTGTTGGGTGCTTTGCAGCACGGGCCACACCTTGAGCGAAACGGGCTGGGTTAAATTGGGTTGCATCTTGACCCCACAATTTTGGATCATGATGAATGGCCAGGATTGGAATGAGGAGCTCAGTTCCATGTGGGATCATAAGATCTCCCAGGTGCACATCAACTTTGGCCCGTCTGATTGTTGCCACAGCAGGAGGGTACAACCTTAGAGATTCATTAAGTATCATTCCCAGCTGCAAAGGGAAACCAAGATCAGATATCTAATGATTATTTTTACAATTTTACTTTGATATTGATTAGATAATTAGGCTTCAGTAAGTATAAAAGGTAATCAAGCAATATTTAAAACTAAATGTGTATCAAACAGACTTGGGAACCATAGAGAGAAACTAATTTCTGCTCTTGGAAGGTGAGATGGATCGTTTCTCTAACAAAATTCATTTTAAGACAATTGTCTCGAAGAAGGATAATGCCACAATACTTGAAGCTATACAATGGCCAAAGGGGGCCATGGTCCCCACCCAAACCTTTTAAATTGGGTACTATTGTTCTGAATTTCCTTTATAAGTATAACATTCAATATAGGTGGTCCCCCCAAACCCATTTGAAGATGTCTCCAAAAGTCTAACTAGATGACCACTTAAATATAGATTTATGAGGCATGTTTTAACTCTTTCACTTTCAAATGAAACCACAAAACATGTAGTTTCAGCTATAAGTCAAGTCCAATCTAAACATCAAAATAAGATGGAGGATTATCGTCTTATATATATGGTGATGGTAGGTTGGGAGAGAGACAAATATGTAAATTCAGGTCTCTACAATATATTAAAATCGTAGCGACATAAATAATTCTGGATCTCAAATTTCTCAATCACTTTTACACATTTATTTCAGTTTTCATAAAAGTATTTCATAAAGTTTTTGTAATAATAGTTCTTTTTCAAATAAATAAATTGGGTTCAAAAATTTCTCAAATTTCAGGGGCCAGGCCGGGCCGGTAGCCTTTCCACTATTTTTTGTTTGTATTAGGCAAAGCTATTCATATCCTCATCTCATATTTTGTTTTATTTATAATATATTTCACATAGAGTGCAACTTTTATAACGGTCCCCTCAAAATACAATCCGGATATCTACCTGATTACACGTATCAAAACATAACTTTTGCCTTTAAATTTTGTTTTATATTATTTGCATGCTACAACTGAGGATTAAAAAATACATAAATTGCACCCTGTCGAACACATGCAAAAAGTTACTTAAGTTGTTTTTGGTGGTTTGAGTAGCAAATAAGAAAGACAAAAGTAGGGAGTGCCTTAGCTTTAACTTACTATTTTAAGCTTTGTAACACCATCTTTAGTTGGTATATCACGTGCTCCACACACCCTCAAAACCTCTTCACGTGCCGATTCCTGCCACTGGGGGTGCATAGCTAGGAGGATGGTCGTCCACGTCAGCAAATTCGACGTTGTATGTTTACCGGCGAAAAAAATACTTTTGCATTCCTCAACAATATCTACAACGGTTATAGATGATGAGGAGGAGGAGGAGGAGGAGGAGGATGGAGGAGAGAGAAAATTCGTGTCTGAAATTTGATGATGGTTTGTTGTTTCTCTTAAGCTGGCTTTGATCATCTGTTCCAACAAATCAGTTGGACATTCATCTGACACCACCTGGCTACTCGAATTTTTCCTCCTTTGATCAATAAGCTTCGTCAAAGATTTTCTAATTTCTTTATCCAGTCTCCAAGAAATTCTATTCTTTTTAGTGGGCAAGAACCTGATATAAATGTATAAAATAAGTAGTCAATTTTTCAATATCAAGAACATACAGTTGTTAACCAAGGTTTGACAGCAAGAACCATTAGTATAATGAAAAATACTTAAATGTATTTATAGCCATATATCATTGAATTCAAAATTGTGTATAATGTCAAACATAATGTTCATTGAGCCACAAGTTAACTAACTGTAGCTATTTAAAGCTATATTCAATACTAACTTCATTTCTGTCAATACAGGTTAACAAATTGTTTTAAAAGTAACAACTAATAGTCGTCCTGGACAAGTGAATATCTTTCTTATTGATAGAGTGTCCATTACTTTCATAAAATAAACATTATAAATGGTCTTTTCAATCAATGAGGATGTCAATACTGTTCTCTATTTGTAAATTGTAAGGCCCCACTAACTTAGTTTTGTGACCAACTAGAACAAGTCATGACAAACGGTGATAAGAAAATCATTATCATCTATCTAGCTGTCTTAATACTATTAATTTGTACCTACCTATATCCCGGGATAAAAACTTTTTGGAATGACTCGGTAGCATACGCCATTTGTTGCGTTTGTAATTCGAAAATTTGTCTTCCATCTTCATAGCTTCGCCCAAAAACGGTACGCGTAATCACCTCTTCCGCCAAATTTTGGAACCATTCCGAGACTTCGATTTCCACTATCCCCTCATTTGACATTGCCGACCACCTGTCTAATACGTCCACCATGCTCTTACCCATCACGGGGATCATTAACTATATATAAAAAAAATTACCAGTATAAACACAAAAATAAATAAAGGCTAAAAATGCAAGAACTCCCTAATAACCCCAAGCTAAGACAAAATTGCAAGTATCCCTTTTTGTGCCATTAAAAAGAATTGTGAAAGAGTCTTCTTTGTGAAACATAGGGGGAATTGCAGGAGATATAATAGTTCAAGGGATTTTTGTTTTAGAATTATCATAATTTCAGGGAGGTATTCTCAACGAATGCAATAGATGAAGGGGTTTCTTGCAATTTAGGATAAGAAATTGGTTAGCTAGTGAATTCTCGTTATTTATATGGATGAATAGTGTACAAGACTTACTTTTAGATTGTCCAAGTAGAAGGTTGGTGAGATGATCTTTCTGTGGTGAACCCATTTCTCTCCTTTGAGAGTTAACAAACCATCACCTTCCAGCTTCCTAACAAGCGGGGGTGACTCATTCTTCTCAAACAACTCTGATTTCAAGATGAAAATCTCTCTTATGAGGGAAGGATCCGATACAGTGAGACGAGCCGTGGGTCCAAACCATACAAGAAAGGTTGCACCTGCAATGACCCGCAGCATCTTCAATATAACACGCCTACATTAAAAAAAAAAAAAAAAAAACGGTTTCCGAAAGAGGAAAGTTACAAAAGAAAAAAAATGAAAAAAGTAATTATCACAATCTCACTGGACCAAGGGGGTAAGAGAGAGAGAAAGAACTATGATAGCGTGGAAGAGCATGAGCCAAAAGAACTAATTCCACTACATCACACCTACAACTTCATAAACAGCTTAAGCAAGAAGAAAAAAGAACGAACGAGAGAAGATAGAATATACTTGAGACAACTCAAACATATCTTTTACAGGTTGAGACTTGAGAGCATAACTAATATATAACCATGCCCGAAACTTCAAAGGTACAAAATCAATCACAGTAGAGAAAATGGCCTTAAACAAGTTTGAATGAAATTATTAATAATTACAATAATAAGGCGAAAATGAAAGAGGGTTAAAATAGGGTACCGTATATTTTCTTCCAGTGATGATAAAAGGTGAGAACCCTGGGAAGAATGTTGTGAGACAAAGGCATGGGTTGAGATGAAGCCTTGGACATCAAACCCACAATCTCCTTTAGGTTGCCTATGAAGAAGTGATAGGGTGGTCCTCTGATTCCTTGCTTAGAGAAGTGCTTTACAATTCTTCTGGGTCTCCACCATAGATAAACCACAACATTCAACACAAACACCGGGACTAGATAGGACAATATCAGAAACCCAAACCACTGAAAGTACCCCTCCATCTTTTTTCTTTCACGACAGATTTTGCGAGAGCGAGAGAGAGAGCGAAAGAGGAGAGGGAGAGAGCTTTTTTGTTTGTTGTATATATAAGGGGGGGAAATGGGTTTAGCCTGGTAAATGGGCTGTTAAGAATATAATTTGTAATTTTGAAAGTCAAAAGTCATCTTTTATGGCTGTTCATTATAGACCCAGTTGTAAAGTAATTTGGTATTTGGGAAATCTTGCTTTGTTGTAGGTGAAATCCTTTCATATATATCTCTTATGCATGAGTGTCTCTTCTATATCATCACTAATTATGGATTAAGTTAAAGTTTTCCATGGGAGAGTAGTATATATATGGTTGTAATGGATTCGGCAAAAGGAAACCAACGAGATTGAGGCAATTAAAATAAGATCAAATTTCTCCTTTCATTCTCACGATTCTTTTAAAATAATATTTGAGTTCTTATTATTGCCAACTTCCATTATCCCAACAAGGTCAACCAATGAGGTATAGTAAAATGGATGTTGTTTCGTGTGACCCAGAGGGTACTTTTTTTCTTTTAAGGAAATATGTTCGACTTAATGAGATGAATCATCTATTTTTATTTCTTTAATAAAATTTATTAGAGTTTTATCCTCATTATATATGTTTAATAGAGCTTGATAGGACATTTTTTTAATTGATTTCATTAAATAATTTTTTTCTCATTAAATCCTATTTATACAAATATTAAATATGTATTATAGTTATTTAATAAGACCTATTGAAATAAGAATATTTTCTAAAGGTATCCATCGGACCAAAAATAAACTTCTAAGACCTATTTCACAACATATATATATCAACGAAACCTATTGGTAAGTCCTATATACATAAGACTTCCTCGTTGATGCTATTAAAACTAATTTTCCTCGATAGATCTTATTCATACATTTAATAAATATAAATATTCATTACTTATTTTACAATAAGAGCTACCCGAGAAAAAAGTTTTTTCATAAAACCTGTTAGAGTTAAAAATATTCGTAGGACTTATCTAACCTCTACTTAGTAAATTAGATCAATTGGTAAACATCCTTTTAATAAATTAAATACCAATAATTAATTAACCAAAATAACATGTGTCAACATTAGACCATACTCTCTATATACAAAATTAATAGTTGTCTGTTTTAAAGTTAAATCTTTAAAAAAAATCACTTTTCGAATTTATCCTTATAAAATTGATAAGTAATGCACGTGAATAGTTTTTCTTATGAATCATTTGAATGGATAATTTTGTAATCTCATCTAATTTTATTTTTAAAAAGTATAATTATTAATTTGGAACAAATTAAAAAGGGACATATACTAAATAGTCCCTCGAGCATTTTTTAATACTCATTTAGTTCAAACTAATTTCGAATCTTTAAAAATAAGATAATATTGAGTGCTTGAGCGACTAAATGAATTAAACTAAAAATATGTATTCTTTTAAAAAATATATATTTATAATAGGGACTATTCAATAATTGACCCAATTAAAAAATGTCACAATTAATTTAGGATGAGATGTATATATAAATTCAATCAAACAACGAAAGAATACATTACAAATGGTGTGCTAAAAATGAATTAATTGGTGAACGAGTTTTAAGGTATGTAGTTATATATATTTAACTTTGTTCCAATTAATTTGTGTTTGTGAGGTTTTTGTGAGATATTCCTGCTGTAAAGTTTACATAGCATTTTTCATTGTGCCATCATGTTAGATTACACAAGAGTCAAACTAATATGATTTCTCAGCATTCAATGCAATATTTGTCAATCATTTTCGTTGATGTCATTCAAGTTTCACGCCGAAACCTAAAGTTGCCCCACCAATACTAAATGGGTAAGTTATCAAAAGAATTTTAAGAGATAAGTCCATTTAAATAATCAAAAATATTATTGTGTCTAATTTTTTGATTGAATTTCAATCAATATGTTAAGGTATCGACTTGATATTGATTTGTTTGTGAGGTCGGTGTCAGCGAAATCTCAAAATCAATTAATATCAAACTGACACATAAATATGTCAGTTGAAATTCGATCAAAAAATCAATTCGTGTAAAAGTGCTCTTTAAATAATAGTGAGTATGTGAATATATATATATATATATATATATATACAAATCAACCTTTTAAAGAGAATTAGGTACAGAAAATGAGCAATAAATTGAACTGATCTACAAAAATAAAATGGTACCGTAATCAGCTATCTATAACATCAAATAAATTATTTTCATCTTTAATAAATTTATCAAGGCTTACCGTCATAGTAATCCTCCTAAAGCTTCATTTGGAGCTTTTATGAAAGATGGATAAATTTTTAGATCTAAGATGTGAACCAAATAAAATATAAAATTTTATTCGTAACATCTATGTTAACTTTTTGTCTGAATACATTCAAAACTCAACTCCATTTGTTAAAACATATGTCATTGAGTCTCAGCATCTATCTTTTTTTTATTTTCGCTTTCTGAATCTTTGTTTGATTTTGAAAAACAAGATTTGGTTCAAGATTGCCCATTTTTATTAATTTCAAGGTTTCTCTGAATTTGAAAGTTCTCATATCGTTTCTTGTATTCTTCTTATATATCAATCTTTTTTATTAATGTACTACTTTTGAAATCTATAATTTGAAAATCTATAACTATAATATAATAAAACTATAATAACAATTATAATTTATAAAAAAAAGAAAAATATAATTATAATAGAATATAATAAAAATATAAGATATATAATATATAAGTTTTGATTCTACCCTTGAATTACCCAGTAATAAGCCTTTCACAACGAGATATACTTATACAGTAACGATATATAATTATGAAGTTAGGTAGCTGAACTTGTTAGTCCATTCTTGCAAGGAAGCTTAATGTTTCTGTTCCCCAATTACTTAAGTCTAGTATCTAGTCGAATTTCATTATTATATATTAAAATAAAAAACCATTGATGCATTTTATGACATTTCAATCTGGCAATAGCAACATAGTACCCTCCCCCCCCCCCCCCCCCCCCAACACAAATTTGGATTAAAAAACCAAAGAAATAAGGAGTAAAGTCAAAAAATGAATCGATCGTAATTATGAGATTTACTACCCCTTTCATTTCCAGGGAAGATAGTAATCGGAGAGAAAATATAATTTTTACAATGAGTGCAAATCCCTCGGATATCATTTGAGAATTGCTTCTCATCTTAAATTGAAGTGATTGGATTTGCACTAACGGAAGCCATAAAGTTCATACACAATAGAGGGATATGATCAGGTAATTTACAACTAGGTCCCTTGGTAACAATTTTTAAACATTTAAGGACAATTTACTATTAGGTCAACTTGTGATGCCACTAGCGTGGATTTCTACAAGAAGAGAATTAGTGGACCAAAGTGTTTAAAATTTATCAAAATTCATTTAGTGTTTAAAATTTGTTTGTGAGGGACCTAAGAGTACTTTTCCCAATTTTATACTCGGTGTGGTTATTCCCACACCTTTAAATTCCTTCCCCACACCCTATTTATATATTTAATATACTAAGACAAAACTACCATCCCCACCTTTAAAATATAATGTAATTATAAATATAAAACATTTTAGGTAAGATAAAATTTACACTTTAAAATAAAATATAATTTTATTATAATTTTTTATTTCTTATTTTAATTTTTGACTTTAACACATTACTAATTATTTTAATTAGTCTACTTTAAAAAAAAACTCTTTATAACCAAAAGTGATTTTTGGAAAACAATTTATATCTCTAAAAATTCATAAAGAATAGTTTTCGGGGTTAAAAAATCTTATAATGAAAAAAAAAACAGCTTTTCAATAACAAAAAATAGTTTTTTAAAATAAAATAGTTTTTAACAAAAAAAACTTTTTTTAACAAAATAAAAACTGTTTATAACAAAAAAAAATAGCTAAAGAAATAATTTCTAACAAAACAAAATGATTTTAAAAAAAAACACTTTATAACAAAGAAATATTAAAAAAAATGATTTTTAACAAAATAAAAACACGTTATAACAAAGAAATATTAAAAAATAGTTTTTAGAAAAATAGAAACACTTTAGTGAAGATAAGAATAGTCTAATTAAAATATAGTAAAGTCTAGTAAAGTCATAAAAATATATTATAGTCTACTTAAAATAATTAGTAATGCATTAAAGTTAAAAATAAAGACAACAACAACAACAACAACAACAACAACAACAACAACAACAACAATAATAATAATAATAATAATGATAAAAAATTATATTTTATCTTAAAGTGTAAATTTTATTTTATCTAAAATGTTTTATATTTTAAAATTATATTATATTTTAAAGAAGAGAAGGGTATTTTTGTCTTTATATGGTAGATATATAAATAAGGTGTGGAGAGGAACTTAAGGGCATGGGAATAGCCACGCCCTTTATATATAGTACTTCTTTTATCTAAAATAAAGAGTCATCATTTTAAAGTAAAATACCGTTAAAGGACATTAATTTAGAAAATTAACCTTCACTTTGAACATATAAGTTAACATGATTTCAATGGGGATTATATTATTCTTTTACATGTGAAATTTGGAAGTAACACCATTTTTTAACTTAAATTTAAAAAAATGGCTATTAATTGTGCTTGTGTCATGCGAATTTGAAAAATTTAGCCTTGCTATTGATTTCAAATTTAGCCTTATTCACTAAACATCAATTGGGAAACCTTTAGCCCACTCAACATGACATTCTTAACACTTTCTCAATAAGTCTTATTCTCAATCTCTTATTTTAAGGATTATTTGAGTTTTGGCCCCACTAGTTATATCAGTCTGAATTTTGATCCCCAATTAAAAATTATACATGTTTGGCCCTAATTTTCACTTTAAAGGATACATTTGAATTTTTTTGATATTTTTAGTGACACATTCTTTTTTCAAAAAAATGTCTCTAAAAATGAAAATTGAGGGTTAAATATACAATAGTTTTTAATTGGAGGACAAATTTCAAACGGGTATAACTAGTGGCGGTCAAAACCCAAATAACCCTAGTTCAAATTGACAGATTTACTTCTTATCCTCTAATTTGTCTTTCGATAATAATACTTTAGAATTAAATATATCTCAAAAGTAAAAGTCAGATTATATATTCTTTTTTTTTATAAGTAAGTAACATATATTAAATGATATCGCCAAAGGTGGTGAACCCATATACAAGAGATATACAAAGGTCTAAAATAAATGATCTTCCATAAATACCTTGTAACCCAACAATGCAGTAGCAAATGCTTGACCGTCTCCTCGACATGCTTACACATCCAACACCTGCTAGCCATGCGCCCTCCTCTCATCATTAGCCCATCCCTCGCAATGATTGCCTATCTCACAGTCTTCCAAACAAAGAAAGCCACTTTTGTGGAGTAAGCGTATGCCAAACGTTTTTTTAAGGAAAATTTATCGCTCCACCACCCACCTCCGCATAATAAAATCGCAGTGAGAAGATACCTTTCTTGATACCCCTCCACCATACACAGTCCTCACTACCGTGAGAACAACCCCTCCCCTCCCCTCCAACCAATCAAACAACTCCTCTTCCTCCTCCAACTCTCAATCAAAGCTCTTGAAATGATCTATCAAAGAGGATTAATGAAGCATGTGTAATTTTAACTTTTCTAAATTTTGATTTTCACTCCCAATATATATTATAATCTTTAAATTAAAATATATCTCAAAATATGAGTTGGATTACATGATTTTTAAATATTTAAAAAACTCTCACCGAGATCGATTAAAATAGATACATGAAGCATAAGTAATTCTAAAATGTTGAAATTTCCATTTCGACCCCAATGTTTACAAATTTTACAATCAAATACCTCACAAAATATAAGTTTATTTGATATGAAATTTGGATATTTGGAACCTCTTGGTTAGATCTATCAAACGCGGTCCATGAAGCATATGTAGTTTCGATGTTTTTAATTTTTCATATTCACCAAAAACATTTCTTTATTTTACAAACACTAAAAATCAAACATTTGTATAAATATAAGTTCGTTTGATCTTGTTATTGATAAAAAAAATTCATTCTAGATTTATTATCGATAAGTTAGAGCAGTTCACTCGTACATTGAAAAATTTATCATTGATCAATTTATTATTTTGAAATTTTACCATGCAGAATTTATTGGGAGTTATATACATTTGTTGGTCGTTGTTGATACCAAATTTAGTCAGCTGATGTGGAACAATCATATAAAGACACGTGTCAATCTACGTAGCAAATACAAATACTTTCAACAATCAGCATACTTTCACCGAGCTACTCAGGCGTTCCGAGCTACTTAAGCGTACCAAGCAACTTAGGCGGTCTGAGCTACTTAGCGTACAGAGCATCCAATCAAGAAAACCAAAAGGCGACTACGCATTAAATGCACATTATTATTGTACAGATGTACATGTCTACTAGATAATAGCGCATTACCTTTTCGAATGTATAGCCTCAAGGTTATAAATACATTGTAACCTCGTCATAAGAGGGGACTTTGGATCTCTTAGTCAACCGATCATTGAGATTCAAGGCAAACAGTCAGCAATACAACAACAGTGGACGTAGGCCATTTTTTTTTATAGTCGAACCACTATAAAAACCCATTGTCTTATTTATTCATTTACTATCTGTGTTTGATTAATTAGATAGAATCTAGTTTTTTACATCAACACATTGGCGTCGTATGTGAAAAACGACTATACTTAGCGTTTTTCATCAAACAACTCATCATCTATGGCTGAGATTCCGGAATCCAGTAATCGAAACACTGGGGTCCCTCCAAACCCCTCTACTCCACCAAATATTCAAGATTTGGCTGGCATAACGGCTAATTTAGCCCAAGGGCAAACGACCATGCAAGAAACCATGCGATAACTTATACAAACTGTTCGAGATGGAGTGCTGGCTCAATCAGGACAACAAAGTGCTCAGAGAAATACACATCTGCCATCTTCAAGAACTAGACGAACGCTATTCCCGGAGGTCTCTCAATCTAGACATACTGGCTCATATCGTACTGAGAGGTCTAATGATCCTTCGCATCAACCTGGCCGAACTTCATCAGTACGAGCTACAGATTCTCAACGAAATGTCACTCTAACTCTAAAACGGACCAGTGCTCTGGAAAGGTTGAGTAGAGTCTCTCTTTTTTATCGATTGGGCCTCAGGAGGAATAGAAACCCTCCTAGGATCGCGTCGAGAAACTCTAAACATCCATCCAATCTAAGGGAAATCTCTGCCCAATCACGCCCAACAGCCCGTAATGAAAGGTCCCAAGAGGAAAACTCAACGCGATCAGTTGCTCAAACAAATAGGCTCGAGGCAAGAAACGATGCATGGAAAGGATCTATTCAAAGGTTGGAAGACAGGTTAGGGGAAATGGCTAAGGCCAAGAATCCTCTAAAAAGAACTTTTGTCCAAGAGACACCATTTGTGCAGGCAATTGTGGATTTTCCCACACCATCAAAATTCAAAGCTCCTATGGTGACACCTAAATATGATGGAAAAACTGATCATGTCCTCCATCTAGATCAATATTAAGCTGCTGCCGATATCTATGCGATTCCAGGTGAGATGAGATGCAGGGCATTTTCAAGAACTCTCACCGGGTCAGCTCAGATATGGTACAACAACCTTCCTCAAGGGAAGATTGCAACTTTCCATCAATTGGCAGAGCTTTTCATAGGGAATTTCTATTTTGGAGCAAAACCAGTTAAAAGAGTAGCACACTTACTGAGCGTTAGACAGAAGACAGAAGAAAGAAACAGGGACTATATTACTCATTTTAATAACAAGAGACTGGAGATAATTGATTATGAGGAGAAGACAACAATTACTGCTCTGATGAGTGGACTGTTACCAAATAAGTTGTACTATACTTTGGCCAAATATCCGCCTAGGACCATGGCAGAACTGATGGAAAAGGCAGCTAAGATCATGAACGCTGAGGAAGCCATGGCTATGAAGAAGAATACAGACACTAAGGAGACCAAGGTTGTGGCTACTAAAACTGAGAAGAAGGATCAGAAGAACAATGATGGCAATAAGCAGTCGAAAGGTAAACAAACGCTGGAGCAGATGAGGAAATATGGAAATTATACTCCCTTGAAGGTAGATATAAATCACATTTTAGAAGAGATCAAGAACAACGAGGAGCTAACCTGGTCAGAGAAAATGAAGGCAGATCCTGATAAAAGGGACAAGTCCAAATACTATAAATTCCACAAAGATCACGGCCACACGACTAAATTTTGCATAGCTCTTCATAATGAAATTGAAACACTCATCAGGCGAGGAAAACTAACTAAGTACGTTGATTGCCAAAATGGTGAAAAAAATAGCAATAGAGGAAGGCAAAGATCTAAGTCTCCTCACCGAGCAAAAGAAGACAAGAAGAGAGATCACGAAGATGATCCAGAAGATGACCTCGATCTCCCCAAAAGGCCAAGACAACCAGAGCGCGAGGTATTTTCAATCCATTTTGGGTCATTTGAATGTAATGTCATTACAGGTGGAGATGCAGGAGGTGGAGATCTTACTGCGGAGAGAAAAGCTTACCTCAATGAGGCTCAATCTTTCTCTTACATATAGCGCATAAACTTGGCTGAAGATGATCGCCCAATGAAGGTGAATAGGAACAAACTGGTCATCAGTTTTTCTAAGAACGACCTGACAGGTGTACTATATCCTCATGACGACCCATTGGTGATCAAGATGAGAATGAAAGAGGTGGTGATTTCACAGGTACTGGTGGATAATAGTAGCTCTGCAGATATCATATTCTACCCATACTTTGACAGTTTGAATCTGAAGTTAACCCAGTTGGAGCCATATTATAGGCCCCTCCTTGATTTTACTGGCGAAAAGGTTTTTCCACGTGGGACGATCAAGTTGGACATGCTTATTGGTACATGGCCTGCTTGCCGAACAGAAAGAGTATGCTTTTTTGTAATGGATATAAACGTCCAATCAGCCTATAACATCATCATGGGAAAGTTGGGTCTCAAGAATTTTAAGGAAGTACCATCTACTGTACATCAATGTTTAAATTTCCCAAATAATTTCGGAGTGGGAGTTATAAAAGGCGACCAGAAAGTAGCTCGGGAATGCTACTATTCATCTGCTGAACAGGAAGAACGAGAAGAATCCAGGAAGAAGACTACTACATATCAAGTGGATGAAACAGAAGATGCAGAGATTGAAACATTAGACCCTACAGACGAGTCTCAGCCCATAAAGGGGCAGGTCATGGAAGCTACCGAAAATATCATTCTGGATAATGAACACCCAGAACGAACAACCAAAATTGGTGCGTTATTAGATGTATCGATAAAATAGGAACTGATAGCATTTCTAAGGCCCAAAAAATAGACTTTTGCATGGAGTCGTGAAGACATGCTAGGGATAGACCCAAGTTTCCTGTGCCACGAGCTCAATGTTAACAAGGAAGTCAAGCCAGTGAAGCAGCGAAGAAGAGTGTTCAGCCCTAAAAAGAACCAAGCTATACAGGAAGAAGTAGAGAAACTATAGAAAGTCTTTTTTATTGAGGACGCCAAGTATCCCGATTGTCTAGCAAATGTGGTGATGCTAAAGAAGAAAAATAATAAGTGGAGGATGTGTGTGGACTTCACTAATCTTAATAAAGCCTGCCCAAACGATCATTTTCCCTTGCCCCGAATCGATCAGCAGGTGGATGCTACATCGGGGCATAAATTGTTGAGTTTCATGGATGCTTACTCTGGTTACAACCAGATTAAAATGAAACATGAGGACAGGGAAAGTACCTCTTTTATTACCCCAAGGGGGACTTATTGCTATAATGTTATGCCTTTAGGACTTAGAAACGCAAGTGCAACATATCAGCGGCTGATGAATAAGGTGTTTGCAGAGAAAATCAGTCATAACATGGAGGTTTATGTTGACGATATGATGACGAAAAGCAAGAAAGTTGTTGATCATTTAGTTGTCCTAGGTCAGACTTTTGATCAACTAGAAAAATATCAAATGAAGTTGAATCCCACCAAATGCATATTTGGAGTACAAGAAGGTATGTTTCTCGGATACATTATTAACCAATGAGGTATCGAGGCGAACCCTGAAAAGATCAAGGCCCTATTGGAGCTACGATCCCCAGCTATGAAAAAGGAGGTGTAAAGTATCACAAGGCGAGTTACAACACTTAACAGATTTATATCACGAGCAACAAACAAATGCCTCCCTTTCTTCAAAACACTTCGAAAAACTTTTGAGTGGAATGATGAATGCGAGGAGGCCTTTCAAGAGTTGAAGAAATATATGGGGACACCTCCATTGTTATCTAGACCAGTTATGGGAGAAAGGCTATACTTGTATTTGGCGGTTTTAGATAACACGGTTAGCTCAGCATTGATAGGAGTAGAGGACGGAGTGCAGAAACCAGTCTATTACACCAGTAAGACCTTTCGAGGAGCAGAGATCAGATATCCAAGACTGGAGAAGTTAACACTAGCACTAATCGAAGCAAGCAGAAGGATGAGGCTATACTTCCAAGCCCATACTATAGTAGTGTATACTGATATGCCATTAAGACAAGCTCTGTATAACTGGAGAAATCGGGAAGATTGATGTACTGGGCAGTAGTACTTAGTGAATATGATATAGTTTATGAGCCTAGATCATAACTTAAGGGGCAGGCAGTAGCGGATTTTATCACAGAGTTTACTCACTCTGATACATCCTAAGAGCAGGAGTTTAATACAGACCAACCCGTGGATGATACGGGATCATCGAAGATAACACCCGGCCAACTTCCATCCATGGATAAGCAAGAGAAGATAATAAACGAGTAGCAAGAAATATCGGGGGAAGACAAAAGGAAGTATCAAATATTTTACCATGGAACTCTGTCTGACCAAGAGTTTGGTAATGAAGTACCTGTACGGAATCTATATGTGGATGGATCTTCGTGTGCCATAGGCAGTGGAGCAGGAATAGTTTTAAACAGTCCTGATGGAATTGATATGGAGTATGCTCTACGTTTTTAATTTAAGGCTTCCAATAATGAAGTTGAATATGAAGCTATGATCGTGGGTCTAAGTCTGGCCAAAACCATGAAGGCAGAGCAGGTCGTTGTATTCAGTAATTCACAATTAATCGTAAATTAAATTCTCGGGTTGTATGCAGTGAAGGGAAAACTAATGGTCAAGTATCATGCAAAAGCTATGGAGGTTGTCTCGAATTTTTTCGTAGTTCAGTTGATCAGAATATCGAGATTGGAGAATACAAGAGCCGACGCCCTAGCTCGAATGGCATCAGCAACACACACCGAGCTATGAAGAATAATCCCACTAAAAATCCTAGTAGATCAGAGCGTAGACGAAGATTTGATGATGAACTTCATTTCCCTCGACTTGGGACCATCCTGGATGGATCCCATCAGAGCCTATATCGAAGAGGGGGTTGTGCCAACTGATAAACTCGCAGCTAAAAAACTAAAGTTTAGAGTTGCTCATTACGTATTGACCAGTGGAATTTTTTATAGAAGAGGCGTTATAACAGGACTACAGAGATGTGTCCATCCCTCTGAAGTTAAAGACTTGATTAAAGAGGTTTACAAAGGGTCTTGCGGAGCCCATGTAGCAGGTCGAACGCTTTTATAGAGAATAACAACACAGGGGTATTACTGGCCAATGATGAGAGCTGACTGCGCAGCTTATGCTAAGAAGTACGATAAATGACAACGTTTCTCTTCCATCCGAAGAACTCCCCAAGCATTGTTAATACCCATTACGTACCCTTGGCCATTCGCCATGTGGGGGATAGACTTGGTCGGGACACTTCTAATGACCAAAGGGAGATTCAAATACCTCGTAGTTGCTGTGGATTATTTTACCAAATGGGTTGAAGATGAACCTCTCATTGATATGACGTATTATAAGGTCTATCAGTTTATTTGGATGGGTATTATTTGCAGATATGGTCTCCCACACGCATTCATTATTGACCATGGAACCCAATTTGACAACGAAGAATTCGCTGCATATTATCATCAATCTAATGTACAGAAGATCCACTCTGCGCTAGGCCATCCCCAGAGCAATAGGAAAACTGAAGTGACAAACAGAACCCTACTGAATGGTCTAAAAAAATGGCTAGACGGCGCAAAGGGAAACTGGATTAACGAACTACACTCTGTGTTGTGGGCTTATCGCACTACACCGCGAACAGCAACTGGGGAGTCTCCGTACATGTTGAAATTTAGGAGTGAGGCTGTCACACCTGCTGAATTGAGTCTACCCACACATAGGGTGCTTAATTTAAATTGTCCTGTAAGAGACTTGATGAGACGTTTAGACCTGGATATGCTCGAAGAAGTTAGGGAAGAAGCAACAATGAGGAATGCAGCATAGCAACAACGAACAACCTTGTTCTACAACAAAAGGGTGAAGAAGTGTGATTTGTAAGAGGGGGATTATGTGCTAAAGAAGGTGATCCAAAAGCATAACAAACTGGAGGCCAACTGGCATGGACCTTACAGAGTAACTGAAGTTGTTCGTAATGGAACATACAAAATTGAAACTTTGGAGGGAGAAGAATTCAAGAACGCATGGAATGCAGAGCATCTGCTCAAGTATTATCAGTAATTAAAATCCATATGTAATACATTTCTCTCAATATGAATAAAGTGATGTTTCGCCCCTATTTCCTCCTTTGTTGAATTTTCTTCGAAATATTAGAGCTACACACTACACAAACACAAATTCAGATCAGCAACCACCAACCTTGGTTGGTCAGCAATTCAGTAACCACTAACTCCGGTTGGTCGGTAATTCAACAACCACCAACTCCGGTTGGTCGGCAATTTAATAACCATCAACTCCGGTTGGTTGGTAAATAAAAATCATACAATGCAAAAGTGTGTTTGATCACGGGTGATCTCAAGGGACACTCCAAATTAGGCAAGAAGATGGGTGACCTCCCGAGGCATCCACTGTTGAAGCAACAAGGTAATCCTAGCAAGATTTCTACAACTAAGCAGGAACATGGGACGCAAATCATTCCATTGCTTAGGCCCAAAGAGTGACAAGTCACTATAATCAGACAACAAATGGGGCAAGTTCCATCGTCTAAAAACGAAACAGGACATTTCGTCCTTCTACACACACACATATACATATATATACATACATATATATATACATACATATATATATATATATTTGATATACCCGTTTATATTCTAGGAGGGTCGCCTCCACAACGGACGACCCTAAGAGGGGCCGACCCCCCACCAGGCCCCAACTGGCCTTCACCAGGCTCCAGACGACCCTACGAGGGGCCGACCCTTCACCAGGCTCCAGACGACCCTACGAGGGGCCGACCCTTCACCAGGCTCCAGACGACCCTACGAGGGGCCGACCCCTCACCAGGCTCCGGCCGACCCTACGAGGGTACGACAGTACGAGGACATAATCAAGCCAGACTCACTGCCGGAAGAAACTTTGCCCTCGGCCTCGGCTCATAGGCCGAGGGTGACATCATGACAGCGCGTGGTTTGGGAGACGCGTGGAACAGTGCGCGTGAGGCTCATATGACACGTGGAAGACCGTTACAACCGAATCACCCCCTCACGTGAGAGAATATTATGTCATCATTTGGCATCTACAGGTGTCAACAGGGGATTGGCTAGATCATTATTCACATGCACCATGCTTACCTGGGGGGTACACTACACCCCCCAAGACCTATATATACTTGTCACCCCTAACCCTACAGGGGATCGATCCATGAACAGTAGCCCTAGCTAAAACTCTGCTTGTACACACACAATAGAGAGAGAAAGAGAGGGTTATGTGCATTGTATCCAAGGCCATTAGTGCCCATACTTAGTGGATCACACACTCACAGTGGATGTAGGCCAAATTGGCTGAACCACTATACATCATTGTCTTATTCCCTCTTATACTCATCCCCTTCTATACACTTACATACTTATACACTCATACACCTCTATGGCTGCCATGGCTGCTATTGTTTGAGCTCACTAACACTTATCTGGTGGTGCTAAATCTTAGCATCATCAGTTTGGCGCCGTCTGTGGGAACGAGAAGACATCTCTTCCTTTGAACAGCTTGACCTCACTGGGCACTCTGGTGGTGAACCAACACTCCCCCTGAGAGGAGGTGTTTCACCATTGAAAGAGACCTACTAAGGTTCCCAAGCTAACCAGTATTTTCTTCAGTTCAGCTCTTCATAGCTCAAACACATGGCACCTGAGATGCCACCGCCACCACTTCCCCCGCCGGATGATGGGGGAAGACCCAGTTCCAGTCAGCCACCACCTCAGTCTGAGATGGCTGATGTGGCAGCAGCCCTAAAGTCTCTGGCAGCCAGCCAGCGGATGATGCAGGAGCAGTTTACAGCTCTAAGTCAGAATATACTGAGACCACCAGGGGTCTCACCTGAGATGATTACTCCGGCAGCAGCTCCAGGACATCATGAGGCCAGGGGACCACCCCAGGCACCACATAAAGACCTGCCACCCCCTCAGCGGCGTAGGGATGTTGCTGACCCCCGGCGTTTACGCCTGGGGAGGCAAGGAAACCCTTGCCCCGAGGACAGGTATGATGATCTGGAGGAAGAAGAGGCTCCAGTAGAATGTTGGGAGCCATATGAGGTCTCCAACAATACAGTACGACCCCTCCAGGACAGTAGAGGAAAGTGCGGGAGACCAAACCCTGATGATCGCCCAAGAGGCTCTGCTTTTGACCGCCTGAGCAGGGGGTCGGCCTTCGAGAGGCTGGGCCCAGTGAATGACCTGCGAGACAAGTTGTCCAAGTCAAGAAGCGCAGCGAGATCTAGGAAAGAAGCAGAAGGCCGACCCCAAAGACGGGATGACGGCCAAAGGGAAGTAAATAGCCGACACAGGCCTGCCGTAGCGGAGCCCTCCATCCACCTCCGAGAGGCAGCAGGGGATAACATCGGCCAGGCCGACCCTGTGAGGCCCTGGAATGACTCAATCCAGAGGTTAGAGGATAAGATTGGCGACATACTGAAGAGCCGGGACCCTCTTCAGAGGGGATACACCATGGGCTCACCCTTTGTGGCAAAGATAGTCAACTTCCCCACGCCATCGAAGTTCAAGCCTCCCGTGGTCACCCCAAGATACGATGGGAGCACCAACCCTGTCCACCACGTGGAAATGTATCAGTCGGCGGCAGACATATACTCTATCTCAGATGAGATGAGGTGTCGTGCCTTCTCTGGTACCTTGACAGGGGCTGCGCATGTGTGGTACACGTCTCTTCCAAAAAATTCTATTGGAAACTTTAAGCAGTTGGCAGACTTGTTCATCCATAATTTCTGCTTTGGGGTGAGGCCACAGAAGAAGACCACACACCTGCTCTATGTTAAGCAGGGAAAGAACGAGACTCTGAGAGACTACATAGCCAGATTCAATAAAGAGAAGCTGGAGGTGGAAGACTATGAGGAGAGCATAGCTATGACAGCCCTGATTGGAGGGCTCCAGAAGGGGAAGCTATTATGGAAGCTTGCCGAAGACCCTCCGAGGACGATGGCTGAGCTGTTGTCAACAGCAGGGAAGGTGATGAACGCCGAAGAGGCGATGGCCGCAAAACATGAAGACGAAAAAGGAGGTGCAAGTGGGAATAAATACCCCAAGAAGAACAAAGAGGGGAAGAAGAGGACCATGGACGATAAGTTCGCGGGGTACACCCCTCTGACGGTCAGCTGTGAACAGATCCTCAATGAGATAAAGAGTGACCGGACACTGAAGTGGCCTGAGAAGCTGAGGGCAGCCCCCGGCAAGAGAAATAGGAACCTGTGGTGTGAATTTCACCAAGATCACGGCCACGTAACAGACAAATGCTTTGCTCTGAAAGATGAGATTGAGAAGATGCTGAAGGAAGGGAAGCTCAGAAAGTACGTCGACAAAGCCGACTTCAAGAGGGGCCGAGGGGACGACCCCAGAAAGAAGCGAGTCGACGCCTGCAGAGAAGGTCCTCAAAAAAGAGGGGACGACCCCTCTGATGATGAGGACGACCCTGACCTCCCGCCGAGAGACGACCAAGGCCCTGTCAAGAGGCTCAATATGATCTCGCTCGGGGTGGGAATGATCTCCGGGGGACTTGCAGGAGGAGGGTCTGAGGTCGCCGACAGGAAGGCCCATGTCGCTGAGGCTAAGGCAGTGACGAAGACGGTGCACTCGACCTCCCTAGAGGTCAAGTTAGAAAAAAGGAAGAAGGTTGATATGGACACTTTGGTTGTGGGATTTTCAAGAATGGACTTCAAGGGCCTATTGGCCCCGCATGATGACCCTCTCGTCATCACCACCAGGGTGCACGGGTGCGAAGTGCCGAGGATCCTGGTGGATGGGGGCTCATCCGCAGATGTGATGTTCTGGCCATGCTTCAAGGCCTTGGGCCTCAGTCGTGCCAGACTTATCCCCTACCATCATCCATTGATTGGGTTCAGTGGGGAGAAGGTTCACCCCCTAGGAATATATGAGGCTGATGTCAGGATGGGGGACGAGTGGCCGAGATGGCTCACTAAGAGGGTCAGTTTCTTTGTGCTGGATGAGCATGTGTTTTCGGCATACAACATCATACTGGGACGTGTGGCCCTCAAGGGGTTTGAAGCTGTGCCGTCCACGGTCCACCAGATGGTTAAGTTCCCTACCCCTTATGGGGTGGGGGAAGTTCAGGGAGACCAGACGACAGCGAGAGAGTGCTACTACAACTCCGCTGAAGAAAGGGAGGCACACAAGAGGGCTACAGCCACTTACAACATTGATACCCTAGACCCCAGGGACGAGACGAAGCTCAAAAAAGGAGAGGCCGCTGAGGAGGTAGAACCCATCACCCTCGATGAGGATGACCCGGGAAAAACCGTCCAAGTTGGCAAATCTCTGAAGCCCAGTATCAAGGAAGACCTCATCAAACTGTTGAGGAGAAGGCGAAGCGTCTTCGCGTGGAGTCATGTAGATATGCCAGGGATCGACCCTGAAATCATGTGCCACAAACTCAATGTGGTAGAGGGAGTGAAGCCGGTAAAGCAGAAGAGGAGGATTTACTCTAGAGAAAAGTATGAGGTCATCAGGGATGAGGTTAAAAAATTAGAAGACGCTGAATTTATCAGAGAGGTCATCTACCCTGAGTGGCTGTCCAATGCAGTCATCGTCCCAAAGGCCAACGGCAAGTGGAGAATGTGCGTGGACTTCACAGACCTCAACAAGCATTGTCCCAAAGACAGCTTCCCTCTCCCCCGCATCGACCAGATGGTAGACGCTACCGCAGGCCATGAGCTCATGAGTTTCATGGATGCCTACTCAGGGTATAACCAGATTTTCATGAACCCTGAGGACTCGGAGAGGACCGCCTTCATCACTGACAAGGGGACATACTGTTACAGGGTCATGCCCTTTGGCCTAAAAAATGCGGGGGCAACGTACCAGCGCCTCGTAAACAAAATGTTCGAAGACCAAATTGGTAAGTCTATGGAGGTTTACGTAGATGACATGCTGACTAAGAGTCTGAAGGCAGAGGATCATGTAGCAGACCTGGAAAGGACCTTTAATACAATGGACAAATACAAAATGAAGCTCAATCCGGCCAAGTGTGTCTTCGGGGTCGGAGCGGGGAAGTTCTTGGGGTTCATTGTCAATCAAAGAGGCATCGAGGCCAATCCTGAAAAGATAAAGGCCCTTATTGAGATGAAGACCCCCAAGTCCATTAAAGACGTTCAGAGGCTCACAGGGAGAGTGGCTGCCTTGAACAGATTTGTGTCAAGGGCTACAGACAGGTGTCTACCATTCTTCAAGATCCTCAGGAAAGCTTTTGAATGGAGCGAAGAGTGTGATGAGGCTTTCAAGCAGCTGAAATCATACTTAGGGTCTCCCTTGCTGCTGTCACGACCCGTGCAGGGTGAACGACTGTACGTGTACCTTGCTGTCTCAGAATCCGCTATCAGTGCAGCAATCGTAAGAGACGAAGATGGGATACAGAAGCCCGTATATTTCAACAGCAAGGCACTCCAGGGGGCAGAGCAGAGATACCCGAGGATGGAGAAGTTGGCCTATGCCTTGATTCATGCCTCAAGGAAGATGAAACCGTACTTCCAGTCCCATACTATGGTCATCCTTACTGACTCTCCTCTTAGGCAGGTCCTACACAAGCCTGAAAAATCAGGAAGGCTAATGACCTGGGCTATAGAGCTGGGGGAGTTTGACATTGTGTATCAGCCTAAGACAGCCATTAAGGGGCAAGCCTTGGCAGACTTCGTGGCTGAGTTCACATGGGAAGAAGATGAGGCCGAGGGTGAGACCCTCGGGAAGGCAGATACAGAAGACAGACCCGCAGACACACCTGCAGAAATGGCTGAGACGAGCACCGCTAGAAGGAAAGTGACTGAAAACGAAGAGGGAAGATACATCTTTAGACAGGGGTCCCTCTCTGAGGGAAATTTTTCTGAAGGAAAGACTCCGTGGAGCCTCTTCGTTGACGGGTCCTCCTGTGATAGCGGAAGTGGTGCTGGACTGATACTATCAGCACCCGATGGCACAGACGTCGAGTACGCCCTGAGGTTCAATTTCAAAGCCTCCAACAATGAGGCTGAGTATGAGGCCTTGATAGCTGGCCTCTCCTTAGCCAAATCCCTTAGTGTCAACCAAATTTTGGTTCACAGTGATTCAAGGCTGGTGGTGAATCAGATACTAGGAGCCTATGAGGCCAAAGACGAGAGGATGGCTAGGTATCTTGATAAGGTGAGGTCATTGCTGAAAAACTTCAAAGAAGTGAAATTCAAGAGGATACCTAGGCTCGACAATGGCCGTGCTGACGCCCTTGCAAGGTTGGCCTCAGCTACTAGGACAGACATAAGGAGGACAGTCCCGGTAGAAATTTTGCTTCGACCAACTATCGAAGACAACGAGGGAACACTTGGCATTTGCATGAATGTTTCTCAAGAACCTTCATGGATGGACCCCCTGATCAGATACATTAGAGGGGGAGAGATGCCAGAAGCAAGCCAAGAGAGGAAGAAGCTGAGATACAGGGCTGCAAAGTTCGCTGTCATCGGAGACACGCTGTACAAAAAGGGGTTTCTGCTCCCCTTACTTAGGTGTGTGCATCCCTCAGAGGTCCCTTCCATTTTGCAAGACGTGCATGAAGGGTCGTGCTCAAGCCATATTGGGGGTAGATCCTTGGCAAAGAGGGTGATCACCCAAGGCTACTGGTGGCCGACCTTGGGGAAAGATGCTGCCGCATATGTTAAAAAGTGTGATAAATGCCAAAGATTTGCTACTATCCCTCATCAACCTCACCAGCCTCTCACCTCCATTGCATCCCCATGGCCGTTCGCAATATGGGGGATTGATCTGATAGGACCCTTACCGAGAGCAGTCAATAACTATCGGTTCCTCATCGTAGCAATTGACTACTTTTCAAAATGGGTAGAGGCCGAGCCGATGGTCACGATCACGGAGCAGAAGACCTTCCAGTTCATCTGGAAGAATGTGATATGCAGATATGGTCTACCCAACACCCTCATCTCGGATAACGGGACCCAGTTCAAGAATGCCTCTTTACAGAAGTACTGTGAGAGGGTAAGTATCAAACAATTTTTCTCCACCCCAGGCCGACCTCGGGCCAATGGGCAAACCGAAGTTACGAACAGGACAATCCTAGATGGGATTAAGAAGAGGCTTGAGGAGGCAAAAGGAAGATGGGTCGAGGAGTTATATGCAGTATTGTGGGCATACAGGACGACAGTAAGGACCCCTACCGGGGAGACCCCATTCATGTTAGCTTATGGATCAGAAGCAGTCATCCCCACCGAAGTGGAGTTTCCTACTCATAGGGTCCAAATGTATGATACCCAGGGGAATATGGAAGAGAGAAGACTTGACCTAGACCTGATTGAGGAAAGAAGGGAGGATGCTGAGATAAGGCAAGCTTCCTACCAGCAGAGGACCGCAAAGTTTTACAACCAAAGGGTGAAACAGAGGCCTATCGCAGTGGGAGACTTGGTTCTTAAAAAGACTTGGCAGAAACCCAACAAGCTCCATCCTAATTGGCATGGCCCATATAGGGTCATCGATGAAGTTGTCCCGGGGACCTACAGGCTAGAGAACCTGGAGGGGGAACCTTTCTCAAACCCCTGGAATGCAGATCATTTGAAAAAATACTACCAGTAGTGTTGTAAGGTCTTGATAAGCCATAGTTGTAATAAGCATTGTTTCGACAGAACACACTGAAGATTAATGAGAAGTATCAGTGTTTCCCTCATCCAGTGGTTATCAGTTCTAGTATACATGCAAAGAAGTTGATCCCTCGGCTATAATGGGGACCAGTGGAGGGGACGACCCCACCACAGTCCTCAAGAAAGACGAGGGAAGACTTCAAAATCCATTAAATTGGAAAGTTGATCCCTCGGCTATAATGGGAACCAGTGGAGGGGACGACCCCACCACTGTCCTCAAGAAAGACGAGGGAAGACTTCAAAATCCATTAAATTGGAAAGTTGATCCCTCGGCTATAATGGGGACCAGTGGAGGGGACGACCCCACCACTGTCCTCAAGAAAGACGAGGGAAGACTTCAAAATCCATTAAATTGGAAAGTTGATCCCTCGGCTATAATGGGGACCAGTGGAGGGGACGACCCCACCACTGTCCTCAAGAAAGACGAGGAGGTTCTCAAGAAAGACGAGGAGGTCCATCTCACTTAGGTTGGGTGTCTCGGCCGGACGAGACGACGACCCACAAGACTCAGAGGGTTCAGATGGTCTAATGGTGGCAAGAGGAATGGGAAAAATGGGTCGTACCCAATCAGGTGTGGAGGAGGCTTTTGTGGGTCTGACACAGTCCTTAAAGGATTCTCGTCTGAAATATGATGAAGACAAAGTTGCTTGGGGGAAGAAACTAAAATCCATCGAGCAAAAGAGAGAGAGAGCTGTGGAGGCCTCTTAGGAGTTGGAGAGGAAAATGAAAGAATTTGAGAAGAAGAAGAATGAGCTTGAGGAAAAGCTCAAAAATGCTGGAGAGCTTGAGACCAAGCTCAAAACTGCTGAAGAGGAGCTTGGAAGACTCCGTGAAGGTGATCATCAGAGGCAGGAGCTAGAAGGAAAAATGAAGGCTACCGAGGAACATCTTGCTGAAAGGATTTCTTCGGAGAAGACAAAGAGAAGACTTGCAGTTAAAAAGTCCTTTAGCACTGACTGGGACAAGGGATGGAACAAAGGCCTAGATGCTATGTCCTCTCAGATGGAATTTGCTAGCCTCAAATATTTTAGAGATGGATGGGTCGCAACTCTATAAGAGCTAAAGGTTTCTGAGAGTTCCGAATTATTTCAGCGCCATGTTCATGGTCCTCCTCCCTCTCCTGGAGAAGAAGAAGAGGATGAAGCTGCCTCTGAAGAGTCTTCAATGATCATTGGGGATCAGGCCCCTACTGTTGAACTTCACTATAAGCAGCCACAGCCAGCCGACATGTCTACCGATCATCTTTCTCTGTCCTTCGAGCAACCTACCTCTTCATCTAAGCCTCCCGAGGAAGTCTTAGGAAGCAAGGAGAAGGTGTAGAGTTGTTCGGACCTTTTTCTTTGCTTTTTATTGAATGTAATTTTGGTCCGTGTACTTCTTTTTGTGATGTAATAAAATTTAAAGTCTTGGTTGTTCACGCTGACTCTCGTTTTCTTTCTCTGTCCTTATTATTAATCCATTTTCTTCTTGCTTTGCCTTTGTCTTTATTGATTCTGCTTATGGTTTCTCTTTGCTAGTTTATGGCTAGAATGGAGCTCTTGTCAGCCCACGATACTGAACTGATGAAAAAATGTAATGACTACTTCAAGGTTGGCCATGCTGACCTGAATGAAGCTCAAATCATCGATATTCTTGGTCCAGCCGCTTCTGAACGAGCAGTCAAAGCCTACCAATATCTAAAGTGCTTACTCGACCGTGCAGTGGCCAATAATGTAGCATATTACGAGATGATTGAAGATCTTCAGGGTACCGTCGAGGAGCTTCAACAACAATACAAGGAGTCTTCGGCCCTTTTGCATCAGGGGTATGAGAAAAAATATCAGCAACTGAATGCTCACAAAGGGTATGATAAGTTCATCGCTGCTTACGAGAAGAAGGAGAAAATTCTAAGGGTTGAGGTCGAGGAGAATAGGCAAATTGCGAAGCTACTGGAGCAGGAAAATAATAACTTTCTAGGAGAGATATCCCAATTAAAATCTGCAGCATCTTCCTCGGGAGCCATTGTCCCTATTAACGATGAAGGTTTCTCCTTTTTGGAAGTGGAGAATGCCAAATTGAGAGATGAATTGGAAACCTTAAAGAGGACTAGACCTTCTACCTCTGCTCGCGGACGAGTAAGAGCTTCTCAGGGATGAGCAAGGGCTACTCGTGTGACTGTTGAAGAAGCTAGAACACAGGCAGCCTTGGAGAATCAAGCCTTCCAGTTGATGGCGAAGAATCAGGCTTTGTCAGAGATGTCCAAGAAGATTCTGAACCTCAACGAGCAGCTCTCCACACGAAATTCTGCCTTGGAGAATAAAGAAATTTTAGCGAAGAATCTCCATGAGCAACTGGAGAGGTTAACCTGCCAGTTTCACAAATATCCCAGATAATTTTGGATGGCTGGTTACAATGAAACCCTCTACCATCTAGATGACCGGATCCAAAATGCAAATAATTAGGGTTACAAGCAAGGATGGCTGAATGCACTGGGGGTGTTACAATTGGAGCAGGGCCATTATCTCTGGGATTACTATGACCCTGGGTTGCTCGAGTTGCCAGTGCCACCTTTCAAACTTGATATGAGTTGGATTCTTGCTCGGGAAATTCCTCAATGCCTGATCTCTAAGTATCTCGGCGACTACAGTCTTCATCCTAATTTTGAGATATCTCGCGCGGAGCACTTACTTGATCGGCCATCAGTGATGAATGTCAGGATGCTTAGAGACCTGAACTTCATAAACTCTCCTTATGCCTTGGATGATCCTCCTGCTGGAGTAGAACCTGTTCCAAAGGCAGAAGGGAAAAAGGCAATAGAATAGGATTTTTTATGTAATATTTCCTTATGTGATATGTAATTTGTTCTCTATGTAACTTGTTTTGATTTTAATGAAAAGATTTTTAGTTTTCCCTGCAATATTGATTGTCATTACTTTATAAAGCATCTATTTTATTCACTGATGAATATGTATGTATATCTGTAAAAAGATAAAAATGTTCTATGATACTTTAAACTGTCGACCAACTGGAGTTGGTAAAAATTTATTGACGACCAACTGGAGTTGGTGGTATTTTGTTTCCCGACTAACTTAGAATTGGTGTTAATTATATGACGACCAATTCTAAGTTGGTGGTAGTTTGATATATCACAAGTAAAGAAATTTTACTTTTTTAATTATAGTGACTTATCACTTTTTAATTCTAAGCCATGAAACGATTTTCATTCCATAATCCTGCTTAGTTTAACCAAATGTTCTTGAACAACCATAGTTGGTAGATTTTCATTCCCGACCAACCGTAGTTGGTGGATTTTTTATTCCCGACCAACCGTAGTTGGTGGATTTTCATTCCCGACCAACCGTAGTTGGTGGATTTTCATTCCCGACCAACCGTAGTTGGTGGATTTTTTATTCCCGACCAACCGTAGTTGGTGGATTTTCATTCCCGACCAACCGTAGTTGGTGGATTTTTTACTCCCGACTAACCGTAGTTGGTGGATTTTTTATTCCCGACCAATCGTAGTTGGTGGATTTTCATTATCGACAAACCGTAGTTGGTGGATTTTTATTCTAGACTTGATGCGTAGTGTGTAGCACTAGTATTCCGAAAAAATTTCAACAAAAAGGAGAGAATTGGGCAAAACATCCAAAACTTTATTCATATTGAAGAAGACTTCATTACATAGGGATTGAACTACTGATAATATTTGCGAAGATGCTCTGCATTTCATGCATTATTAAACTCCTCTCCTTCTAAGGTTTCAATCCTGTACGTCCCTGGTCGAACAACTTCTGTTACTCTGTAGGGTCCATGCCAATTAGCTTCCAGTTTGTTATGTTTTTGAATTACTTTCTTTAGCACATAGTCCCCTTATTTCAAATCACATTTCTTTACTCTCTTATTGTAGAACTGAGCCGTTCGTTGCTGGTATGCAGGATTTCTGAATGTTACTTCTTCTCTAACTTCCTCGAGCATATCCAAGTCTACTCTTCTCATTAAGTCGTTGATAGGAGAATTGAAATTCAGCACCCTGTGTGTTGGGAAGCCCAGCTCGGCAGGTATAACAACTTCACTTACAAATGTCAACATGTATGGAGATTCTCCTGTTGCTGCTCGTGGAGTAGTACGATAAGAACACAATACAGAATGTAGCTCGTTGATCCAATTTGCCTTCGCATAATCCAGTCTTTTCTTCAAACCATTCAGCAGCGTTCTGTTTGTCACTTCAGTTTGTCCATTACTCTGGGGATGGCCTGGTGCGCAGTGGGTTTTCAGTATGTTTGACTAATGACAATATGCAGCGAACTCCTCGTTGTCGAATTGGGTTCCACGATCAGTAATGAATGAATGAGGAAGACTATATCTACAAATGATATTTTTCCATATAAATTGATATACCTTGTTGTATGTCATATCAATAAGAGGCTCAGCTTCTACCCATTTAGTAAAATAGTCCACCGTGACCACGAGATATTTATATCTTCCCCGGGTCGTTGGAAGTGGCACGACCAAGTCTATTCCCCACATGGAAAATGGCCAGGGGGAAGTAAAGGGTGCTAAAAATTCTTGGGGAGTTCTTCGGATAGAGGAAAAGCATTGACATTTGTCACATTTTTTGGCATAGGCTATACAATCAGCCCTTATCGTTGGCAAATAGTATCCTTGCGTCATCATTCTTTGCAAAAGCGTCCGACCTGCTACATGGGCTCCACAGGACCCTTCATGGACCTCTTCAATCAAGTCTTTCACATCGGAGGGATGCACACATCTCTACAAACCTGCTATAATTCCTCGTTTATATAGAATACCATTATTCAGTACATAACGAGCAGCTTTAAACTTCAGTTTCTTGGCTGTGAGTTTGTCAGTTGGTAATTTCCCTTCCTCAATATATGCCCTGATGGGATCTATCCAAGATGGTCCTAAATCAAGGGTAATAAAGTTCATCATCAGATCTTCGTCTATGCTCCGACTAGCCAAGACTTCAATTGGGATTGTTCTTCGTAGCTCGTTGCGTGTGGCTGAGGCTAACCGAGCTAAGGTATCTGCTCTTGCATTCTTCGATCTTGGTGTTCTAATTAACTGCACTGCATTAAAGCTTGATACAATCTTCATTGCTTTCGCATAATACTTGATCATCAATTCTCCCTTTGTCGCATATACCCCCAGTATTTGATTTACAATCAATTGTGTGTCACTGAATACAACGACCTTCTCTGCCCCCATGGTTTTTGCTAAACTAAGACCTGCAATCATAGCTTCATATTCAACCTCAATATTAGAATCTTTGAATTGAAAGTGCAGATCATACTCCACATCGATTTCATCTGGGTTGTTTAAAATAATCCCTGCCTCACAGCCTGTACTGCAAGATGAGCCATCCACATACATATTCCATATAGGTACTTCATCCTCAAATTTTTTATCGGATAAAGTTCCTCGGTGGAATATTTATTGCTTCTTTATATCCTCCCCTAGCACTTCTTGCTGCTCGTCAACCGACTTAAGTTGGTCGGCGTTTAAGTTTGATGATCCTATAACATCCACAGGTTGGTTGGTATTCAGCTTTTGCTCCTCGGAGGTGTCAGGATAAGTGAATTATGCGATAAAATCTGCTACTGCTTGCCCTTTAAGCGACGATCTACGCTCATAAACTATGTCATATTCACCAAGTTCTACTGCCCAGTACATCAATCTCCCTGACTTTTCTGGTTTATGAAGAGCTTGCCTCAACGGCATATCGGTATACACAATTATGGTATGAGCTTGGAAGTACGGCCTCATCCTTCTACTTTCTTCGATCAACGCTAGTGCTAACTTTTCCAGTCTTGGATATCTGATCTCTGCTCCTCGGAAGGCCTTGCTAGTGTAATAAATTAGTTTTTGTACTCCATCCTCCATTCTTATCAATGCCGAGCTAACTGCCTTCTTCGAAACTGCCAGATACAAATACATCTTTCTCCCATCACTGGCCTGGACAATAGTAGAGGTGCTCCCAGGTATTTCTTCAACTCTTGAAAGGCCTTCTCACATTCATCATTCCATTCAAACATTTTTCGGAGTGTTTTGAAGAATGGGAGGCATCTATCTATTTCTTATGATACAAATCTATTAATTGTTGTAACTCGCCCTGTGAGACTTTGCACTTCCTTTTTCGTCGTTGGAGATCGTAGTACCAATAGAGCCTTGATCTTTTCAGGGTTTGCTTCGATACCTCGTTGGTTGACGATATACCCGAGGAACATGCCTTCTCGTACTCCGAATATGCACTTGGTAGGGTTCAATTTCATTTGATATTTATCTAGTTGATCAAAGGTATGGCCTAAGTCAATTAGATGGTCAGCATCTCTCTTGCTCTTTGTCAGCATATCATCAACATAAACTTCCATATTGTGACTGATTTTTTCTGCAAACACCTTGTTCATCAGCCGCCGATATGTTGCACCTGCATTTTTTAACCCAAAAGGCATAACATTATAACAATAAGTTCCCCTAGGGGTAATAAAAGAAGTACTCTCCCTGTCTTCAGGTTTTATTTTAATCTGGTTGTAACCATAATAAGCATCCATGAAGCTCAATAGCTCGTATCCCGAGGCAGTATCCACTAATTGATCAATTCGGGGTAAAGGAAAATGATCATGTGGGCATGCCTTGTTGAGGTCGGTGAAGTCTACACACATTATCCACTTGTTGTTCTTCTTCTTCACCATCACCACATTTGCTACCCAGTTTGGATATTTGACATCTTAAATAAAGCAAGCTTTCTGGAGCTTCGCGACCTCCTCTTGTATAGCTTGGTTCTTTTCGGGGCTGAACACTCTTCTTCTCTACTTCACTGGCTTGATTTTCTTATTCACATTGAGCTCGTGACATAAGAAATTTGGGTCTATCCCTGGCATGTCCTCGTGGCTCCAAGCAAAAGTTTATTTTCTGCTTTTTAGGAAAACTATCAATTCCTGTTTTAGTAAGGCATCCAACGACGAACCTATTTGAGTTATTCGTTCTGGGTGCTCGTCATCCAGAATGAAATTCGTCTCTAGGATCTAATGTTTCAATTTCCGCACCTTCATTCACTTGATAGGTAGTAGTCTTTTTCCTAGCTTCCTCCAATTCTTCCTGCTCGGCAGATGAATAGTAGCATTCCCGAGCTACTTTTTGGTCACCCTTCACAATTCCTACTCCAAAATTGGTTGGAAATTTCAGTCATTGATGTACAGTAGATGGTACTGATTCAAACTTCTTTAAACCTACTCTTCCCATGATAATATTGTAAGCTGACTGGACATTCTTATCCATCACGAAAAAGCGCACTCTTTCTGAAGAGCTATGCAATTTTTGGTCATGTGACCATTGTATTTATGGAACTCGTAATATTTGGCCTTATTCCTCTTGTCAGGATCTGTCTTCATTCTCTCTAGCCAGTTTAACTCCTCGCTGTTCTTGATTTGTTCCTTATGCTCTTTCTTTTTAGTCTTATCAGCCTCGGCTTTTGTCTTTTTGGTGTCCATAATCTTCTTCGCAGCCATAGCCTCCTCAGCATTCATGATTTTGGCAGCTTTTGCCATCAGTTCTGACATGGTCCTGGGTTGATCTTTGGCCAAAGTGTAGTACAATTTATTGGGCAACAACCCACTCATCAAAGCAGTAATCGCTGTCTTTTCCTCGTAATCAATAACTTCGAGCTTCTCGTTATTGAAACGAGTTATATAATCCCTGGTGCCCTCACCTGCTTTTTGTCTAACACTTAACAAGTGTGCTACTCGTTTAACTGGTTTTGCTCCAAAATAGAAATTTCCAATAAAGATCTCAGCCAGTTTAAAGAAAGTTGAAATCTTCCCCCGAGGAAGATTATTGTACCATATTTGAGCAGATCCAGCAAGAGTTCCCGAAAATGCCTTGCATCTCATCTCATCTGGTACGGCATAGATGTCGGAAGCAGCTTGGTATTATTCTATATGAAGGATAGGGTCAGTTTTTCCATCATATTTAGGAGTCACAACAGGTGCTTTGAACTTTGATGGTGTGGGAAAATCCACAATTGCTTGGATAAAAGGTGTCCCTTGGACAAAAGTTCTTTGTAGAGGATTCTTGGCCTTAGCCATTTCCCCTAGTATATCCTCCAACCTTTGAATAGAGCCCTTCCATGCATCATTTCCCTCCTCGGTCCTGTTGGTTCGAGCAACTGATCGCGTTGAATTTGCTTCTAGGGATCTTTCATGACGAGCAACTGGTCGTGATTGGGCTGAGCCTTCCTTTAAATCAGATGGTAGTTGAGAGTTCCTTGACACAATCCTAGGGGGACTTCTATTCCTCATAGGACCCAAACGATCAAAAGGAGAGACTCTAATCAACCTTTCAAGAGCACTTGTTCTTTCTGGAGATAGGGTGATGTTTTGTCGAGTGTCTGTAGCTCATATCGAGGAAGTACGCCCAGGCTGATAAGAAGGATCATGAGATCTCTCACTACGATATGAATCGGTGCGTCTGGATCAAGATTCCTCTGACAATAACGTTCGCCCAGAGGGTAATCGGGTATTTCTCTAAATGATTCATTGTCCTGAATGGGTCGGCGCTCCACCCTGGATAGTTTGCATGAGTTGTCACATGGTTTCTTGCATGGTCGTCTGACCCTGGGCCAAATTAGCCATTATTCCAGCCAGATCTTTGACATTTGGAAGAGCAGATGGATTTGGGGGGTTTCCAGCGTTTCGATTACTGGATTTAGGATTATCAGCCATTGGTGATGAATTATTTTGGTGAAAAACAATAATTACAGTCATTTTCCACAGACGACGCTAATTTGTTGATGTAAAAAATTAGATTATCTCTAATTATTCAATCACATATAAAAATAAATAAGACAAAAGAATTTTAAAGTGGTTCAACCTTGAAAGAATGGCCTACGTCCAATATTTTGTTATTGCTTGAATGCTTGGGAATTCTCGATAACAGGTTTTACCAAGAAATTTCGAGTCCCCTTACAATGAGGATGATACAATGTATTTATAGCCCTCAGGCTGTACATGCGAAAGAATAATACATAGCTGTCCAATAGGCGTGTACATCTGTATGATAATAATGAGCATATAATGCGCAGTATCTCTTGATTATCCAGATATTAATGCTTTGTACGAGATGCAGCTCGGACCGCCTAAGTTGCTCGGACCGCCTAAGTAGCTCGGACCGACTTAATAGCTCGACACGCTTGAGTAGCTCGGGACCCTGAGTTCCTCGTGGTTTTTTAGTTGCTCGGTACAATGAAGATCCCTGGAGAACTCTTATTGTTCGGAGTGCCTGAGTTGGTCGGGGAGGTTGAGCTCCTCGGAGTCAATATGTTTGTTCAAAAAGATGTTTGCGGGTGCCATATAGATTGACACGTGTCTCCTCATAATTGATCCACTTCAGCAGACTAAATTTGGTATCAACATATATGAAATTTGATTCATTACATACAAATGTCCTATTCTATAGGTTTCTTTCCCTCTGCTTTTGAAACAGGTTCCACCCCAGCTGGAGGATCATCTAATGCATAAGGAGAGTTTATAAAGTTCATATCTCACAGCATTCTGACATTAATTATGGATGGTCGATCAAGAAAGTGCTCTGAACGAGATATCTCAAAATTCGAATGAAGACTATAATCACAGAGATACTTGGAGATCAAAATCTGAGGAATGGACGGGCTGGAATCTAGCTAAGGTCAAGTTTGAAGGGAGGCATAGGTAAATCAAGAACTCTAGGTTCATAATAATCCCATAAGAAATGACATTGCTCCAGTTTCAGAACACATAAGGCATTCAACCATCCCTGCTTATATCCTTCATTGCTCGACTGCTACAAACGAGAATCAAGAAGATACAGAGCTTCATTATACCCAGCCATCCAAACCTCCCTGGGATACTTGTGAAATTGATAGGTCAATCTATCAAGTTGCTCATGGAGCTTTTTTACCAAAAGATCCTTATTTTCCAATACTGAATTTTGGTTGGAGAGTTGCTCGGTGAGAACTTGCATTTTTTGAGACATTTCAACCAAGGCTTGAGTTTTGTCGTTTATTTGAGTGGCTTGATTTACTAAAATCTGGTCAGTCCTCATCTCTTCAACACTTTTTCAAACAACTTTACCTCTACCCCTTGAGGAGGATGTCGGTTTAGCTCGTTTCAAAGTCTCGAGATCATCTCTCAAGGCATTATTTTCAACCTTTAAAAGGAATAACCCTCATTATTGACTGGAACCAAAGCTCCCGATGAAGAAGAGGCAACAATTTTAAGTCGTTTTAGCTCCTCCTGTAGTGTAACATTTTCTTCTTCTAACAGCTTGGCAATGTGCCTATGTTCTTCGACCTCATAACTTATAATATTTTCCCTTCTTTTATGAGCAGATAGATACTTATCATAACCTCGATCAACACTCAATTATTGACACTTTTGTTCGTAACCCTCATGTAGGAGTTTGCTAGATTCTTTGTACTGCTGTTGAAGTTCCTCGATCGTTCCTTGAAGATCTTCAATCATTTCGTAATAAGCCACATTGTTGGCTACAGCACGATCAAGTAGGCACTTCAAGTATTGGTAAGCAACAATTACTCGTTCAGAGGCATCTGATCCGAGGATGTCAATTATTTGGGCCTCAGTAAAGTCTGCATGACCAGCTTTGAAATAATCAATGCATTTCTTCATCAACTCTGTATCATTAGCTGATAAGATTTCCATCCTGGCCACACACTAGCAAAGAGAAAATAAAAAACAAAATCAACAATGATACGAACAGAGAAAGAGAAAAATTCCAGACGAACAACAAAAATTCATTTTTTATTCATCACCCAAAGGAAAATACATTTTAGGGTTCCATCCAAGAAACAACGCAATAAAATTCCAGAACAACTTTACACCTTCTCCTTATTTCCTACAACCTCTTTGGACGATTTGGATGAAGGGGTTGGTTGCGCGAAGAGCAATGGCAGTTGCTCGGTAGATGTGCTATCTTGTTGGACTTGCTCGAAGGGTTGAATAACAGCAACAGCAGGGACGTGCTCTCCTATCATCATAGAAGACCCATCTAATGCAGCTTCATCTTCTTTTTCTTCTCCAAGAGAGGGAGGAGGGCCATGAGTATGCTCCTAGAACAACTCAGAATTTTCAGCAACCTTCAATTTCTTCAAAGCTGGTATCCATCCATCCCTAAAATACTTAACACTAGCATACTCCATCTGAGAAGACATAATGTCCAGGACCTTATTCCAACTCTTATCCCAACCAGCACTAAAAGATTTCTTAACAACAATTTTCCTTTCTGCTCTCTCCGAGGAAGTCTTTTCCCTAAGGAACTCCTCGGCATATTTCAGTTTTTCTTCTACCTCTTTCTTACGTCGTTCAGCATCTTGAAGCTTGGCGACATCTTCCTCGGCAGATTTAAGCTTGACCTCAAGACCCTTTTTACCTTATTCAACATCCTTTAATTTCTTCTCCAACTCTTTGGAGGTAGTCACAGCTTGATCTCGATTTATTTCAACAGACTTGAATTATTTCTCCCATGCATTTTTGTCTTCCTCGTACTTCTGACGAGATTCCTTCAAAGATTGAGTTAATCCAGCAAAAACTTCTTCTATTCCACCCTAGGAAGTGGAAGCCCTGATGGCTTCATCTTTCTTCAAAATACTATTGAAACACGTCACGAGCTGAAAAAAGAAAGAAGTTTAATTCAATATATGAATATAGTACTAGAGGATAAAGTACTCAGGCTAATTATACTTACTGACGTAATGTGTTGAGCAGCTAAAGTAGTAATTCTCTCATGAGAAAAGTTGTCTTCAATACCTTGGAATTCAGGGACAGTCCAAGATCTGATCAAGCCCATAGCAGAGATCGGAGGAATAAGAGGTGGAACATTACCCTCAGTATTTGAAGGTTGAGAAACAGAGTCAACAGGTCTCTCAGTAGGACCTCTTTTCAATCTCCTCAGAGGAGCACTTTAAATTAAAGGTGTTGTCTCTCCTTGTGAAATGGCAACAGTTTCAATCAAAGGAGCTGCCTCTTTTGGAGGCACAGGGGGCTTCATGCCAGTTTCCTTAGCAGCAGTAGATGGAGGTGCATCTACATTCTTTGTCCCCTCATCTGGGACATCCTGTTTGTTCTTCTTTGCCTCTTCAGTGGCAAAGGCAGACTTGTCAAAAAATGCGGGAGCTTTCCTCTTCTTCATCAGATCAGTAATAGGAGTACTTAAATCAGAAGAAGATCCTTCCACACGGGTTTCAGAAGTTGGTATCCGATCAAGATCAACCACCACATGACGAGCATTGAAAGATGAAGTGGAGCTTCTGTATCTCAACAAATATGAAGCGGACCTCACGTTCTCTCCATTGATCGACTGATGCAAACTCCAGATAAGTTTCAAGTCAATTAAATTAATATCAGTTTCCCTTGGAAATTTCCTTTTACTGTCAACTGTAACAAACAAAATTAATGTCAGTGATGCATTTCAGCGAATACAAAGAAAACAAGATTTCAAAAATATAAACAACCTATCCCATTGACACAAAGCGGACATATGGGACCTTGGTACACATAATTTCCATTTAATGGGGGGTGTTGGCAATTTTTCATCACAACCCCATGATCAAAATAGTCCCTATTGGCATCGGGAAGATTAACAACTAAAGCTCTATTTGAAAGCTTAGTTTTTAAATAGAAAGTAGTGTCACCGGTTACCCATCTATAGCAATACATAATTTCTGGAATTCCCAAATGAGTTCCATGAAGTTGATTCAACCTATATATGCCATTAACTACCCTCCGTGTATTTGCAGCTACTCTTGCAGGTACAATATCAAAATATTGGCAAAACTCCAAACACAGGGGATTTGACGGGAAAGAAAAGCCACACTCAGCTACAAAAAGAGTTGGGAACCAGTGTCCCTCCGCCAAAGAAAATAAATCAGAAGGACAAGGAGGTTCTTCCAAAATAACCCACGAAGGGATCGAAAAATCAGACCGAAATTTATCCAACGATTCAACAAGATAAACCATGGTGAATAAAGTAAATAAAGAAGAAGGAAGAAAAACTTACAGAAGAAAGAGATATCGGTCGATAATGAATGATAGAAAGAACGAAGGCACAAGATAGAGAGAAAATGAAGAGTTCAGAAATACAAATTTGAAAAGTAAAAGACGATAGGATTTCTGTCGCACTTAAATACTTTACCTCAGGAATAGAGAAAAATAATAATTACAAGGGAAGACGTTTGCGTTTCTGGCGGCTAAAAGAGGAAAAAGGCACGAATATCGAAGTGATCGTGAAAAATTCAAAATATTTACGAAGTTTGATATTATGCACTCAAAAGGAATTATATACAATGAAAATTTTCTTAATCTCTGAAGACCAGTAATCCGAGCAGCTTTCAAGCAAAATGTTCCACACTCTTCTTCAACCATAACTGTGAAACATTGGGGGCTTCTGTTGATACGAAATTTAGTCAGCTGACGTGGACCAATCATATAAAGACACGTGTTAATCTACGTAGCAAATACAAATACTTTCAACAAACAGCATACTTTCACCGAGCTACTCAGGCGTTCCGAGCTACTTAGAGTGCAGAGCATCCAATCAAGAAAACCAAAAGGTGACTACGCATTAAATGCACATTATTATTGTACAGATGTATATGTCTACTAGATAACAACGCATTACCTTTTCGAATGTATAGCCTCAAGGCTATAAATACATTGTAACCTTGTCATAAGAGGGGACTTTGGATCTCTTAGTCAACCGATCATCGAGATTCAAGGAAAACAGTTAGCAATACAACAACAGTGGATGTAGGCCATTTTTTATAGCCGAACCACTATAAAAAAAACCATTGTCTTATTTATTCATTTGTTATCTATGATTGATTAATTAGATGGAATCTAGTTTTTTACATCAGCAGTCGTGTAAAGTGAAGTTTCTTAAAAAAGAAATTTATCATTATTAAATTTCATCATGTGAAGCTTATTGTCAAGTTCTCTTTGTAGTATGGTAGTTCTCATTGAAAAAAATCATCCCTTATAATAAATTTATTATTAAAACAACTTAAAATTCAAAGAGAGTGTCAGTGATATATAAATTTTGTATTAAATAGTGAGAGTGTAGGCTCCTCGACGATAAATACCTAAATTAAAATTAGACAACTATATATGGTCCCCTGTTTAATGTTTTTCCTACAAACAAACCCCCTTAAATTTTTGTTAAACATATCAGCCCTTAACCCACGATACCCATTTATTTTCGACAGGTGAGAACTTAATGTAGCGGGTCTTCAACTCACTTTCCCAAAGAAAATGACCTATATGACCATAGAAACGTGTGAAAAATCTATTAGCAAGTTTGTAGGGGGTTTCGTATTTAACAAAAGCTCATTAATAGTTTGAAATTTAAATCTTAACATCCCATTTGAAATGGAAATTGAAATATATTTTTATCTCATACATTATTTGCAACAACAACTTATTTCTGTATCAGATGGCAAATGGGTATCTAATTTTAATTTTTTTTATCGTAAGTTATTTTTTTTGTTCTCACCATGGATGATGCAATTGTTGGAAAATTCAAATGCAAATCTGACGTAATAGTTATGGAAATGAATAAGCATACATCATTTGAAGATATAGTGAGACAGTTATCATCTCGATTTGCCGATTTGAAGAAATGTACGTTTTAATTAGTTTATCTTGTTGGTTCATAATCAAATTTTTTCTTGATGATAATAGGGACGTGAAGGGAATGATGTTATCATCATACATGTTGAAGGAGAATTTTGTTGATATTTCCATAATTGATAGTTTCGATACTTTCTCCACCACTGATGTTGGATTTCATAATGTGTTTTGTCAGAGATGCAACTTAGATGAGAATGATTATTTGACTGAAATCCTATACTCAAGACGGGAGTCATTACTATCAGAAGAATGGAATAAATACACTAGTTATATGGATCAAACATTTTAAGGGGGTCCTCAGGAGTTTTGAGACAAATTGGTTAAGTATTATACAGAAATGTGATTTAAGTCTGTGTATGTCAAGAATGAGAAATATAGAGTGACGAAAGAATGTTTTAAAAATAATTTCAACAGATCTAAATGGCGTGTTCATGCTTCGGTGTCCCATACAATGGATTTTTCTATATTAGGACACTTAATAATATCCACACGTGTGGTGGTCTAATCCGTACTCGTAAAAGTTCAACGGTGAGTTCAAAGTTAGTGTCATCTATTTTTGGGGATCGTATTAAGGATAAATGATGAGTACATTATTTTGTAATAATTAGGCCAAAATCTAATCCTTTTTAGGCCCATTGTATCATAAATAAGGAGCTTTTACATCCGCTTTTGCTATTTAGAAGAAAAATGCATGCTTGAAAATAATTCAAGTTAAAAATACAATTTTAACAATCCCAAGGGATGAAACCATTATTTTAATAACTTTATAGCCTTAAACGTAATTTTAAATATTTATCTAGGCAATATGAAATTCTCATAAAAATTTTGTTTAATTTCAAGTTGAAATTAACGAGATATGAATTTCGGGAACTAAAATGTAAAGAAATGCAATTTTATAATTTTCCAAAATATTACGGACCAAAATTTAAATTAATCATTTTTATTTTTCATTTTTACAGGCGACTCGAGAGTTTGAAGAACAAAGGAGTTCATATGAAAATATTGGTTAGGATATGTCACGATACGACACGGTCGACACAACCATACTAAAAAAATATTTATAAACTTGATCGAGTGTCCATTGAGATTGTACCATAGCTTTTCGAAAAGGTATTTAAAACACTCACAACTTCTAAGTTCAGGGAATCTCAAAATACGAAGTTCGGAAGGTAAAAAATCAGTTTGAAAAATCTGCTCTGAATAGTGACGAAAATGAAAGGAAAACAAATCACTTTCCTTATTCTCCTCCCACATGCACCCCAAAGCTCAACATTTAAGGAAAATTTTCAATAAAAGTTTCACCACATTAAAAATATTTTTCTCCACATTTTTACCTATAAAAGGAGTTCATTACACAAGAGATGGAAGCAGATCGGTGAGGGACAATTGGAGAGAAAGTTTGAGACAATTTTTGAGATTTAATTTTTAAGAGCACCAAAAATATTATACTTTGTATTTTTATTTTTTAGTGTTTGTGAGGTAATTTTTGTGCAAGTTTGGAAGAAGACTTTTCGTATTAGCATCTGAATATTGAGACTCCACTTTTGTAAGTTGATTTTTTTAATGAGAACTATTATTTCATCTTTCAATATCTGTGTTATAATTATGATACTAGCTTAAATTAATTACTAAGATTATGTGAAATACCATGGTTATTTAGTTCATGTTTTAATTAGTTCTAATTCACTTAAATTCCCTACTTGTTCTAAAAATGTTATAAAAATTCAGTATTCATTAAAATAGTCACTAGAGTGATATTGTAAACCTTCGATATTAATTTTAAAATTCATATTCTTTGATTTTGTGTATTTATCTTTGATGGATTATTCTTACGTTAAGCGATTTGATAGTTCATGCTTACGCTTGACATTTAATGTTTACGAGCGAGTTTTAATTTTTTTTTAGGGAATACAAATTCTTGCATCTAAAAAAAGAGATATATATAAATATTTGATTTAAACTTTAAGGTTTTCATCTTTCGAAATTTACGCAACAAGTGTGGGTATAATTTTGAGTTATAAAAGGGGATTGCGAGTTTGACTAATTAATCATAGTCTAGTAAAAACGGTAAATGGAATCGAAATCTTAGTAATCTTCTTCATATTTGTTACCTACCTTGTGTTACCCCTTTATTGTTGTTTACTTTATTTTATCTTTACATCTTATTTCTACACCCATAATTGTCTAGTTAGAAAGTTAACAAATTATACAAATTTAACAAATCCTTGTGGGTTCGACCCGTCACTACACAAAAAGGGCCAAAATAGCACCCTTCACCCGACTAGCCTCACGATCTTTAACCGTGACAACCTTACTCGTCGATTCCCCTCTTATTTCCCTCGTTTCCCTTTCCCTCCATTTTTGCGATTCTCTCTCTCTCTCTCTCTCTCTCTCTCTCTCTCTATATATATATATATATATATATATATATATATATATATATATATATATATATATCCTTGGTGTGTGGGTGTATGTTTGTGTGCGCGCGTGTGTGTGTGTATGTGTGTGTATATATGTATGTGTAGGTGGGTGGTAGGTGGGTGAGTCAGTGGGTGCATGTGTGTATGTGTGTAATATTGATTTTTTTTTTAAATTGTGTGAATTGAAATTTTTATGTGTTGAAATTAAAATTGTGTGTGTATTTTGGGTATAATAATTTGGTATTATAAATTAGAATTGGTATTTCACCACTAATGTAATTAAAATTGGTATTATAAATTGGAATTGGTATATCATATTAAAATTGAATTTGAATTTGAATTTGAATTTGAAATTGGTATTATAAATTGAATTCGAAATTGAAATTGATATTTGGTATTTAGTTTTTGGTATAGTGTCTATTTGATTTTTGGTATTCAATTTGAAATTGAAATTTGGTTTTTCTCTCTAATTGCAGCAGCACCCTCCGTCTCCCCCTCTCTCTCTACACACACACACATTTCGGTACATCTCTCTCTCTCTCTATATATATATATATATATATATGTGTGTGTGTGTGTGTGTGTGTGTGTGTGTGTGTGTGTGTGTGTGTGTGTGTGTATACACACACACATATAGAGATTGTTGAATTGTTTGGGATTCTTGAATTATTGTTGACTGGTGGATTTGAATATTTAGATGGCCATTGAGTTGGTTGGCCCTAGGAATTTCTAATAAAAGGCATTATTATTTGCATTGTTGTTTTGAATTCTTGAAATTCTTGTTGATTGGTGGATTTGAACACTTAGATGGCCATTGAGTTGGTTGACCCTAGGTATTCTCTAACATTTAGGTTTATAATGAGAAATGAAACATAACTATGTAAAAATAGAATATAAATAAGACATGATTAAATGGAACATACTATAAATTTTGGGGTTCTCATGTATTCACATGAGAATACATACATGCATGTAGCCCGCAAAGCAAGTGTTATATAACAAGTAATGAGGGTAAAAGGTAATAATGGGAACCGCAATAGATAGCCCTATTGCGGTTCTCGTTACTATAATCGAAGCATGCATGTGTAAATTTGCATTAAGTCAACTTCTTATATAACACTTGCTTCGGGGGTGAATGCCTGCATGTATTCTCATTTGAATGCACGACATAACGATTCGATAAAATTTATAACTAATTTAAATTATATATAGTGTGCATAGATACTAGCCTTTTAGTTCTTATGTGTACGCATTCAATAGCCCTTAGACCCCTTCAAGAGTTATTACCACTGTAATGAGATTTCTCGAATTATCCCATTTGGACAGTTTGGGACTTCATAGTTTTTTATAAAATAATATTCTTAATGGCTTAAAATTGTTAGTTTTTGGGGAAGTTATGCTGTCGTATCTTAATGTTCTCTGGGTACACACTAGATGATGCGATGTTTAGTGTTATTTCAATTGATAAATTGAAATAATACTTACACTTGCGAATCTATATCATGTACTTGGAGAACTATGGAGATATGCTGCCAAATTTTTCTCAAATTGGAACAATATGCATGAGCTGTTAAGTATATTACAGAAATATTTGGTCTTGAATGGGATAGGACCACTCACCCTTTAGAGGAGACGGAGAAAATAGGAATTATATTATTTTTATAATATAACAACGAAAGATGAAATGTCAATCTTGTAGTAAATTATTTGATGGGAACTTAATGTTCACACTTTTGTTTTTACTAATTCATGAATATACGCTTCTTACTCATAATAGGTGATTGTTTGTAGTAGCTGTGATGGGATATCCTAAATACAAAGAGTGGATCGATGAGACAAATAGATTAGGAGATGTGTTTCGCAGAGGTGCTAATGAATTTGTGAAATACGCAAAGAGATGTCATAATGATGAAGAGTTCCCATGTCCATGTGCTAAATGTAAGAATGATAAGGTGTTTGAGTGGAAAACAGTTGAACTACATTTGTTAAGAAGGGGTATGCAAGATAGCTATCGATTTTGGAATTTTCTCGGGAATCAAGAGTTCATTTTATCCCCGAGTAATATTCACAACAACCTTCAACATGTAGGATATATGTACAACAACCTTCAACAATTTGGATTTCAATCAATTTAAGCAGTAATTCAAAGTTCATGATATGACCTGATATTGAAATAATATTTTTGGATTTATAATTCCGTCAACTTGTATTATTCTAGTGCTTTGTTATTACAGGATTTGAATCAAAATTGATTTTTTGGTTAGTGAATATATTAGTTTGTATTTTAATCAATTTAAACATTAATTCAAAGTCCATGATATGACCCGATATTGAAACAATATATTTAGATTTGTAATGTCGTTAATTTGTATTCTTCTAGTGCTTTTTTATTATCGAATTTGAATCAAAATTTAGTTAATGGTTTGTGAATATGTTAATTTGGATTTTAATAATAACAATTGGATTTGATAATTTTCTCATATATATGTTTGTACTAATAATAACAATTAGTGCAGAAAATGTCTTCATCAGGGCAGTGCGATAGCGGAGGCGATGAGGGATCCTCGATTACTAGGCCCCCAAATTAGGGCAAATTGGGGTCATTCATAGAGAACAAGATGAAATTACTGGCTAAATACTTGGAGTTGCTGAAGGCGATCATCGGCCCGGTGTACACTGATTGGAGATCCGTTCCAAATGAGCTCAAGATGGGCATCTGGGGGGGAACTACAAGTAGTGTATATTTATATTTAAATATAACTAACAATTACTTTCTTTTTGGTTTATATTTGTTTGACATGATCAATTCAGCCTGGACCAACATGTTTTCGACTCCACGTTGGAACATTTGAGGGATCAGTATAAGACGAGGAAGAAAACATGTGGGCACGGTACTTTGGAAAGACTCGGGAATCCATTCTTAGACTGCATGACACCATCCCGTTGAAGGAGCCGATCTTATAGGCACAGTGACAGCACTTTGTCAACAGTGAGATCGATGAGCGGCAATTGGCATTTCGTCAATCGAGGAACAAAAATCGAGCAAAAAAGGTGGGTGTGCACTACTCCGGACGGACGTCTTATGCCTAGGTGAAGCACATGATTAAAAGTTTTTATTTTTCTTTAATTTTAGTTTTATGTTATTCTAATTTATCATTACTTTGTATTACTTACTAATTCTGTATTATTTTATTTCAGGAAACGGGTAGTGGCCCTGGGGGTAGGCCACATAAGCTCGATGCCTTTGTGGCGATTCGAACGAAGAAGGGCAAGGATAAAGAGGTGTCCCCAAGCGTCACAACCACGCTTGTAAGATATAATTGTTTCCTTTTTTTAATTACGTTATAGTTTTTGTATTAACTTAATTAACTAATCGTGTACTTTTTATCGTTTCAGAAAAAACATAAGGAAGTGCATGAATCGCAGTCTGACGCCGACAAAGCATCTTTAACTATAGACGTGCTCAGCCAAGTGCTCGGGGCGGATCGCAAGGGGAGGACTAGGGGGTGAGATCTCGGGTGGGGAAGTCGAGGATCCTCGAGGTGGAGACGAGCAACACCGGCTTGGCTCATAAGGTGAACACCCATGACGATAAGCTATTAAGGTTGGAGACAACGGTCCTAGATATGTACACCTTCCTAAAGCGTCAGCGGGTTCCACCTTCGATGAGGGGAAGGGCAATGGGAAGGGGAAGGGGAAGGAGAAAGAGGTAGACAAGGACGTCACTGCTTCATCGCCGATACGTACGGACTCGTCGCCCTTATATGATACATTTCCCATCTTGACCCCCGTCGAACGGCCTATGTCAACAATCGGTTGGCCGGGCGTGTTTTTAATCGACATATTTGGTGGGGAGATGATAGAGAGGGGGTTGGGGGACTCGGGCACCCACCTGGGTATGGTGGTTCATGGACACCCCCTGCAAGACATTAAGGCAAAGGTGCTCGCCATGTATGTTTTGGCCGAAAAGGAGAACTCACCTTTTGGTAGCACGAACAATGCGGCATTTGACGAATTGATGGGTGTGTCAATGCATATGTCGCATGGCCTTCCTTCCTCCTCCAATCTATTGTAGACCCTTCTCTATGACATTATTTGTATTTATTTAATTTGGATATTGGATATTATTTTTTGATTTGGTTATGGATATTCAACACTGTTCTAAAAAACCCGCCTAGGCTCCGCCTAGGCTTGAGGCTTGGGAGAAACGCCCGCCTTAAGATTTTGACGCCTTATGCTTGGTAAAACCCTTAAGGCGTATTTTTTCTCTAAAAACAACAATGCTTTAGTGAAACGATATCGCCTTTTAAAGATTTTTTTGCAAACCGGACCATTATCTCATCCAAAATAATCAAATAGTATTTTTATTTGCAAATATTCAGACATATTTTTATGATATGTACAATTTTAGTATTTTAATAGCCTTTTTACGGTTAAAAAATATTAAAATATATTAAAAAGATCTAAACGCCTTTTCACGCCTTTTTACGCCAAGGCCCGCCTAGGCTTCTAAGGCTTAAGGCTTGGCCTCTACGCCTCGATCACGCCCCACGTTTTTTAGAACCTTGATATTCAAATGTTGGTTTGGTTTTTATTATGGATATTTACATGTTCCTTTGGTTTTAGTTATGGATATCTGTATATATTTCTGTTGGTTATTGAATATTGAATGTTGATTGACATATATGTTGTTTGGATAGGTTAAATTGGCTATAACAGGTACAAATATACTACTGGGCAGTGCCAGTCACCATACTGCCCAACATTTTTTTTTAAATCTGCCCAGATTTGTCATAGATTTTGATTATGACAAGTCCGTGACAAAGAAATTGGTCACGAACTTATCACGATCAAAGTCCGTGATAATTTTTCATTTGTCACGAATTTGCCACGGTTGAAGACCGTGACAAGTTTAAGCCTTTGTCACGGACTTGTCACGGTTAAAGACCATGACAAACTTGTCAAGGTCAAAGATCGTGACAACTCCATGACAAATCTAACGAACTTGTCACGATCTTTAACCGTGAAAGTTCGGAGTTTTGGTGTAGTGCGTACTTACAATCGCTATATTAAAATAGCTCGTGCGCTTGTAGTAATTTATAATTTGACAATAATAATCCATTTATAAAACCAATTGAAATAGTAAAGAAGTTTAAAGAGAATTTTGGGTTCGATATTCCGTATCACCAAACTTGGTCTACGAAAGAAATGACAAAGGCTGTATGGCACAGTGGAGATGAAACATCGTAGAAATTATTGGATGTTTACAAGGACCTTTTATTGGAATCTAACTCAGGTTCTCATGTTGTTATCGAGTGTGAGGTGGGTATTAATCAGTTTAAACGTACGTTTATTTCATTTGTCGCATGTGTTCCCGATTTTTCATATTGTTTGCCAATGTTGTGTATTGGCGATTCATTTTTGAAGAACAAGTACAAAGATAATCTATTAGGAGCAATGAAAAAATGAGAACCAAGATGTAATATACCATAAATAAAAGAGGCAAGGTAGATATCATATGTTAAGTCGAAGTTCTAAATATTTTTATATGAAAAAATCTGCAAACATCGATCACGGAGTGTATCATATGAATTTTTCACTATAATTTTTGTTATAATGCCAGATTGAATAAGTGTTAGTAAAGTTTTTTATACACGTTGAAAAAAAACTTTGACTTAGCATGATATCTAATATATTATTAGGGTAGATCACTGTTTCTGTAATAATAGATAATTGTTTCAGGATTTAACTTATTGTTTGAGTATTGTTTATATGTAATTTAATTCTAGACATATCTGATATGTTGTAACATTTTAATGATTTTTCCAATGAAATTCATAAGCATACATGACTGTACTTTTGGGTGAGGCAAAGTGGTTATTTATAGAATCAAATTTAATGTTCTGACATTTTTAATGCTTTGCATAGTGAAATTCATAACCATGTATGAACGTAATATAGAATTAATATAAAATGTTTACCAGCATCTGTAGTGTTGTAATTATAGTAATGTTTTTGAATCAAGACATTCATAGTCTTCTAAATCTATTGTGCATATATTATAGCACTAAATTTATGGAGCCATTGACTTCTTAGTTGTCATTTTAAATGTATTTAGTTAATTGTATATGTTTTGACAAATTACATACCCATTATTTTCGAATTTAGTTTTATTATTATGAAGTCCAGTCTAATTTGGAATTAACTTAATTGTGAATTAGCTTAATGTTTGACTATTACGTAGTTAACTGTATATATTTTGGCATATTAGATACCCATTATTTTTAGATTTTGTTCCAATGCTATGAAGTTCGTTCTAATCTGGAATTAGTTTAATGTTTGACTACTACTCAGTTCTTTGGAAGTAGGTTATATGCTTGAGTATTTATATATTATGTTTTGTAAGATGATGATATACATAAGTATTATTATATATAAAAAAAAATTTAACCAGTGAGAATTGAACGTGTATTTATCTATTTTTACTGTGCATTTATACTTTAATCTGAAACAGATTAGTTCTTTTTGTTTATTATAGAGCATGTCACATATTATTAAGAATAATTTTGTGTTGGTTGAAGTCAATAGCAAATGAATATCCCTTATTAAAATACCAAGACGGTTACAATAGTTTGTGTGATGCAGAATGAGACCATGAATATACATAATTTGATAAATTAGTTATGTTATCTGACACACAATGTAGTGCAATACGCTATACTATGAGTTAATGAAATTTTGTTCACGTATTGCAGGTGTCTTTTCATTTGAATTTGCGATTGTTGATGGGGAGACTGAAGAAAATTAGGAATGGTTTTCACGAATATTGCCCGATGTATTGAAAGACCATAATAGGGTAATTACTTTTATATTTGACGGGAATGATGGTTTGTGTGATGATGTTTCAAAGGCATTTCCTTAATCTCCTTATGCGTACTGTATTTACTAGGGGTGTGCAAAAAAGCTGACAACCCGAATAACCGAACCAAATCGACCTTTGTGTGTTAGGTTGGTTCGGATTTTTTTCTCCATGAGTTGGTTCTGGTTCCAAAAAAATGAGAACCGAAGTGTTTGGTTCGGTTCTCGATTTTATACCTGAACCAAACCGAACCAAAAAATCAAACCGAAGAATCGAATCGAAAAATCAAACGAAAGAACCCGTGAACCTGAACCATTAAACAGAACCATAAACCAACCCGAGAACAAACCCGCGAACCAGAATTAGTAACAAAAATCGCGAACCAGAACCACGAACTAGAACCGAAAACCAGAACCATGACCCAAACCGTGAACCAGAACCGCAAACCAGAACCATGAACTGACCCGAACCAAATCGAGAACCGATGGTTCAGTTCGGAACCGAACTGACCAATTTCGGTTCTAGTTCTGGTTCCAAAACTACGGAACCAATCAATTTTGGTTCTGGTTCTGGTTCTGGTTTTGGTTCTGGTTCCGCAGTGGACCAAACCGAACCGAACCATGTGCACCCCTAGTATTTACCACATCAAGTGAAATATATGAGTGAAAGGGGAGGTCTAAGTATTATGATAAAATAGTAGGTTTATTCATGTCATGCGCCTATGAAGAAACTGAGCTTCTTTTCATAGAACAGATGGATGATTTATTAAAAGAAAGTGCTGAGACAATGGTCAGTTTTCTAGAGATAATACCATTTAAGAATTGAGCAAGAGCATATTTTATCGGACAACGATATGGGAAGATGGCATTTAACATAGTCGAGTCATTCAACTCATGGATATTATAAGAACGTTACTTACCTATCACTCAACTCATACTCGCCATTAGAATAGAGTTGACAAAGATGATGTCTAATTTCCTTCTCTTTATGTGGTAACATGACATAAAATCTTATCCGATCAATAGTATTATCTGACTTGATATCCATCAAATCACCCAATATCTCAATTTCAACTCTTTTCGGTGGTGGTGACAGAATTTCTAATATACCCAAATTAAATGTTGGGATATCAAAGCTAATATTATTAACCTGCATGAATAACAATATCTTTATTATCGTCATGTAACAAAATGTGATGAATGTGTTAATATTTAAGGGCTATTAATACAAAATAAACATGTTAAGATATTTACAACATCGACAGTTTAACATTATCCATCATTGAATATAACTCTTGTAAATTCCATTAGAGAAATTTACGATTGCTCTCATCGATTTCGAGCATGGGATCAATCAAATTTGATATTTTTCAAAGCCAAAACTAAAGCAAAAGTAGTTATGTTAATAGAAAAGCATTGTTTATTCGTAAAAATATTGGTAAAAACTGATGTAATAGGAAAAAAAATTAGCTTATCGGTAATAGAAGTTGACATCTTGAGACAGTGTTGGGGGTATTCGTCGAGTTTTTGATTGACTTGAATAAGTTATCATGCACGAATGATGCCCAATTATATTTCTTCATATCGTCCACATCCTCAATATAGTTCTTATAACACCAAGCAATAGATGAGCTTGGGGTTGGGAACAAAATGCAGATGCATAAATGAAGAGCAACTAAACGAACCGTACCCAAAAATCCTCATAAAGCACACCAAACAATGATTTTAAGTCCTATTTCGACCAATGTCTTTGTCATCTTCTTTGTGTTCTTGAAATATATATCAACGAATGGAGTAGTTGTCTTTTTTTCTTTCACAACTAAAATTGGTTCACTATTCGACAAAAGATCATATAAAGTTGTTACATCCATTGGGGACAACTTAACTGAAGTGTTTCCAAACACAGGCTTCTTGGTATCCTCATTGTAATGTTGGATAATAGAGATCATTTTCAAGATGAAATTCTTCACAAATGATTCGGTGACCTTTCCTTTGTAACATGCTTCGAACATTTGCCAAAAAGGTGTGTCCATCAATACTTTAATATGCTTTTGTTTTTTAAAAAAGCATTGTTATCTCACATAAATGTGTTGAAAGCTACTAAAATGCATCTAAACTAGTCGTGTTCTCATATTTTTGATGGCTCGATTTTATCACTACTGTCAACAATGTAATTGCACACAAAATAATCATAAAATACGTTTGATAATGGTGACACATTTCGAATGAAATGGTAAACAATAAAGTATCTAATGTATAATCATAAGAAATTAGCACAATACACTCATATTTTTTCACTCAACATACACCTATTTTTACCCATATTAGTCATAAAACTATAGTGTTATATACTTTTTTATTACTATATTTTTCGATAAACATATTGGTGTTATGTATAAATTCGCATTAATCACATTGGTATATACAAAACATTTTTGTAAATAGCATGACATAAGTTATTAATTAAATCATAACTGAAAATTGGCGCAATATAAAGTTCCCCAAAAAATAACAATCCCAACACCTTTTCTACTTTTTGAACATTAATAATAAACATTTGTTACACTGTATATTTGATCGATACTATTTATTATGTACTAACCATTGCATATATCATCCGAAACAACATTAGTTATCCTTGCATATTATAAGACCAAGAACTAGTCGCATTTCATTTTTGAAATAAAAAATTAACATAGCAAGCCCATATATATAAACAAACATTTTAAGATACTCTCCGATATATCTTCAAATTAACTCAATTATTTTGTTAAACTTGGTATATACAAAGTCAGATAAGTATGTACTAAGTATTTGCAACATCAAATCAAAAGAATGTTTTTGTGGATAGCATGACATAAGTCATCAATTAAATTACACTAAAAATTGGCACAATATAAAGTTAAAAAAAATAATCCCAACACCTTTTCTAACTTCGGAACACTAATAACAAACATTTTTTGTATTTTATATTTGATATATACCATTTACTATGTACTAACCATTGCATATACCATCTCAAACAACATTAATTATCCTTATGTATTTTAATACCAAACACTAGTCGCATTACATTTTTGAAATCAAAATTTAACCCAACAAGCGCATATATATAAACATACATTTTAAGATACTCTGCGATATATCTTTAAATTAATTCAATTATTTTGTTTAACTTGGTATATACAAAGACAGATAAATATATATATATACCAATAATCACATTTACATTTCCACCTCTCTCTCTCTCTCTCTCTCTCTCTCTCTCTCTCTTATCTATATATATATATATATATACGGGACAACTCTCCGACAAACTAAGTTAGCGGGCTTAAATGATGGACTATCCACCATCCAAATAGTTTTAGGACCACTTGTATCTTTTTAAGGACCACTTTTAGGGACCGCTTCGTCTTTTTATACTTTGTCTTTTTCTAAGGTTTTTAGAATAGAAGTTTCTACCCCAATAATTTCTAGGGTCTATTAAGCTTATTTTGAAGTCTAATTAATCTGGAATGATGAATGGTTTGGGTCTACCTCTTAAGCTTTCTCCGTTACTATTGTTTTGTATTTCAGAATAGTGAGGATTATCTATCCAAATTTCTTCTTTAGGATGTCTAGAAATTTCAAAAGGTTTTAAAGGAAAATAATCTACTCTTAAACACCTTATGCGATATTGAGGTTTTATTTTTAAATTCTTCTAAATTGCTATCACCGTGGGATGACAAAAATCTTCGATAAATTCTTGGTGAAGTTGTCTCTACGTGTTTAAGGAATGTATAAATTCCTCCTGATCTAATTAAAGTGGCTCTAGTTTCAGCTAACCGTTTGCGTCTAATATATTTTAATACGTTTATAGTATCTTTAAGTATTCTACTATATTCTTGATATTTCTCTGGTCCTGAAAGTTCTTCTACAAAATCTTCAGTTCTAAAATATTGTTTAAAGAGATCACGGATCTTTATTCTAGTTATTTCTATTTTAGGTACTTCTCGATCTAACCACTCAATAATTTAGTCTATATATTTGTAAGTACCTCCTGCTTATATTAAAGCAGTTTCTATAAGTAGTTTTTCTTTGGGGTCTATGAGAGTCCACTCTTAGATTTCTCTTATTAAGTCCGAATTTATTTAATTAACAAATGCTAAAAAGTCTGTAATGATGTGTAGGCTCATGCAATTATTTTTGAATTTTAAACATAATATTTGAAATAGATAGGGGTTTGGTTTGAGTTTATACCTTCCTTCTAATATGTAATTTTTTTATCTTCTTTCCTTCGTATCTTTAGTTTGTTATTATTCTTCTCCGGTCTGTGCCTCCCACAACTCCCTTTTTATGTGTCACACCTTAACCCACTAGCTTGATGTTGGATCCATTTTATGCATGTACGCCACCATGCCTAACGCCCACCTGGCTAATGGCTCATGGCAAATCGGCACCTGACAGCAATTTAACAGTATAACACCTGCATGCTACACCAGAGGTTCCACACAATAGTTCTCTATGAACAAAAGGTTGGAGATGTTTAGAGAATAATAACAACATAACAAAAGAGATTCAGAAAAGAAAATACTTTCATTGCATAACATAGGTAAATACAAATCGCACCCCCCTAACTATAAGAGGTTTTCTCACTAATATACATATTATTTTACAGATCTCTCTCTCTCTACTGAGCTCTCACTTCCTTTTTTCTCATCTTCTCTCAACATACAAACTGCCCTTTATAGATAAGAGAATATACATATGACTAGCTACCGGATCCTAAAACTGGAGAATACAATTATTAAAGTCTTAAATTATTTACTTTACATAAAGCAGATGCGTCGTCTATTAATAATTCTGGCCAAAGTCTTTGTCCGCATTTAAAGAAGCTTTAACGTCTTGTGAATAATTCATTCTGATGTCCCATGCGAAAAAGCAAGTCTGTCTTGTAAAACGGTCTAAATCATTGCGCCCTCGATCTTTAGTAACTCATTGAATAAGGTGGGACACTTCTCTATCCCGTCTGTTTCTTCCGTTGTCTTTTATGTTTTGTCTTTTTCTGGTAGAGCTTTATTTTTGTCATAGTATTCATCAATAAGGCCCGTTATTCTAATGTTGGCAGGTAAATCTACCTCTACCACTTCTTTGGATTCCTTTTTGAGCCTTCCATTGAATGGCACATCTGCTTGGATGATCAAGTTTTCCTTATGGTACATAGTATACCATCTTTCTTGACTTGTTAATAATTCCATAATTTCTATTGTCTCCATGGCTTGGGCAATCTGGAGATTGGTCTTTTCAACAGTAAGGTATTTAGTCTCGTCTTCATATAGAATTTCAATGTCTTCAAATGAAAAAGTGAAGAATCTAATGAGTATAAAACCTTCAACTCTTTTTCCTCTAAAGGAACTTAAAGCAATCTCGTAAATTTTAGCAAATAAGGAAAAAAAATTCTTCTATCTTCTTGGCATACTCATGGACTATTTTCCTAAGAGTAATAGAGTCTTATATAGTCTGTATCTGGATGAATCCAGTGAACCCATAGTCTGCAAGAGTTATGTGTGGCATATCTGCCTTTCCAAAAAGATAAATTTTTAGAACATCTTTAAAGAATCCCCTAATCATTAAGGCATCTCCATTAATCTCTAATAATAAAATATTAAAATGTTTAATAATGCTATCACCCTCTTTCTAACAGTCTTCTGAAAAGGTGAGATTATTATTACTGAATGGTATAACAATCTTAGTCTTAAAAATTCTTTTGCTGATAATAAAAATTATCAACTGGTCTAGTTTGGGAGGATTTTTCAAGAGTCTAACCATATATCTGAGTCTACACTCTAGAAATAGAAATACTACTGAGTTGAGTAATTTCAAGTCTTTGAGTTCTCATAAATTTGGCAATAGCTAACAAATAATGTTTGAATTCTACCCATTATTTGTTCTATACATTGCACCATAGTACGTTTATAAAAGTATTCTCATCATCAAAAGATTCTCGTATATATTTCATCAAGTCTGGGTATCTTTGATCTTGGGCAACAATTTCATTTCCATATTTTTTTAGGCAGAACTAGAATGTCATAAATTTTTTCCAGTATTGGTATTTCTTGGGAGTCTTGAATATAGGTCTGAGTTCGTCTTTGCATTTTACCAGTATTTGGTCTTACGCGTCTAAGATAGTTAGCAACATAAAATAAAAAATCATTTTAGTATTAGCAAATATTGGTTCTCTAAATATGATGCCTGTAATGATATTTTTACTTCCCTTAATATGTATAGCATAGAAGTCATATTCATTAATCAATTGTTTCCATATAACTAGTATATTACTTCTTGATTTTGATAGGTCTAAGTCTCTAAATTTTACTGCATAAGAAGAATCATTATAAGCAGTAAAATGCTTAGGTCTAAGAAAAAGAATATATTTTTCTATAACCCGGATTATAGCTAGCACTTATTTTTCATGGGTAGCATATCTTGTTTCTAGATCAGTAAAAGTTCCAAAACTACATCTACAAAGTTTCTTCTTTTTAGTCTGATGATCAATGGCAAAGTACACTGCTCCCCATTGTTTATCAGAGGCATATGTTTCTATTATAAATTGGTCTTCGACATTAGGCAATTCAAGTAAAAGAATATTTTTGACTGCTTCTTTGATTTGTTTTATTAATTCAAAATAATCTTTAGTCCAAAGGATTAGTATTATCTGTTCCTTTAAATTTGGATGTTAGGCTTTGTTTTTTTGAAGCAAGGTTCTTAATAAAGTCTGCAGCACAATTAAGCAATCCTAAAAATGATTGCAATTGTTTCATATCTTTAAGTAGTTTTGGAAATTCATGAATCTTTTTGGTTATGTATTCTGCTAAGGATATTTTTCCTTTATTGATATTCATTTCCACAAAGTCTATTTCAGTCTGAAATCATTGCATTTTCTTCTCAGAAATAACAATTTCATGCTTATCAAATTTTAAAATAATCTTTTTATGATGGTCTGCATATTCTAATTCAGTCTTTCTTGCTATAAGAATATCATCTATGTAAACAAGACAAAATTCTGAATAAGGTCTAAAAATATTATCCATACATCTTTTGAATACTTGAGGGGTATTCAACTATCCAAATTGCATTACTAAGCATCCATATTTTCCTTAGGGCACACTAAAGGTTGTCCAAGTTATATTGTCCGGGTGCATCTTATTTTGATGGAAGCCTGACTTGAAATTAAACTTACTGAATATAATTTTGTCTTTAATCAAATTAATTAGATTATTTTTTTCCTGGTATCTTATAGGAATCAAATTCACAATTCTTATTAAGGTGTCTATAGTCTTTGACCATACGTCTTTTTCTTCTTTTTCGTCCAGACTCAATTTGAACATAGAATGCAAGGATATTATGTCTACTTTTGTTTTCTCTAATAATGCCTAGCTTAATCATCTCATCTATATATTTTTTTAATAACCCTTCTTATATGTTCTACCATTAATAGTGGCATTTGGGTTGATAGGAATAATTTCACAATAACTTTGGTCTTTATCCCACTTAGCAATGGGATTTTGTCCTAAAGTAGGTTCAGCTAATTACCTAATCTTTTCTTTTTCTTCTTCTATATCCATTTTCTTTTGTTTAGATATAGCTTGGGCTTTTAATAAGGCTAGTTGGGCGTGTTCTAAAATTTCTTATTGTTTAGGCGCTATTTACTTATAACACTTTTGATCTGGACACTTACATTCTTTTTGTAAAGGTTTAGCTTTTTCTTGAGCTTGTAGTTGGTTTGTAGGTCTAGGTTCACTATGTTCAGCTAAAGAACTCTAACGGGTTATCAGTCGATAATTGGGTTTAACCTGCATAAGGTAAAAAACAGTCTTGTGATCAATTAGAGGAGCATTAATGTTAAATTCCTCTTTATTATTAATTAATATCTTATCGTTATACTGATTATAAGGATGGTATTTACAAATAAAATCTTGTCCTAAAATAATATTTCCTGTGAAACTAGGACGAGGATCTATAATCCAAAACTGACGATTAATAATATTGTTTGTCTGATTTCCTAATTTGAAATAAATAAAATTAGTCTGAAAATATAAGGTAAATGATTCTCCATTAGCTACCTTGCAATGGATTTCTTGATTACTGTCTAGAAAATAATCTTCAGGGAAGGCATTAGCCTTACAAATACTTTGTGAGCATCCTGTATCTATGAAAGCAGAAAGTCTTTTAGGATAATATTTTTGTTGTATAAATAATTTTACAAAACAAGCATTAGATTTTAGTAGAAATTTCTAAATTATTTTTTTAGAATAGGTATTCCTTTTTTAGGTTTATCTATGAAATCTAATGGTGTTAAGTCTTCGGTACCACTTTCTGAGTATTCTTCTTCTAGGTCATTTGAAATTCCTTTTCCCTTTAAGTCTTCATTTTCTTGTAATCTTTTAGATATATTTTAATCAATATATTGATAATAGTGTTTAATATCTTGGTCTATTTGAGCATCATATTGGCTGGTATAGAATGCTCTAAATTTAGTTTTCCAACATCCTTCATGGTAGTGTAATTGACAAATAACACAAACCATTAATAGTTCTGTTTGTATAGTCTCAAAACATTCTACACGTCTAAAGTCTTTATTGCTACATTTGATTTCGAATGTGCAATAATGTTCTTCATAGTAATAACATTTAGGCATATATGTTAGTAACTCGGGATTATTAATTATCCACCTTTTCTTTAAAAAGGGTCTTAATATACATTTATACCAAGCTTCTTCAAAGTCTATATAATCATCTTAATGATCAATTTTCATCATATATCAGTTTAGAGTGTCTTGAGAGTCTTCATACTCATCAATATCACTATTATAGTCATCTGAATCACTATATGTGTATGCACTATAGATACTCGTATTATCATAATTTTCTATGACTGATATTTCTATGGCATATAATATATTTAATTCTTCTTGATCTGCAAAGTCTAATATTGTATTAATAATCTTAATACTTTCTTTATCTTTGTTGTTAGGACAATCTTTAGCAAAATGTCCTTCTTTGCCACAAGTCCAACATTCTTTGGTAGCTGTCTTAGATTGTGCTACTTCTTTTTTCTTCCTATAATTAGGAACCTTCTTGTGTTTATTGGTATTCTTCTTAAAATATGTTCTTTGGTTAAATCTATTTTTCTTAGCTCTAAAATTTCTTTCTCTAAAGGTAGTAAATGGCCTGAATCTATATTTTTTTTTGGAAAATCTAAAGGCCTAGCCGTAAATTTATTTTATTTTGTTTCTAATCTAGCGTATTCTTTTTGAATTTTTATTCATTACCACATCCCCATTGTATTGGAGCAATGTCTCTTTCGTCTTTAATCGGAGGAATTTGTCTGAAAGTTTCTTCAATTAAATTTCCTTGAGTTATATTTCATATTTTAGATATGATATAGTCTTTGACAAAATTAATTCTCTCTCTAAGGGAGTTATTCTTAAATCCAGTAACTCCTGGCCAATTCCTATATTCATTAATTAGGATTTGTCCAATAGCTGGTATTTTTCTGAAATATTCATCTTTTAAGGTCTCACCAAATTTTTTAATTTGTTAATATAGTTGTTCATAATTGTTTCTATTTTCATTGATCTTATAGAGTTTGCACATATTAAGAAGAGCTAACTTAATTTTTTCTAAGTCTTGTTCATTGATTCGAGCTAAATGTCCAGCTCTAATAAATTCTGATGTAAATAATTGGATATATTCTTCAGTTGATCTTTCTTCTAAGTTTTCTTTCATTTTCTCAACCTTAGCTAGGGATTCAACATCTGTAGCTTGTCTTAGGCTGTCAAAATAATCTTTTGCAATTCCTCTAATGGATTGCCCAGCGTATTGTTTACATGAACTTGCATCCCATTGTTCATTAGATGAAAAACGCATATTCATTTGATTACGCCATTCATCTAATTCTTCTTTTCTATCTTGAACACTATCTAAATTAAGGTATATTCCAACTGGATTTATGGTCTGACTTACCATAGTCTTAACAGGAGTAAAACTCTTATCACTAGTTGGACAGTCTTTTATATTATTTGGGTTGGTCTTTACCAATGTGTTTGAATATATGGGAATATATATTCCTATTGGTCTAGTAAAAAGTCTAGTAGTATCATTTAGCCTACTACTGGTTCCAATCTCTTGCTTATTTAGTCCTACCTGCGTAGTTGGAATTAATCTTTCTTCTGCTTCTTTAATTAATCTAAGGTTTCTAAAAAGTTCTTTCGTATTCTTATATTCTTTTAATTTGAATATATGGTTTTGGTCTATCATATTAAATATATCTCTATCTTGAAACCTAAGAAAATGAATTCCATTAAGATTTTCTTTAAATGTTTTCATATTCAATTATGAGGGTTCATGTCCAAAGTTTTGGATTCTAGACTTTTCATTAACTAAATCTTTTTGTTCAAATGATTTTCTAGGTCTAATTACTGGAGTTCGTCTTAATAAGCTAGAGCTAGCTTTACTACTACATCCTCCTTCTGAAGTATCAGTAATTATATCTTCTCCCATATTTCTAAATCTAATTTCTTCAGTATGGAGGCTTTAATGGTAGTCTTGGGAGGACCAAACTAGATAGTGAAGTTTTTAGTGACATTATCTTGTATAAGAAACAAAGGTTTATTCTGTATAGTCTTAATTTCATAAAATTTTGGCAATTATCAAAGGGTCTTTGCTTTTTATTTCATAGGTCCAGTATTCCTAATATTGTAAGTATGATTGTAGTCTAAATTATTGGTTCTAACTAATATTTCTTCATTAAGTCTACCGCTAGGAATTCATGATTGCATTCCTTCATTGGGGATTTGGGAAAATATTACATAGCTTTGGAATTCTATATTGATATTAGCATCTGGGATGATATAGTCTTCATATCCACTATCATATAAGATTAACTTAAAGTGGTTGGCTATGTCTACTATTACAATAAATAACGGAATGACATTAAATTATCCTATAATATTTGACATTTCTAATTGGGCTATCCCTATGAGGCTTTTCTAAAAATCTTTCCATCTGTTTTCTACTAGGCAACATAATATATTGATATTATTTTGAGGTCTATGTAATCCTTGGATTCTCTCTTGAAAGATTCCTAAGGTTAGGATCTGGAAGTTTTTATAAGTTCCTCTTGATCTTAGCTTTTCTGAGTCAAAACCTTGAAGCTCAGTATAGAACTTGTCTAACACATAATTTCTATTATGATAAGTCATGTTATAATTATGAGTTTGGGGAGTGGCTACTTCTTTGAATAAGTCTATGTATCCAACTGATGTAAGCTGTCCAATGTGTATGGAGTCTTCTACAATTTTCTAGTCAACTTCACTCCATTCTTTCCATTGAAGAGGGTTGGTGAAATTTCTTTCTTTACACCATGTTCTAACATTGGAGGATGAGTCTTTAAGTCTTTGGATCATAGAATTATTATGTCAAATATTGAGGATAGGGCTAGCTATCTTACTAATCTTATCTAATCCGTCATTTATGACTCTTCTAGTTATGGTTTTTCCTTCCTTAGTTTCTATATAAGGAGATTCTCTAAATTTACAGGTGGTTACCTGATTTTGTTCAAGTCCTTTTTTAATTCTTTCTAAAGATTCTCAATAATCTTTTTGTCTTCGGACTAAGGATTTCTTCTTTAAAGAACTTATTTTCTTTCCTTTCATTATCATTAATATCTTCAGTATGCTTAGTAAGGGTATTAGCAATCTTTGCAATGTAGTCTTTTATTTCATTATTTTTTTCTTGTTATGCACAGATTCCTTTGTCATTCTAGTTTCTATATATTCTACAGATTTTTCTATTTATCTAAACGTGTTAGAATAAAAGGGGAGTCTAATACTTCTTGGAAAGGTTTATTATATATAAACTTAATTCCCTTTGTAATCTCTTCATATTTTTCTTCTGCTTTGGTTATATTCAGTCTTAGTTCATTAACAATATTATCCATTCTAGATAGGTTATGGCTTTCTATATTGTTAAGAAAATTGGCTAAATTCTGTTGAAATTTGACAAAGTCTTTATAAAAGGTGGTTGACCCTTCTGTCTTAGCTTTTAAATTGTAATACCCCGTATTTTTATGGATTTTAAATTTAGGGATTTATTAAATTTAATTGAGATAAATTAATTTGATATTAATCCGAAAATTTATTTTAAATGTTATTGGCATGATGAGAGTTAGTAATTATTAGAAAATTATTGATTTGTTAAATATTACTTATTGAGTAGAGTAATATCACTACACCAAATCTGCCTAATTGTCACGGTCATTGACCTTGACAAATTGAACTTGTCAAGGTCAATGACCGCGACAATTCGTGGCGAGATAACTTTTTTTTATCACGGACGTGTCACGGTCGTGTCACGGTCCATGACCGTGACAAGTTTAGCCACGGTTAATAATCGTGACAAAGCCTTGACCCTTTTTTAAAAAAATTATCACGGTCAATGACCGTGACAAGTCATTGAATTTTAAAAAAATCTGTTGGGCAGTATGGCCACTGCCACTGCCCAGTAGTATATTTGTACCTGTTATAGCAACGTTGTACATGTTCAAACATCATATATCCAAACAAACTAAAGATAATGCAAATATATATTCAAAATAGAAACAATATACATGACGATATAATCCAAATATAATTCAAATGTACCAACTTAAAAATAATGTCACTACATGTCTGGGGTAAATGTGAGGAGGTGAGTAGGTCACACGATATACGAATTGACACACCCACTAATATACATCGTGCCACATTGTTCACGTAACCATAATAGGGAGTTCTCCTTCCCGGGTATCACATGCGTGACGAGCACTTTGGACTCGATCTCTTGAAGCGCACGTCCATGAACTATTCCACCCTGGACGATATTCGGGTCCCTCAACCCCCGCCCTATCCGTTGGCCATCAAATACGTCCAATGAACACGCTCGGACAACCAATTGTCGACATCGATCTGGAGAAGGGATCCAAATAAGGAAGTGGATCATCGAAGTACACACGTGTCAGTGATGAAGCAGCGAGGTCCACATCCTCGTCATCCTGCGCCTCGTTCTCCCGCACCTCCTCCTCCTCCACCGCCTTCTCCTTCCCTTTCCCCTTACGGTCTCCGCCCAACGTACACTTCATGAATGAGTACTTATCTTGGACCGACGCCTCCAAACGGGACAGCTTCGCGTCATGTGAATCCACCGTTCGAGCCAACCCGGTGTCGCTCGTCTCCAATCCGATGATCCTAGATTTGGCCACCCGCGAGCTCACCCCCTTGTCCTCCCCTTGCGATCAGAGCCAAGCACTTGGCTGAGTGTGTCTGTGGACAAAGACGCCTTGTCGGCATCAGACTGTGATTCATGCACTTCCTTAATCTTTGCCTCAAACGACAAAAAGCACATGATTAGTAAAATAAGTAAACTAAAAAATTATAACGTAATTCACAAAAATTAAACTGTCGAATTACTTACAATCGTGGTCGCGACGCTCGGGGATACCTCCTTGTCCTTCCCCTTCTTCGTCCGAAGAGCCACATAAGTATCGAGCCTATGTGGCTTACCCCCTGGGCCACTTCCTACCCCCTGAAATAAAATAAAGTAAAATTAGTATTGGCCCCGCAAAGTAAAATAATGAAGAATAATATATTTCTGTAGTTATAGAAAAATTAAATCTTACCTTCATCCTATGCTCCACCTCGGCTTAAGACGTCCGGCCGGAGTAGTGCACGTCCGTCTTTTTTGCTCGATTTTCCCTCCCCGATTGGCGAGATGCCAATTGTCGATCCTCGATCTCATTGTCAATGAACTTTTGCCATTGTGCAAATGAGATCGTCTCCTTGGGCGGGACGGATCCACGCCATCGGATAATGGACTCTCGTGTTTTCCCAAAGTACCGTGTCCACATATTTTTCTTCCACGTCTTGTGTTGCTCCCTCAACTGCTCCAAGACGGAATCGCGTAGCTTTGGATCCAAGTTGAATTGTTCATGTTCAACAAATACAATGTAGTTGCGAATAAATATAAATTGAAATTGAAATTGAAATATAACTATATTACTTGTAGTGCCGCCCAAACAGCTAACATGAGCTCATATGGCACCTCCTTCCAACTCATAAACCCCGGGTCGATGACCGTCTTTAGCAGCTCGAGGGATCTCGCTAATAGCTCCGACTTGTTCTCAATGGTAATCCCAAATTTTCCATATTTGGGGAGCCGAGGGGCCGAGGAGCCCTCATCGCCTCCGCTACCACCGAGCCCAGACGACATCATCATAACCAGCATCATCATCCTCGCCTTAATACCTGAAGGAGACATTTGTTGTAAAAAAATGTTATTAGTACAGATAAAAAAAATATTATTAGTACACATAGACACACACGCAGACCCCCACCCCTACCCCTACCCCACCCCCACCCCTCACCCCTCACCCCACCCCACCACACACACGCACACGTACACGTACACGTACACGTACACGTACACACACACACACCCCATCCCTGCCCCCACCCCCTCACCTCACCCCCACCACACACGCGCACGTACACGTACACGTACACACACCCGCCCCCCATCCCTGCCCCCACCCCCTCCCCCCTCCCCCCACCCCCATCACACACACGCACACGTACACGTACACACACCACCTCCTGCCCCCCACCACACACACAATAATCCAATAATGATTAATAATTATATATACTATGTTTTGTTTTATTATGTCTTATTTATATTCAAATTCAATTATTAATAATTATATATAGTATGTTTCATTTAGTTATGTCTTATTTATATTCAATTAATTATTCAAAAGTTGAAAAATCCCACCCCCATATGGACAATAATCCAGTGGTCATGCCACTTTTAAAACTAACCAACCCAACAATTACTAAACAAAATAATCCAACAGCAATGTCTACAACAAATGTGTATATTCAAATTCAATTATTAATAATTATATGTAGTATGTCTTATTTAATTATGTCTTATTTATATTCAAATTCAATTATTAATAATTATATATAGTATGTTTCATTTAATTATGTCTTATTTATATTCAAATTTAATTATTCAAAAGTTAAAAAATTCCACCCCCATATGGACAATAATCCAGTGGTCATGCCACTTTTAAAACTAACCAATCCAACATTTACTAAACAAAATAATTCAACAGCAATGTCTAAAACAAATGTGTATATTCAAATTCAATTATTAATAATTATTTGTACTATGTCTTATTTAATTATGTCTTATTTATATTCAAATTCAATTATTAATAATTATATATAGTATATATTAATTTACTAATTTACAATAAGGGGCAATCATATATTAATTTACTAAAAAAATTAATAATCAATCAATTTTTTACAAGAGACACTACGCGCGCACACACATAGACACACACGTAGCCCCCCACCCCTACCCCACCACCCTCACCCCCTCACCCCACCCCCACCACACACACGCACACGTACACGTACACGTACACCCCCCACCAGCCCACCCCCTTCCCCCACCACACCCCCTGCCCCCCTCCCCCACCACACACACATATACACACACATATACACATACATATACACACATATATATACACACATACATATACACATATATACACACATACACACACATATAGAAATGAAAGAGAAATAAAAGAAAAAAATTTACCTTACAGAGAGAGAGAATCGCTTGTAGAAAGAGAGAGAAAGAGGGAAATTAAAAACGGTGGGAAAAAAAAGAGTTTAGGGCTTTTTTTACTGAAGATACTGTCACGGTCGTGTCAAGGTCCTTGACTGTGAAAATTATTTTAAATATTGTCACGGTCTTGTCACGGTCATTGACCGTGACACAAAACGCGAGATTCGTGTCACGGTCAATGACCGTGACAAGGGTGGCAGACTGAAAGGTGACATTTTGGCCATTTTGGTGTAGTGTATGTAGGATTGAATTTATTAAAATTGTAACGAGGGAATAATATGACAATTATGGAAATTAAGTCAGGACGTGCCTATGTCGTGTCGGGATTAAATTATTATTATTAAAAGTGAATAAATTATAAGTCATTCGCATGATCGTTTTGAGTGCGCCAATGTGTCCGGAAGGGTCGAGATAATTAAAATAATGTACCCGGGAGTTTAGTTTGGGTCTCGGGACGATTTTAGGCCTAATTAGCATCCCGGGAGGGCATTTTGGACATTTCATATTTTTGGGTAATTAAACCCACAAATTTACCAAGGATATATCAGATGTTAGGGGTTTTCATCTAGGGTTAACATAATAAAAACAAAAGAACGGCCATTGGAGAAGAAGTGGAGAAGCTTTCCAAGGAATTCTAAGCCAAAAACTTCATCGTTTGCACCGCCGTCACCGCCAAATTGTAGATCGCGCGATGAGGAACACAACCACACCACCTTCTTCCACAAATCAAAAACAAAATTTCCAGACAAGTATCTATCTTGCTTTATTTTTTGTTAATGCTTCAATTACGTTAATCTAGGGTTGATTAGAACTAGTTTCATGAAAGAAAGCATATATTGGAGACTAAAATTCGCATGTTGTAGAGGTAATAATCATATTCTGGAATTCTAATTCACATGTAGAGAATAAACCACAAATTTTCATTCAGTTAGGAGTAGAAAATCTGGAAAAAGAAGTGAAAGAATTGAAAGTTAAAGAAAAGATTAGGGTTCTTGAGGTTTATATAGTTTTTGCCCTTTTAATCGTCATAATTGATGAAAACCCATATGTTTTACGTAGAAAATTATGTGTTTGGGTATATAACACTTGTAGTATCAATTTTTGGGAGTTTGAGAGATAAATATGATGATTTGGTTGAGTTTGGAGAATGATTTTCGTAACTGGGTTTTCTGCAGTTTCCCCATAACTGCTTGATCGATCGATCGATCAAAGAGCATCGATCGATCGATGATCGATCGATCGACCCCCTTCCATCGATCGATCGACCCCTCCTGGAAAACTCATATTCCTCTTATAATAGTTTATTCCGATTAAAAGGAGTAGTAACCTCGGAGCATTATTGTTAGAACATTTTGGGACATAAAGAGAACCAATAGGACTTAGTAAAAAAAAGTGAGGATTTAATGTAAGACAAAGTTAGGGTTAACGGGGAGTAATATACACATAGGAAATTATGCGAACGTGTAACTAAAGGAGTGAGACTCGTAAGGATGTTGCGCTAGAAGATAAGAGAGTACCTACTGAAATTATACATATGGAGATAGAATACTACGAGTGATATGAAGTAATTATGGAATAATCTATAATTCAGAATAAAAGAGATGAGCCCGTTATATGGGATAATCGAGTATAGTGTACTAAGAACGAATAATCATAATTATGTGTCGTGGGTGTACCTAATTTAGAAATGGGGATAGTAATATATATATATATATATATATATATATATATAACTGTGTGTTTGTGCATATATTATATATGTGAAAAATTATGCCCGCGCTACTTGCTATCACAGAGGTTACCGCGCCGGGACGGTCTTATCTCGAATGAGACCTTTATGGGGGATATTGACTTGTACCCTAGAACATAGAAATCCTTAGTACAGGATATCTGATTGATAGTCAGACGGTCCTAAGAGACGTGAGGGTATGTGCTGACCTCTTAGTGACTTGGAACTATGCTTCGCCTCCATTTGTATGTGCTTTGTGTTGATACAGTTCGAGAGTGATTCCAAACTAGTATTTTCCTTAGTACGAGTGATACGGGGACTTGATAGCAGAGTATGCCAGCACCATAAAGTTTATGTGGGGTGCCGATAGTATATATATTATATGAGTAATTTAATATATATACACATATATATAGACATGAAACTGGGAACTTTCATTTGTGTATAAAAATTAGTTCAGTAACGAATCAATACTCTGACTTTAATATAAGTGTTTGGAAATCTTGTGACAACACTGGTATATTTTTCAAATGAAATGAGATAGCTTTGCGAACCTTATTCTCAGAAAATAATTATCTTAGCCATAGAAATTGTCAACATGAAACCTTATGGGAGAGTTACATTAAAATGAACTTTCGGCGTTAATAGTGCAGTAGGCGTGCACACTAGGTGAGAGGTAAGAATTTCTCAAGAGAGTGTCGCATACTAACATGATTGTTGCATTAGCCGGTAAGCATATTTAAACTTTTTTACAATCGGGCTCTGACCCGTCTCTTTTCAACATTTCTCTCTTGTACATATATATACATATATGTATATATTACAGGTGCCCAGTCACAGGAGCGTCATGCTTAGGTTCTTTGGACTGGATGTGCTGCATCTTATGTGGGAGTTGCAGGCCATTTTCTTAGACGACCTCGTTGTTGATTCCACTCTTATTTCAGTTCTAATTAGTTGGGCATGTGTCGCCCGTTACCTTATTCCATTGGATTTATTATAGATTATGTTCATTTATCTTTAGTATTTTTACTCTTTGGGATTTGATTACTGTCTGGATGGTTTTCTTTTGTGGTTTGAAAGTTGGTATTGGATTATCTGAATGGTTAAATTCATGGGCGTTTATTTCCAGTCTTAATAATTGTGTGATTCTTAAACTGTTACTTATTAAAGGTTTTCATAATTGGATTTAATGAAATGGAAATAATGTTTTAAATGGTTTTGACACTTAGCTTAATTATTTCGTGTGTTTAAATTGGAAAGTTTATTTTTCGACAGTGATACTAAGAATGAACCGACCATTCACCTTGATTATAATTTGATAAATGACTGATCACCCGGTATTTAATTAGGCGGGATGTCACATGTGGTATTAGAGCATCAGGTTCTAGTGTCCTTTAGGATCCGTGCGGCTTATTATGCTTCTAGCGCTGCTTTGTTTGATATAGAGCCCTATGTTTAGGATTGTTGTTTTCTATGGCGAGATTCCGTTCTCCAGCTATAACGTATGTATATTAGTGAATTCTAATTGCGTTCGGACGTGTCCGTGTGAAGAGCAAAGGAGGATGTCAGACGAGGTCCATTAGGCGGACATCAGGAGGCAGGGCTCAGTCGAGGTTGTAAAGTATATTCGAGGATGATAACCGTAGTCAAGGTCACCCCTATTAGAGAACGAGAGGCCAGGACTGTAAAGACGGCTAGGATGCAGCCTACAAATTTAAGTGCTGCTATAGTCGAAAGTGAGGACAAATTTGACCCACCCAATGTGGTGTACTTGTGAGAGGGTTGAAAGGTCAAATTGAGGAGAGTCATCAGCCGAAATTCTAGACATGCGGGAATTGTGTGCGTTACCCAATGAAAGTAATATATTTAAAGGTTTGGAAATACAGTGGAGTGTGGTTAACTAGAAGTAAAAATTTGGGGTAAAATTTTTCTTGACTCGGGGAAGAAAAGTTACAATAGTGGGAGTCAATCACCACTTTAGTGGAGAAATGTTGCGTCAATGAATGGACCTTAGGTACAGCTTAACCACACTTTCATCAATTATTCAGGATAAGATATGAACATTGTGATGAACCCATTATGGAAGGGCCGGACAGGGGTCCATTTGTAAATTGATTTAGACTTTTAGCAAATTTTGTATCAGCGGGAGTGGATACCAATGGTAAAGAAGATTTAAGTGGGAAATCGACTCGTGAGGAAAGATTGACAACACTTAAAGAGAATTCTGTTGGACATTCGATCCATATGGTGACAATGTCACGCGTCGTCCGAAGAGATGTTAATGCTCTTATGAAGGGAGCTAAAATAATCGGAAGGCTTATTACAAAGTGAGTCTAAATGAAAAGTAGTAAGTAAAACACTGCAAGGGGGAGACCCATCGAGGGACTCATTTAAATGATTCGGATATTTAAATTCTTACCAAGCGATGGTGAATTCAGTAAGGGTTATTTAATCTAGTAGCCCGTTCCTTAGGGCCAACAAAGCTAAGGGAACAATGGGGGCAGCCACCAGGAATTGAGCGTACCAAAGTTCAAGAAGGACAATCCTAATATGGTTAGTATGACAAGTGATAACTGGATCATGTGTAGAGGTATTTTGTGGAAAGTGATTCACATGCGTTAACGTTTTCCGAAGTGAGTAAAGGGACAAGAGTAGGATGCCTAGTAAAGGACAACGATTAAAGTAGTTTTTGGTTTGGTTTGGACAGACGTGTTACGTTCGGAGACCATTTATGAAGTTAAGACGATTGGCAAGGTAGGAGTATGAGTTTATCCTCAGAGGATGAGGCGTGTTTTATGTGACACGAGCGAGTCACTATATTTTGTTCATTGCTAGATTAGCATGTGAGACGATTTAGTGCGTATAACTATAAACATCATTATTATGTGAATATTTTCTCTAGTGTAGCGGGATTATCCTTAGTGCGATCCGCGGAGGATAAATGGGTGCATTAATAGTGTTATATACTTTATTAAGATTACTTGTTTTAGTGATGTGATAAACGAGTATGATATTGTCTTGGTTACAACTTTATAGTAATGGGTAGTACGATGGCAGGCAGTTATTGCAAGGCTATCGGAATGGTTGCATTAGTGCAGCATGTTTTGTTCTGGAGAGGCCTCACCAGCGAGAGGGACGGACTCGCACTTATATTTTCTATTCTAGAAACTTAGGAGGGGATAGTGGGCTCGAGATATTCGATCCTGGTGTGTGTAGGGACTTTGCTGTTACGATTCAGTATGTATTGGGATTACTGTTGAGAGAAAAAATTTAACTCATTGTTATGTTTAGCGCTCAGGACTTGGTGATAGGAAGAGCGCATTTATATATCTATCCTTTAGAGATGTGAGAGTTAAGAGTTATACCCATATGTTTGGGAACAGGATTTCGAGAATCTCGATGGTATGTATTTGAGGTTTATGGAATATGATTACCGCCAATGCTGAACGATAGTGCGATTGACGAAATGTTCTTTGTTAAGTGTAATTACGGGAAGAGATGTAACTTTTCTGTCAAGAGACAGAATAAAGGGGTACATTCTATGGATAGAGGGCCTAACGGATTTCAATAACCGACAATTCTAGGTAGTAGTGTATCGGGGGGGTTCCTTATTTGGATTTTGCATTGTGAGACATGTCACGCATGAAACTTAGCGTAAGGTTGGAAGTAGGAAGATGTTTGGTCATTAGTCTATAAGGTTAGTACCTCGATCTTAATAGGAGCATGTAATTATATCTGTAAATTGGAAGTTGAATTATGAATTAAGGCCAGTGGAGCCAGTTGGGTAGTAAGAAAGCATTGAAAGTTTTGTCTTATCACCACGAGTTGAGGGGCATAACGATGATAAAAAGGATTTAAATTTTAATTTCTAGGGTAATTGAGAGTACCCGAGTGTTATAAGCACGTTGTGAGAACAAGGAAGAGAAAGAATTGGATGTTATGTGTGAAGCGTATGTGATGCTTACGATAGTATGCATGGGTTATAGGGTGTGTGGGCATCCTAGTTAGCTGATGTTAGGATCGTCTGAGTTATAGGGATGTGGGAATAAACGTGTGGAATAAATATTTGTGGGATTAACATAACGAAGTGGAAGTGGTAGGGCGGATTGAGAGCCATGTGAAAGATGATAAATCCATATATTTGTATTCAAAGTAGCACAACGAATCTGGTTAGAAGGCTGTGGGAGCCATTTAAAAAGGGGTATTCCTTGAGAAGGATAGAATCCAAAGGATTATGGATAACACTCGGAGATGAGTTGAAATTAGTCCAATGTTGAGAGCGGCTGACGCGTACAAAGAGTGAAGATATTAGTATGGTCTAAACAGGTCTGGAAGTGCACATCGTGGAGAAAAGTGCATGGGTCAGAACTTTCAGTCAAGGGAAAGAAGGGGAGTATTAAGTGTCGCTTAAAATGAGACATAACAAGTAGAAGTCGATGTCAAGCGGGACATATTGAGTAGTCTCCACGGGCACTAATCATAAATAGAAATCGGTTGGAACAAGAGGAACAACCAAAGAATTTTGGGGCTATCAACAATTGCTATAATGGAAGAGGCCGGTAAAGTCGGTAAAGTTTCTTGGATAAGTTGACAACCTCAAGGTAAGTTCAAGAGTTCCCTCGAACGTGTGGAACAAGATGCCCAAGAAGGAAGTGATTGACATTCCTTTGGGGTGAGTTACAATATTAGCTAGTGTGTCTCAGTCTTCGTTTGAAAGGGAGAATCACGCCGGTATGTGGTCCTACACAGTATTTTTTCTGAATTAGGATAAAAATTTTGAATCCCACCTTCAATACGGGATTTCAGGAAGCAACGGGGTTATCGTTTCATTTTGAGCAGGTTGTATCACCCATAATTCGGGGAGTACGCAAGCGGTGATTAACCATTAGTGGAGCAGTGTGAAAGTAATTTTGGGTTCATTGTGATCATTTATTTTCCACAACATTTATAGCTAGAAAGTGGAGTATAGTACGATAATTGGGGGAGGATATTACCTAAGGGTAGGGTTACGTGGGAGCACTCGTACCTGTTTATTGCGAACATATGCTTATTGAGGTTTTGGTATGGGGAAAAACCTTAACTTTTCTTATTTTGAATGTTAAGAGATGGATGGATAATCAGAATTTTGGATTGCATGAGTTAGAGTCTGACGACTATGGTGGAATTCCACGATTGTTTTAGGCGAACAAAAGTGGTCAGATGCTCGTACGGCTTCTCTCAGAATGGGAGTTTTGTGTTTAGATAAATTCGAGTGGTTCTTAGGTAGTGAGGTGCGGCCTCCCAATGATATTGAAATAATAAGGAATTAATAATGTATAGGCATGTCTTATGCAATTGTTGTTGATTAAAAGCACAATGAGAAGTGTCTTTAATGAGAGTGTTAAACAAGCTTGCTGTGAAACGAGGGCTATAGTGATTGTGCGCCTTACTATGTAGATAGTTTGCGTACTGATAAGGTATCCAAAAAATTTTAATACAAGATGAGATGACTTGTATTTATTTACTTTGTTGTATAGAGCATTGGAAATTTACTTTAGTTATATTTATTCAAGAGAATTTTGTTGTATTAAATTGATGAGATTGAGATTTGTAGTTCTCTTTCGATGTGGTGGAAATTAGATGCTTTATACCTTGTTACAGATGATACAAGATAGGCCTTATTTTTCGAATTTCGAGATAAAATTCCGTTATTAGGGGGGAAGTATGTAATACCCCGTATTTTTATGGCTTTTAAATTTAGGGATTTATTAAATTTAATTGAGATAAATTAATTTAATATTAATTCAGAAATTTGTTTTAAATGTTACTAGCATGACGAGAGGTAGTAATTATTGAAAAATTATTGATTTGTTAAATATTACTTATTAAGTAGAGTAATATGTAGGATTGAATTTATTAAAATTATCATGAGGGAATAATATGACAATTATGGAAATTAAGTCAGGACGCGCCTGTGTCGTGTCGGGACTAAATTATTATTATTAAAAGTGAATAAATTAAAAGTCACTCATATGGTCATTTTGAGTACGCCAATGTCTCCAGAAGGGTCGAGATAATCAAAATAATGTACCCGGGAGTTTAGTTTGGATCTCAGGACGTTTTTAGGCCTAATTAGCTTCCCGGGAGGGCGTTTTGGACATTTCATATTTTTGGGTAATTAAACCCACGAATTTATCAAGGATATATCAGATGTTTGGGGTTGTCATCTAGGGTTAACATAAGCAAAATCAAAGAACGACCATTCGAGAAGAAGTGGAGAAGCTTTCCAAGGAGTTCTAGGCCAAAAACTCCGTCGTTTGCACCGCCTTCACCGCCGAAATGTAGATTGTGCGACGAGGAACACAACCACACCAACTTCTTCCACAAATTAGAAACAAAATTTCCAGGAAAGTATCTATCTTGCTTTATTTTTTGTTAATGCTTCAATTACTTTAGTCTAGGGTTGATTAGAGCTAGTTTCATGACAGAAAGCATATATTGGAGACTAGAATTCGCATGTTGTAGAGGTAATAATCATATTCTGGAATTCTAATTCACATGTAGAGAATAAACCACGAATTTTCATTGAGTTAGGAGTAGAAAATCTGGAAAAATAAGTGGAAGAATTGAATGTTAAAGAAAAGATTAGGGTTCTTGAGGTTTATATAGTTTTTGCCCTTTTAATTGTCATAATTGATGAAAACCCATATGTTTTACGTAAAAAATTATGTTTTTGGGTATATAACACTTGTAGTATCAATTGTTGGGAGTTTGGGAGATAAATATGATGATCTGGTTGAGTTTGGAGAATGATTTCCGTAACTGGGTTTTCTGCAGTTTTGCCATAACTGCTTGATCGATCGATCGATCAAAGAGCATCGATTGATCGATGATTGATCGATCAATGATTGATCGATCGAACCCCTTCCATTGATCGATCGATCGAACCCCCTGGAAAACTCATATTCCTCTTACAATAGTTTATTCCGATTAAAATGAGTAATAACCTTGGAGCATTATTGTTAGAACATTTTGGGACATAAAGAGGACCAATAGGACTTAGTAAAAAAAAAGTGAGGATTTAATGTAAGACAAAGTTAGGGTTAACGGGGAGTAATATACACATAGGAAATTATAGGAACGTGTAACTAAAGGAGTGAGACTCGTAAGGAAGTTACGTTAGAAGATAAGAGAGTACCTACTGAAATTATACATAGGGAGATAGAATACTACAAGTGATATGAAGTAAGTATGGAATAATCTATAATTAAGAATAAAAGAGATGAGCCCGTTATATGGGATAATAGAGTATAGTGTACTAAGAACGAATAATCATAATTATGTGTCGTGGGTGTACCTAATTTAGAAATGGGGATAATAATATATATATATATATATATATATATATATATGACTGTGTGTTTGTGCATATATTATATATGTGAAAAATTATGCCCGCGCTACTTGCTATCACGGCCGGGACGGTCTTATCTCGATGGGACCTTTATAGGGGATATTGACTTGTACCCTACAACATAGAAATCCTTAGTACAGACTATCTGATTGATAGTTAGACGGTCCTAAGAGACGTGAGGGTACGTGCTGACCTCTTAGTGACTTGGAACTATGCTTCGCCTCCATTTGTATGTGTTTTGTGTTAAAACAGTTCGAGAGTGATTTCAAACTAGTATTTCCCTTAGTACGAGTGATACGGGGACTTGATAGCAGAGTATGCCAGCACCATAAAGTTTATGTGGGGTGCCGATAGTATATATATTATATGAGTGATTTAATATATATACACACATATATATAGGAATGAAACTGGGAACTTTCATTTGTGTATAAAAATTAGTTCAGTAACGAATCAATACTCCGACTTTAATATAAGTGTTTGGAAATCTTGTGACAACACTGGTATATTTTTCAAATGAAATGAGATAGCATTGCGAACCTTATTCTCAGAAAATAATTATCTTAGCCATAGAAATTGTCAACATGAAACCTTATGGGAGAGTTACATTGAAATGAACTTTCGGGGTTAATAGTGCAGTAGGCGTGCACACTAGGTGAGAGGTATGAATTTCTCAAGAGAGTGTCGCATACTAACATGATTGTTGCATTAGCCGGTAAGCATTTTAAATACTTGCCAAACTATATTTAAACTTTTTTACAATCGGGCTCTAACCCGTCTCTTTTCAACATTTCTCTTTTGTACATATATATATATATATATATGTGTGTGTGTGTGTATATGTATATATTAAAGGTGCCCAGTCACAAGAGCGTCATGCTTAGGTTCTTTGGACTGGATGTGCTGCATCTTATGTGGGAGTTGCAGGCCATTTGCTTAGACGACCTTGTTGTTGATTCCACTCTTCTTTTATTTCGAATTTGTTGGGCATGTGTCGCCCGTTTCCTTATTCCGTTGGATTTGTCAAAGATTATGTTCATTTATCTTTAGTATTTTTACTCTTTGGGATTTGATTACTGTCAGGATGGTTTTCCTTTGTGGTTTGAAAGTTGGAATTGGTTTATCTGAATGGTTAAATTCATGGGTGTTTATTTCCTGTCTTAATAATTGTGTGATTCTTAAACTGTTATTTATTAAAGGTTTTCATAATTGGATTTAATAAAATGGAAATAATGTTTTAAATGGTTTTGACACTTAGCTTAATTATGTAGGGTGTTTAAATTGGAAAGTTTATTTTCCGACAGTGATGCTAAGAATGAACCGACCGTTCACCTTGATTATAATTTGATAAAGGATTGATTACCCGGTATTTAATTAGGCGGGGTGTCACATAAATCTAATTGTAAGTCTTTAACAAAGCTACTATTGTAGCCTTGTGTGGCTTCTATTGAGGTTGAGGTTAAATTTAATATTTCAAGTATACGTCTTGATGCTTTTGCAGCATTATCAATCTCATTTTCGTTTATTTGATAATAAAATCTTTCATCACTTATCTTTTTCAGAATTCTTTGATAAAAATCTGCTAGGGTCTGAATGGAGAGATTTTTAGGTACCTCATTCCAGTCCGACCTAACTATTTCCATTAGTAATATAATTGTCTAATCTAGGAATAAGTAAATCTTGTTCATTAGTGAGATTAATTAACTCACTTTCTTAATTTTTTGCTAGGGTTTTAATTTCTAAAATATCTTTGTTAAGGACTTCTATGTAATTAGTCTTAGTATTTATATCTTGTAGTACTTGCACAAGGTCTATTGGGATTTGGCTATCTATTTTTTAAGAGATATTTCTTATCTATGTATCTAGGGTTTGGATCTGTTTAAATAATTGTCTAAAAATAAGTAGGATACACTTATTTTTGTCTATTATGGTATTGATAGCACTGGCAATAACTTATCTACTATCTGCGTGTTTGGCTGGGTTGTGTTCAATGTATGAACAACCGTTTATGTGTGTTGTTAAATAATTTTCTGGGTCTAGATCATTTACTGAGGTGGGTTGGTAGTCTGGATGGATTAAAAAATATCTTTGTAAATGCGCTAGATAAATCCTAAGGGCCTTAAAGTCTTTTACTAGTATAGGTTTAAAAGGAACGTCTTATCTCTGATATAAGATTTGAGATTGGGTCGGAATTCGGCGGGTTTCTCTTTCTAAAGCTCTAAAGCTTTGATACAAAATTAGGGTTTTAATTGTTTTCTTATCTTTTTGTAGTCTAAAATATAAATTTATTATAATTATAGTCTTGAAAGGGATTTTACTATAAGACAGGAGGGGGCCATTAAGGGAAAATAATAAAATTGACTTTGGGATCATGAGGGAACCACACTGGGAAAAGGACAAATTCCGCTTTAGAGAATGAATATATATATATACATATATATATATATATATTATTGTCAATACAATAAAAACATTAAAAAAAATTCGCAACTTCTTTAAAGAATGTTATTCATAAGTTTTAATTATTTTTCAATATCGTTATAGATTATATTGGTTATGAGGATTGGTTATCAAACCATCAAGGTCTAAAACAATAAAATATATCATAAGATTAGCTTGATTTCACACTACAAAATCTATACGGCACAAACTTTATAAAAAAACTAGTATTTTACCAATGTGAATTTAAATAATGTCCCCAAATAGAATATTATAAAGTCGTTCACAACCTTGTATTGAAATGTGATTTGATCTCTTCTAATTTGAGAGAATATGGCGTTGTCTCCTTATTATCTGGTTCGTCACATTTGAATTGGTGTTTGATACTAGAAGAATAGCAATGGATTGGTTTGTAACTCAATAAATACGAGGGAATCTAGGAGGTGAAAAGATTTGATTTCAGCTTATTAGATTCTCACGTGCTCTTAATATCTTAGAAAGGTATCTCGAAGATTTTACCTACAATTTAGCTTCATTGACCAACTTACTAGAGTCAAAAGGGCTTATTTATATATCATAAAATGAAATGGACCTATATGTGTAAATGCTTAATACTAAGGGGTGGTCTCTATATTCCCCCCAAAAAATATCATCTTAATTTGAAAAGGCGATTATTCTTCCATTCCAAGTTCGTAAAAGTAAAATTATTTAAATGTCTAGGTGAAAAAGCGTGATTTAGAAGAAAAAAACGATTCAATTTGTTAAGATATATTCATTATGAATAAGGAAAAAATGCAAAACTAGCCCTCAAGTTTGGGGTCACCTTAAATTCCAGATCAACTCTTTCAATTTTTGCAATGTTAATGTCAACGCTCTTAAAGGTTTATAATTTTAATCCATCGTTTAAATTTTATTAAATGAATTGACGAAAATGCTTAATATTTCTCTTATGTGGCAAATTTTATGAATTATATAATTTTTAACTAGCATTGTTGATACCAAATTTAATCTGCTGACTTGGATCAATCATATGAAGACACGTGGCTATCTACATGACAACAACAAGAACTTCCGAGATGATCACACACTCCGAGGAACCATGTTATTCCGAGGAACTCTTACGCTCCGAGGAACAAGACCTCTCTGAGGAACTCTTACGCTCCGAGGAACAAGACCTCTCCGAGGAACTCATTAGCACCGAGAAGCTCAGGCGGTCCGAGCTGCATCTCGAGCAAAGCATTAATAGCTGGATAACCAACCGTTCAACTAATTCATTAAATGCTTATCATTCAGACGCACACGCAAAGAGGGCATTAAATGTATTACCCTTTCATATGTATATCATTTAATGTATTACCCTTTCACATTACAGCCTAAGGGCTATAAATACATTGTCTAATCCTCATTGTAAGGGATCTGATCCTGAATCCAAACTTTGGGATCTAGAACGGAATTTCTTGTAATCTAGAATTCCCAAACAATCAGCAATAAAATAACAGTGGACGTAGGCCATTCTTATAAGGCTGAACCACTTTAAAATCTTTTGTCTCATTTATTTATTTGTGATTAAATTATTAGAGTGATCTAATTTTTTACATCAATATATTGGCGTCGTCTGTGGGAAACGACTGGGAATATCGTTTTCTCACTAATAAAAATCCAATACCAATGGCTGATATACCTGAATCCAGTAATCGAAACACTGGAACCCCTCCAAATCCATCTGCTCCACCAATTATTCCAGATCTGACTGGAATGATGGCGAATCTGGCTCAGGACCAGACCGTCATGCAAGAAACGATGCGACAACTCATCTAAACCCTCCATGGCGGTGCGCCAGCCCGTTCCGGATCACGAAGCATTCAAAGAAATATTCGTGCGCCTTCTATGCGTACTAGGCGTACTAATTCATATCACAATGAGGAATCTGAAGATTTTTCTTATCAACCTGGATGAACTTCTTCAGTGCGAGCCACAGATACTGAACAACATGTCACCCTCTCCCCAGAAAGGGCCAGTGCATTGGAAAGATTAAGTAGGGCCTCTCCTTTCGATAGATTAGGCCCTAGGAGGAACAAAAGTCCTCTTAATGCAGCATCGAGGAGCTTTCGACGACCATCAGATTTAAGGGAAGGATCTGCCCAGTCGCAACCAGTTGCTCGTCAAGATGGATCCGCTGACCGATCAGCTGCTCATCAAGATAAATCCCAGGAAGCCACTTCAACGCGATCAGTTGCTCGAACTAATAGGCTCGAGGAAGGGAATGATGCATGGAAAGGATCTATTCAAAGGCTGGAGGATAGATTAGGGGAAATGGCTAAGGCTAAGAACCCTCTACAATGAACCTTTGTTCGAGAAACACCTTTTGTCTAGGATATTGTTGATTTTCCAACACCATCAAAGTTCAAATCACCTGTTGTGACTCTAAAGTATGATGGGAAGACTGAACCCGTCCTTCATATAGAACAATATCAAGCTGTTGCCGACATCTATGTTGTCCCAGACGAGATGAGATGCAGGGCCTTCTCGGGAACTCTTACCGGATCTGCTCAGATATGGTATAATAATCTTCCTCGGGGTAAGATTTTAACTTTTCTTCAACTGGCCGAGTTATTCATTGGGAATTTCTGCTTCGGAGCAAAGCCAGTTAAACGAGTAGCACATTTGTTAAGTGTTAGACAAAAAGCTGGTGAGAGTATTAGAGGCTATATAACTCGTTTTAATAACGAGAAGCTCGAAGTCATTGATTATGAGGAGAAGACATCGATTACTGCTTTGATGAGTGGACTGCTGCCAAATAAGTTGTACTACACTTTGGCCAAAGACCCACCTCGAACCATGTCGGACCTGATGGGAAAAGCGTCCAAGATTATGAACGCCGAGGAGGCTATGTCTGCGAAGAAGAATATGGACTCCAAAGAAACCAAGGGGGAAGGTGATAAAGCTAAGAAGAAAGTGCATAAGAACAATGGTAATGACAAACATTCCAAAAGTAGGTCGTCATGGGAGGTCTTGAAGAAATTTGATAATTACACGCCTTTGAAGGCAAATATCAACCACGTCCTGGAAGAAATTAAGAACAGCGAGGAGTTAAACTGGCCAAAGAAAATGAAGTCAGACCCTGACACGAGGAATAGGGAGAAATATTGCGAGTTCCATAAGGATCATGGCCATATGACCAAAAATTGCATAGCTCTTCAGAACGATATTGAAACACTCATCCGATGAGTAAAGCTAGCAAAGTATGTTGATCGGGGAGGCGAAAGAAGAAATAACGACCGAACTAGAGAGAGGTCTAGATCTCCTTGTAGAGCAGAGGAGAAAAAGAAGAGAAACCATGAAGATGATCCAGATGATGACCCTGATCTTCCCAAGAAACCAAGGCATCCAGAACGAGAGGTATTTTCAATACGCTTTGGGTCATTTGATTGTAATGTCATTACAGGAGGAGATGCAGGAGGAGGAAATCTTACTGCAGAAAGAAAAGGTTACCTCGGAGAGGCTCAAGCTTGCTCGTACATTCAGCGAATAAATTTAGCTGAGAAAGATCGCCCGAGAAAGGTGAACAATGAAAAATTGGTCATTGGGTTTTTGAAGAATGATCTTGCAGGAGTTTTATATCCTCATGATGACCCATTAGTGATCAAAATGAGAATGAAGGAGGTAATGATTTCAAGAGTACTGGTCGATAATGGTAGCTCGGCAGACATCATGTTCTACTCGGGTTTTGATAGTTTAAATTTAAAGTTATCTCAAATGGAGCCTTACCACAGACCCCTCATCGGTTTTGCTGGCGAGAAAGTGTTTCCACTTGGTACGATTAAGTTGGATATATTCATTGGTACGTGGCCTGCTTGTCGGATAGAAAGAATACGCTTTTTCATGATGGATAAGAATGTCCAGTCATCGTACAATATCATCATGGGAAGAGTAGGATTGAAGAAGTTCGAGGCTGGACCATCTGCAGTGCATCAATGCCTAAAATTTCTAACAAACTTTGGAGTAGGAGTTATGAAAGGTCATCAGAAAGTAGCTCCGGAGTGCTATTATTCATCCGCTGAGCAAGATGAATTGGAAGAATCAAAGAAAAAGACTACTACTTATCAAGTGGATGAAGGTGCAGAAATCGAAACTTTGGATCCTCGAGATGAATCGCAACTCGTGAAAGGTCAAGTGGTGGAAGCTATTGAAAATATCATTCTGGACGACGAACACCCTGAACGAACTACTCAAATAGGTTCATCATTGGAAGTCTCACTAAAACAGGAATTGATAACTTTCCTTAGAAGCAGAAGACAAACTTTTGCCTAGAGTCATGAAGATATGCCTGGGATTGACCCAAACTTCTTATGTCACGAGCTCAATGTGAATAAGGAGATCAAGCCTGTGAAGCATAGAAGAAGAGTATTCAGTCCCGAGAAGAATCAAGCTATATAAGAGGAAGTCGAGAAACTCCAGAAAGCTCGTTTCATTGAAGATGTGAAATATCCAGATTGGTTAGCCAATGTGGTGATGGTAAAGAAGAAAAACAACAAGTGGAGGATGTGTGTAGACTTCACCGACCTCAACAAAGCATGCCCAAAAGATCACTTTCCACTTCCCCGAATTGATCAACTGGTGGATGCTACCTCGGGACACGAGTTGCTGAGCTTCATGGATGCTTATTCTGGCTATAATCAGATCAAAATGAAACCTGAAGATAGGGAGAGTACTTCTTTCATTACCTCTAGGGGAACTTATTGTTATAATGTTATTCCTTTTGGTTTAAAAAATGCAGGTGCGACATATCAGAGGCTGATGAATAAGGTCTTTGCTGAACAAATCAGTGGCAATATGGAAGTCTATGTTGACGACATGCTGACAAAAAGAAAGAAAGTCGCCGATCATCTAGTTGACTTAAATCAAACTTTTGATCAACTAGATAAATATCAAATGAAGCTGAACCCGACGAAGTGCATATTTGGAGTACGAGAAGGCATGTTCCTCGGGTACATTATCAATCAACGAGGCATTGAAGAAAATCCTGAAAAGATCAAAGCTCTATTAGGGTTGCGATCTCCAACGAGGAAGAAGGAAGTACAGAGTCTCACAGGATGAGTAGCAGCACTCAACAGATTTATGTCACGAGCAACTGATAGATATCTCCCATTCTTCAAGACACTCAGAAAAACTTTTGAGTGGAATGATGAATGTGAGAAGGCCTTTCAAGACTTGAAGAAATACTTGGGAGCACCTCCACTGTTGTCCAATACTATAGTAGTATACACTGATGTGCCATTGAGACAAGACCTTCATAAGCCAGAGAAATCAGGGAGATTGATGTACTGGGCAATAGAGCTCGGAGAATATGATATAATTTATGAACCCAGATCATCACTAAAAGGGCAGGCTGTAGCAGATTTCATACCGGAGTTCACCTATCTTGATACCCCCGAGGAGAAAAATTTGCTCGCTGATCAACCTGTGGATGTTACAGGATCAACAAACACAAGCCCAGACCAATTTTGATTGGTAAAAGGACGTGTGGTTTTTATAGGATGTGATGCAGAGATAGTTGGGAGGACTCCGGACGAGAAACAAGAGTTGCTCGCTGATCAACCTGTGGATGTTACAGGATCGACAGACACTAGCTCAGACCAACTTCGGTTAGTAAGAGGGCAAGTGGATGTTACAGGATCATTAAATTCGAGCTCAGACCAACCTCGATTGGTAAAAGGGCAAGAAAAGATGATCGATGAGGAGCAAGAAAAATCCGAGGAGGATGAAAGGAAGCAGCAAATATTTCACCGAGGAACTCTGACTGATCAAAAATTTGAAGACGAGTTACCTATATGGAGGCTATATGTAGATGGCTCATCTTGCACTACAGGATGTGGCGCGAGGATAGTTCTAAGCACTCCAAACGAGGTCGACATGGAATACGCTTCGCGTTTCCAATTCAAAGCTTCCAACAATGAGGCTGAATATGAAGCCATGATTGCAGGTCTTAATTCGGCAAAAATTATGGAGGCACAACAGATTGTGATCTTCAGTGACTCTCAATTAATTGTAAACCAAATGATGGGAGTATATGCTGTTAGAGGAGAATTAATGATCAGTTATCATGCAAAGGCAAAGGAACTGTTATCATAATTTGCCGCTATTCAGCTAGTCAGAATACCAAGAATGGAGAATGAGAGAGCAGACGAGCTCGACTAGCATCAGCTACTCGCACCGAGCTACGACAAAAAATCCCAATTGAAGTGTTAGCTAGTCGGAGTATAGATGAAGATCTGAAGATGAACTTTATCACCCTTTATTTAGGACCATCTTGGATGGACCCCATCAGGGTATATATCGAGGAGGGAGAATTGCCAATTGACAAGCTTACAACCAAGAAATTGAAGTTTAAAGCTGCTCGGTATGTACTAACTAATGGTGTTTTATATAGACGAGAAATTATGGTAGGTTTGCAAAGATGTGTACATCCCACCGAGGTGAAAGATTTGATTGAAGAGATCCATGAAGGGTCTTGTGGAGCACATGTAGAAGGTCGGACACTTTTACAAAGGGTGATGACGCAGGGATACTACTGGCCGGCGATGAGAGCAAATTGTATAGCCTATGTTAAGAAATGTGACAAGTGCCAACGCTTTTCCTCCATCCGAAGAACTCCATAAGCATTGTTGACACCCATAACTTCCCCTTGTCCATTTGCCATGTGGGGAATTGATTTAGTTGGACCACTGCCAACGACCCGAGGAAGGTTCAAATACCTCGTCGTCGCAGTGGATTATTTTACTAAATGGGTAGAAGCTGAGCCACTAATTGATATGACATACGAGAAGGTGTACCAATTTGTTTGGAAGAACATAATTTACCGATATGGTCTTCCTCATGCTTTCATCACAGACCATGGAACACAATTTGATAACGAAGAATTCACTGCCTATTGTCATCAATCAAACATTTTGAAGGTTCATTCAGCACCAGGCCATCCTCAAAGCAATGGACAAACTGAAGTGACAAACAGAACGCTGCTGAACGGTTTGAAGAAAAGATTGGATGATGCGAAATCAAATTGGATCAACGAGCTACAATCAGTACTTTGGGCTTACTGAACTACTCCCCGAGTAGAAACTGTAGAATCACCATACATGCTGGCGTTCGAAAGTGAAGCTGTCATACCTGTCGAGTTGGGCCTCCCAACACACAGGGTAATGAATTTCAATTCCCCTGTCAGCAACTTAATGAGAAGGCTGGATTTAAACATGCTCGAGGAAGTTAGAGAAGAAGCAGCCATTAGAAATGCTGCTTACCAGCAGCGAACAACTTTGTTCTACAACAAGAGGGTGAAGAAGTGCGACCTGAAAGAAGGAGACTATGTGCTGAAGAAAGTAGTTCAAAAGCATAACAAACTAGAAGCAAACTGGCATGGACCATACCGAGTTATAGAAGTTATTCGACCAGGAACTTATCGAATAGCAACTTTAGAAGGCGAGGAGTTTAGAAATGCCTGGAATGCAGAGCATCTGTGCAAGTATTATCAGTGATGTATATGTAACACAGTTTCCATCAGTATGAATAAAATGAAAATATTCTGCAAGTCTCTCTGTTTATTGAAATTTTTTTGGGGAATACTAGTGCTATGCACTACTCGGCAAAGCTCGGCAGACTACTCAGAGAAAATATTCCAAACGGTACCAACTTAGTTGGTCGACGAGGAGAAAATATTCCAAACTGTACGAACTTAGTTAGTCGACGAGGAGAAAATATTCCAAACTGTACCAACTTAGTGGATCGACGAGGAGAAAATATTCCAAACTATACCAACATAGTTGGTCGACGAGGAGAAATATTCCTAAAAATGCCAACCTGTTTGGCTAGGAAACGAAATATTCCAAACTGTACCAACTTAGTTGGTTGACGAGGAGAAATATTCCTAAAAATGCCAACCTGTTTGGCTAGGAAACGAAATATTCCAAACTGTACCAAGTATGGTTGGTCGGGGATAAAAACCCACTAACTGTAGTTGGTCGACGAGGAGAATTTATCGACCTTGGTTGGTCGGACACATTTTATGAAAAAGAAAAAAATTTACCAAGTGTGGTTAGTCGGGGATAAACTCTCACTAACTATAATTGGTCGACGAGCACAATTTAACAACCTTGGTTGGTTGGAAAAATTTTAAACATTTTCATACTCATTTATTCGGTGATCGAGCGACATTACTGATACTTGTAACTTTTTATTACTATGTTGGTCGATGAACAACACAATATTATTATCTTTTTAACAGATAGGCATAAATGTAAAGTGTTTGATATTTACAAGACAATAGCAATTAAGATTTGCAAGCAATAATGAAAGTCTTTCATTAAAGTCGAAATAAATTACAAGTTATATTTATAATAAAATGAAAGTTACATGTATACTAACTGTTACATTAAAAACTCCTATTCTATTGGTCTTTTCCCCTCAGCTTTCGATACAGGTTCCTCGCCAGCAGGCGGATCATTTAAAGACTGAGGAGAATTGATGATGTTCAAATCCTTCAGCATCCTGACGTTCATCACAGAAGGTCAATCTAGAAGATGCTCGGGACGAGATACCTCAAATTGAGAATGTAAATTTTAGTCACCGAGGTATTTCACAATTAAGCTCCGGGGAATGGCACGAGCTGGGATCCATTCCATGTCCAGATTGTACGGTGGCACAGGCAAGTCGAGCAACCCGGGATCATAATAGTCCCACAGATAGTGTCCTTGTTCGAGATTCAGCACGCCTAAGGCATTCAGCCAGCCTTGTTTGTAGCCCTCATTATTGGCATTCTGGATACGATCATCCAAATGGACTAGTGCTTCGTTGTATCCAGCCATTCAGAACTCCCTGGGCTGTTTGTGGAATTGATATGTTAGCCTTTCAAGCTTCTCGTGGAGACTATTGACAAAAAGCTCATTAGTCTCCAACACTGATATCTTTGCAGAGAGTTATTTTTCCAGGTCTCGAATCTTCTTTGACATATCATATAACACCTGGTTCTTCGCCTTTAGTTGGAAGGCCTGGTTCTCTAAGGCAAATGATGTCCTCTGTTCCTCGACAAGAACCCAAACTGCTCTTCCTCGACCCCGAGGAGCTCTTGCTCGTCCCCGAGGAGATGTGGAAGTGCCCGACCTCCTCAAGGTGTCCAACTCTTCCCTTAATTTGGCATTCTCAACCTCTAAAAATGAAAACCCCTCACCAGTCACTGGGATTAGGGCTATTGAAGAAGAAGCTGCAGACTTCAACTACGCTAGCTCCTTCTGTAAATTGTTATTCTCTTGCTCCAGCAGCTCGGCAATCTGTCTGCACTGTTCAACCTCACCCTTCAGAGTTCTCTCCCTCAGATTATACCCAGCAAAAAGCTTCTCGTAGCCCTTATCAGCAACGATCAACTTATACTTCTTCTCGTACCCCTCATGTAGTAAGGCAGTTGATTCCTTGTACTGATTCTGAAGGTCTTCGAGGGTACACTGGAGATACTCTATCATTTCATAGTAAGCCACATTATTGGACACAACTCGGTCAAGTAAGCACTTCAGGTACTGATAAGCTTCGATTGCCTGTTCTGAAGCATCATGACCAAGGATGTCGGCAACTTTTGATGCACTCAGGTCTGTGTGACCAGCCTTATAATATTCATTACATTGCTGCATCAACTTTGTATCATTGGCAGATAGCAGATCCATCCTGGCCAGAAACTAGCAGAGAAAGAAAAGACAATCATAAAAAAGAAGATCAAGACAGAGTACAAATAGAAAAGAGACAATCGTATGGAAGAAAGAACTCATGTTTTATTAGATCATGAAATTTGAAGTTACAAGTTTTGAGTTACATTTGACAAACAAAAAAGAAAAATAGAAAGAGAAAACCGAACAACACTACACCTTTTCCTTATCTCCCAAAACCTTCTCGGGAGGTTGGGAAGAGGAGGCAGGTTGCTCGGAGGGAACCGTGACTTGTTCGGAGAGCACCAGCTATTGCTCGGAAGAAGAAACTCCTTGCTCGACAGCATGCTGACTGGTTAGGGCATGTTCTCCCACTACCAGTTAAGACTCCTCAGAGGTAGCTTCGTCCTCTTCTAATTCTTCTGGAGTAGGAGGGGGACCAGGGATGTGTCTCTGGAAGAGCTTGGATGACTCGTCGACCTTCAATTCCTGAAGGGCAGCAACCCATCCGTCCCTGAAATACTTTACACTGCCATAATCCACTTGAGAGACCATGGAAGCACATCCATTATCCCAACCTTTGTCCCAGCCAGAGCTTAAGGACTTCTTCACGGCAGCTTTCCTTTTATCCTTCTCCAAGGCAAGCTTCTCGGACAGCAAAATATCAGCAGCCTTCAGTTTTTGTTCAGCTTCCTCCTTCTGCCGAGTTATTTCCTGGAGTTGGACCAACCTCTCCTCAGCATCCTTGAGTTTATTTTCAAATTCCCCAGCAGTCTTGAGCTTCACATCGAGCTCTTTGTTAGCCTTCTCCAAGGCATTCACTTTCCTCTCCAAATCCCTGGAGGCCTCAGCAACCCGAGTTTTCTCCTGCTCGGAGGAAGCAAGTTTCTTCTCCCAGACTGCCTTATCAGTATCGTACCTCTAGCGAGATTCCTCCAAGGGCTTGGTAGCTTCTTCCAGAGCTCCCTCCACACTGGACGAGGAGCAAGAAGCTTTGATTGCTTCATCCTTCTTTAGGATTATGTTGAAGCAGCTCGTCAACTGTAAACAGAAAAAGAACGCAAAATCAAAAACAAATATGAGAAATAACAAAGGAAAATATGAAAAGTTCAAAGTAAAGGTACTTACTGAAGCAAGATGACAAGCAGCTAAAGAAGTAACCATATCCCGAGTAAGGTTATCTTCATTACCTTGCACCTCGGGAATGGTCAAGGACTTTATCGAGCTCATGTCAGAGCTCGGGGGAACAGATGCGGGAACCCTAGTCCCAGCAGCAGGGGCTGAATGGTGGTGTCAGCCAAATTGACCGAGGAGCTCTTTTTCAGCCTCCTCGGGGGAACAGGTACAACCAAGGAAGAATCCTTGGTCGGTGATATCACAATCATCTTTCCAGGAGCAGAAGAGCTGCTCGGAGCCACTGCGGGCTTGTCAACAACCTTCTCGGAGACTTTAGCAAGAGCAGTTGAAGGAACTACACCAGTCTTCTTTGTCCCCTCCTTTGGGACATCAATCTTAATCCTTTTTACCTCCCCAGAACTGGAGGCATTTTTCTCAAACAGAGCAGAAGTCCTTCTCTTCTTCATCCTTTCACTCAACGGAACGTGAGATTCTGGCAAAGAACTTGCAGAGGGTGGTATTGGCTCTGCTTCACTGATCACTGGACGAGCAGTGAAAGAAGTTGTATAGCTCTTGTATTGGAGCAGATAGGAGGTTGATCGAATGTGCTCATCAGCAACCCTTTGATGTAGACCCCAGATAAGTCCCAAATGACTTAGATTGACATCTGTTTCTTTTGGGCACTTTCTCTTACTATCAACTGCAAATAAACAGACATTGTTATCAGTAACACATTTTATCAAATATAAAACAAACATGATTTCAAGATAAATAAAATAAAATAAAAATAACCTATCCCATTGCTATAAGGAGGGCATCTGGGACCCTAGTAAACCTCATCTCCGGTTAAAGGAGGGTGTTGCCAATTTTTTACAACGACCCCATGTTCAAAATAATCCCTGTTGGCATCAGGGAGATTGACTACTAAGGCTCTATTTATAAACCTAGTTTTCAAATAATAAATATTATCATTAACTGCCCATCTATAACAGTACATGATTTCTAGAATTCCTATACGAGTTCCATGCACTTGATTTAATTTATACACCCCATTAACTATTCTCCATGTGTTAGGGGCTATTCGTGCAGGAACAACATCAAAGTACTGACAAAATTTCAGACACAGAGGATTTGATGGAAAAGAAAATCCATACTCAGCAAAATAGAGACTGGGGAACCAATGTCCCTCAGCCAAATTGAAATAATTAGAAGGCTCAGAAAGCTCTTACAATACAACCCAAGAAGGAATGGAAAAATCAGATCGAAATTTGTCAAGAGACTCAACAGGGTAAACCATGATGATGAATTAAAAGAAATGAAGAAGAAGAAGAAAGAAGATCTTACAGAAAAAGACTGAAGCTGTTGACAATGAACGACGGAAGAGGTGAACGCACAAGAGAGTAGAAGACAATGAAAAACTCGAAGATGAAAATTTGAAAAGATAGAAGACGATGGGAGTCTCTATGAAGTTTAAATACCTTGCCTTGGGAACTGGCGAAGTAATGATTATAAAAAGGATGATTATGTTACCGGCGGCTAAAAAGGCATTAAATATTGGCGCGGGAATCAAAGCGAACAACAGCGGCTAAAAAGATGAAAAGTGGCGCGAGAACCAAAGCGGGCAACAGTGGCTAAAAAGACGAAAAGAAATGCGGGAATCGAAGCACGCAGAAAAGTCCAAAAAAGCAGGATTCTACGAATTTGGAAGGAGAAAATAAATACAAGGGAAACGCTCCTAAAAATTAGGAAGACTATTTAAAGCTACCGTATTCAGAGAAAGAATGTTCCATACTCCTCAAATTTCGAACTATGAAACATTGGGGGCGCTTCTGTTGATACCAAATTTAATCTGCTGACTTGGATCAATCACATGAAGACACGTGGCTATCTACATGACAACAACAAGCACTTCCGAGATGATCACACACTCCGAGGAACCATGTTATTCCGAGGAACTCTTACGCTCCGAGGAACAAGACCTCTCCGAGGAACTCTTATGCTCCGAGGAACAAGACCTCTCCGAGGAACTCATTAGCACCGAGAAGCTCAGGCGGTCCGAGCTGCATCTCGAGCAAAGCATTAATAGCTGGATAACCAACCGTTCAACTAATTCATTAAATGCTTATCATTCAGACGCACACGCAAAGAGGGCATTAAATGTATTACCCTTTCATATGTATATCATTTAATGTATTACCCTTTCACATTACAGCCTGAGGACTATAAATACATTGTCCAATCCTCATTGTAAGGGATCTGATCCTGAATCCAAACTTTGGGATCTAGAACGGAATTTCTTGTAATCTAGAATTCCCAAACAATCAGCAATAAAATAACAGTGGACGTAGGCCATTCTTATAAGGCTGAACCACTTTAAAATCTTTTGTCTCATTTATTTATCTGTGATTGAATTATTAGAGTGATCTAATTTTTTACATCAACAAGCATATTATTGGTTTACAAATTTATAAAGAAAATAACCTAAAAGACTGACATTTTAAAAATGATGGAAAATTTAAAGAAATTCGATAAATAAAAGGAAACATATAATTAAATAAAAATACAACAAAGATATTTAAATCAATTGAAAAATTACTCTTATAGAAAATTAATTAAGTTAACATATAACCTTTAACTAACATCAATTAACTCATTTCCATCAAAACATATATTTAATTAAAAAAAAACACATACAAAAAGCTTAATTAACTAACAACACATCAAAGTCTCTCCTTCCCTCGATGCCCCTCACCATCACTACCATTACCCTACCCTTTTGCCACCTCCCTCTCTCTCCACACACACACACACACACACCTTATCTCTACCTCCCTCCACCTCCATCCTATATCATATCACTTGGACCTAAAAAATGGTCACAAACCCCTCCATTTATCCACCATATCTCTCTCTTTATCTCTCTAGTGTTGATTACACCAGCATGGAATTACCACCATACACTTCTAGCGACATCTATCATTCCCACTTCTCCTTTTAACAACCTCTATATGTGAAACCCTAGCCATAACCACACCTTGAGTCAGGGTTATGATTTTTACAAAATCAATTTGTCAATCAATTCATTAATACGATCATTGTTATTCTTGAATTCATAGTGAAATAAAAGTTTTTATTTGGAATAAGTGTTTAACAAGAGACGATTGAATCAGTTTTATTGGATAAGGTTTGGCAATGGGTGTGGGAAGATGAAGGAGCTTGGGGATGGATGAGGTGGGTTATGAAATGGGAGGGGTGGGATAAATAGTGGATGTGTATTTCAATGAAGATGGTGCCTTGGGGGATAAGGAGTGGTAGAAGACAGAGCTTGCAATTATTCAACCAAATCTATTTTCTAAAAACGTTAATTAAGTTTGGGGGAAAGAAATGAGATAAAGATAATAATTGTATTTTAGTTATGATTATAGTTGATAATTTGACTTTTTGAGCTACGTGGAACCAATATATTGGTTATAAGATGCCATATAGGAGGCCAATTAACTTTTTGTCAATCCATTAAAGCGAAGTTAGACAATGGGTTAACATTGCAAAATATTGAGAATGTTATGGTTGACATTACAAAAATAAAAAGATTTGGTTTGGAATTCAAACGGACGTCAATCTTAATTTTGCATTTTACCTTAATGACATTAAGAGAATCAAAGTTTAAAAATGACTTATTCCCGTTACGAAAAAATGTCACGCTGAACCAAAAACTTGTTCTACAAATTAGGAGGCCTAATGTAGCCTATAAATACATCAGTTCACCCAAGAAATTCCAAAGTTATCTTAAAACCGATCACATCACAATCCAACTACTAATTATTACAAATCCTCCAATCACGAGAAATGTATTGGTTAGTGCATGACTAGTTTGTTGGAGTGAACTATTAATTCGATAGAAGTGAATATTGGCAAACACGTTACGTACCCTAGATTTATAATTGGAGAAGCTGACCAAGTAGTTCATGAGCATTAAATTTTAAGTTAAGTGAAATTCAAATTCTCTTAAAAAAGAATTCATAGTGATATGATCACGAGCAACGAGTGTTGATAACTTGATAGCGAGTCCAATTAGCGAGCAATAAATCTGTAGTTTGCTAGAGTAAAACAAGCAAACTCACAATTTAAAGGACCCATTTAAGATTCAAGTCTTTTAAAAACACAAGTTATGCATTTTCAAAGAATATTTTATATGAAAAGTTAAAAAATAACGGTTCTCTTATGGGTAGATAAATTTTAATTAATCTCAAATTAAATTCCGATTAATAATTGACATAGGGTCAATTTATTAATTCAATATGAATTAATTAAGACAAAATAAATGTTTTGAAAATTAAATAATCGGTTTAATTTATTCCTAGTTAAATTAACGATGGTGGAAAATAAAAACAATTACACAATAAGCACACGATCATTTAAGGTGGAAATCCTTTAAAAAAAGTCACACGCACCCACACCAAACACAAGTTCACTAGTGGAAAATCAAAATTTACATGACTTAAAAAGTACAGACATACTTACAACCCTAGATCTGACATCGTAAATAAACGTGTTTAGAACCTTCACCCTCGCAGCATTAGCTCCATCAATCTCCACCACAATTTTGACTTGATAGCCACAACCCTTGAGCCACGGTATCCACTGAATTATAAAACAAATTTGTTTGTAATTGAAGATGAACCAAAACTTTGACTCATTAGATCACCAGTCTTTTAAAGCAAACATTCATTGGATCGAAATTGTTCGGCATAAACAAAAATCTAGGTCTTCAAAAACTAAACACAAAATTGTATTTTTATAGAAAATTAGAGATAAATTTCCGAGAGTTTTGTAAAAGAAACAAATTAATAAGAGTTTAAGAAATATTAAAAACGAAGTTTAAAACGAGTGATTATGTTTAACTCCAATAACAAATGTTGCGGACCAATCGGGAGAGGCTGCGTGTCAAGGTCGTGACTACGCGATTACAAGTCAGGTTCGCGTAGGCCACGACTACGCCTAATCTTCCTACGACCGCAGGCTTGGCACTTCGTGGCCTAGATGGGGTTGGCTTGTGAAGCCCACTGAAATCGTTCTATACCAAAAATTAATTTTTCCCACTTGTACTACTTGTTGTATAACTTGTACTTTGGTGTGATCGATGTTTTGATGCTGCTTTGTCGTTAATGTAGAATCTAGTCATGTGGAAGATCTTCAATCATTGTTACAAGTCTAACCTATGTTTTGTCAACCAAAATTATGACAAAAAGAGAAATTTGTTCTTATAAATTTCCTCATGCGTCAATTATGTGACAAAAACTAAAAACGACTCGACAAAAAAATCAAAAATGAAATAGATACACAATCCCCAACCCCTCGAGACTTGATATGCATGGTAGGCTTGATCCAGTTATTCATATGTGATCACGGTCTCTGTTGCTTGTACATGTAGCACACTGTACGAAGTACAAAAAAATACAAGAGAGACGATAATAAACAATCAAGACGAGTAAGCAAAAATGTAAATCAACGCACATATAAAATTTATTCCCCCCCCCCCCCTGTGACAAAAATAAAATTAATAATCAAAATTCTCTTCCCTCAAACTAAAAACCTCTTCCCCTATAAAAAAAAACTACTCTATCGCATTCTAAAAATCTTTCCCCCTTTTTGTCATGAATAGATAAAGGAAAAAGTAAAAATACAACTTATCTCAATTGAGGGTAAAAACTAAGGATATATACTAATTGCTAAACGAAAAAATATTCCCAAAACTCAACTAAACTTAGCAACACTAACGACATGATCATGCAAACTCAAAAGTGCTAAAATAGGAGTTAGGAAATATATACATGGAAATCTAAAATGTAAAAAAATATAAATAATAGTTATGATATAAGATCGAATATAACTGTATATCTATTTAAGCAAAACATATTCAAATTTCAGTTTTTAAACAAAACAAAACACAATAAATAAAATGAAGAAAATACGAGTGATTCACTAATGTGAGATAAATATCATAAATTAATAGCCCCATACAAGCTATCTAATTGGAATGAGAATGATATCAAAACCCGAGTTTGAAAAACAACAGTTACTCTATGGTTCAACAATTTTTAATTTATCTCAAAATCAATTATTATAAAATTTAATTCCAATTAATACAATTGACTTTGGTTGTGATCTATGGCAGGTTTGCTTCAGAAGAATGGTGAGCCAACGAGTCAATCAGATTTTATTGCATACGCATTTGCTTTATAGATTAGTAGATACCGGGATTCGAGGGTTGTGGTTATAAAGTCAAAATTGCAATGGAGATTGGCAGAGCTAGTGTTGTCGAGGGTGTAGGTACAAAACACGTTGATTTGTGGTTGTGGTAAGATTTAGGGTTGTAAATCTGCATGTTCTTTGTAAGTCCTATAAATTTTGATTTTGCACTAATAGACTTGTGTTTGGAGTGGATGGGTGTGCTTTTTCCCAAGAAAGTTTCCACATTAAATGACCATATCCCTATTATGTGATTTCTTTTATTTTCTTTCATCGTTAATTGTTATCACCTCATATGGAATTTGGACCTAATTAATTAATTCAATAAATTATAAAATTGAGCTTAATTAATTAGGAACAAATTAAACCGGTTATTTAATTTGCACTATATTTATTTAATTTTAATTAATTCATATTGAATTTCATAAACTTATCTTCTTTGTATATGAATGTGAGAGCACTGATTTACATAAGAAATGGAGTTCAAGAAATGTGGGGTTCACGGTAGCTGCTGAATGGTAGGAAGTAGGGTTGTGTTTTAGTTGGATCGGATCGGAAAATGACCCTTCGAAAAAAAATTTGATTTTTTCGGAAATAAAATATTTGTTCCGATTTTCTATCCAATTTTTTCGGAAAATCTAAAATGTTTATGAATTCGGAAAAATCGAAAATCGAAAAAAATCAGAAATTAAAAAAATATACTAAAAATTCAGAAATTTTGGAAATTCCAAAATTTCAAAAAAATTAATATAGGATTTTCGATTATTCGAAATTCTCATTTTAAAGAAATTGAAAAAAAGATTTAACCCAACATGTAAATATATAAGGATTTAACCATTTTTTTCATTTGTGTAGAGGATAGAGGGATATTCTCCTTTTATAGAGGACTTTCGATTTGGGACACATGAGAATGTTAAAAAAAATTAGAAAAATTGGAAATTGGAAAATATTTCGGAAAAAAATCGGAAAAATCGAATCGGCATAGTTTTGAAAAAATCGGATCGGAAAAATTGAAAAATCGAAAATTCAGAATTATTTCCAATTTTCGATCCGATTTTTTTCGGAAAAATCGAAAATCGGAAAATCGAAAATCGAAAACCTTATATACGTTCCAAAATCGAAAATCGGAAAATCGGATATCGAAAAAATCGGAATATTCGAAAAAAAACACATCCCTAGTAGAAAGGGTGGAAAAGGGTTGGGGCAAAATTGGGGGTGGTTGTTTAAGGAATAAGGGTTCTGTTTTACAATTTTACCCTCATTCTACAATATTGAATCAAATTAGTTAGTTGATGGAGCAAGTTGAAACAAAATGAAGTTCATGAATCATTCTAGAACTCCGATAATAGTTGAGAGACTAAATAGATAATTTATTTTAAAATTTTTGTCCAATATTTTTATATTTTGAGAAATATTTAATTTCAAAACTCGCTTACATAAAGAAAAAAAAAAATGAAATAGCTATTCGAAGTGTTAGACCAGTATTAATCAGAAAGGTATGCTAGACCACATTATATACGATCCATATTATTGATGTATTGATTTATGTAATGTACTAACGAGTTTTGTATTACTAGTATGTTCAAGGGGGCCTAGTTGGTTAACTCATCAAAGATTAAATTGAAATCATTTAATTTTATGAAACGCTGTTTCCTGTTAGCGCGTATAGCTCTAATAATTGTGACTACTAATGGTTGTGGGTTCCTTGCTTGTTCCTGCTCCAAAGAAATGGAGATGATTTTGAGTCATATAAATAGGAAGCACAAAGGAGGTTGGGGTTTTGTAAGGTTTCTCTTAAATTGTTTGCACATGGCCCGTCTATTTCTATCGCTACTATTCGCTTGGTCTCTTTGCGCGAGCTGGGGAAGGGTGTGAAGTTTGATTGTCCCAATAATAGGCGCCCACTCTAAGGCCACTTCCCAATCTTGTCTTAATAGTCCCAAGACATGTTGGGGCCATTGTTCCTCAATGGTCCTCCAATCTTCACACCACAATCTTGGTTATGGCTTTTTGTTGATTTTAGTCTTTTGGTGCCTCTCTTCGTAGGTCCCCAAGGGCCATGGAAAACCCCCACCCTCCTTCATCAGAAAGTTTCTCTTACACCAAGATAAGAGGTACAACAAATTATTATAAGCTACGTTGCAAAAAACAAAATCTTAAATAGCACCCCCCATTTGTAAATATATTAAGCGAATATATTTTCACTCATATGATTTTAATTATTCTATAAAAATCGTATTGTTCACAAGACATTTCATAATCACAAGGAGACATGGCGACAACGCACACTAAATTACAAACATGCCACCAATATATGTAATGTTTGTCATTAATATATCTCAAAGAGTGTAAAGATTTGACTTTTACATTTACTAGGTGTCAACCCGCTCGGTATGCATTCACATTTAAAAATAATAAATTTTTATAATTGTGCATTGTTAAATAATGTAATTTCAGTATGAAGTTTTTACAAAACTTCCCAACCGCTATATTATGTTTGATGGATAAGATAAGTTAAAGGAAGAGTTTGTGTACAATCAATAATTAGTTTAATTAAAGTAATTGTCTTCTTACATTATGTAGCAAGAACAGTGTGGAGTAGTATTTAACGGTAAGAAGAAATATATTTAAATGAAGAATACATAAAGCAACATAACAATTCCAATTGCGGTGTTCATTTAAAAAACTAAGCAACAACCTAAATAGGTGCAATCGAATTCGATTTCTTTATATTTTGATTTGGTTTATTCAGAAAAGGAAAGAATACACTAAAATCAATTAGATTAAAGAAAGGGGATTTTGGAGAAAGCGCCTCATAATTCTCAAAGTGTATAAAAATTGAACATTCACATAATTTTTATAAATTTACTCTCAGTACTACAAACATGACTAAAACATCATGAAAAATGGTAACGCTGGCGCAGACCCAAAAAATGAACTCCTAACTCTAAAGGAACCACACAAATAAGTACTATTGTACCACAGGAACTAAATTTATAAATTTAAAAAGCATTATCCTAAAAATTTAAATATAGAAAGGAACATAACATTTACCTTAATTCTCTATTTAAAAAAAAAACCTCAAAGAGTAATAATACATTCCAAAAAATAAAAACAAACAATCATATGAACATATCAATATAACACAGTGTAAACAAACTGTCCATAAAATGCATTTTACACAAACATAAAGTTTTCATTACATTCAAGAATAAAATTGCTTTCAATTTATATCAAGTTGAGGGCCGTTTAGTTCTCTATTCAGAAAACTTGATTTAAACGCTGTTTTTAAATACAGTTTTAAAATTTAATTTTTTGTGTTTATAAATATTGGTGTGTTTGGTAAACTTATTTTAAAATACAGGTTTTTGAAAATTTGACAAAATTGACAAACATGTATATTTATTTCATACATATGTGTGTGTGTCTCTCTCTCTCTCTCTCTCTCTCTCTATATATATATATATATATATATATATATATATAAACATACATAAAACTTTTATACATATATGATACATGAATATATACATACATACATACATGCATACATACATACGTTATAAATTATATACATGTACATTTAATATCACATTTTTTTAGGTATGTGATACATGAATGCATACATAAATACATACATACATCATAAATTATATACATGTATATTTAATATCATGTTTTTTTAGGTATATTTAATGAGGTATGTTGAAGATTGTAAACTTTCATACATACATGATACATAAATGTATACATACATACATACATACATACATACATACATGCATGCATGCATACATACATACATCATAAATTATATACATGTACATTTAATATCATATTTTTTTAGGTATATGATACATACATACATACATACATACATACATACATACATACATACATACATACATACATACGTCATAAATTATATACATATATATTTAATATCATATTTTTTAGGTATATTTAATGAGGTATGTTGAAGATTGTAACTATATATATATATATATACACACATACAACTTTCATACATACACGATACATGAATGTATACATACATATATACCTACAGACACATACATATGTACGTACATACAGACACATACATATGTACGTACATCATAATTACATATATACCTACAGACACATACATATGTACGTACATATAGACACATACATATGTACGTACATCATAAATTATATACACATACATTTAATATCATGTATTTTTAGGTATATATATATGATGATACTGCATGTATAATTTTCTTAAAATTTTATACATACATAAATTGATAATATTTTTTAATACATATGTACTATAGGTATATTTTATATTATTCCAAATATTAATAATACATGTATAAAACTATATATAAATATCACGTATATATTGATAATATTATTTAACTTTATATTATTCCATACGTAATGTTGTGTACATGTACATATATATTGTTTATTTATAAGAATTACACACATATTAATGTATTATGTATGCTTATTATTTATTAAGCTATAGCTGCTTTAAACTATTAAGAATGAATAATTCTAAGTAAAAAAATAAAAAACAGAAGTTATAAAACACCCTAAACCTGTTTTCTGAAAAACTTGATAATAATACACAGAAATATTATAATTCTGTGTTTAAAAACAAGTTATCAAACGAAGATTTTTATCAGAATTGTATTTAAACAAAAAAAATAAAATTATAGTTGCAAACTAAACACACCTGGATATTAAAACCACTCTCAATTCAAAGGCTTCATTTCTTAATAAAGTGAAGCTTTAGCCTTAATATAACCCATTCCTTAATAAACTCAAGCTTCAGCCTAAATTCAACTGCAAAAAGCAAAAACCTAAAAATGTTAACAAATCAAAAACTGAATTAAAGCTTGAAAAGGACACTAATTCACCTCAAAAGATATAAGAGACGAAAATGACAATACACGACTCAGATTAACAAAATTGAAACCAAAACACTTTTATTTTTGCATAGTGATTGCGAGTTTTTTCACCTAAACTAACTCGAAACACGTTCATTTCAAGAAGCAAATGAGTTCTTAATGTGTAGTAATTGAAAAATTAATATCGATCAAATCAAATATTTCATTTATAGAACTATGATCCCATTTACTAAAAAAACAATAATCAGAAAAATGCCCTAAAAAATTATTAACACATTGCTTCAATAGAATATAGAAGTGGGAAAGCTCCCAAACAAGATATTGTGCTTAGAATGGCATGTCATATAAATTATATACATGACAGAAGGAAGGCACCAAAAGGACAACATAAATTATGAGAGAGAAATGGTAGATGAGAATAGCTCTGTCAATGGATCGGATTTTATCCGAATTCATATCTGATCCATTTAAGCGGATATGAATCATCCTAAAATTCGATTATCCGATTACCCGAATATTAGATGGAGCGAATTTGGATTCATATCCTCCGATCCGTTAATAATCCGATCCGATTAATATTTTTAATATATATATATATATATATATATATATATATATATATATATATATATATATATATATATAAAATATTTTTTATTAATATATATTGTATTTAATAATATTTTAAATATATATTATAATAGTTCTTTATTTCATTATCTATTTTTTTTGGAACATTTGCAAAATAAATTTATGAAATAAGAATTGAAAATAAAAATGTTGCAAATCAAGTTCAACATAAACGGATAATCAACGCTAAATGAGAAGATGTTTTAGAGTATTTGTAACATATAATATACACGATGGTTTGAAACGAAGCGTGAGTGGGAGAAAATGAAAAAAATTGGGAAAGAAATGAAGGGAATTGACCGAATGAGAAAAGAAATTAAGGAATGAATTAGAGAAAAATAAAATTGCCACGTAGCATAGGCTCATGAAAGAGGCATTAAAATCTATAGTAATGCGTTTTATAATTTACACTAGTCATAAACATTTCTAGAAAAACTTGTAAATACGTGTAAGACAAAGTAATAGTCCGCATTTTATTAGATTTATAACCCATACAAGACCATCTCCAAAAAAAACATGTATAATATTCTTCTTGCATTATACATAGTTAAAATGTAAGAATGAGAGCTCTAACCATTAAGGCAAATATCAACATGATATTTGTTTTCATAACATAAGGCAATTTTATGAATAAGTTTAAGACCGAATAATTCACTGTAACCACCAGTTAGCTCCAACCTATGTTTTAAGTATGTTTATTGGATAACTTTACTGTATATATATATATGCACACTTTATTAAATGTAACTAGAGCTTGGGTATGAACTTTGGCAGCCATCACCTCCGCCTCCAACCCCACGCCAACGTTTAGTTCCATCAACAATCATGAACAATCCACAAAGTCAAGGCGATTCCATTGATATTTCAACAATGTATTCATTCTCTTTAACCAATATGTTAAATGATGATAAACAGCAACAAATAAGTCCAGGCAGAGCTCAAGTCTAGGGTCAACTTTTTTTTTTATAATGATTATCAATGGATCACACCATTCATAAAAATTGATTACAGACAAAACATAGAAAAGATAAGAACCAACGGGTTTTGGTGAAAACTTCCCCGCAGAACCATGATCTGCAAAAGACAAAATAAAGTAGACAGATGCAAAACTGGGTGAACAAGCAGTGCTCGAAAATGGCCAAAGAGATCCAACCAAGAAATTAAAGGTAGGAGGTGAGGTGATGGAACAACTTAATGGTTTTTGTTCTTTTATAACTTCCCTTTTTTGTCCTTGGGAGATGTCAGTAAAGCAACTACGCATTTTGCACTTCCAAAGGGATCACATTCATCAATATAGTTTGTCGTTTTGTGAAAAGAAAGCTAACAGAACAAATGGATTACTTCCAGGAATTTGAGTGATGCATCACGATCACCCATGTAAACTCAAATTTCTAAAAGTTGCCACAACTCGTGCTTTTTATTTTGATAACTCACATTCCATATTTACAATCTGTAAAACATATTGAAGTATTCTTATAACAAAGCTCATCAATTGATAAATTTTTTAAAAGCCTAATTATATATAATTAGTCCAAGCTTGTTAGTATCTTAAATTCCAAAATTTTTAATTAATTAATAGTAAATCTAAACGATATAATTACATTTATTAATATAAATACAGTTACACTTATTAATTAGCATGTATCCCTCGCAATGCGCGCATGTTTTATAATTTTCTTAAAAATTTATTTAACTTTATGATAATAAATATATAGTGAAGATAATTCAAGAAATTAATATACTACCGTGCCAATAATATAATTACAATTGAAGTGAGAGAATTCATGTATTAATTTGTATTTTTTTTAAATATATATTTTAATATATATGTAAAGATGTATTCTACAATGGATCCAATTTTGAAATATTTTTACGGGATCTTTTTAGTTTCCCAAAAAGTTTTTAATTTATCTATATTTTTTATTTTGACTAAAAGACTTTTGATTTATTACTTTTTTTCGTTTAAAAAAACACAATGTTCAAAAAGACTTTAGTTTATCTATTTTTTTATATCAAAGAACACAACATTTAAATTGCGCTAAAAAAGAACAACAAATATTAAGACTTCAATTTTAGGGTGGCTTATCACATATAAGATATTGAATATGATTGTGAAGAATTATACATATACCCAAAACACTAACGGTGTCTAATTAGGTAGGTATGTGAAATGAATCTAACATTTCTAATAATAAAAATAAAAAATAATAATAAACGTTCATCAGTTGTTCCAACTATGTATATTAACAACAAAATAAATAAGGGTCATTTCAATGGCGGACTTTCTAATATAAAAACAATTACAAATTGATATAATCCCACCTCTCATAATTGTGTGTTTGGTTCTAGTATTTTTTTTAGGGACAAAGCCACCAAGGGCATACAAAATAAAATAATAAACATAAAAACCATGAGTTCCACGACCCAACCCCACATACACAAAAAACATGAATCATTGTACCAAACCAGGTAAACCGCCCAAATTCAATGGGTATGCAACCCAAACAATCCATCTTGGCCACCTGGAATAACCTAGAACGATGCAGGCCGGAGAACGACCACCTGGTTATCTGGTTTACTTTTGATCTCAAATATCTGGTCCAAGTGTAACACCCTATGATTTTGGGACTGAGAAATTAAATTTTTGGGAGAATTTTTTTTATTTAAGTTGGAGAATTTTAAATTTTGGAAATTGAAGTCCAGAAATTGAGGATTTTATAAAGTATTCCGGATGACGATTTTGAGTGCACCATTGGTTCCGGATAGGTCGAGATAGTCGAAATGGCTGTCATTGGATTTTATTTCGATTCCAAACATTTTTAAGTATGTTTGACTCGAATTGGAGTAGACGAGTCATTTAAAGTGTGTATTACCATTTAAAACTGAGATTTATGGTTTAAAGGTTTAAGAGGCTTACGGATCAAGATATTCTCATTTCTAAGAAAGAGAGAAAGAGAAAGGAAAAGGGAAAGAAGAAGAAAGGAAGAGAGAGAGGAGGAAAGCTTGGAAATTCCGGCCCGTACGCGATTTCAGGGATGATTCAACCTCTACAATTCTCAGGCAAGTGTTTAATCTTGCTAAATAATTCATTTCTGTATTTGATTTCATAATTTGTGGGAAAAAGAATAGGATTTTGGGTTAAATGGCAAAACCTAATTTTTGGGTAAAAATCTTGCATTTGCGGTTATAGAAATTTTTGGGTAGTTATATGATGAATTTTAGGGTTAGAAATATGTTTGGTATGAAGATTGATGGTTGGATAATGATATATGGGAGTTTTGGAAATTTTGGGTTTAGAGAAAATTTCTCCATTTCCTGGCTGGTGCACAAGCGGAATCGATTCGCCCCTAGCGAATCGATTCGGTATGTAGCAGACTTACAGGTCTAGTGGGCCGAATCGATTCGCTGTTGGGACCGAATCGATTTGGAGGGGCCGAATCGATTCGAAAACAGGGCAGTTTTGAATAGTTTTTCTTAGGGAGAGTTTTACTCCTATTTGGGTTTATCGATTTGGAACATTATAATTTGATGCAAGAGATATAATTTGACGATTTATAAGGGGTTTCTTAATATGATGGTGGGGACATATTGAACTATTTTGGAGATGAATGTACGTGCGTATTGGAGATGGTTGAATTCGTGTAGTGTGGGAATTTCTTTAAGAATGGGAGTTCTATTTAGAGGTCATAGGTGAGCTTACGTATGACGTACGGTTTATGACTCTTTGAGAGAGAGGGGTGAGGGCGTGAGGTGAAATTGTAGGCCGATGTTTGTGCTGAATCCTTATAGCGATAGGATTCTATTTAAGTTATGATTGGGGGCCAATGAGAGAGAGTGGTCACATATCCTTAGTAATGATAAACTCAAGGAATAAATCATAAATGCGTTAAGGTTAAGGGTTCATAGGGACAATAGAACCGTAGTCGGAATTGAGAGCGATTGGATCATACTATCAACTAGAATAGCGTGTGTAAATCTAGTCGGGAAAGTTGTTATATAGCGGTGTGTGATTAAAATGGGGAATCCAATAAGTGATGGGATCATGGAACGGATTTAGGAATTAGATTGAGGTTTGTAGACTATTAGTTATGTCCATACCAATAGTCGAGATTCTTACTCGATATATCGATGTGCTTTCGGATATAGAGGGGATGTGTAGTGAATGTTACCTACATTAAACTTTGGGTGGATAACCTTAATGTTGAAAATATTGGAAGAATATTCATATCATAGGGGTAATGGATGGATATGCTTCAAGTGAGGAATCGTATTTACGTAAAGAATTTAGTTAGTATGATTGGAATGACGGCTAGTATATTGAGGGTTATATACATGTGTAGCCGAGTTTATAAATTTTATACATACGGATGCGAGATGGTATGTATATATGTGTACAAATATGTATATATGTGTGTATATATGGCGTGAATACCTATGCCTTGTGTGATGGCTTGTATATATGATGTGATCATATGGATGTATATATATTGTGTGTGTGAATGATATATATACTTATGGTGTGAAGCATACCCGACACATGCTATCATGGGAAGTTGTGCGATGAGGGTGAGCACCCTGGCTTGAGGAGCAGGGTATGGCTATTCCCCAGGTCATAGTTGTCCTTTTTATTATTGTGTGATTTTATTTTGGGGGTGATAAGTCTTGGGTATGAGTCGTTCTCATTTGTCGGTGGGAACTATGATTGCTTTTCATGCGTTGTGATTTGGTTTTGACCACGAAGTGGGTGATATTTAGTCCCACCGGTGGTCCCCAGGATGGTATGTGAGTGATGCCCTGGAAGACGATAGCATGGTGCAGTATTTTGGCATCCTATAGCCGTTTATGTTATGTGTATTGCATAGTATACATTATGTGTGTTATGTATACGTGGTTATAGGAATGAATGGTTGCATATATATATATATATATATATATATATATATATATATATATATATAGTGTATAAATATATATATTTGTATATCCTATTGGTGATAAGGATATGGAGTTTTGATGATGTGCATCTTGGGTGATTATGTTGTACTAGTTCTTTAGGGTCGAAGGATCGTACTTAGAGACAATAGCGGTTATGTCGACCCAAGGATTTAATAGAGATTCTATTTATGTTCTTAGAGATATTATTCATTAATTAAGTAGTTGCTGAAATAGGAATGGTGTGTATGACATAATGGATCCCTACGATCAACATTGTCAAGGAGTAGTGTATCGGGGGGAGGGTTCCTTGTTTGGATTTCGCTTTGCGAGACGCTCCATGCACGAAACGTAGTGCAATGTTGAGAGTGGAGAGAAGTTTTGTCCTTAATAAATTATATTTATAGAGGATGAACTCTTATATTGAAGCTAATTGTTAATGTGTGACGTATTTAGATTTATAATGGGTTTAAGTTAATAAATGGAATCACGTACGCCTAGTAAGGTATATATGTGTAAAAATATTTAAGTGTGATTAGAATGGAAAGGATTTGAGGGTTATGTTAGAATAGCAGGTCATGTGGGCATAGGCCGTGTGTATATGGTAAAGTGAGTTGTCCTTAAGTGGGTGGGGTAACTTACTGAAGGTTCCAGGACACGATTAGGTGCGCGCTATATATGAGAGGTGAGTTTGGGGTTTCATAAGAGTGCGACTCCACTTTAAATTATGAAATAGTGCATTTATATTTATTATGCACAGTTAACACACTTGCTAAATATTTTTTACACCTCGGGCTCTGACCCGTTTATATTTCTTTTTGCTATATATATATATATATATATATATATATATATATATATTATACTACAGGTGTCCTACCGCATGGATACCAGATGCTTTTCCATCTAGAGTCTTGGGAGCCGTAGAATTTGCGGACTGTGGTGGGATTTAGATTGTAGCCGCTCCCTATATCTTTGTAAATCTATGTAGGATTCATGTTGTATATCGAGTTTATACCCAGGGGACTTTTGTAGCTGTTTATATTTATCTCTTATGATTATTGTACTGTCTGTGACCCGATAGCTTATTCGGGTATATTTTCCTTATATGTACTCATTTCATTTTATTCTAGCACTTTCTTTTATCATGGTACTTGTGGGTACCCGGATTTACCATCATAGGCCCAGACGAGTAGCCTAATGGGAATGGCCCAAAGCCTGGGCCCTTCGTACTCCAACTGAATTCAGTTGCAACTTAGTCCACTCCTAAAATCTCGCAGGGAGATATTCTAGGAGTAGAAGATGGACGTGGGGGAGTCCAACACCCCCACTCCCCGAGAACAATTGTGTATATAACAACCCTAACCCCGGGGTAAGAGGGCACGATATGTATTCTCTGTAAATACTCCCCAGAGTATATAAATATAATACTGACTGCACCGCCGTGGACGTAGGCATTCTTGCTGAACCATGTACATACTGTGTTGTGTGATTGGCATTTTATGTTCTTTATTTCCTTTGGTGATTGCGCTTTTCTTATTTATTTGTGTTGAATATAATTATCACCACAATTGGCACCGTCTGTGGGAATCGAACCCACGACACAATAGCAGTGATTTAACTTGTAATAATTTAGCACACATATCATTCATGTTAGGTTAGAATTGAAGAATAACCTTAAATAATAAAAATTGAATGAATTTGAAGAATTTAAATCATAATCTGGGTAGGTTTTGCATGTAGTTTAATGTTGGAGATAATAGCAGCCACGAAATTATGATTTATGGGTAGAGAATTATGAAATTGTATTGAATTATATAGTGTCCTTGAAGAAATAGGAGAAATATGATTTTTATATGAAAATTAGGTAAATTGATCCAAGAATTTGATGTTCCATTTTGATTTGATGATTCTAAAACGTGGGAAATGATGCAAACATGTTAGTATGATAATTAGTATACTTGGTTGGGAGTTTAAGACACTGTAATGAAGAATTAGAGGTGTAAAAAGAGAAAAACCCGTAACTGTTTAAGAAAATCTGGGCTGATACCTGCTTGATCGATCGATCGACTCAAGAAGCTAAAATGTCTGGTCACAGTAGCAACGCCCCTTAGGCAGGGGATATCCAAGAACAGCCTGCCCCTCGCAAGATCATATTTGAAGTTCGACGTTCAGATCAGGGGGCTCGCCCGAAAAGGCCAGCCTCAGAGGAGAGCCAAGGACCAGCAAGGTCCACACAAATCTCCAGATTGATTGATGCCTATGAGGCAAGGCTCTAAGAGCAGAGGGAGTCCGCTCGCAAGCAAGAGACTAAGAATGCTCGCCTCAAAAGGAAATTAGAGAGGATAGAGAAAGAGCTACATCGAAGCACTAGGTGACGTCCATATCGCACTCCTAGCCCTCAGGCGAGCAAGTCTCGCAGTCGGGGAAGGCGCCCTAGACGTGGATCCCAGAAGAGTGAGAAGCACGAGTCAAGCAACGACTCGCTCGAGCACCAGTGATCGACTCACTGTTACAGGTGCGTAGCTCGCAGCAATGAGAACATACGAAATTTGGTCCGAAGGGAGATGGACCAACACTCAGCACATCGTGGTGCAAGATCGACCAGGGAGCTTGCTAGACGAGTTCTAAAGACCCAGATAAAATCCCCTTTCTCAAGGGATATAGAAGAAGAGGAAGCCCCTAAGAAATTTGCTATTCTGAGATTCAAGATCTATGACGGAAAACTGACCCTATTGATCACGTTAGGCAGTACAGGCAAGCCATGACTCTCTGGAACCACCGAGATGCACTGATGTGCCATATTTTCTCCTCGAGTTAGCATGATGTGATGTAGAAATGGTTTAAGAGTCTCCCTTATAGGTCTATCAGGAGTTTTGAGTCCCTTATCGAGCTTTTTACAGCCCGATTCATTACTAGTAGCTCCCATCCCAAAAGGATGGATGCTTTACTAACAATGAAAAAGACGCCTCAAGAGAGCCTCCGGGACTACGCGATAAGGTACTGGGAGTTATTCAACAAGGTCGAGGACTACTCGGAGCAAGTAGAAGTAGCCTCTTTCAAGATTGGTTTACCCCGCTCTTGCCTTCTGCACAAATCCCTGACGAAGAAGGTGGGCACAACCATCGATGACCTGATGGCTCGCATCGAGAAGTACGCCAAAGTGGAGGATGTGACCCGCCTCAGTACAGGGGAGAGCGACCGAACTAAGCTCACTGCCAAGGGTAACGACAAGGTTGAAAACCAGAAGAAAAGGGGTAAGAATGGGGGGGGGGAAATGGCTCTAAGAATGGAGGAAAGAACGATGCTTCGAAAGCATTCCAGGCAGTTAACACCGTCTTCAAAGAACCAATCTATAAGATCCTGGTGAAGATCAAAGATGAGCCATTTGTTAAGTGGCCCAAAAAGATGGGAGGAGACCCCTCAAAGAGAAATAACGCGCTGAGATGCGCTTTTCATAAAGAGGGAGGACATAAGATTGAGCAGTGCAAAGCTCTTAAGTCTCAACTCGAAGAACTGGCCCAGTCTGGGCACCTGAACGAGTTTGTGGAGAAGAAGGCAAAGAAAGTTACTGCCAATGGAGAAACAAGTCATGATAACGCACTCGAGGACGATGCTGGCCATGAATTCGCAGTAATTCATGGGGAATCTGATATGAAGAAGATACAAGGGAATTCAGCTCGGATGGAGGTAAAAAAGCTTACAACAGTAATGCAAGCTTTTCAGATCGGTCCAGCAAACACACAATTAGGAAAGCGTCGGCGAGCAGATGACGTCAAATATAGCAAACATATCGTGTTCACAAATGAAGATCTAGTGGGAGTAAGAACCCCACATCATGACGTTTTGATCATTACGCTCAGGATAGCCAACTACGACGTCGATAAGCTACTCATCGACCAGGGAAGATCATCCGAGGTAATGTATCTCGACCTGTTCAGGAAATTAAAGTTAAGCATTACTGACTTGAAGGAAGCCACTGTCCTTCTAGTTGGTTTTGCAGGAAAAATGACTATTCCATTGGAAAAGATCGTGCTGCCGGTAAGGGCAAGAAGTGTCACCAAGATGATCGAGTTTCTGGTGGTTGACATCGACTAGCCATATCAAGCTATCCTCGGCAGGGGTGGCTGCATGCAACGAAGGCAGTCCCTTCGACCTACCATCAGAAACTCAAGTATGTAAACGAGCGAGGAGTAATGGAGATTCACAGGGATCAGGCGATGGCAAGAAGGTGCTTCATAGCAGCCATCCGCCCGAAACCAAAGAAGAAGGTCGAGAAGGCCAAAGAGAAAGTCGAGGAACAGGAAGGTCTGATACCTTCAAAATAGAAACTAAGATATGGAAGGCCCAGAGTGGAGGAGACCAGGATCCTCCCCTCTGAGCGGGTAGTCGAGAACCTAGAGGAAATAACGACCGGTAGAAGCAAGGAAGGAAGGAGTTTTTTGATCAGAACTACTCTTACAGAATAAGAAAAGAAAGAATTGACGGTGTTACTGAGAAGAAACCTAGACATTTTAAAACCTTACGAGATGCCTGACATTGATCCCAGTGTGGTTTGCCATAGGTTACACGTCGACCCCACTTTCAGGCCTATCGCACAGAAAGCACGGCGAGCCGCGCCAAAGAAGGCTAAAGCTGTAGATAAAGAAGTTGAAAAACTGCTGGATGCAGGATCCATACGGGAAGTTCAATTCCCTAAATGGTTATCCAAATCAGTAGTAATTCCGAAGAGTAATGGGAAATAGAGAGTCTGCATTGACTTCACTGACCTTAACAGCGCATGCCCTAAAGACAGTTTCCTCTCCTAAAAATCGACCAGTTGGTGGACGCCACAGCAGCTCACGAGAGAATGAGTTTTCTGGATGCATATTCAGGGTACCATCAGATCCCCTGCATGCACCAGACCAAAATAAGACAGCGTTCATCACTACTGTCAGATTATACTGCTATAAAGTTATGCCCTTTGGGCTCAAGAATGCATGAGCAACTTATCAGAGGCTAGTCACCAAGATGTTCAAAAATCAAATGGGAGTAACAATGGAAGTCTACATCGATGATATGCTCGTCAAAAGCAAGAGAAAAGAGGACCGTCTCTCAGACCTATCCAATACCTTTAAAATCCTCAAGAAATACCGAATGAAGCTCAACGCGAGCAAGTGTTCTTTCGGTGTCCAGTCAGGAAAATTCCTCGGATATTTGGTTAGCAAGAGAGGCATTGAGGCCAAACCGGACCAGATCGATGCGATCAATAGGGTACAACCACCTCGCACGATACGAGATGTTCAGAAGCTCATAGGTATGCTTGTCGCCTTGAATCGTTTCATTTCAAAGTCCTCTGAGAAGTGCAAGCCATTCTTCCAGTTCCTGAAAAGAAATAAAATAGTAGAGTGGAATCAAGATTGCTCGAAAGCATTGGAGGAACTCAAAACCTATCTTAGCAATCCTCCTTTGATCTTCATACCTCAAGAAGTTGATCCCCTCTACTTATACCTCACCTTATCTAGCCACGCCGTCAGCTCTGCACTGGTGTGCGAGAAAGCAGGAATCCAACATCCAGTCTACTATGCGAGCAAGACCTTGTCAGACGTCGAGCAGCGTTACCTGCCACTAGAAAAGCTCACCTTCGCACTAGTAATATCCTCGAGGAAGCTGAAACACTACTTCGAAGCTTACACTATCACAGTCCTTACATCACACCCCCTTAAAGCAGTCCTGCAGAAAGCGGATCTATCTGGCAGGCTATCCAAGTGATCAGTTGAACTCGGACGATTTAATATCCAATTTTGGCCCAGGAATGCAATCAAAAGGCAGGTTCTTGCAGATTTTATTGCAGAATTCACTAGCGAACAGCCTTACGGCTAGCTTCAACCCATAAAGGAAATGGAAAACACCCATCAGAAGAGGTCTGACGACTGTTTATCGATGGAGCCTCCAACTCAAAGAGGGCAGGAGTAGGCATTGTGCTCGTCACTCCAGAGGACATAATCCTCGAGAAAGGGATCAGGCTTGGATTTGAAGCCTCCAATAATGAGGCAGAATACGAAGCTTTGATAGTCGGCCTGCAGAAGGCACAGGCACAGGCACTGGGGGCAAATCAAATACACGTGTTCGATGACTCATAATTGGTTTCCAATCAGATTATTGGGGACTTCAACGTAAGAGATGAAAGAATGGAAGCCTACCTTGCCTTGGTAAAGGAGCTAATGTCTAGATTTGAGAAAGTCAATGTCCAATAATTTCCCAGAGGACAGAACAACCATGCCGACGCCCTGGCAGCCCTAAGTTCATTGATCGATTCCAACTTGAAGAGGACGATCCCCATCGACTTTCTCGCCTATCCAAGCATCAACCAGAGTGATGAGCCGTCAAACCTAGAACACATGCTCCAGATCGAGTCAGCGCCCAATTAGATGGACCCTCTGAGGAATTATTTAAAAGATGTTACACTTCTAGATGACAAAAAGTCCGCTCATCAGATAAGAGTCAAAGCTGCTCGCTTTCACTTATCTCCGGAGGGAAAACCATACAAAAGATCATTCACCGGCCCTTACCTTTAATGTGTCCACCCGAAGGACGTCGAGCAAGTTCTACACGAGCTTCATGAAGGAATCTGTGGAAGCCATATTGGAGGAAGGTTACTAGCTTTTCGAGCAATGAAGAAAGGCTATTAGTGGCCATATATGCAAAAAGATTCGGTAGTATACGCTCGTAAATGCAAACAATGTCAACTACATGCTCATACGGTTCACCAACATGCGAGTGACCTAAAATCTCTCACTAGACCATGGACCTTCGCCCAATGGGGGATGGACATAGTAGGCCCCCTTCCTACCGCCGCTGACAACCGCAAGTATCTGTTGGTCGCAACAGATTACTTCACCAAATGGATCGAGGCAGAGCCACTGGAAAACATCCGAGATGCAAATATAATGAGATTCATATGGAAAAGCATAATTACCCATTTTGGAATCCCCAGAACCATCATCACCGACAACGGAACACAGTTCGAGAGTGGCCCTTTCCGGAACTTCTACAATGAACACAGGATCAGGCACTATTTCAGCTCAGTGGCATACCCCAAGAGCAACGGTCAAGCCGACGCTTCTAACAAAAGAGTGATCGATGGGCTGAAGAAACGACTAGAGTGAGACAAAGGTGCATGGGTAAGTGAGCTTCCGCATATTTTGTGGGCTTATCACACTACCCAACAGCGAGTAACTGGGGAAACCCCATTCTCACTAACATATGGAATGGAAGCAATCATCCTCTTGGAATCTAGCCTATCAACGATGAGAACCACCCTTGTCGAACAAGGCCAAAATGATGCAGCATTACTCGCTGAACTTGACCTAGCTAACGAACGTAGAGAACTAGCCCTAGAAAGGATAGCAAGATATCAACAACAGCTCGTGAAATAATATAATAAGACGGTCATTCCCAGGGCATTCCAGGTTGGGACTACGTCCTAAGGAAAGTCATTGACAGTGCAGTAAAATAATCAGATGACAAGCTAGGGCCGAACTGGGAAGGACCATTCAAGATAACAAGAGACGATCTACAAGGAGCCTATCACTTAGAAACGCTGGAGGGCAGAAAAATACCCCGAGCATGGAATGCAGCCAACCTAAAGAAATTTTATTTCTAGCTTTTTCTTTTTCTTGGCTCTTTTATCAAATTTTTGAAATAGGCAATTCATTTTTTATTTACTCGTGAATTAATGAAAGATGTTTGGCAGTTGCATTCTATTAAGTGTTAATTCTGTATTAAGAACTTTATAACTTGTACACCCTTTCCAAATAACAGGCACCTTACTCAAAACATAAAAGAAGGGTATCAGCCTCCTCAGGTATTCGTTACAAAACACGAACAACCTCCTAGCATTGCCCCAGCAATACATGAAGCCCTACAAGGGATCCTTAGGCAATTAGACCAAAAGCGAATTGGTCGCCAAACTATGTTTAGATCAAAAAACCTGCTCGAATAGAACATCCAGGACCAGGTGTGTCCTCGCCATTGCCACACTTAGACCTAAGGGAGTTTGACGACATGACCTAAATGGTAAAGTGAGGCAGAACGGTATCTTATAAGCATATTGGACTGGGAGGACACTTTCTTGACATTGTAACCCTGCCAATCTAGTCGGCCATCAGGGGCCCAAGATAATTAAGTAAGATATAAAGGATGAACACATGTTTAGTCGACGAGGTCGCCCAAAACATATATATTATATTACTTCATCACATTTACAACAAGAATATACAACCCCTGTTTAGTCGGCGAGATCGCCCAAAACATCAATAGTACATTACTTCATTACATATGTACAAAGAGTTACAGATGGTAAAATCCTAATGAGGCTGAGGCCTCTGAACAAGATAATCAACCACTTGTGCTCTTCGACCGTCATCCGGATGAGGAGCTAATTCCTCCTCGACCTAATTCACGTTTGGCTCTAACAGTTTCTTGGGGATAGCATCTATAGTGATCCATTGATCGTCCCTCCGGAAAGGGTTAGTCCTTAAAATGGAAGGGGATATCTCGTGACGGTACCAGAGTACTGAATTCCTCAGAATCTGCAGCTCCCTGAGGTAACTCAACCATCCCATAATAAAGGCAAGCTCTTCAAACTCTGTCATCCTCGTCGGAGCATCTGCCCAACATTGGTCGTAACCATCAGCCCACACTCGCCAAGGACCTTTATTGAATAGATGTCTCAGCCGTGTGACATCCCTTTAAAGCCCAGTAGCAGTCATGTATGCTCGACGGACATCTTCTTGGAGCTCGTCCATTTCCCTAGATGAACCACCTACGTTTGGACCAGCTCGTGGAGCAACCGATGAGGTAGAGCCTCGCAAGGCTGGAGGAGCACCGCTCGACTCTATGCCAGCTCACAAAATAATCGATAAAGAGGAACCTCATAGTAAATAAGGGGCAATGATCATCGCATGCTTCCCGATTCGCAAAACCTCCCTCCTTAGAGCCTCGTTCTGCTGTTGAAGAATTTCTCCACACCTGGTTGATCTCAGAGGCATCCAGAAGTCTAGCTCTTAGAGTATTCACTTTTTCCTGGACTGAGGCACCAACTTCTTCCATCTCTTAAAGTCTGTCCTTCAGTTTGGCGACGAGCTCAGACTGGTCCTTAAAGCTCTTATTTCTCGGCCAAAAGGGACTTAGGAGATGAAAGTTTGGCTTGGACAACGCAAGATCACAAGCCCAGACAATGAGGGAGATTAAAAGCAAAGAAAATGAAGACCTGGAGAAGAGGGCACAATGGCTAAAATTCGTAGAAGATGAGGAAATGCTAAGAAGCTTGAAACGACAATATAGAAATGCCACTCCAAATGACTCCTTAAATGTTCGCGATCATCGTGCATAGGACACGAAGCAAGCTGCCGCCTAAATTAGTTTTCAACTTTGGGAAGAGTTACACAATTCATAAGAGATCCATTATGACAAATCATTTAAATTTAATGAGCCCAAATTATGGCCCAACAACTTTAGGGGTAATTGTGGGTACCCGGATTTTCCATCATAGGCCCAGACGAGTAGCCCAATGGGAATGGCCCAAAGCCTCGGCCCTTCGTACTCAAATGAATTTAGTTGCGACTTAGTCCGCTCCTAAAATCTCACAGAGAGATATTCTAGGAGTAGAATATGGACGTGGGGGAGTCTAACACCCCCACTCCCCGAGAACAAATATGTATATAACAACCCTAAGCCCGGGGCAAGAGGGCACGATTTGCATTCTCTGTAAACACTCCCCGGAGTATATAGAAATAATACTGACTGCACCACCATGGACGTAAGCATTCTTGCTGAATCACGTACATACTGTGTTGTGTGATTGACATTTTATGTTCTTTATTTCCTTTGGTGATTGCGCTTTTCTTATTTATTTGTGTTGAATATAATTGTCACCATAGTACTGGTGTACAATTTTACCTTTACTAGATATCCATATTATTGGTTTGTTGTCCGTTGCATGTTTTATTTAATTTTGGCATCCGCTTTTATGGTTTCGGGTAGTTAGCCTTATCTATATTAGTATAGTCTGTTGATGCTGAGAATGGGTCATATGAGATTCCTGATTTAAAGTGGTATAGGGCTGGCCACCCGTTATTATTGTAAGCGGGGTGTCACACCAAGCAAGTTGTCCCTATTGGCAAAGTGTGACGTGTTCAAAGTGGAGAACATGTGGTTTACTTTTGATCTCAAATTTGCAAGCATGTCCAGATGACGATTCATCTCTTTCTTAGTTAGAAGCTGTTTCCAGGAAGCTTGGACATAAGAGACTGCAAGCTATCAAGTCTAGTTCCTAATGTTGTGATATTTGGTGTTTGGGCTTGAAGGTGGGGAGAGAGAAAATTAAGGGGATGGGGTGTGGAAGCTTGTGGGTATAAATAGGGGAGTAGAGAGAGGAAAAGAGGGTGGATACGGGTTCAAAAACACGTAATTTCGAAAGGCATCAGTTTGTGTTTAATGGAGGTAACGACCAAGTAATTTGAAAATGCACCAGTCTCTCTTTAATGGAGGTAACGAAGGAGAATAAAGAAAGAGAAGATGAGGGATGCACAAAATAGGCGTGGATGAATATACACAATTTATTTAAAAAATAAGGATACATTAAATGGTATTTATACCTCTAATACTATTGTATTAAAGGTATAATATAGATGTATATATAAGTATAACAGTATTTACATTAATAAGCATAATTATATATGTATACATATATCTACATTAATAATTGTAACGCATGTAGACTTATTGAAAAAACTGTTCTTAGCGTACTCTTATCATCAATTTCTAAAGAGTCTAAGGATTTATCACCAATTTTTCTTATAATAATAATTAATTACTATTTCAATGTAAAAAAAAGACTTGTTAATTAACATTTTCATTATACCTATAGAACAAATAATAGTTTTGTTATAAAATTAGTCCCTAAAATTATTCAATACCCCAGATGACCTTTTACTATTTTAAAATACAATTGTTTTAGTATTTTCTTCATTTTCTTAGACTCATAGTCTACTTCACCAAAGGAAAATCAACTTTTCTTTCATAAAAATGGTCACTATTTTATTTTTCCTTAATTTTGATTCTTACTTTTATAAAAATCGATTTTATCCTTTATTTTTCGTTACAAATCTAGCCCAATTTTTTACTTTTACTTAGAAAGTGGTGTTTTATTTAAAAAAAAATACTAATGTTGCCTTCTTTTCAAATATTGGACCAAGAATATCATAGAATCTCCTATCATCAAACTCCCCAACGTTATTCATTCGCTAGAGTGCAAAGTTAATTTTTCACTGTAAAAATTATATCTTTTTCACTTGATTTTTGATGTTTTATATGTCGTACCACCATACCATTATTTATGACCTTCTTATCGTCGCTCCGCGTATTTGCAATATTTTCATTGCAAAATTAAATCAGAAAAACTAGTGTGAGTGTAATTAATTCACAAACAATTATCCTAAGTGGTTAATGCCAAACATAAAGTAAATAATCTCACAAGAGAAAATTTTACGTGGTTAGACCATGTCCTACGTCTACGGAGTGTTTCATTTTTTGTTTGATAACAAGAATTATGTGTCCCCATTTCCTTGGGATAAGGGTTACATTTATAGAGACGAAAGAGATGGAGTTGTGTAGGACTTGTTCCTTTTTCTTATTAGGTTGTTGCTTGATTCATACCCATTGTGAATGAAGTTAATCACAATTAAATGAAATAAATAATTAAAGACAAGAAAGAAACCAATCTATCTCACAACAAAAGGGATTTACGTGATTCGAAAACTGCCTACATTCATGTGTTTTTTCCCTCTTTTATTACTTCTGTAAAATTCGTGAATAAGAAGTTACATGCCCATTTGCCCTGGGATGAGGGTTATATTTTTTTTTTGCAATGGAGGTGGTTGAGTTATGTTGAGCTTCTCCTAATTTTTGGTTAGACCGTCTCTTGATTTGTGTTAATCTTCTCTGAGATTCTTGGCAGTAAGATTGACCTCTCCATAATTATTCGTCGTGACATTAATCTTAATTTGAATAGTCACTTCTCTTTCCGGATTGGACCCACTTAGGCAATTGTGATTTGGGTCGTTCGGTTTGCACCCTAAAATTTCCCCTAAAACTCCTTGGCATGAATGGACCAGAGAGTTTTGTAAGCTTACCGGGCCCAGCCATTTGGTCAGCGCACGCGAATTTTATTGTTGGGTTTAACAGGGGCATGCTTCATAATTAACTTATCACGATGAGGATACACTAGTAATAATTCAAAAAGTAACCTCCAGCTGCATTGATGAATCTTGGGCTCCGTTCTATATGATTAGACTCCTGGGACTTTGTTTTGCGTTTAATCAAAGACTTTATGCCATCGTTTGCACATTTATCATCATTAAAAAATGAATGCTTGGAGCCTCTATTTTTTATACTTCGCCTCTAAGTTCTCTTTGTCTTTGTCTCTTTTTCTTGCAATCGCTTTAAGCTTCGTAACTTCATTTGATCATTTCTGTTCCTGTTAACTATTCCTTTTATTCATTTATTCTTTCACAAAAATGGTGAATTCTATAAACGAGAGGACTATAAAAGAGATTAAAAGGGTATACTCAATCCCTCATTGGGTAACAATTGAGTGTGCCTCGGTCCCCGAAGATTGTACTAATGTTGAGTGTGGACATTAGATCCATACACTCTCGGTGGCTGTGGGGGAATATCATTTCCCCCAAATCAACTATTTCTTGAGTTTTGTGAGTTCTTCGAGGTAGTTCCTGCCCAATGTGCTCCAAATACATAGCGGATTGCCAATAGTGTCCAAGAATTAATGAGTTGTACTGGACCAAAAAAGGGGATTCGAGAGATCAAATATCATTATTCTTGGCCTGACACAACATATGGGGTTTTATACCTGAAAGTGAGGAGGGTTGGCAGAGTGTTAGTTGTCAACCTTTAGTCAAGGTTTAATTGCAAAAAATGGCAATATCCTCCTCTTCTTAATGGCAAACAACGACGGGGGGTAGGGAAATAGATTAACTTTTCTCCTTTTTCTTCAGGATTGCTCTTGGTTATATAATTACTAATGGTTTTTTTCTTTCTTCTGTCCAGATCGATCAAAGAAGAAGGAGCCCTCTCCTTCTCATTTCAGCATAGAGGAGTTAATCAAGGTTTGGTAACTAAAGAGGACTTTTATTCTAGGTGGTGAACATCCACGGTTTGCCTCCTTCCTTCTTAAATACGAGAACTCTACCAGCAGCTTCACAACTCGCCTTATAGTTATAATACCTCGCGTTCCTCTTCCCTCAATAAGCGAGGGATCTTACACTTCCTCCTCCTTTGAGTCCTTGAATGTTGAGTCCATCCCCGCAGCAAAGGATGAGATAATGGCTCATATGAGGAGAATTTTATTGGTTAACGATGATGATATGATGCCTCCCTCCCCCAAAGCTAATGTTCTAAAGAAAGCTGAGCTTGGGGGTCCCTCTGCCCTCATATCTACCTCGAGCTCTCCATTTAGAGAGAAAAATAAGAAGCAGAAGCCCTCTTATTCTTTGTCTTCTCTACTTCCCTCTAAGAGGGGCCCATGGTCATGGGAAGGCCCACAGGTAAAGTTGGTGGCCAAAAATACTTCCTTGGACCTAAGACTGTTAAAGGGGGTTGTGCGCTCACTTGATTACGAGTAGGTTGACAAGCTGACCCATGATCAACTATCTTCTCACGCTGCTCAGGCGCTATCTCTAGTAAGCATGACTTTTTTGTTGCATATTGTTGATACTTACCCACTTTTTTTATTTATGCAGTGTGTGGATGACTTTGTCCCTATTCTGGATAAATGGTTCGAGTAACCCAAGGTGGATCATCTAACCATTGCCTTAAAGAATCCTGAATCTCCTTTAGCTACTGCTTAGAAGGCCTATAAGGTAGAGAAGATGTCCACCAGCTTGGGAATGAATGCCCTAAAGGATGATATTTCTCAACTGAAGGTCTAATATAATAAGTTGAAGACCGGCCAAGACCAAGTGGTGGTCAAACGTGATCGATTGAAAGGAGAACATCCCAAGTCTATTGCTACTACCAAGTATGAGGGCTACAAAACTGGGTATGAAGAGTCCTTTCACGATGCTAAATGTCAGTTAGCCTTTATCATGAAGTCTAACTTTAAAAATGATTATCATGACCGAGTTAGAGCTCTTCAGAGAGAAAAATCCGAGTTTCCCTCCAAGGTCTAAGGAAAATGGCCGAGCATCCCCCACAACTGACCTAGGAAGTTCTAAAGAAAATCGTGGCTAGGTCTGGGAGATCTTGGAGCAGATGAAGGAGAAGGAAATCGTGAACTAGTTAGGAACGATTAGTTCTAGAATTATTTCATATCTTTTATTTATATTTTCTTGTAAAGGCCTTGCCATATTTTGTTATTCAATGAAAGAGTTTTCCAATGATTTGACTCCATTCTTAACTATTGTTGAGATTTTTTCTTTTTATTCTTGTAGCCTAACAATGTTCCTCTGGAAACCTCATTTTCTGGTGACTTAGATTCCACCCTTAGTCATGGGGCTAGCGCTTAAGCTCGTTGTGCCTTTATCTATGCTCAGAAGGCTCTTAAAAAGATGTTCAGGCCCTATAAGGAGTAGTTTGTGACAAGTTAAAGATGATGTAAAGGAACCTGACAACGTTGGTACACTTATATAAGAGGAAGTGAATTCTTTAAGGGGATAATTCATCAAATCCAAAGACATTGGTGGCATTGGCGCTCTTTTACAAACTGAAAATGATTCTCTCAAGAAGTAGCTCATCAAAACCAAAGAATACCTAACGAGGGAAGGAGTTGTGAATATGGGTTTATGCCGTGACATAATAAAGCTTTGTTATTTCTTCAGAAAGGGTCCTCGCGCGACATGGGCTGCTAAATATAATGAGGGGTGGATGGAATCTCCTATTAAGCTAGATGAGGCAAAGAAACTATCCTATAAACATGGCTTATTGAATGCTTTGAGGGTCCTAAAAGTCCTAAAAGACTATAAACTTTTATAATGGTACCAGGCTGATTGTCTGACCTATCACCATCCCCCATTTTGAAGTGAGCAGAGTTGGTTTCTTATAGATGTTGTTCCCTATTGGTTAGACAAGGATGACTTATCATCTCTTGATAGTGTTGACGAGTTCTAACCAGTCCCTCAAAATGGTCGAAGAACTTCTTTTGCTGGAATGATTGCTCGCTGGGGGAGATAAGTGTGTTGCTTTTGTTGTACTAAGGTATTATGAATTTGTAGAATAACACAAGTGTTTGTATAATTTCAAAATTTTCATTTTTCCATTATATTATGCAAAGCATGCATTTATCACATGTCTTACTTTTTAGGTTGTGTCATCAGACTACCTTAGGCCTAAAGCAAACTTTGGTGAAAATGTACTTGGGTTTTGGGCTATCCACCCGTTCGAGATTTTAGCTGACCAAAGTCAGGTTTTATTAATGCCTAGGGATCCCCTGTAAGGCTTTTACTTACCTGGTAAATTCATGAGATTTTTTTGTTTTCATGACAAACACTATAAAACCTTGAGTTTAAAATGTGATCAAACTAAGGTGATATTGAGTAATTCTTGACTGTTAAAAATGTGTGCCTTTTGCCATTTAAAAAAAGTATTGAATAAGTAGTTGAACCTCTTGGGCTTTATTATCAATTTGGAACAAACTACAAGAAATATAAGTTCAAAATTTGAAACTTGCAAGATTAACTAAACTAGAAATAAAGTGAATTAAAAGTAAAACTTCTTTAGGTTGGATGCATTTCATACCCTTGGTATCTCCCTACCCTCTATTGTTTCTAAATGGTAGGCTCCTTATAAATTGTCTTTAATGACCTTGAATGGTCCTTCCCAGTTTGGTACCAATTTACCATTCGAAGGTTTCTTGGTATTACCGAGAACTTTTTTGAGAAGGTAGTCGCTGACCTGGAATTTTCTTCAATTCATGCCTTTTTTGTATTACTTAGGTAGTTGTTGTTGGTAGGAGGATAAATTTATCATAGATTCTTCTCTTCGTTCATCAACTAGATCTATCTCGGACCTTATAACTTCTTCATTCATACCCTGCTCGGCTGTGGTGGTTCTCATGGTTGGCAGACTAGCTTCCAAAGTAATAAGGACTTCTACCCCATAGGTTAGGATGAAGGGGTTTCCCTAGTTGGTCTTTTAGGTGTAGTATGATATGCCCATAGTATGTGAGGAAGATCATATGCCCAAGCTCCTTTTTCCCTCTCGAATCTATTCTCATGCTATTGATCATCATTTTGTTGCAAGTCTTATCCTACCCATTATTTTGAGGGTAGGCCACAAAGCTGAAATGATGTTTGATGCTATGGTTATCGCAGGAACTTTGAAATGGATCACTTTCAAATTGTGTGCCATTATCTATAATGATCACCCTAGGTACGCCAAAATGTGTCATGGTGTTCCTCCAGATAAAACTGATCATATCAGCGTCCCTGATGCTTGCCAATTTTTCTATTTCAATCCACTTTGTGAAGTAGTCTGTGCTGACCAAGAGGAATTTATGATTCCCTGGTGCTCTTAGGAGTGGACCTACGATATCTAAACCCCATTGAGCGAACAATCACAGGCTAGTTAGTGTATTTAACTTGATGGACGACTAATAGAGCATGAGGGAGAGCTTTTGGTATTTTTCCAACTTCTTAACATATATAGGAGGTTGCATTATTTTATATATACGACCATCGGTACCCTTCTTTGATTGCTCGAAAAAGCTAAAAACCTCCCTCTAGTGTGGCTTTTGCAAATTTCGTCATGAAATTCTCACAAAACTTAATCGACATCACTTGGAAGCACGCATTGGAGGTAAGGACAAATGAAGGATCTTTTGTAAAGTTTTCCTTCAAACACTAGATAAAATCCTATGGCTTTCACCCTGACTTAGTGGGCTTGCTTCTTATAGGACGACAAGATGTCATTTTGGAGATAAGTGATTATTGGATCCATCATCCTGGGACTTTTTTATACGACGAGAATTTTCTTGGCGACCATGGGCTTTGTTATACTAGGCTAGGTGTGGAATTCTACTTTAATGGTCCTTTTAAGATCAGAGTCCACTGCTGACCCGATGGCTATTATTCCCCCAAAGGAATTATTAAATGTGAACTTCTTAAAATTTATCCATTAATTTATGGGCGACCTGTAGGGTATGCCACCATTTGTAAATCTCTGGCATTCAAACCTTCTGTTACTTAATTGGACATCATCTTTGAATCACAATATATATCAAGATGGCTTGCCCCCAAGTGAGTGAGATTTGTGTAGTCTAGTGATGAGGGATTCGTAGTCAAATTCATTGTTGGAAGCTTTGAAGCCAAGTCTGATCTACTGCTCGATCATGGCATTTTCTAGAGAAATAAGCACAATTCTTATTCTTGACACATTGGCATTGGATTCGTTGTCCATGCAAAGTGTCCACTTTCTGGGATGGTCAATCCACTTCTTAAGTGATTATTTATTTCTTAGTTGCTGGGGTCCTCTCACTACACCATATATTTCCACTTATCACGATTTTGTCCCTTGACCACTCCTATGGGTTACGGTCTCAAGCCGTGATAATATTAAGCGTGAAAAAACTGGGAGTCAAGGTCCAACCCCGTGATCCATTGGGGAGAACTTGGGTCACAATACAAATCCGTGACCATAATACCATGGGGTAAACGGTCCATATCCATGATCCAAAGGGGATAATTTGGTTCACGATATTCACCCATGACCACTATATCACGAGGGGTTATAGTCCATACCCATGATCAATAGGGGAGAATATGGGTCACGGTCCAAAATCGTGAACAAATATATATATATATATATATATATTAAATTAAAATAAATCATTGGTCACGGTCCAAAACTGTGAGCAAATATATTTATTTAATTTAAAATAAAATAGGGATCACGATTTTGGACCGTAACCAACCCGTGAGCAAATATATTTTTTTAAATTAAAATAGAATAGGGATCAAGATTTTGGACCGTGTCCAACAATTTATTTTAATTAAAAAAATTATTTGGTATGTGACCAAATAATTTTTTTTAAAAAATAAATTTATTTTTCTTCATCCCCAAAAAACCAGTACATTTTTCAAACTTGTTTACATTTCCAGACATAAATATTTAGCCAATATGTAATAAAAGTTAACTAACGCATGCTTGTGTCGATATGTATTAATATAATACAAGCTAACTAATGATTGCTTACGTAAATATGTAATAAAATACAACGCATGCTTGCGTGAATATGTGCAACATAAAAAAATACAACGCATATTTGTGTGAATATGTACAATAAAAATAAAAATACAATGAATTCTTGTGTGTATATATTCCAATGTCTGTTCTCCAATGAGGCCTGTAAATAAAACTACAAAATGTCCCACGTGGTAAGTAACAAATGACTTAAATCCTACAAATAAGTTCGGAACGTCTACGTCACCAAAAATGGTATCAAAGTCCACGTAGTTCGTAAGATTAACAAGGTTGTGGTTTAACCCATAATTCAAATCTAAGGAGTCTCTTTTGATTTATGAAAATTTATTTCAAATGTGTTGAAAGTGTAGAAAATTGTGAGAACACTAAACTGGGAATTATGTTATAGGACCCCTTTTTTGGTTTTTTATTTACAAAAATATACGTGAATGAATATATGATAATTAAAAGTGTGGTGTCCCATGACTACGCGTTCTTATTTTCAAGCCTAAGTGTAACTATTTTTAAGTTTTGGTCTTAAGTCTTACTGTTTTCAAATTGTTGTCGTATATTCAAATCGAAAGTCCGGTGACTATGTGGTAGGTTTCTAAGAGTTACATTGGTCCCGTGTGAGGTGCTTGTGACTCTTACATGATCGTTTTGTGGTTGTTTTACGTTTTCACCCTTTGACGCCATGTTTTTAAGCTTAAGTCTAATTTTTTTCAACTACTCGTTGTATACTAAAATCGGGAGTTCGGTGACAATGCGATCAGTTCCTAGGAGTTACATTGGTCCCGTGCGAGGTGCTAGTGCCTTTTACGGGACCGTTTTGAGGTTGCTTTCATATTTTCACCCTTTGACGGTTGTTTTAAGACAAAGATTAATTTTTTGCAACCTCTCGTCGGATACTCAAATCAGGAGTCCGGTGACTACGTCATATCTTCGTACGAGTTGCATTGGTCCCGTTCGAGGTGCTCGTGCCTCTTATAGGACCGTTTTGTGTTTGTTTTACGTATTCACCCTTTGACGACATGTTTTAAAGCCTAAGTCTAATTTTTACAAATTCTTATCGTTTACTCCAACCGAGAGTTTGGTGACTACGTCGTCAGTTTGTACGAGTTACATTGGCCCCGTGCGAGGTGCTTGTGACTTTTATGGGACCGTTTTATGTTTTCACCCTTTAACGGCATGTTTTAAAGCCTAACCCTAATTTTTTGCAAATTCTTATCGTTTACTCAAACCGAGAGTTCGGTGACTACGATATCGGTTCGTATGAGTTACATTGGTCCCATGCGAGGTGCTCATGCCTCTTTCGGGACCGTTCTGTGTTTGTTTTACATTTTCACCCTTTAACGTCATGTTTTTATGCCCAAGTATAAATTTTTGCAAATAATCGTTGTATACTCAACCCGGGAGTCCGGCGACTACGTTTCGCATGAGTTACATTGGTCCCGTGCGAGGTGCTTGTGTCTCTTATGGGACAGTTTTGTAACTGTTTTACATTTTCACCCTTTGACGACATGTTTTAAAGCCCGAGTCTAATTTTATGCAAATTCTTATCGTTTATTGAAACCGAGAGTCCAGTGATTATGTCGTCGATTTGTACGAGTTACGTTGATTTCGTGTGAGCTGCTCGTGCCTCTTATGGGACAATTTTGTGACTATTTTACATTTTCACCCTTTGACGACATGTTTTAAGGCCTCAGTCTAGTTTTTTGCAAATTCTTGTCATTTACTCAAATCGAGAGTCCGATGATTACGTCAACGGTTCATACGAGTTACATTGGTCCCGTGCGAAGTGCTTGTGCCTCTTAAGAGACCGTTTTATATCTATTTTACGTTTTCACCCTTTGATGGCATGTTATAAAGCCTAAGTCTACATTTTTGCAAATTCTTATTGTTTACTCAAATTGGTAGTCCAGTGACTACATCGTCTATTCGTACGAGTTACATTAGTCCCGTGTGAATTTTACGTTTTCACCCTTTGGTAGGCCGGTGACTACATCGTCGGTTCGTACGAGTTACATTGATCCCTTTTAAGGGTCTTATGCCTATTACGAGGCCATTTTGTGGATGCTTTATGTTTTCACCCATTGACAACATGTTTTAAATCCCAAGTCTATTTTTTTTACAAATTTTTATCATTTACTTAAACCGGGAGTCCGATGACTACGTCGTCGGTTTGTACGAGTTACATTGGTCTCGTGCGAGGTTATCATGCCTCTTATGGGACCGTTTTGTGGTTGTTTTACTTTCTCACCCTTTTACGACATGTTTTAAATCCTAAGTCTATTTTTTTGCAAATTCTTGTCATTTACTCAAACCGGGAGTCCAGTTACTACGTCTTTGATTCGTACAAGTTACATTGGTCCCGTGTGAGGTGCTCATGCATCTTATGGGACCGTTTTGTGGTTATTTTACGTTCTTAACCTTTGACGGCATGTTTTGAAACCCAAGTCTAATTTTTTGTAAATTCTTATCGTTTACTCAAATCTGGAGTCCAATTAGTACGTCATTGGTTCGTACGAGTTACATTGGTCTCGTGTGAGGTGCTCATGCCTCTTGTGGGACTGTTTTGTGGTTATTTTACGTTCTCACCCTTTGACGACATGTTTTAAAGCCTAAGTTTATTTTTTTTACAAATTCTTGTTGTTTACTCAAACCTAGAGTCCGATGAATACGCGATCGATTCATATGAGTTACATGGGTCTAGTACGAGGTTCTCGGGCCTCTTGTGGAACCTTTTTTTGGCTATTTTATGTTTTCACCCTTTGACGACATATTTTAAGCCTAAGTCTAACTATTTACAAATTCTTGTCCTGTACTCAAACCAAAATTTTGGTGACTATGCAGTAGGTTCATACGAGTTATATTGGTCCCGTGGGATGTGCTTGTGTCTCTTACAGGACTATTTTATGGTTGTTTTACGTTTTCACCCTTTGACGATGTTGATGTAAAAAACTAGATTATCTCTAATTAATCAATCACAGATAAAATGAATAAATAAGACAGAGGATTTTTAACGTGGTTCAGCCTGAGGAAAATGGCCTACGTCCACTGTTTTTTTATTGCTGACCGTTTATTTGGAATCTCGAAAATAGGTTTACCAAGAGATCCAAAGTCCCCCTTTAATGAGGAGGTTACAATGTATTTATAGCCTTGAGGCTGTACATGTGAAAGGGCAATACGTTGTTATCTAGTAGACATATACATCTGTACGATAATAATGAGCATTTAATGCGCAGTCGTCTTTTGATTCTCTTGATTTGGATGCTCTACACGCTAAGTAGCTCGAACCGCTTAAGTTGTTCGGACCGCTTAAGTTGCTCGGTACGCTCGAGTTGCTCGGAGCTCTGAGTTGCTCGGGGAGCCTAGGCTTCTCTGTACGCTTGAGCTGATCGAAGTGTATGAGTTGCTCGTTGAAAGTATTCGTATTTGCCATGTGGTTGACACGCGTCTTCAAGTAATTGATCCATGTCAGCAGACTAAATTTGGTATCAACAGAAGCCCCCAATGTTTCACAGTTTGAGGTTGAAGAAAAGTGTGGAACATTCTGCTTGAAAACTGCTTAGATTATTGGTTTTTATGGATTTTAGGGAAATTTTCGTTGTATATAACTCCTTTTTGAGCGCATAATATCAGGCTTCATAAATACTTTGAATTTTTATGACCACTTCGATATTTGTGCCCTTTTATTCTTTTAGCCGCCGAAAACGCAAACGTCTTCCCTTGTAATCCTTGCCTTTCTCTATTCCCGAGGTAAAGTATTTAAGGGCTGCAGAAATCCTATCATTTTTCACTTTTCAAATCTGTATCTTGGAACTCTTCATTTTCTCTCTATCTTGTGCCTTCGTTCTTTCCATTGTTCATTGTTAACTGATCTCTCTTTTTTCTGTAATATTTTCTTCCCTTCTTTATTTACTTTGTTCATTATGGTTTATCTTGTTGAATAGCTGGAAAAATTTTGGTCTGAATTTTCAATCCCTTCAAGGGTTATTTTGGAAGAACTTTCTAAACCTTCTGATTATTTTTCTTTGGCTGAGGGACATTTGTTCCCAAGTCTTTTTGTAGCCGAATGTGGCTTTTCTTTCCCACCAAATCCTCTGTGTTTGGAATTTTGTCAATATTTTGATATTATACCTGCAAAAGTAGTTCCAAATACATGGAGGGTAGTTAATGACGTTCACAGTTTAAATCAACTTCATGGGACTCGATTAGGGATTCCAGAGATTATGTATTACTATAGATGGGTTGTTAGTGATGCCACATTCTATTTAAAAACTAGGTTTTTGAATAGAGCTTTAGTTGTCAATCTTCCTGATTCCAATAGGGACTATTTTGATCATGGGGTTGTGATGAAAAATTGGAAACACCCTCCATTAAATGGAGATGAAGTATACCAAGGTCCTAGGTGTCCACCTTATGGCAATGGAATAGGTTGTTTTTATTTTTTAAAATCTTGTTTTCTTTGTGTTTGATAAAATGCATCACTGACATTTGCTTTTGTTTGTTACAGTTGAAAGTAAAAGAAAACCTCCAAAAGAGACTGATGTTACTATAAAGCATTTAAAACTTATCTGGGGTTTGCATCAATCTGTTGCTAGGGAGCATATTAGATTTGCTTCTTACTTGTTGCAATACAAAAGCTACACCTCGTCTTTTATTACTCGTCCTCATCCTGTGATGGTTGATCTTAACCTAGTACCAGCCTCTGAGACTAGTGTGGAAGGTTCTTCCTCTGAATCGAGTATTCTTATCACTTATCTGATGAAGAAGAGAAGAGCTCCTGCCTTTTTTGATAAGTCTTCCTCTACTACTGTGGAGGCAAAGAAGAGTAAAAAAGATATCCCAGAAGAAGGGACAAAGACTATATATGTACCCCCTCCCACTGCTGCCAAGAAGGCTGGCGAAAATCCCCCCTGTGCCTCCGAGTAAGACCGTTTCTATCTCTCCTTCGAGTGATGTTATTGTCATATCACCAATAAAGACAACATCTTTAGTTGAAAATGCTTCTGCTCCTCTGAGGAGATTATAAAGAAGTTCTTCTGAGAGACCTGCTAAACCTATCTCTCAACCTTCAAATGTTGAAGGTAGTGTTCCAGTTCTTATTGCTCCGAGCTCTGCTATGAGCTTGGTAAGATCCTGGATTGTTCCATAATCTCAAGGTGTTGAAGACACCTTTTCTCGCGAGAAACTTACTACATTGGATGCTCAACACATTTCTTCAGTAAGTATCTTTAGCTTGACCCCTTTATTTTTTAATACTATGTTCATATATTGACTTAAGGTTATTTCTTTTTTCAGCTGGTGATGTGTTTCAACAGCATTTTAAAGAAGGATGGAGCTATTAGGACTTCAATCTCCTTGGGTGGAGTAGAGGAAGCTTTTATTGGGCTGACCCAATCTTTGAAAGATTCTCGTCAAAAGTACGTGGAAGATAAAGGTACTTGGGAGAAGAAATTTAAGTCCGTTGAGATAGACAGAGATCGAGCTGTGAATGCCTCCAAGGAATTAAAGAAGAAGTTGAAGGAGTTTGAACAGAGCAACAAGGAGCTTGAGGTTAAGCTTAAGTCTGCTGAAGAGAAAGTTGTTAAACTTCAAGATGTTGAGCGATAGAAAACGGAGGTGGAAGAAAAGTTGAAGTCTGCCGAGGAGCTCCTTAGGGAAAGGACCTCCTCAGAGAAGGCAAAAAGGAAAGTTGCAGTTAAAAAATCATTCAGTGCTGGTTGGGATAAAGGCTAGAACAAGGGCCTGGCTGTGATGTCTTCTCAAATGGAGTATGCCAGTGTCAAATACTTTAAGGATGGATGGGTATCAGCCTTAAAGGAGATGAAGGTTGCTGAGAACTCTGAATTATTCCAGCAGCACACTCATGGCCCTCCTCCCTCTCCTGGAGAAGAAGAAGATGAAGCAGCTTAAGATGAATCTTCCTTAATGACAGGAGAGCAAGTCCCTGTTATTGCCACTACTCAATCATCAGAGCAAGTCCAACCAGCCATCACATCTATCGAGCATCTGCCCTTGCCCTCCGAGCAACCAGCCCCTTTATCCAAGTTATCCGAGGAAGTCGTAGGAAATAAAGAGAAGGTGTAAAGTTGTTCGGGTCTTTTATTTTGTTATTTTTGTGGATGTAATCCTGAACTTTGTTTTCCCTTATCGCGATGAATAAAATTTGAACTTCAGTTGTTCGACTTAAATTTTCCTCTTATTCTGTTCGCGCCCTTGGTGATTTTGTATTTCATTTTGTCTTTTCTAGTTTGTGGCCAGGATGGAACTTTTATCAGCTCATGATTCAGAATTGATGAAGAAATACAATGACTATTTCAAAGCTGGTCATGAAATGATTGAAGACCTTCAAGGAACGATCGAGGAACTTCAACAACAATATAAAGAATCCACTACCCTTTTGCATCAAGGATACGAGAAAAAATATCAATAATTGAGTGCTAACAAAGGGTATGACAAATTCATCTCTGCTCATGAGAAGAATGAGAGTGTTATGAAGCTTGAAATAGAAGAGCATAGGCATATCGCCCAGTTGTTGGAGCAGGAGAACATTGCTTTGCATGAGGAAATAAAATAACTCAAATCTGCTGCTTCTTCTTCGGGAGCCTTGGTCCCAGTAAATGATGATGGTTTTTTTATTTTTGGAAGTAAAAAATGCTAAATTAAGGGATGAGTTAGAAACCTTGAAACGAGCTGGACCCTCTACATCTACTCATAGACGGGCAAGATCTTCTCGTGGATGAGCAAGGGCTGGTTGGGTCACCATTGAAGAAGTGAGAACTCAGTCAGCTTTAGAGAATCAAGCCGTTCAGTTGATGGCGAAGAACCAAGCCTTGGAAAAAATGTCTAAGAAGATTATGACCTTCACCGAACAACTCTCTAATCAAAGCTCTGCTCTGAAAAGTAAAGAAATTCTAGTGAAGAAACTCCATGAGCAACTTGAGAGGTTAACTTATCAGTTCCACAAGCATCCCGGGGAATTTTGGATGGCTGGGTATAACGAAGCTCTGTACCATCTCGATACTCGATTGCAGCAGTCAAATAATGAGGGATATAAGCAGGGGTGGTTGAATGCCTTGTGTGTGCTAAAATTGGAGCAAGGCCACTACTTATGGGATTATTATGATCCTTGAGTGCTCGATTTTCCCATGCCTCCTTTTAAGCTTGATATTAGTTGGATTCCTGCTCGTGAAATTCCTCAATGCTTGATTTCCAAGTATCTCGATGATTACAGTCTTCATGCAAACTTTGAGATATCTCGCCCAGAGTACTTGCTTGATCGGCCCTCCGTAATGAATGTTAGAATGCTACGAGATGTAAACTTTATAAATTCTCCTTATGCATTAGATGATCCTCCACCCGGGGTAGAACCTATTTGAAAAGCATAGGGGAAGAAACCCATAGAGTAGGATATTCTTATGTAATGAATCAGACTTTTCACATCATATGTAATTTTACTTGATTTGAATGAAGAAATTTTTAGTCTTTTGCCATTTCATTTTCTTCTAAATAATTTGTAGAATGTCCTTGCTTGTTGGTTGGTAAATATATAGTTGGTAAATATATATGTATATACTATACTTATCCCATTTGTTGTTTGATTATAGTGACTTGTCACTCTTTGGGCCTAAGAAATGGAATGATTTGCATCCCATGTTCCTGCTTAGTTGTAGTAATATCGTATGGATTACCTTGTTTCCTAGAAAGTGGATGCACCGGGAGGCCATCCAGCTTCTTGCCTAGTTTGTTACCAACCAATCGGAGTTGGTGGTTATTGATTTACCGACCAATCGAAGTTGGGGGTAATGAGATGCCGACCAACCGGAGTTGATGGTATTGAGTTCCCGACCAATCGGAGTTGGGGATAATGGGTTCCCGACCAACCGGAGTTGGTGGTAATTGATTTTACGATCAACTGGAGTTGGTGGTATTAAGTTACCGACCAATCAGAGTTGGTGGTAATTGAATTACCGACCAATCGGAGTTAGCGGTATTAAGTTCCCAACCGACCGGAGTTGGTGGTAAATGAATTGCTGACCAACCGGAGTTGGTGGTATTCAGTTCCCGACCAATCGGAGTTGGTGGTAATTGAATTGCCGACCAACCGGAGTTGGTGGTATTAAGTTCTCGACCAATCGGAGTTGGTGGTAATTGAATTACCGACTAATCGGAGTTGGTGGTATTAAGTTCTCGACCAATCGGAGTTAGTGATAATTGAGTTGTCGACCAACCGGAGTTGGTGGTATTAAGTTCCAGACCAATCGTAGTTGGTCGTAATTGAATTTTCGACCAACCGGAGTTGGTGGTATTAAGTTCTTGACCAACCGGAGTTGGTGGTAATTAAATTGCCGACCAACCGGAGTTGGTGTAATTGAATTACTGACCAACCGGAGTTGGTGGTATTAAGTTCCCGACCAACCGAATTTGGTGGTAATTGAATTGCCGACCAAACGGAGTTGGTGGTATTAAGTTCCCGACCAACCGAAGTTGGTGGTAATTGAATTGCCGACCAATCGGAGTTGGTGGTATTAAGTTCCCGACCAACCGGAGTTGGTGGTTAGTGGTATATTGCTATGAATTTGGATTTGTGTAGTGTGTAGCACTAATATTCTGAAAAAATTTTAATAAAGAAAGAAAATGGGTGAAATATCACTTTATTCATATTGAAGAAACTGCATTACATAGTAATTTCAATTACTGATAATACTTGAGCAGATGCTCTGCATTCCATGCATTCTTGAATCTTTCTCCTTCCAAAGTTTCAATCCTATATGTCCCTGGACAAACAACTTCTGTTACTCTATAAGATCCATGCCAGTTGGCTTCTAGTTTGTTATGCTTTTGGATCACTTTCTTCAGCACATAATCCCCTTCCTTCAAATCACATTTCTTCACTCTTTTATTGTAGAACAAAGTTGTTCATTGTTGATATGCTGTATTCCTGATTGCTGCTTCTTCCCTAACTTCTTCAAGCATATCCAGGTCTAATCTTCTCATCAAGTCACTGATAGGAGAATTGAAATTAAGCATCCTATGCGTAGGTAGACCTAATTCAGCAGGTATGATATCCTCACTCCCAAATGCCAGCATGTATGGGGACTCTCCCGTTGCTGTTCGTGGTGTGGTGCGATAAGCCCACAAGACAGATTGTAGCTCGTTAATCCAATTTGCCTTTGCATCATCCAGTCATTTTTTAAAACTATTCAGTAGCATTCTATTTGTCACCTCAGTGTGCCCATTGATCTGGGGATGGCCTGGTGCAGAGTGGATCTTTAGTACATTAGATTGATGACAATATGCAGCAAACTCTGCGTTGTCAAACTGGGTTCCATGGTCAGTAATGAATGCATGTGGGAGACCATATCTGTAAATAATATTTTTCCAAATAAATTGATAGACTTTGTCGTATGTCATATAAATGAGAGGCTCAGCTTCCACCCATTTAGTAAAATAATCCACAGCAACCACGAGGTATTTGAATCTTCCCCTGGTCGTTGGAAGTGGCCCGACCAAGTCTATCCCCCACATGGCGAATGGCCAAGGGGACGTGATGGGTGTTAATAATGCTTGGGGAGTTCTTCAGATGGAGGAGAAATTTTGGCATTTATCGCACTTCTTGGCATAAGCTACGCAATCAGCTCTCATTGTTGGCCAGTAATACCCCCGCATTGCTATTCTTTGCAAAAGCGTTCGAACTGCTACATGGGATCTACAAGACCCTTCGTGAACCTCTTTGATCAAAATTTTCACTTCGGAGGGATGGACACGTTTTTGTAGCCCTTTTATAACTCCTCGTCTATATAAAATACCACTGGTCAATACATAACGAGCAACTTTAAACTTCAGTTTCTTGGCTGCGAGTTTATCAGTTGGCAAAGCCCCCTCTTCAATATAGGCCCTGATGGGGTCCATCCAAGATGGTCTTAAGTCAAGGGAAATGAAGTTCATTATTAAATCTTCATCTATGCTCCGACCAACCATTATTTCTATTGGGATTGTTCTTCATATCTCGGTGCGTGCGGTTGATGCTAATCGAGCTAGGGCGTCTGCTCTTGCATTCTCCAATCTCGATATTCTAATCAACTGAACTGTAGTAAAACTCGATACAACCTCCATTGCTTTTGCATGATACTTCATTATTAACTCTCCTTTTGCTGCATACAACCCCAAAATTTAATTTACGATTAACTGAGAATCACTGAATACAACGACCTGTTCTGCCTTCATGGTTTTGGCCAGACTTAGACCCACAATCATAGCTTCATATTCAGCCTCATTATTAGAAGCTTTAAATTGAAAGCGCGGAGCATACTCGATATCAATCTCATCCGGACTGTTTAAAATAATTCCTGCTCCACTGTCTGTAGTACATGAAGAGCCATCCATATACAGATTCCACACGAGTACTTCATTATCAAACTCTTGGTCAGACAGAGCTCCTCGGTGGAATATTTGATGCTTCCTTTTGTCTTCCCCCAACACTTCTTACTACTCATTGATTATCTTCTCTTGATCGTCCAAGGATGAAGGTTGGTCGGGGGTTGAATTTGAAAATCCCCTAACATCCACGGGTTGGTCTGTAGTAAACTCTGTGATAAAATCCGCTACTGCCTGCCCCTTAAATGATGATCTCGACTCATACACTATATCATATTCACCAAGTTCTACTGCCCAATACATTAATCTTCCTGATTTCGCTGGTTTATGCAGAGCCTGTCTCAATTGCATATCATTATACACCACTATAGTATGGGCTTAGAAGTATGGCTTCATCCTTGTGCTTGCTTCGATCAGCGCTAGTGCCAACTTCTCTAACTTCGGATTTCTAATTTTTACTCCTCGAAAGGCCTTGCTGGTGTAATAGACTGGTTTTTATACTCTGTCCTCCACTCTTATCAACGCCGAGCTAACTGCATTCTCTGAAATTTCTAGATACAAGTATAGTCTTTCTCCCATCACTGGTTTAAATAACAATGGTGGTGTCCCCAGATATTTCTTCAATTCTTGAAAGGCCTCCTCGCATTCATCATTCCACTCAAAAGTTTTTTGGAGTGTTTTGAAGAATGGGAGACATCTGTCTGTTGCTCGTGACACAAATCTATTAAGTGCTGCAACTCGTCCTTTGAGGCTTTGCACTTACTTCGTCGTGGTTGGAGATTGCAGCTCCAATAGAGCCTTGATCTTTTCAGGGTTCGCCTCAATCCCTCGTTGGTTAACAATATATCCAAGAAACATACCTTCTCGTACTCCGAATATGCATTTGGTGGGATTCAACTTCATTTGATATTTCTCTAGTTGATCAAAGGTCTGACCTAGGTCAACAAGATGATCAACAACTTTCTTGCTCTTCGTCAGCATATCGTCAATATAAACCTCCATGTTATGACTGATTTGCTCTGTAAATACCTTATTTATCATCCGCTGATATGTTGCACCTGCATTTTTAAGTTCAAAAGGCATAACATTATAGCAATAAGTTCCTCTTGGGGTGATAAAAGAGGTACTTTCCCTGTCCTCAGGTTTCATTTTAATCTGGTTGTAACCAGAATAAGTATCCATGAAACTTAACAATTCGTGTCCCAAGGTAGCATCCACTAGCTGATCAATTCGGGGAAAAGGAAAATGATCCTTTGGGCATGCCTAATTAAGATCGATGAAGTCTACACACATCCTCCACTTGTTATTTTTCTTCTTTACCATCACCACATTTGCTAGCCAATCAGGATATTTGACATCCTTAATAAAGATGCTTTTTGTAGTTTCTCCACTTCTTCCTGTATAGCTTGGTTCTTTTCAGGACTGAACCCCCTTCTTCACTGCTTTACTAGTTTCACCTCATTGTTCACATTGAGCTCGTGGCACAGGAAATTTGGGTCTATCCCAGGCATATCTTTATGACTCCATGCAAAAGTCTGTTTTCTGTGCCTTAGAAATTCTATCAATTTTTATTTTATCGATACATCCAGTGATGCACCAATTTGAGTTGTTCGTTTTGGATGCTCGTCATCCAGAATGATATTTTCGATAGCCTCCATGACCTATCCCTTCACGAGCTGAGACTCGTCTCTACGGTCTAACGTTTCAATCTCTGCATCTTCTATTTCATTCACTTTATAAGTAGTAGTCTTCTTCTTGGATTCTTCACGTTCCTCATGTTTGGCAGATGAATAGTAGCATTCTCGAGCTACTTTCTGGTCGCCTTTCACGACTCCCATTCCAAAATTGGTTGGGAATTTTTAACATTGATGTACAGTAGATGGTACTGCCTCGAACTTCTTCAGACCTACACTTCCCATGATGATATTATAAGCCGATTGAACATTTTTATCCATCACAAAAAAGCGTACTCTTTCTGTTCGACAAGCAAGCCATATACCAATAAGCATATCCAACTTGATCATCCCCAGTGGAAAAACCTTTTCACCAGTAAAACCAAGGAGGGGCCTGTGATAGGGCTCCAATTGGGCTAACTTTAGGTTCAAACTATCAAACCATGGGTAGAACATGATGTTTGTAAAGCTACCATTGTCCACTAGTACCCGTGAAATCACCACTTCTTTCATTCTCATCTTGATCACCAATGGGTCATCATGAGGATATAATACACCTGCCAGGTCATTTTTAGAGAAACTAATGACCAGTTTTTCCTTATTCACCTTCCTCGGGCGATCATCTTTAGTCAAATTTATTCGCTGTATGTACGAGGAAGCTTGAGCCTTATTGAGGTAAGATTTCCTCTCCGCAGTAAGATCTCCACCTCCTGCATCTCCACCTGTAATAACATTACATTCAAATGATCCAAAATGAATTGAAAATACCTCATGCTCTGACTTTCTTGGTCTTTTAGGAAGGTCGGGATCATCTTCTGTATCATCATCGTGGTCTCTTTTCTTATCTTCTTTTTCTCGACAAGGAGATTTAGATCTTTACCTTCATCGGTCGCTGGTCTTCCCACCATTTTGGCGATCAACATACTTAGCCAATTTTCCTCGTCTGATGAGTGCTTCAATTTCATTCTGAAGAGCTATGAAACGTCTGGTCGTATGACTATGGTCTTTATGGAATTCATAATATTTGGACTTGTCCCTTATGTATGGATCTGCCTTCATTTTTGCTGGCCAGGATAGCTCCTCACTGTTCTTGATCTCCTCCAGAATGTGATTTATACCTTCAAAGGAGTATAATTTTCAAATTTCCTCATCTTCTCCAGTGCTTTTTTTCCTTTCGACTGCCTGCTCTTCTGATCATTCTTTTCGATTTTACCATCTTTCGCCTTTGTCTCCTTAGTATCTGCATTCTTCTTCGCAGCCATAGCCTCCTCGGCATTCATGATTTTGGCTGCTTTTGCCATCAATTCTGCCATGGTCCTAGGCTGATCTTTGGCTAAAGTGTAGTATAACTTATCTGGCAACAGTCCACTCATCAGGGCAGTGATTGTTATTTTCTCCTCATAATCATTACTTCAAGTTTCTCATTATTGAAACGAGTAATATATTCCCTGGTGCTTTCACCTACCTTCTGTCTAACGCTCAACAAATGTGCTACTCGTTTGACTGGTTTCGCTCCAAAATAGAAGTTCCCGATAAAGAGCTCTGCCAGTTGAAAGAAAGTCACAATCTTTCCCCCAGGAAGGTTGTTGTACCATATCTGAGTTGATTCGGTAAGAGTTTTTGAAAATCCACTGTATCTCATCTCGTCTGGAACTACATAGATATCGACAGCAGCTTCGTATTGTTCTATATGAAGGACAGGGTCAATTTTTCCATCATATTTAGGCGTCACCATAGGAGCTTTGAATTTTGATGGTGTGGGAAAGTCCATAATTGGCTGTACAAATGGTGTCCCTTGGACAAAAGTTCTTTATAGAGGATTCTTGGCCTTAGCCATTTCCCTTAATCTGTCCTCCAATCTTTGAATTGAGCCCTTCCATGCATCGTTTACCACCTCGGGCCTATTTGTTCGAGCAACTGATCGCATTGAGTTTTCCTCTTGGGATCAAGTTGCTGGTCGTGATTGGGCGGAGCCTTTCCTTAGATCGGATGGTCATGGAGAATTCCTCGACGCAATCCTAGGAGGACTTCTATTCCTCCTAGGGCCCAAACGATCAAAAGGAGAGACTCTACTCAACCTTTCTAGAGCGCTAGTCCTTTCTGGAGATAGAGTGATGTTTCATTGAGAATCTGTAGCTCGTACCGATGAAGTCCGACTAGGTTGATAAGAAGGATCATCAGATCTCTCAGTACGATATGATTCGGTGTGTCTTGATTGGGATACCTCCAAGAATAGCGTTCGTCTAGTTCGTGAAGAGGGTATACGGGTATTTCTTTGAATACTTCGTTGTCCTGATTGGGCCGACACTCCGCCTTGAACAGTTTGTATAAGTTGACACACGGTTTCTTGCATGGCCGTTTGGCCTTGGGCCAAATTATCCATTATGCCAGCCAGATCTGGAATATTTGGGGGAGTAGATGGATTTGGAGGGATCCCAGCATTTTGATTACTGGATTCCGGATTATCGGCCATTAATGATGAATTATTTTGGTGAAAAATGCTAAATACAGTCGTTTCCCACAGACGGCGCCAATCTGTTGATGTAAAAAACTAGATTATCTCTAATTAATCAATCACAGATAAAATGAATAAATAAGACAAAGGATTTTTAAAGTGGTTCAGCCTGAGGAAAATGGCCTACGTCCACTATTTTTGTATTAGTGACTGTTTTTTTGGAATCTTGATAATAGGTTTACCAAGAGATCCAAAGTCCCCATCTAATGAGGAGGTTACAATGTATTTATAGCCTTGAGGCTGTACATGTGAAAGGACAATGCGCTGTTATCTAGTAGACATATACATCTGTATGATAATAATGAGCATTTAATGCGCAGTCGTCTTTTGATTCTCTTGATTTGGAGCCTCTACACGCTAAGTAGCTTAGATCGTTTAAGTTATTCGGACCGCTTAAGTTGCTCGGTACGCTCGAGTTGCTCAGAGCTCTGAGTTGCTCGGGGTGCCTAGGCTGCTCGGTACGCTTGAGCTGCTCGGAGTGTATGAGCTGCTCGTTGAAAGTATTCGTATTTGCCATGTGGTTGACACGCGTCTTCAGGTGATTGGTCCATGTCAGGAGACTAAATTTGGTATCAACAGACGACATGTTTTAAAGCCTAAATCTAACTGTTTGCAAATTATTGCCATATACTCAAACTGGGAGTCCGGTGAATACGCAGTAGGTTCATACAAGTTACATTGGTCCCATGCGAGGTGCTGGTGCCTTTTATGTGATTATTTTATGGTTATTTTACATTTTCACCCTTTAACGACATGTTTTAAAGCCTAAGTCTAATTTTTTGCAAATTCTTGTCATTCAGCCAAATCGGGAGTCCGGTGACTACGTCGTCAGTTCCGACGAGTTACATTGGTCCCGTGCGAGGTGCTAGTGATTCTTACGGGACATTTTGAGTCTATTTTACATTTTCACCCTTTGACGGCATGTTTTAAAGACTAAGTCAATTTCTTTTCAAATTCTTATCGTTTATTTAAACCGGGAGTCCGGTGACTATACAACATAATATGATTTAACCCTAAGTTTGGTGGTTGTTTTACGATTTCACCATTTGATTTAAACTTCAATTATATAACTTAATATGATTTAAACTTCTAATTTCTCCACAAGTAATATCAAAAAAGAGAATATACAATTCATATTTATATTTACTAAGTAATTATAAAGTGGCCAAACATGGGTAAAATGAGGCTACAAGTGCAGCAAATTGCTGCCCCAAAACAGCAGCAAATTGCTGCTCCAAAACAGCAATATAAAGTGGCCAAACCAGGAGCAAAAATGAGGCCAAAAAAGTACTAACTTATTGCCCCAAAATAAATTTAATTGCTTATGCAAAATAGCAATATAAACTGTCCAAAATAGGGGTAAAATGAGGCAAAAAAAAGTAGCAAAATGCTGCCCAAAAATAGCTTTGAAAGAGGTGGATAGGACAATAATGGTAGGGAGAACTAGAAAAATGCAAAAGGGGCCTTTTAAACCTATTAATCACGATTTAAGTATTCCTATCCAAAATATTTTTACCTTATAATTGGATAACGATGAGAAATGAGGATACCTGTTCCCTACAGCTGGACATTGGAAGTACTTGGTGAATCATCTAGTGGTATTGGGAATCCAGCATTTTGTATCATACGAAACAATTTATCGGTGGTCTGTGACATTAATTCTTTCAACTCATCCATCTCTTGATGATGAAGAGGCTCTCCCTCCTCAATCCTCTTATCCATCTCTTCACGATGATGGTTCCCCCCCTCCTCAATCCTCTTTTACAACCATTCGATCTCGCTTTCATAAAAGTGAGAAGGCATGGACCTTATAGATGTTGGTCGAATACCAACTCCCCTACATAATGCACGTACATGTCCTTCACGACCAATGACATACTCAAAGATTTGATCTCTCACTTCAGGGTCATCCTGTTGTTCTTTGTGTATCGCATTCAACTGTCTTTGTATACTTTCCTACAAATAAAGAAAATAGTTTTAAATAGTGTGCAATACCATAAAACGCTTACTGCAATATTTTTTACATTAGGTAATAGGAGTGGATACTAAAATATAATACCTTTATACCAGCCGCTCCATCCTCCGTACTATACATCTTGTCCTTCAACCTTTGAGTCTCTCTATACACACTAAGCTTGTCGATAGGCAAGTTAGTTTTTTTCATCTATTATTTTTTAAGTAATATAAGAAAGAAACATATTACATTCATAATAGAAATGATGAACTTCAACATAATCGTCCTCAAACTAAACGCATAAAAGAATATGTAACGAATATAAAATACGATGTTAAACTTTTCTACAACTTGAGGAATTAACGTCCTCCTAATCCTACGATGGGCACAAAGGTTTGCCCTATTTTCAGTGTTTTGGGACGCCACTTGATATATAAAAAGTTAAATCATGTTATAATTTTGATGCATATAAACAATCAACAGAAATACAGAAAGCAATTCTACATAAGTCATACCACCGTATTTTGTTCACCCCAATAAGCCACATATTTTGGCCATATATCGGGATCAACTTGGTGAGGTGCATTTCTAAGTCGCTCAATGTTGTTGTCATACGCCTCATAATAGTACTTTTTTATACAATACTTAAAGCGCCTCTAAGCATTGTCCAGTATTTGAAAAAAAATTGTATTAAATTCTTCAGGTGCATTTGTATTGAGCTAAGAACAAAAGAATATAAATAAATTATAAATAGATAATTTGATATCACTGCTAAATTTTTTACAAATGCCTAATTTATATTAGGAAAATTTTAGCAGTTCAATGTTGTGTAATTTAAGCTTTTAATCAAGCCTAGTTTCAGATGTCACTGCTGAAATTTAGACTCCTAAAATTTGTAATTCAATGTTGTGTAATTCAACTTGAGCAGCTGCATAATATCTGATATCAAAATTTAATATCTGAAATTTGTGGGCAACTACATATCGATATGATATGTCAGATATCAAAATTTAATTCTACAGAATTAATTTTGATATCATATATCATATATGATTTAATCAAAATCTGATATCATATCAGATATCGGATATCATACCAATTCTACAGAATTAAATCAGTGTTCCAATTCAAGAAGTTCAATGGTTGCCTCATGGGTTAAACTCAAGTTTTGGAGTTTAAAGTCAAGATATGATACCAATCTGATATCATATCAGGCAGTGAAGGCTTAAACTCAAGTTTTGGAGCAGGTATCATAATCAGAGATGATTTGGGATGTTTTTTTTGGGCATCCTCTCAATGGTTACCTCATGCTTCTATTCCAGAAGTTCAAGTCCAAATACCAACTTGGAATGCTGCTAAAATTTGTATTATAGAAATCAATAATACCTTATTAGATAGATACTATAACTGAATCGATATACCTGAACAAATACCTATGCATTTTGTAACGCTCATAACTCAGAAGTGAGCATTTTAAATGGTTTTCAGAGATTTCCCACAATAGATTTAATGTTACAAAAAACTTTGTTATAATGCATAAGTGGTTAAACTACAAAAAAATTCAAATTTATATTGGCAAAGACAGTTAAGTACCTTCACACTCTTCCAAACTATATTGAGATTTTCCACCGATACTCTTCTCCAATCACCCACATCCAAAGGAAATAAAGATCCTTATTGAGCGAAATATCCTAACTGATTGGCAAGCTTCTTCCCATTGGGTTCAATTGGTTGACAGTCATGGTTCCACCCAATTATCAATTTTTGACCACTATCCCATTCTTTTCATGGTTTGGAAACCGCTCTACGTTTCACACTAGTAGCGGGACCATTTTGAGTTGGTAAAGGTGTACTCTCAGCAGTACCAGATCAAAATTCAAAAGAAATTATGACATGAATAATTACCAACGAAAAATATTTTTAGCAGATTTTTACAATTCTCTATTAGATAGGTAGACACATACCTCTAATCATATTATTAATATTGGGCTGGGATGTCATTAATTGAGATGACTCTGGTTGGGACTGATAATTACATTACAATTTAAGCCTCTTATTTTTTCCTACATCAACTTGAGTCAATGATTATGCACCAGATCTTTTTGTCTCGGCATCTCTGAATTAATATTAAAAAAAATAGAGAATGAAATTATTATATAACCACAATATATTAAGTTGTTAAATAATAATAATAATACATATGTAACATGTTAACATATTATTAATAAATGTGCTCTAAGCTTTTGACAGAACTAAATAAGCATATACATACTCTAGTCGGATAACCATTAAGACAATAAGTATATACTGATCAATGGGTTAATTCAAGTTTAATTCGAGTTTCATACAAATTTTTAGGATTATTTTTATTTTTCCAACATTTTTTACCCCCAATAAAATAAAATTTAAACATTCAGTATTCTTCCTAAAAATACAATACTATGCCTAAAAATACATTTAACATTTATTATTTAACATGTAATATTAACAACATAATATTTAATAATCATTTAATTCTTACATTTAAATAATGTTAAATACTTAACAGCAAGTTAGCAACAAACTTCTAGCAATAACAAATCAACTACCCCAGAGCAGCAGTAGTTTGGGTAGCTCAGACAACAAATCAACTAATCGGTTTTTCTAATATTAACAAAAAATCAATAAATAAACTTTTAGCACCGAATCTAACTTCTATCAGCAACAATATCATTTAAGTTCTTATCGAAGATGGAATGAGGGAGGTGAGGTCACCGTACTTGAGGTCTCCAGAGGTAAACGCCGCCAGAGAGAGAGAGGGGTAAACACCGGAGAGAGAAAGAGTGCATGGGAGTTTTGTGGGTAAGATATGAGAGGGAGAAAGAGAGAGGGCGGGGGAGAGGATGCAGAGAGAGCGAGATCGATAACTGAGTGAGGGCTAGGTTGTAAACCTTTTTGGAACAATGTGTGGGAAATTTGGAAATTTTTGAAACGATGTGCGAGAAAAGTGTGGGAAAATATCAAAAGGGTCGAAAAAAACTCTCCCTTTGGGCATACGAAAAGGGACGGAATTTCAAACCGTCCCATTTGCTATATCAAATGGGACGGTTCTAAAAATTCATCCCTTATGCTTGTTTGGAAAAGGCTAAAAATTCAAGTTATAGCAAATGGGACGGGTTTTAAAAACCGTCCCTTTTGGTATAGCAAAAGGGACGATTTTTAAAATCTGTCTCATTTACTATACCAAAAGGGACGGCTTTTAAAATCCATCCCTTATATTATCTCGGGAAAAAAAGTGCTAAAAATTCCCATACCCTTTAAGGGACGATTTTTTAAATTCGTCCCATTTGGTATAATAAATGGAATGAATTTTAAAAACCGTCCCTTTTGTGATTTACCAAAAGGGATGGTAATTAAAAATCATCCCATTTGGTATATCAAAAGGGACAAAATGACACGGCCATCCCAAATACTCCCGTCTTTAATAATCATTTTTCTTGTTGTGGCTATTTGTGTTTTCATACTTTAACGGCATGTTTTTAAGCCTAAGTCTGACTATTTGTAAGTTATGGTCATATTCTCGGATTGGGAGTTTCGTGACTATACGATCAGTTGGTACTTATTACATTTGTCCCGTACGGGGTGTTCATGCCTCTCGCAAGACCGTTTGGTGGCTGTTTTTTGCTTTTGATCTTTAATGACATATTTTTAAGGCTAAGTCTAGCCATTTGCAAGTTCTGGTCATATTCTCGAACTGGGAGTCCCGTGACTACGCGGTTAGTTTTTACGTGTTATATTGGTGCTGCGCGAGCTGTTTGTACCTCTCGCGGGGCCGTTTGGGGACGGTTTTACATTTTATCTATTCAATAGAATATTTTCAAGCCTAAGTCTAACTATTTCCAAGTTCTGGTTATATTTTAGAACTGGGAGTTTCGTGATTTTTTGTTTAGTTGCTACGTGTTACATCGGTCTCGTGCGAGGTGTTCGTGCCTCTTGTGGGGTCATTTGGGGGTTATTTTTCATTTTTCCCTTCAGCGGTATATTTTCAAGCCTAAATCTAACTATTTGCAAGTTTTGTTCATATTATAGAATCAGTAATCCCGTGACTATGCGGTCAGTTGTTACTTCTTACGTTGGTCCCATGCGAGCTGTTCGTGCCTCTTGTGGGGGCTATTTTACATTTTTGTCCTTCAATGACATGTTTTTAAGGCTAAGTCTAACTATTTTCATGTTTTGATCATATTCTCGATTCGAAAGTTCCGTGATTATGCGATCAGTTGCTACGTATCATGTTAGTCTCGTGGGAGGTGTTCATGCCTCTTATGGGGCCGTTTGGGGTCTGTTTTGCATTTTTTTCCTTGAATGACCTGTTTTAAAGCTTAAGTCTGACTATTTTCAAGTTGTAGTCATATTATTGAATAGAAAATCCCGTGACTATGCGATTAGTTGCTGCGTGTTGTGTTGATCCTGTACGAGGTGTTCGTTCCTGTTGCAGGTCCGTATATGGGTCATTTGGTGATTTCACCCTTGAAATGTTTGTTTTTAAGCCTAAGTCTAACAATTTACAAGTTTTGGTCATATTTTTGAACCGGGAGTACCGTGACTCCATGGTCAGTTGCTACATGTTACGTTGGTCCCGCCCGAGGTGTTCGTGTTTCTTGGGGGCTACTTGGAATTTTCACCATTCAATGTCATGTTTTTAAGTCTAAGTGTAATTATTTGCTAGTTTTGGTCATATTCTCTAACTGTTTTGATCCTACCCCCCACTGAGAAATTAACTAGCCATTATATAAGAATAGAACATTTGAAAAATTATGCATATTAAGTAAATAAAAAAGTGAGTTAAAGTAAAGAATACCTAGTTCCTGCCATAGTTTTGGCACGCTTTAACTACACAATATTGTCTTTCTCTAGTAGCCTATTGTATTTCTCTTGAGTCCTATTTTCTCGAACAAGGTACAATTTAAGGTCCTCGTTAATGCGAGTGAGTTACTCTCTAAGGTGATTGACCTCTAACTTGCATCTTTAAAAATCAACTTCTATTGCGAGCTTTTCCAATAAAATTTCCCCATGTTCCTTTTACATGGAGTCGTATATGATTTTTAAAATTGATTCTTGATTCATCAGATTTTTTTCAACATTGTCAAACTCAGACATATGAAAGGCTTATAAGATCTGAGAAATGAGCTCCGAGATAGTTCTCAACAAGGTGGCTATCCAATCAGCCTTTTTCGTGTTCGAGTTTGATAATGTCAAAAAAATTCTATTAAATCGAGAATGAATCATGAAAACCAAATACGATGCCACGAGGAGAAAAAAATAAGAAATTGTTGAGAAGAGTGCGATTGCGTTCAAATAAGGAAGTTATTTAATTAAACACAATTTTACCACTTAAGTCCTAAACATGCATCTATATGTGATTAAATACGATGAAGAAATATGCAAGAGCACATATATGAGGAATAATTCCCCAAAGGGGCAAAACCTTTTATTTTCACAATAATTTTGTAAGAAAACGTCTTACACGGATTACAATGAAAATATATGACACAGAAATACCCTCGGGTGTCGGTTCTGTTATCGGCGGTTGGAACTATCCCTTTCCAGTAGGGCAGCAGTGAAGAAGAGAACGACTTCCTCACAAATTACTCCAGATGAGTAAATGATCTTCTTGAAGCTTTAAAGATTCACACACATATATGGGAATGGTTTTGTGAATAAAAGAGGTTTAGAAAACCTTAAAAAGTGAAGTCTTATTCTGGGCTGTTTTCGCAGAATTTTGAGATTGCAGAAAGATTTGAAAAACGTGTAGAAGGAGATCAGACATTTATACAAAAATCGAGGCGGCGGCTCGTTCGAACGAGATAGCCATGTCGCTCGAACGAAGGACAGAAGTCGTTCGAACGATATCGCGCGACATAACTATCTCGCGCGAACGACTTTCAAAGTCGTTTGAGCCAGCTCGTCGATCGAGGCCATTCGATTCTACACTTAGAAAAAATCTGCTTTTGATAAAAAATTAATCCAAACTTCTAAAATAATTTTCAAAAACATTTCCCAAATATTTATGCAAATAGTTAAAGCTCTAATAAAACATATTACTGATAGAGCGTAGTGGAGTAGTGGGAATGAGTTGAGCAACACGTTGCATGTAGCATGATGCACGTGAAGAAAGTGGATGCATTGAATTCGGATAAAGGCCGTCGAGGATGATCGTGTTGACGTGACGAATGTAGCGGTATCATGCATATGAACTGTGATCTAGGAGAAAATAAAAAATTCCTAGAATCTACCCCGGACATTTATAAAATTATGTCCTTACAAATCTCCCTCTATGTCTATGCCGGTACATACATAAAAAATCCGAATTATGCAATCAAATGACATACAAGATAATATCCCCATTAAGCCCTCAAACTGAGAATACTAAATGACATGTCTTCAAAATCTTCAGCTCTCCTGTACTTTCCAAAGCTTTTCTCATCAGGGTGTGTAATCAATTAATGAGCAATGTTGTACCTACACACATGAGATAAAGCAAATACCCGTGACAAGCAACAGTTTGAAAATATAATGATATGCAAAAATTGATGATCAATTAAGCTCAAGCAAATCATTCATGCAGCAACCAAACACCAAAACAATTCTCCCCCATAATTATTCTCCCCCTTTTTATAATGTCCCCAAATAGACAGATATGAGAAGCAGAAATGAATGCATATGGAGAATGACACACGGAAATAAAATCCTATTTTTGTATTTTTCAAAAATTTTCACACATAGTATACAACAAAGAATCACACCATGAAAGATCACAAAAACAACCAAGTCAATGATAGCGAAAATGAAGGGGTGTGATCAAATTCAATAGGAAAATCAATGCATACAAACATAACATATGTGCACGATGAATGTCGAATACTCCTAACGAATGAACTCAAAGTCTTCCTTTGGTGTAAAAAGGTGGTAATATGAGACATTGACTCAATCAAATCAACAAATCAAAGCTCAAAGTGATTTCCACACCAATAATGTCCAAAACTATTTCATGCTTTTTCAGGACTTTCAAGGAAGTGCAAACCCATTTATATTCTCCAACCAAACTCCCTCAGATTTTATTTTGAATAGAGGCTTTCTAAATTCTCAAACTTTGGAGAATTGATGGTGAAACCTAATGGCCCATATTTGGCATGAATTGCTTTTTATTGCCTTTACATTTTTTTCGGGGATCTTTTAACCTCTTTGGACCTCAGATAATAAAATTCCTCCATTTTTAGGTCCTTTTGAACAGTGGCTTTTGCACAAAGAATAGATAATTACCTTTCGCAGCCCCTCCCCATTCTTAAACAAACACTCAGTCTCAATAAAACGGTTTTTACATGCATTCCAATCTTGTCAAGTTTTATCGCATATTGTTAGTTGTATAGACAAAATTGAGATGGAAACACTCAAGCCAACATGTGATAGACAAGTACAATAATCAAATAAAGCGGTGCATGTGTGCAATAAAGGAGATAGGAGTCAAACATGTAGAAAATATATCACGAATCACATCTCAAAGACTCCAAGCAGTGTAAAGCACATGGATGAAATGATGTAGCGTCTCAAATCTCTATCAAACAGTCACAGGAATAAATGGAATGAAATTGTGACTTGTCTATCTTAAATGTTCATCCATAAAAGGTGCATAAAAAATACAAAAATCTTTTTGGGCTTTTCTAAAATTTTTATAAAAAGAAAATCTTTTTAGATTTTTCAAAAGAATAAATAAATAGCTGTACAACAAATCAATAATACATATAAAGCAAACTAGCAATAAGAAGCATATTATATGAACATGAAAAAAACATCCTATCCTAGACATAGACCAACCCCTCAGTCAACTGTGAAAATCCCCGAAGACTTCCTAAGACTCTCAAATCTAAGGGCATCTAAAGGTTTCGTGAAAATATCGGCTAACTGACGGTTGGTGGGAACAAAACTCAGGGATACGACTTTCTCCTAAACTAACTGTCGTATAAAGTGCTCACGTATCCTGATGTGCTTTGTGCGCGAATGCTGGACTGGATTGCGGGATATGTGTATCGCCCTCGTGTTATCACGGGAAATGGTCATGGTGTCCTGTAAAATCCCATAATCCTCCAGCATTTGCTTAATCCACAAGAGTTTCGTGCAACAACTCCCGGCAGCAATGTACTCAGCCTCCGCAGTGGACAAAGAGATGGAATTTTGCTTCTTGCTTAGCCAAGAGACAAGAGCAGAACCAAAATAGAAAAACCGACCAGAAGTGCTCCTACAACCATTTACATCCCCGGCCCAATCGGCATCTGAATAGGGAGATAGACGGTCATCGGTATCAAAGGAATACCAAATACCATATGAGAGAGTCCCACTCACGTATTTAATAATACGTTTTAGAGCAACTAAATGTGACTCTTTTGGGGACGCCTGATATTGCGCGCAGACTCCAACACTAAAGGCTATGTCGGGACGACTGGCAGTCAACTAGAGAAGACTACTTATCATACTCCGATATAAGATTTGCTCTACGTCCTTGCCTGAAGTGTCCTTACTAAGATTGGTAGTGGTACTTATAGGTGTACGAGCATGCTTAGCGGAGTCTAAACCAAATTTCTTCACAAGGTCTCTAGAATACTTGGATTGGGAGATGAACATCCCATCCTCTAGCTGACGAACCTGGAGACCAAGGAAGAAAGTAAGCTCACCAACCATGCTCATCTCAAACTCACTTTTTATCTCCTCTTCAAAGTGATGAGCATGTTGAGAGCACGTGGATCCAAAGACTATATCATCCATATAGACTTGGGCAACCAAAATTGCACCGTCATCTCTCCTGACGAATAACGTCATATCAACTCCCCCTATCTTAAATCCACGGGCTAATAGATAAGAAGTAAGCCTCTCGTACCAAGCACGGGGTGCTTGCTTCAAACCATACAAGGCTTTCCTCAGATAGTAGACGTGCTCCAAGTGCTGAGGGTCTTCAAACCCTTTTGGTTGTTCCACGTAAACCTCCTCCTGTAGAATGCCATTCAGAAAGGCACTCTTGACATCCATCTGATATAACTTGAAGCGCAGATGACATGCGATGGCGAGTAGTAGACGGACGGACTCAAGCCTCGCCACAGGAGCAAATGTCTCCCCAAAGTCTTCACCTTCTATCTGTGTGTAGCCTTGAGCGACCAACCTAGCCTTATTTCTGATTATGGTACCATTTTCATCCATTTTATTCTTGAAAATCCATCTGGTACCTATCACATTTGTCTCACTAGGTCGGGGGACAAGTTCCCAGACATTATTCTTTTTAAACTGAAGCAACTCATCCTGTATAGTAAATATCCAGTGTTCATCCTTGAGTGCTTCTTTATGATTATTGGGCTCGACTTTGGATGTGTAGGAAAAATGCCTGACAACGTTCTATAGCTGAGTACAAGTCTTGACCCCTAGAGTGGGATCACCAACAAAGGAATAAGGGTAATGACGCTTGCGAACCCAAGCGGGTGTGTCCCCTAACACAGGAGTAGGGTCCACAGAGTGTGGGTGGGGTACAAGTAAATCACTACTAGAAATATTCTCAACCTCTCACTGTAGTTTAGAGTCAATAAACGCCGAAGGTTCGTCATCTTACACGGTGACGTTTATTGATTCCATAACCTTAGAGCTCTTTAGGTTAAAAACCCGGTATGCTCTACTATTCGATGAATATCTCAACAGTATTCCCTCTTCACTTCGGGAGTCAAACTTTCCTAATTGCTCTCTATCTTGTAGGATGTAGCATTTACTCCCAAAAACACGGAAATATGCAAGGTTGGGCTTCTTGCCATTCCATAACTCATAAGGTGTCTGAAGTGTGTGTGGATGCAGATAAACCCTATTCACCGTGTGGCATGCAGTAGACACTACCTCTGCCCAAAATCTCCTAGAAACTTTACGACCTAGAAGCATCGATCTAGCCATCTCCTGGATCGTTATATTCTTTCTATCAACAATCCCATTTTGATGAGGAGTCTTCACAGCAGAAAACTCATGTTTGATCCCAAGGCTATCACAATAAGAATCAACCTTTGCTTCCTTAAATTCAGTGCCGTTGTCACTACGTATCCTGTTAATAGTGACTCCGTGTTGATTTTGCAGGACACGGCACTTGGTCGTTAAAAACTCTACAGCATCAGATTTCTCTCTCAGAAAACCTTCAATGGAGTATCTGGAGAAATCATCCACCATTACGAGGATATAACTCTTACCACCCAGACTCTCGGTACAAGTGGGACCCATAAGATCCATGTGTCTAAGCTCAAGAACACGAGAGGTGGTAATGGAATGCAACTTCCTATGGGGACTACGAATTTGTTTTCCCAACTGACAGGGTCCACAAACCGTCAAAGTTGGCCTTCCAAGAGATGGTAAGCCACGTACTAGGTCCTTTAGCTAAGCGAGTGAGATCTCTAATATTTATGTGACCTAGACGTTGGTGCCACAGATCCATAGGAGTGATCGTGGTGCTGTTGCAGACAAGTGAGGATGTGGGCTCAGTCCCATAACAATTATCCTTTGTCCTCACCCCTTGCACTAAAAGTTTACTGTCTTGATTATAGACCTTACAAGCGTCCCGATCAAACTTTACGGCAAAGTCAGCGTCGCACAGCTGGCTAATGTTGAGAAGGTTTGCTTTCAAATCTTTGACGTACACAATATTTTCTAGCTTAGGAAATCCAGGTAACTCGACAGTACCACATCCTATAATGCTAGACTTGATCCCATCTCAAAAGGTGACTCTTCCATCCTGATAATCCTCAAAAGATGTAAAAAATGAGGCATCACCTGTCATGTGTCTGGAGCACCCACTGTCAAAATACCACTGTGAGGTATTATGTGCTTTGAGAGCGACATGAACAACAAAGGCCTTTTTATATTTCTTAGGTACCCAAGAAGTGGTGACCTTTTGTTTGCCTTTGTTGTTGTTGGTTTTAGCTGGAATGTGAGAAGCATTCACTGACGACAAAGACATCCGTTGGAATTCCTCCATCAAACTCTGAGACGTGGCATCTAAGAACTCAACTCGCTCTCGCAGACTGGTAAAATCATCAGTATGCTGAGGTGGGACAGTAGTACGTCGTGTCCGACCCATGCTATAGCAAAACTCCCTGAGGTGGCCTTTTCTTTTGCAATAAGTACAAAAGAATACAGTCACATGCGGACCTTGGTTTGCTTTTCTTAGTCGAACTCTCCTTCGAGATTTTTGACGATGGCCATAAGGAGTCGTAGTAAACTTAGGAACTAGTCCAGGTGCAATTTGGGACGTGGAGGCACCATCATAACCTATTCCCTGCCTATCACCAAAACCTAAAGCGGGGCCGAGGAGCATCTTTCCTATCTTCCCAGATCTGTCCCCGATTTGTACCTTGACTTCCCGTGCTTTCTCAAGATCATGAGTCAACTGGGAAACAAGGGCTTCTAGTTTCTTCCGAGTCTCCACAGAGGAATGGAGCTCACTCGTAAGACTAGACACTTGTTTAGTTAAGTCCCCTCTCTCTTTCTCAAAATTACTCTCTCTCTCTCTCTAAATAAACTCTCTTTCTCAACACAGGCAGATTCTCTCTCTCTCTCAGGGCAATGCAGGTGGAGGACTCTCTCTCTCTCGCTTTTCTTATATCTTCCTCTAAGCTGGTGATCTTAAGAACTAACGCTTTGTTATGATTTTTAGTTTTAAATGACTCAGAATATAACTTAGCGTAGGCGCGTTGAATATCACTCTCGCTCTCACTAGTGTCATCCTCCCCCTCACTCACATCGATCTCACTGTCGAGGTGTCCCTGTGATGCAGCATCCTCATCGTCGTGAGAAGAACTAGAAGTGCTCACATGACTAGCCATGAATGCGGTGAAGTTACACTCATGCGGTGACTCGACTCCAGAATCCACTGACTCGACCTCACTGTCGTCACTAAGGGTAGCATTAAGGACAACTTTCCCTTTTTCTCTGTTCAGACGTGTGGCACACTCAAAGGCTCTATGACCCCTACCGTCGCACTCAAAGCATCTCTCACTTTCTTTCTTAGGAGGATCTTTAAAATCTTTTTCATTTTTCTTTTCAAACTTATTTTTTTCAAATTTCTTTTTATCTTTAAAATTGCCATTTTTCTTAAATTTGAGAATCCTCTTGAAATTTTTTGCAAAAAAAAGCCAAATCATCTAAGTCAAAATCACAATCAGAATCTGACGTGTCAGTCTCTCTCTTTCTAGATGACTCTACCTTCTTTCTTGCCGACCCCTCACTCTTTCTCTCTTGGGGATTAAGTGCAATTCCCTTATCTTTAGACCTAGCAGTTTTAGGGAACATATCAATTTCATATGTTTGCAAGTCTCCTACAAGTTCTTCCAATTTCATCGTATTTAAATTACCCATAGAATTTAGCACAGTGACTTTAGGGATAAAACGCTTAGGCAGAGAACAAAGAATCTTTTTAACAACTCTAGAATTTGGAATATGTTCACCAAGATTAAAGCTAATATTAACAATGTCAGAAAGCCTAGCATAAAAATCATCAAAACATTCAGTCTCATGCATGGTGATGGTTTCAAATTGAGTTGTCAAATTTTGCAATTTAGACTCTTTCACATCATTAGTTCCTTCATGGGTGAGTTGTAAAACATCCCATGCCTCTTTTGACGTGGTGCACGTCATTATGCGTTTGAACTCATCAGGTGTGACAGATCCGGAAATAGCACTTAGACCCTTAGAATTGAATGATGACCATTTAAATTCTTCTTTAGTCTAAGAAGTGACAGGTTTTAAATTGATCACATTATCAACAGTGACGGAGGGAGGTGTCCACCCTCTTTCAACCAAAATCCTGACACTTACATCAATGGATTTTAATGCAGATCTCATGCAGGCTTTCCAATATGCATAGTTTGTCCCGTCAAAAACTGGAATTTTATTATATAACTTCTCCATAATGAACACACTCGTTTTCAAAAATCAATTTTTCAGAAAATTGATATCTTAGAAAAATTTTGCAAAAAATTACACGGTAAATTTGTGTAACTGGCTCTGATACCAATTTGAGAAGAGTGCTATTGCGTTCAAATAAGGAAGTTATTTAATTAAACACAGTTTTTACCACTTAAGTCCTAAACGTGCATCTATATGTGATTAAATATGATGAAGAAACATGCAAGAACACATATATGAGGAATAATCCCCCAAAGGGGCAAAACCTTTTATTTTAACAATAATTTTGTAAGAAAACGGCTTACACGGATTACAGTGAAAATATATGACACTGAAATACCCTCGGGTGTCGGTTCTGTTATCGGCGGCTGGAACTATCCCTTTCCAGTAGGGCAGCAGTGAAGAAGAGAGCGGCTTCCTCACAAATTACTCAAGATGAGTAAATGATCTTCTTGAAGGTTTAAAGATTCACACACATATATGGGAATGGCTTTGTGAATCAAAAAGGTTTAAAAAACCTTAAAAAGTGAAGTCTTATTCTGGGCTGTTTTCGCAGAATTTTGAGATTGCACAAAGACTTAAAAAACGTGTAGAAGGAGATCAGATATTTATACAAAAATTGAGGGGGCGGATCGTTCGAACGAGATAGCCATGTCGCTCGAACGAAGGACAAAAGTCGTTTGAACGATATCGCGCGACATGCCTATCTCGCGCGAGCGACTTTTAAAGTCGTTTGAGCGAGCTCGTCGATCGAGGCCATTCGCTTCTACACTTAGAAAAATTCTGCTTTTGATAAAAAATTAATCCAGACTTCAAAAATAATTTTCAAAAACATTTCCCAAATATTTATGCAAATATTTAAAGCTCCCATAAAACATATTACTGATAGAGCGTAGTGGAGTAGTTGGAATGAGCTGAGATGCACGTTGCATGTAGCATGATGCACGTGAAGAAAGTGGATGCATTGAATTCGGATAAAGGCCGTTGAGGATGATCGTGTTGACGTGACAAATGTAGCGGTATCAGACATATGAACTATGATCTAGGAGAAAACAGAAAATTCCTAGAATCTACCCCGGACATTTATAAAATTATGTCCTTACAATTGTGCTAAAAACTCTTGAGATAGAAGTCGATTTGAAAAGGTGCAAGTTAGAAGACAAACACCTTAAAGAGAAACTCACCCACATTAAAATGGACAACCATGTGTTCCTCATACAAGAAGATTAGGCTCAATATAAATACATTCGTAAATTAAACCATGTATCCCGTGCGAGGTGTCCATTCCCCTAAACATTCATAATTCAAACTAAAAATTCATAAACCAAGCTAAACATTTATAAATCAATCTAAACATTCATAAATCAAACTAATAGAATGAAACTTGGATAAAAATTGGATTGTCAAGGGAAATAATAATACGATACAAATAAGATTTCATAAGGGTAAAATAATGTTTTGATACTTAATCTTCATCTAAATCAATTAAAAGATCCTTCAAATTAGGGTTGTCATCAAGAAGGGACTGGAACACTTGAGGAGCCTTTAATGCATCTGCTTCAGTAGCCATACCCTTCGGTGCATGTACAACAATATTGCCAACGTTTATGCACTTTGAGTATAATACCTTATTTACATTATGAAAGGCACAAATAAAAGGCTTATCGACTTTGCGATCTTTACTCTTCATCTTTGATAAATCTACTATGATAATTTTGGAAATAGGATTAAATTTACAAACATTCGTAGTGTCCTCCACCTTCACCCAACTACAATAGAATACGATTTTTGTGAAATATAAATAATCCAGTTCCAGGATTTGTTGGACAATCCCATAATATGTTAGCATAATATCTTTTGGATTTTCATCGCTTTCATTAGCGACACAGGTAGTCAAGGTAGAAATTTAAATTCCGTTGTTTTTCATCAAAAGCTTTTCCTCAAATATATTTGCAATGAAATACAAATATTTGGTGCAGAATTTTCTTAACTCTTTAGCTCAAAATTTGGGGCTTTTTTCTAGGCATGCAAGCCTTGACGAGACATCACCTCTTTTTAGAAGCTGCATTTATTAATAAACTTATATCAGGATATGTTTTTACTATATTTACTTAAATAACTGCACATGAAATTACCTCTTTTGATATCCATACCCTATAATCATTCGTCATGGAACTAATCCTTTGATTTTTAGAAATTTTGTTCTCGTACTTCGTAAAGGTAATTTATAGAGTTTAGATCATAATATATAGATTACATACAATCGAAGTAGAGTAATTCAGTTAATTATGTAGCTACTTATTATCTCCAATATTCAACTTCATCTTGCTATTCGAAGATATAATTAGTTGATTGCTCGTATTGTAGATTAGCGAGTCTCACCTCTTTAGGGTTTCCAAGAGGCAATTCATCCTCAAAGTCATCAGGTTACTCGATCAGTCGTTCTCGATGGCGATTAAACCTCCTCACCTCTTGTTTTGGCATATGTTTTTGGGAGTATAGGGATGATTTCACATTTATGTATACCTTAATAATTGACCCTCCAATATATACTCTTTACCTAATCTTTAAAGGATTTCATCAAGCGCTCGAAAGGATACATCGAGCGATACCTACTGGGACCACAAAACAAAGCCTCATCACATAAATTCACAAGCAGGTGGATGTTGATATCGAAGAATGACGAAGGATTTTTTTTCTCTAATACACAAACTACCTCGGCTAAAGTTAATTTTGTGACTCTAATGTGCTTTCTATTTACCACTTTTGCATAAATTAGGGTAAAGAACAAACTAATATGCATAATTACGCAACAAAGATCTTTATGTTCAGAGAAGTAATGCCTAAAATAAATGGATAATTTGAATGATGACGTGCTAGTCGTGAGACTTAAACTATTTTAGGTCATTTATTTGGTAACTTACTATCCCGCGCAAATTATCGAAATAACCAGTTGGAGTCTTTAAGTTGAACGTGTCTACGAGTATCTCTTTCTCACTAGTAGTCAAAGTGAAAGAATCCCGGGGGATAAAAATTCTTCGTGTTGTAGGATTAGGTTTTAACCACAATTTCTTCTTAATTTTCATACCATGTAGATCGAGGCATGCCCTCTCTTCATATTTTGAATTAGATCCACCCAGACATGTTGCCATAAGATGTTTCATAATATTATTCTCGGTGTGCATCATATCAATTACATGCCTTACATGATAATATTTCCAATACAGAAATTCAAACAATATTGATCGTTTAAACCATGCCTTTGTTTTAATAGGGTCTTTCATATCCCCCTAGCTTTACTCTTCATGTTTACAAATTGAGCTCATAGTCTTAGCCTTTGACTTCTCCTCAATATTCTTACCAGTAAGTGGAGTAAGTTACATCATACGCTCATGGCTGACATGCAAAAAGTTAGACTTGTCGTTCCTAAAAGGGTGACAAGTTGGATAAAACCTACGATGACCCATATAACTCATCGTACCACTATGAGTTAGCAAACTGGCTTCATTTTCCTCCTCATATATTGGACATCCATAATAACTTTGAACATTGCAACCAAACCAGGTCCTATAAGTAAGAAGGTCTTGGATCGCCCACATCACCATCGTTTTAAGTGTGAACTCATGACCCTTATGAGAGTCAAACGCCGTACTGCCTTTTTCTATAATTCTTTAAGTTATTTTATTAATTTGGATTAGAATATATCACTACCATCTCTGGGAGCCTTCGAGCTAGGTATCAATAAAGATAATAATGTGAACTCGTTTCTCATGCACAGTGTCGGAGGGAGACTTAAGGGCGCTATGAGAACTGTACAATAACTCTGATTGGTACTTAAATTATCGAAGGGGTTAAACCCATCGACTGATAATGCAATACGGACATTATGCATTTCCTTTGCAAATTCACGGTATCATGTATTTAAAAATTTCCAAATGATTGAATTAATCGGATGTCGCATTAAATTCCCACCCACCTCGCATCGAGCATGCCATATCATGGCCTCTTCTATCCACGTTATAGTGAAAACCCATTTTTAGCTGTGGTCCGCCAGGGGGGGGGGGGTGGGATACTTCAAAACCTTTTGGGAAACTTGTGAGCACTTACGATATTTTGCATACTTGACTTTTCGATTCTCATAAGGCACATATCTAGGATCACGTCATACAAAAAACTCATCTTTCTCTTCGTTATCATTGTGGTTTAATATGCACTTATAAAAGCATGCCTTAATATATAAGTACTTCAAATCCAAGCCCTTCTGGATCTTCTTCATGCTAGGGTAATTATCTGGTAACGTGTTCTGTTTTAGGAGAATGTCTTTAATCCACTTAAGAATTAAGATTATATTGTTGCCTGATAAACCAAATTAACTCTTCAAATTATGCAAACCAATCATTGCGCACAACAGCAAGTGACCTTATTCGTAATTCTTATACTAAGGTCTAGCTGCATTGACTTTTAACCGTATGTATTCTTGATCTTTGGGTAATTCAGCATCAACTTGTTCATTGACTTGGTCATAGTGGTAGACTTCGTAAGCATCATCAATTAAGTCGGTCAAATGGCGATATGCTTCAGAATCTTTCATTAGTTCCACTTAGTGGGGTTCTATCACACGGTCATGTATTGATAATTCTTTCGGAACATACGGTACATTTTTTTCCCTATGGAATGTCCATATCTTATAGTCTTGCATCATATCCCATATTAGTAAATGCAATTTAATGTCTTTCAAAGACTTAAATTTTATGTTTATACAATGATTTCACTGACACGGGATCTTATAATTATTAAGATTAAGATTTCGATTTGTATATGTAATAAATTCTCGAACACTCTTCACATGATTATCAGATATTTTATGACTCTCTCCCATCCACTCTTTGTATTGCGGGAAAGCCATTTATTAGTCTTCAAAATTCAAAACAAATTTAAATAAAATTCATTAAACTCGATAAAAAAGAAACGTTAGAAGAAAATTCATTTAAAGAAAATTTCTTTAAACGAAACTGATATTATAACCAAATTCATTAAAATATTATAAATTTCTTCAAAAAGAAAACATTGTTCAATGCGTATAATTTGCATAATTTAAGAACAATGGCCCTCCACCTGGTCAATGTATGCAAGCTCATCTCCACAATCAAAGCGTATTTTATCGACAAAAAATTGAGCTTCACCCCTCACGAAAGGCCGATTGTGGACATGTGTTTCGATAATTATGGATATCGGAATGCACGTGCTAATATTCCTAGTATTGATCAAGTTTCGTATATAATACGCCTCGATAAAGCCAGCGTGCATAGATGATAATGATGCACGAAATGTTTTAGGTGTAGGCATTTATGAGGGGAATGTTCTTGGAGGAGGCATCTGGAAGGAAAATTTTCCATAGGGAGGATAGGAGAATTTTTTAGGCGTCTGAGGGGGGTAACCCTATTGTTGAATTGAAAGTCAGACCAACCCGTGGATTTCATTCATTAGGACTGACACATCCTTCTAAATCTCTAACATCTCTCATTTCATCTTGGCACCTTCTTCTAACCCTCTCTCCACCTCACCTCTCATTAAAGAGATATCATCTAATAAAGGTCCACTGTGTTGTAATCTGGCACTTAGCATATGTGAGCCCAAACCTTTTATCCTCCCTTTATGGTCCCTCCCTAACACCTTGGTTAGGGCATCTAATTGAATTACATTGGGATTGCACTCAAACAAACTGCAGGATATACCCTATATCATTTCTCGTAACATAATATAATATTTAGGACTACGATTTAAACATTAGCAATATCATAACGTGTATATATATGATAACTAATTTAAAAATCACCAAAGTTAAACCCAACTTGTCTGGGAATTTATTGGTCCCTTTTTTCTGTCGGTCAGTAAAGTATAAGTTGACCCAATCAGATTCTTCACCTTCTTTCGAAGTCCCCTTTGTCCCTTCCAGCCATTCACCCTAAAATGTCATCATAAAATTTTGCCCTGAGTATGCACGCCTCAAATTTTTTGATATGTTTAGGTTATTTCTTACCCTCTCTTTCAGTTTTCCCTCCCTGGCCTCATTCTCCAAGAAGTTGCTACGTTGGTCAGTGTGCATTACACTATTTTGGGGAAATTTTCCTTTCAACCCTAAAATATTAAAAATCTTGCTTCCTTGGGGAAAAAAATTCTTCCGAAGGTTCTTCCGACAGGGTTTCAAATCATCAACTACCTTAGAATGAAACTTTATCTTCGAACCTATTGAAAATGAAAATGTTGTATTAAGTTGCTCCCAAATGTCATCCTTTAAGGCAAGATCAACCTTATTCTAGTTGTCTATACCCCCGATCCCCACAATCACCTTTACAAGAGACAGATAATGACTTTTAAAAAGCTTAACGTCACCTTTATCACCATTTAGATTATCCCCACCAATGGGGAAAACAATTTTCTTCTTATGTTTAGCCTGGGATCCCTCAACAACACAAGTTGGGGTTATCGTATTATTAGGGGTTTCTTAAGCTTGAAGACTGAGAGATGTAGTAGAATGAATCTCCGGCAGAGTAGAGTGTTGATACATGAAGGAGATGAGAATTGATCTTGGGGTGTAGGAAAGCGCCCATTTGGTGGTGTCTTGCTATTTTCTTGATTATTGTTATTTTTTTTGATAATTCATACAATTAAAAAAAAATTAACGATGTATGTAAGAAAATATGGTTTACGTCTCTCTCTCTCTCTTTATATATATATATATATATATATATATATATATATATATATATATATACACCTTTTTATCGGCTTTTAAAACACGCTTTATGTGTCTGATTTACATCCAATAAGTATTGGTTTTTAAGAAAACTATGTAATTTTTAATACGGATAAGTGGGAAGAAGCGTGTTAATGATTGATCTATAAAGGTCCGTGACATTGACTTAAAATTATTTCTTCTTTAATTTATTTTCAAGGTCATTTTTAATATGCATATGTTGCGAGACGTCGTAATCTGGGTGAATGCCCTCTTCACAATTTTGTATCCACAATGGATGAATATTTTTTCAGCATTTTTTAACTCTGTCTCCAACGTCAGTGCCATGTTGGGATTATGCACGGTAAATATGTTCTCTATCACCTTATCCTAGCATTCTGGTAATGAAAACAAAATATGAACTAACAGGTAGTCTTGCGAGAGATGAACTCCACAATTTTGTAAGGTAATTAAATTGTTCATTTTTTATATTACCATACTTGTAAATCGGAGTTCCCTCTATATGGCGTGCACTAATAAAATATGTTTTAGTGCAATCAAATTTCAACCTCACATACTCTTATTTTCAGTAATTACTACTATGACTCAATTTTTTTGAGAAAATATATATTGAATGGGGTGAATATGAGTTTTAAGGGTGAAGACACAATAAGTATGGCTCTAATTAATTCTAAACAAATTATGGTTTTTCATCCGGTCAATCAGACACAACAATTTATGTTCATTTTATTTTAATTAAACCTAAAATTACTATTTGTCCACCAACTTCCCAAACCTTTCCACTAATTTGTGTTCACCCAAACAATAACCATTTAAGGAAGGGCCGAACACAACCACAACAAGTTAACCAAATGACTCAATTCTAAACATTTAGTCGTTAAGATAGGGTACTCGTTAAGACAAATAATTAGTTAAAGGTTTATTATGAAGAATTAATTGAGTGAGCGTTTTAAGTATCCATCATCCATATCAATCATTTAACACAAGCCACAATAACAATCAACCTAACAATCTAACACAAGTATATCCCGTGCTCCTTCTACTTCTTCTACTTAATTGATTTCCAACACATGTTTATCCCGTTAAATATTACTAACCTAACAATTTTATATATCAACATTATTAACATTAATATAAGAAACACAAAGTCAAATTTAATATACAAAAATAAACGTAAATGTATTACTAAAATAAATGTTTGATTTCACTATGTATAATACTTTTTTGAATGATAAACAAAATAAATTTATATTTAATGTCTTGTGGTAAAAAATTATATTTTTTAATTATGAATATTTGGAGCATTATAAATTCAAAACACACACAAACACACTGAAACACACACACACACACTGAAACACATATACATACACTGCAATACAAACACACACACAAACACACACACTCTCTGTGAAACACATGCAAAATACGCACACACACACATACACAACAAATAAGGGGCTGGAAATGTACCTTTGTTGGAGATGGACAAAAATGAAGGTCTAAGAGAGAGAGAGGAACTGTCGTCGGTGATTGGAAAGAGAGAGATGATTTTCAAATAAAGGGTGAAAGGAAATATGGGGTTCTATTTTTATTTAAACCCAAAACGGGGTCACGACCCAACCGTGACCCATTCTGTGATTCATTAATGACTTAAATATGATCACAGTTTGTTACTGTGACCCATTTACTATGACCATTTTGAAATGGATTTTGGGTCATGGTTCTAAATTTTACCAAAGTTGAGCGTCATAATGGGCCAGGGGATTCACAGTTTTGGACCGTGACCCTGTGGTCACAGCTCCTAACCATGGCCCTTAATCCTAGTCACTATATATGGTCTCGATTGGGCAACGACTGTTGGCCGTGACCGCCAGTGTGATAAAATAAGCGGAAAAAATGACACCATAATGGGTCACGGTGGAGTCATGCCTTTGGACCATGACTCCTTTGGTAACGACTCTTTATTGTGACTAACCCTTAGTGAGGCCACTCGAAACCTTAGTCACTTATTTGGTTACTTTGGACATCTGGGGTCAGGTTCCATCCGCTGTGCACGGATACGCGTGAAGGTCGTTATTAAATGGGGGATAATGTGAAGAAACTAGGTAATTTTGCTCAAAATAGGCAAAAAAATGTCACCACCTTGAGAGAACGATATCGAGATCAAGCTAATGCATGCAAAACCAAATAGTTTGAAGGTTCGAGGAATAAGTTATGGAATGGGAAGGTGTTCGTCACTCATTCCACCATTTTGGTATCTCATGGGCTAATGTTAATCTTCTCCTTGTAAACTCCGTGACGTGTGTGTACATGTGTATAATATAAGTGGTGGGAGAATATAATCATCCAACTCGTATTATGACAGGGACGGAGCATACTCATCCGTCGGAGAGTACCCAAAAGTAATGATAAAAATATGATGTAAGTGTTCGCAAAATTATAAATCGCTATGAAATAGCGAATGTGCATGTCAGATAAGACATAAGTATGTAGGAGTATAGAAATCACAATATATATATATATATATATATAAGAAGTACATGACCATGAAAAGGGGAGGACTCGAATCTCGGAATTGGACTAAGATGCCTACGTTGCCCAAGGAGCATCAAAGTCCACATAGTTCGATGTAGCGAAAGGGTGTGGTTAAACCCAAAAATTCAAATGTGGGACTTGTCTTATTTGTATATAGAGAAAATGTGTTTTAAGAGTGAAAGTGTGAAATGAAAATGCCGCTTTTGATTTTTTTTTTTTTAGGGTTTTAATGAAAATAGATTATGGGTAATATTACTAATAAAGAGTAGAGATTGATGGATGTGATATAATGAAATAAAAGCACAAAAAAAAGGTGAATAATATAAAATGGATAAACTAGAGAAAGGGATGGAGAAATAGACCTCGTTATGAATGCTTAATAATGACTTTGAAATGCAAGTGTGCTGGTTTTGAAGTGGTATGAAAGTGATATGAAGAAGTGGGAAGAATTACCATGTGAGGTAAGAGAATGTGGGAAAATGGATCTTTTAGGAAAGGGAAAGGTTCTAATTACGAGGATAATGTTTTCCAATTGCTGAGAGGGGTCTCTAGCTTATTTGGTAGGGTGAGGTCATGGACCCTTTTTATATGGTCAAGGGAGTGATAATTAGCATGGCCCCTAGCCTGACTATTGGTATAGGGATACCTTACCGGGAAAGTAAAAGTACACCCTACTGATAAGCTGGGTTCTTAAGGTGCCTATAGGTAGTTCGAAATGATTTTTAAGAAAAATGGGAATAAAAGAAAATCATATGTTCGAATCGTGCATGGGGTGGACTATTGGAAATGAAATTTAGAGCCCTTTAAGAATATATTGAGACACTTTTAGGTCTAGGATTTGATCAAAGTCAAATAAGGCTCGAAAACGCTCGGTGGTCTCTAAATGGGAGTTTTTCGGAGGAAAATAGGTCATTGGTCTGAACTGTAAGGACGATTCGCACACGGAATAGACCGCTAGAAAGTAGATTCAGATCCCTTCAAATATTTATTAAGCTTCACTCAGTTTGGCGAATTGACTATGGTCAAATACTACCCAAACTTGCTCGATGACCTTTCAGAGTAAAATGGATCATTCGTCCAAACTGTAACGATGATTTGCTCATGGAATGGACCGTTGAAAAGGAGATTCAGATCCCTTAGAGAATTCACTGTTCTTGTCTCAGGTTTGAGAGTTTACTAGAGTCAAATGGGACCTAAAAACACCCAGTGGCCTCTAAATCAGTGCTCTATGTGAACTGGATTGTTCGTCCAAATAGTATGCCCGATTTGTGCATGGGACAGACCGTTGGAAAGGGAATTTAAATCCTTCAAGGATTTATTGAGGTTCACTCAAGATGGAAAGTTGAGAAGAGTTAAATGGAGTCCAAGAGCGCCGATAGCCTCCATGTTAGTACTCTAAGTATGAACTTTGCTTTATGATGAAGAAATAAGTGCTAGGGACCTAAGGGGGTGCTTGGGGGGGTCCTAGGATTAGGTGTCTTTACAGATTCCCTCGATGGGCGATCTTAGAAAAAGTGAAGGCCATCAAAAGATTGACACCACATCGATGCCAGAGGAAAGGAATTTAGGTAAATTTTACAGACCTAAGAGACGATAGTGATTGACTGATAGGGTCGAGGTCAATTCTGCAGACCTGAGGAGTGTAGCAATCGATTCAATGGGTCTAAGGAGTGAAGATGACCGATTCAGTAGGTCGAGGTCAATTTTGAGGACCTTAAGTTGTGATGACCAATTCTTGGGGTCGAGATTAATTCTGAGGACCTTTAGGAGGATGACCAATTTTATGGGTCGAAGTCAATTTTGAGGACTTAAAGTTGTGACAATCAATTTCGCGAGTCGAGGTCAATTTTAAGGACCTTAAGTTGTAGTGATCGATTCTGCGGGTCGAGGTTAATTCTGAGGACCTTAAGTTATAGAGATCCATTCTGCGGGTCGAGGTAATTTCCGTGGACCTTGAGTTTGTGGCAACTAATTCTATAGGTCGAGGTCAATTCTGACGACCTTAAGTTATTGCTATCGATTCTGTGGGTCGAGTTTGATTCTAATGACCTTAAGTTTGGGCCGATCGATTTTGCAAGTTGAGGTTAATTCTGCAAACCTTAAGTTTGGGGTTACTAATTCTATGAGCCGAAGTTAATTTTGAGGACCTTAAGTTGTGGTTTGTCAAGAAGTAGTTCTGTTGGGGAAGAGGTTGATTTTGCGATTCTAGTGGAAATTGTGTAGACCGTGGATCCTTTTGAGGGACTTTGTAGTAGGTTTTGGGTATGGGTGCACTTTTATCTTTGTCGGGGAGTATGTTGATGATAAGAGTGTGCGATTGATCTGACTGGGGATTTTGAGAGTTTGTAAGGGGCTTGGTGCTCCAAAATTAATTTTCTTAGGGGAAATAATTTTTCATATTTCTCATGTATTTTATGAGAATTTTATGGAATTTTTGTCTAATTTTCAGATTTTTTTGGCATTAAATTTGGAGGGGACTGTCAATAGGTGGGTCTAGTGAGGTGTCTATTGGCATAGGACATAGACTCATGGGCTTCTTTGGAAGGGGAAAAGATACTGCCAGCTGATATGGGCCAGGGGTCCATTGATCGGCATGCCCCTTAGCCTTCTATAAAAGGCGAAGACCCTTCCTAATTTTTCACACCTTCAAGTGATTGAATTTCTTGCTTTATCTCTAAGACTCATTACTAAGTCCTTATTTCTTCAAGACTTCAAATGGAGGGTAATTCTACCGAAGTTAACAACGATGGTTTTCTATCGATGATTGGTTAGGCCTGGAACAATAGGTTGTGGTTCCGCTTACACTGGGCAATGAAAATGCCTATGGCTCCTTCGAGTCAGTTACTGATGAGAGGGTTTTCTTGTACAAGCCTACGTACCATCGTTTTACGTGAGTATTTTGACCTTTGATTTTCCAATTCTTTTCTCTTCTTCTCATTCTTGGGCTAATGATGAGTTTTCTTTTGGTTTCTTACAAACTGATAAAGCTTCTTCGAGCATTTGGTCTCGGGGGATGATTGGGTTAAAGGATGTTTGGGACCATCTTCATCAGGCAGTTTGTTAGATGGTGTTATTTTCTAGATTTAGCTCGTTGGCGGGCGCACTGGATGAAACACCGTGCTCTTTTGTGATATTATGTTCTTTTGGAAAGAGGTGGTGGGACATGACTCGCATGTTCCATCTGGGGGTCAGGGTGATGGCCGCTACTTCAATGTTTGTCTAGTAGTTGGCAAAACTGGATTGTGAGGGGCATCAGATTATAGTGGATCATACTATATGGTTAACATAGGAAGCAGTGCATGCTGCTTTGGGGGATGTGGGTAAAATCATATCGGGGTATTCTATCCATATTTTTGTGCTGAGGGAGACAATTCTGAAGAGGAAGATTGATGAGACTCATGGGAATTAGGTGAGACAGATAACCCGTTTGTTTATTTTACTTTTTCTTGGAGTATTTGTGGTGGTGACGAGCGGTGACGTCCTCTATTTGTGGTTTTTCCCATAATTGTAGAGTATTACAAACATACATCTGTATGATTAGGGGAGATTTACTTTGTCATCCCTATATGCTTCTTTATAGGCATTTAGGCGGTGCTTTCGATGAACTTTTATCGAAGCCACATACCTTTTGGAGGTTGCTTTAAGTTTATTTTCTTGCAGTCATTTTATTTCTTTTGTTGTCCTTTTTGTTTCCTTTTTCTGATTTTTTTCCTTCTTGTAAATATGGATTTATAAGGTAATTTGGATCAACACAGGGTTGGTGTCCCTGAAGGATAATGAGCTCGTGGAATTCTGTAGGATGTACTGATGATGGAAGTCAAATAGGCAATCGAATCAATCCTTTTCAATGAAGGACGTATGAAAGGTGTTGAATAACCTGACGAGCAACCATGTTAGGTTTTTATTTTCTTCAAGTTCCTTGGCATCTCTATTTTTTATTAGATACTTGTTATTTTTTAGGAATGTAGGTGACCTTTTACTATTAGAGTATTTCCTCACGGGCCATTACGATTACGGGTATGCACGTGCATATGCGACGGTTGTAGGAACATGAGTTTGGGTACGTCTAGTACCTTGGGGAGAGATTTGTGAGGAAGGTCATGGAGGAGGAGGTAAAGGTCCCACTCTCAATGCTCCCGGAGTACATGAGGTGGGTGAGAGAGATGATGGACGATGCCAGGACGACAACGATGATGGGCGAGCCCTATACGCTTTATAGTGATACGATAATGGGTTATGACTACCTAGAATTTGTGACCAGTTGGTTGATGTCTTCCTATAAATATGATGTGGAGAACCTACCTCCACTTTCCACTTCTATGGGGAGGGGAACCAGCACACTGATGGCATCAACTCACAGAACGGGAAGTGGTGCGGCAATAATTGCGGAGGAGGCTACGCTTATTTAGGTCATTACTCCTTCTTATCACTTCAGGTTGAGTAGTGGGGAGACGTTTAGGGTGACTTATTATCCTCATGCGTTGATGGCTGAGGTGACATGCCTTATTGATGAGGCTCTCCGTCTTGAGGTGTACTTCTCTATTTTTTAATTTTCTATCCCCCGTCTTCCTCTTTGCAGACTGTACGAGTGTCGACTAATTAGCTACGGGATATAAAGGACTGGATGTCCTCTATGTCTGCCTACGTAAAGAAGTCAACCACTTCCTGTACGTTTTCTTCGACTACTTCTGAATAGGGTTCTGGCTTAGGGAGTAGAAGGTCCACCGCCCGTCACATGGGGAAGCGCATGTGCTACGAGGGCTGAGGATTTGAGAGGGCTATTCAGGCAGTGTCTCGTAGTATTTTTTCTTTCACTTTTTTTGTTCCTGCATAAAATGTAATAATCCTAGAGAAGGATATTATATGTAAAAATGCATTTATTTTTTGTGTTTTTCTTGATTTAGTGACTAACTCTACGTGCACTTTCTTTTTATGCTTAGATTTATCATTTATTTGCAAAGATAGAGATTATAGTTTTAAATAAAAATATGTTTATTTTTTAAAAAGGAATAACCCGGGGATTAACTTTTTCAATAATAAGAACTTTTAAAAATTGATTTTTGGGCAAAAGAGGGAAAAGGATTTTTTTTTAAAAAGGAGGGTTGCCGATCGGAATACCGCCTGTTCTGCCTATCGACATAAGGGTCAAGTCAAATCACTCCTTTGGTTTTGATTGTACTTTTTACATACTTGGGGTAATTGTAGGGCAGAGGGATTGATGAGGTTCCAAGCGATTTATCGTTTATGAGGATACTTAGGTATAAAAAAGGGGATTGGGTAGTGTATTCTTCACCGCCATCCACATTCTATATTTTGTATTTTTCTTCCCTTTCCCAAGTGGCGCTCTCAATGTTTAAGGTCTTTTCTTCCTACCTTAAGGGTTTAGAGGGAATGCGCCTCTATAATGTTGACTATGACACCTTTAGCTAGCGTCGGGTCTCCTTATGGCTCAACCGTGTTATAGACTGGAATCTACTTAAGGCGGTGGTACAATTCTGGAATCCCGAGGATCACATTTTTTGGTTTTGCATAAATGAGGCATGCCCTATTTATGAGGAGTTTTAACAATGTTAGGTTCTAGCCCTAGTGCATCAGCGACTATGCCCGACTTGTTCCATTCTCCCTGGGTGTCTTTGGATGAGTTACTTCATATCTCTCCCTTAGTGGCTTGACCATGAGTCCATGAAGGGAATATCTCCCTACCAACAATTATGAACTTGGTGTGCCAAATGGGTTTCTCCGATGATGGCTTTGCTAGAGCTATTGCCTTGGGATTGACTACTAGGTTATTTCTGGTGATGATGACCTGACGATCGATTCTCAGATGGTCACGATAGTGGAACAAATGTTTTAACATCGTAATCCCGCGATAATGGTGCTGGTAGAGACCTTGAATGGTCTTAAAGGTTGGAAGGAGGGTCGTTTTGACTTTTCGTGGGGGATCCCTGTGATGTTGTTCATGTGGATTTCTAAGAGATTTCTCTTGGTGGCCACTCTTGAGTATCCTCTTTCTGGGTCCCTAACTTCTCCATCTATCCCTTCTTCAGTTTCAAAAAATTCAACGGAGAATTGGGTTGTCTAGTTCGTGGATTATGGATCCTAGTGTCTTTGCTGGTGTGTGCTATGGTGTGGGGGACTTGCAGCCCATGTTAAAGTTGGGCGATTACCAATATGTGTGACTGGTTGGGCTTCACTAATCTTCCTTCTATTTTCCTTAGTGACTTCTGTGCCAAGCATGGTGGGATAAGATTATGCCTCCTTATATAATAAACTTCTTCCCAATAGAGGACTTAGTAGAGTCTTTACGGATGATACGGGACCTTTGTGGAAACACTGTCGTCCATCTACCCATTCACCAAAATTTGTTTGAGGGGTTTGGTATGCGTTTGGAAATTATTTGAAATGGTTGTGAAAGTGGGTAATTGGGAAGATTTTGGAAGAGGAGGCTAGGCAGAGGTGAATTTTCGCCTTCGACACCTTAGAGGACGGTATCATGGTTTATACAAAGTATGTCAAGGTATACCTCTTCATGGAGCGCATACGAAGCATCAATTAGGAGTGGGGACCTGGGGACCTGCGGGAGCAGGCAATGATGATAAGGCAGGGCCATCTGGTAGCCGAGGGCAATATTTTGTGATGCTGGGGAATTTTATTTGAGGGTGATTTATGTTGGTATTTTGGGATGTTTTAGGATTTTTCTGTGAAGCTGGTCTTTTGGTAGGCATTTTTTAGGTTGTTAGGGGAAATGTAGGATTGTTTTGTAATTGAAATGGGGTGACATGTTTTACTCCTTCTAATGATACTTCATGTAATGATTGTGTTCCTTGATTTGAAAATAAAAATGATTTTAATCGTATTTTGTTGTGCCTTTTGATAAATTTTGTATTTGAATCATCTATACCAATCGCTAAGGCATACATAGTCCTTTTTTTAATATAAATGATGATATGGACCTCCGTTCTCTCGAGTTAGAAAAGAATAGTATTTTGTGAAAAAGAAAGGACCACGCCCATGTATGTCATATGGGCAGCCTGCGTACCTCTATGGGTTTTGAAATTTCATAAGTTTTGTTTTGAAAAGAATTATTATGAGAGCATCTAGTACCACATAGTTCTAAGTATAGGAAATTAAAAGAATTTTTTTAGAATAGAAGGGTGTGAGAAGCGTCATTGCACGCCGAGAGTTTGGATTAAGGGTAGAATATCTTAAGATGGTCCAAATTTACTGGACGTGCCATATCTTCTCTGTCAAGATTTGTGAGCATAATGACATTAGGATACTTTGTGGGTTTTGAACTTTCCTCTGGGGTCTCAGACAGGTTCTCTAATTCTTTTAAGATCAAGGTCTCCTTCTTGTACACCACGGTTCTTGACTTTCTTGTTGAATGATCACGCTATCTGACGATGTTACCCCTATATGTGGTATAGATATTTGAGTCTCTTTTCATCTAAAAGTGAGAGTTCATCATAGCAAATCCAATGCTAATATTCCTTGCCGACTCTATTTTTGAGCATGAAACGTAGAGAAGGTACCTTCAACTCAATGGGGAGAACTACTTCCACATCATATACAAGAGAATAGGGGTATCCCCACTATATGTTTTGATGGAAGTGCGATAGCCCTAGAGTGCGTATGGGAACTGATCGGCCCAGTTTTTGTAACTTTCAGTCATCTTACTAGTGATGGTTTTTAGGCTTCTACTGCGGCTTCAACGTCGCCATTTGTTTAGGGTAGATAAGGAGAAAACTTGTGTCTTTAAATTCCATACTCATTGTCCAATTCTGTGACCTCGACTTTGAAGTGGAGTTCATTATTAGATACTAACTCATGAGGACCCGTATCGGCAACTGATGTTCTTTCTGATAAACTTGGCCACTTTCTTGGCATTGAGTATCGTGTATGATTTGGCTTCGACCCATTTTATGAAGTAGTCAATGGTGACCAGGATGAACTCGTTAGTTTTAGAAACTTCTAGAGTGACCTTCTCTATGTTGTCTATGCTCTAGGTGGAGAAGGTCCAGGGAGATGTCAGGTTAAATAATTCTCCGAGAGGAAAGTGTTGGAAGTTGGAAAACTATTAATATTTGAGGCATCTTTGAACACAAGTAGTGCAGTCTTAAACCATGGTAGTCCAATAGTACCCTTGACAGATGATCTTCCTGGCAAGCATGTGATTATTCATGCCTGTCCCTCATTCCCCACTGTGGATTTTCTGCATTATTCCTTTAATATCATCTCATGCTATGCATGCTAATGGGTTCCATCAAAGTTTTTCTTTAAAAGTTCTTTTTTGCAGATGATGTACTGGGCAACTAGTTTGCGAAGGGTCACACGATCTTTCTTATTCGCACCTCATGGATACCTACCATGTTCGAGGAGGTTCCAAATATCATAGTACCATAACCCAACCATGCCAGACTCTTCTTCGGTGACGAGCTCAATGTGGTAGCAGTGGGTGGGCATAGGTTGTTTCTGAACTAGGAAAGGGGATATTATTATTCCCTTGGGCATATCGACCATAAAGGTCAGGGTTACAAGGGAATCATCTTGCTTATTCTTCGTGCGAGGAAGGTAAGGTAAGGTCATATCTTTGAATTAAGAGGCAAGCTGTTATAAGTAGGCATAAAAGGGTAAGATCTTCCCGTCCTTGATTTTCCATTTTCTAAGAATTTGAATGACAATGAGGGCAGACTCCCTATAGACTTTTTGGTACTTGATACCTTTATCGAGGGTAATCTTGAGGCCAACGGATCGTGCCTCATATTTCATCATGTCGTTAGTGCAAGGGAAGTCTAACTTAATAATAATGGGGGTGTGGGAATTATCAGGGGTGATCAGGAGTATTCCAATGCCATACCCATCCTCGTTGGTGGATCCATTGAAGAACATCTTCCATATGAGATCCTCTTGAGGTGCAGAGAATGTATTGGTCTGGGAATTCAAATATCCAAACATCAGTTCCTTCCATAGGACCTCTCACTTAATGTGCACACCTAACGTACTCTATTATTCCTTCCTAGTTAAGCTACCCACCTAACCAACTATAGAACACTTGATTAATCCTTATTAATTAATATAAATCTCTTAACCCATCCATATTTGTCATACAATGCGTTAATATTATCTTGCTTTCTTAATCATTTTATTATCATTATATTAACCGCATAGGTTCATAGACTTAAAGTACATTTTGAACATTCAGAATAATCACTTTTACAACACACAATAGAGTAGACTATCACAAGTGTATGTATGCATAGATTACACTATCTAATATATACATATACGAATACGACATCTAAACAATCAATCTCGCGATGCATGCATACTTTTCTATCTGGTCCCTACGTAACTCATGTACATAATTAAGGACTAAGGCTAGGTGTGACACCCTAACCAATAAATTGATAACACATAATGGAGGCAAACATAATCCTTAAAACCATAAGGATGACGTCCACACCTAACGTATTCAAAGGACTGTTAATACACTACCATATCTCAAGGTAATGAAAACGTAAGTGTTATGTTCTGGGGCACGAATCCAAATCCTCCCTAATGGGCACACAAAGATAGGATGACCCACTACGCGTAACCTCCTGTGATAGTATGTAGTTAGGTATGACATTACCTATAATATCACAATCAACATAATATAGGCATTCACTCAACTTACACATATGTAGAGTATATTTTAAGTTTATCCCGTAAAAGAATAATTCACATTTTATTACCTTTTCCCATTATTCCTAACATCTCTTGTTAATCGAAGGGATTTAAATAATTTAATTTATTATGTCAGTAGATACCCTCAACTCGTACCTACAGGTCCAAAACCCGGAATCATTATAATAAGCCCGAATTATATTCTAAGTCCCAATAATCGTTTTTCTCGATAAAGTTACATTCTCTCAAAATATATAAAATGCATATTTGAGGTTTTTTTATCCGTTTTTAAAGAGACTTAAAACTACAAAGTTGTCCAAAACATGATTTTATACACGAACTCGTGCACACACTACTAATTTTAATTTTACACATACCTAAAATCAACATAGAATATTCATAATTTTCTAAAACGATTTCACATGCGTTTGACTTTTGGATTCGTATGAGTTCACTTCATTTCTAGTTAGATAGTGTAATCTCCAATTGAATCACATGCTTTTATCAAATTTTAAAATCATGAATAAAATATATAATCCTAATAATGACTTCTATAGTCCCAATTAATATTATCTCAAATCCAAACTTCCTAAACATGGGTTTTTATCCAAAAAAACCTATAATCTAGCATATGTTTCTCCAAAAAGAAAGTTTAAACAATTTGCCTCTTTGGATGATTCTGAATTTCCTTTGAAGAAGATGATGTGAGTTCCTCCTCCTCGTTCTTCCTAAATGCTGGTAGTGTATGATGGTGGTACAAGGCCGCTCTAGGTGTTGCTCCTCCTCGAATACCCTTCATCTCCTTAAGATACTCTTCACTTTCTTGTAAAAGCTCTCTCACTTTATCTCCTATGTTTTCGTCTCACTTTGATTTTTCAACTCCCCATTTATTAGCCAAAGAGTTGGTCTTAAAGTATCTAATCCCCTAACTCATCATTGGTTGGAAATCTAAATGTCAAAAATTGACTTTTCACTTGCCCGGTCAACCCGTAAATGACCCGAGACCCTATACATATGCCTGAATATAGTTTTTTGACTATTTTGACCCTTTCGGAGACTTATACATTGTCTAAATGACTATATGGGTTCAACATATTATACTTACTTCATACTGATCATATTAAGTCACATCATATCTCAAATGTGCGTCCCGACTAAGTAATTAATAATTATTGTTTTTCTCACTTACGACACACTGTAACATATTCCATAATTTATATTAATGATTCTCTTAGTAATATACATTTTAATTTATAATATTAAATATTAACTCAAGTCATGCTAATTAATATTTAATCAAATAAATTTTCCAATTAAAATGTAATTAACCCAATTTAAATATCCATAAAAATATGAGATATTACATACTTCCCCCTAATAACGGGATTTCATCCTGAAATTCAAAAAAAGAAAAATACCTAGCAAAAAAAATTCTGGATACTTCTCACGCACACCATTCTCGCGTTCCCACATCGACTCGTCAATATTATGATGACCCCATTGAACGCGGACTAATGGTATTACTTTTGACCTCAAACGTTTCTCACTACGATCTAGGATAACAATCGGTCTCTCCTCATGAGAACTATTTGGATGTAGATTAATCTCCTCAAGAGAAATATGGTTGGATGACATGGCATCACAATGAGCAAACATGAAACACATCACACTAAACTCTATAAACGTCTTATTAGCATCGATATAAATTTTCTGTCTATCCTGTGCTATCCGTATACAACTCCAGATCAACTCAATCTTGGAAGAAGTTTCCAGAATGACCTCTGGCCTGAGGAGTTTGTTGTCCCCCACGTCTAACCAACAAGTAGGCTAATGACAAGGTCTCCCCTATAATTCTTCGAAAGGTGCCATGCCTATAGTGAACTGATAGGAGTTGTTATGTGTAAACACCAACAGTGAAAGATACTGTTCCCATCCTCCCCTAAAATCTAAGATACACATGCTCAAAATGTATTCCATCATTTAACTGGTCCGTTCGGTCTGCCCGTCCTTTTGCGGATGATAGGATTCACTCAAATGCAATTCTGTACCCATAGCCTCCTGAAAATGTTTCCAAAAGCGAGAGATGACAATCATGCCCTTATCAATCACGATATCAATCGAAAATTCATGTAGTCCCACTATCTCAGCAATAAACAACTAGGCATATAGAGTTGTCATATAATCTATCCTCACCGGAAGAAAATGGGATACTTTAGTCAACCCATCCACGATGACCCATATGGAATCGTGACCTTGCTGAAAAGTAGGTAACCCAGCGATAAAGTTAATTAAAATGATCTCCCATTTCTAAATAGGAATCTCTAGTGGCTGTAAAAGTCTGGCTGGCTTCTGGTGGTCCACCTTCAGCAACTGACATGTGGCGCATTTAAAGAAAAATTCAAAAATTTCCCTTTTTATCTCTCTCCATGAATATTGTTGGCGCATATCATGGTTCATCTTATCTCCTTCAGGATGCACTATAAAGCGTGAGCCATGTGATTATGTCATTACTGCATGAGGCAACTATTAACCTTTAGGAATAATGAGTCTGCCATTGAAGCGTAAACCTCCACCTGATCCCACAGAATAAGATTCGGCTCCGTCTACCAAAATATGGTGTAATTTCTCCTAACAGTCAGAGTCGGCTACTTGAGCCTTCACAACTCTGGTAATAATTTAGGGAGTGATGGGCATAATGAACATGAAGGATCTAAAACTTGAATCCTAATGTCCCAGCTCTTTCCATTTTGCCTTCTACACCTCACCTACACCTTCAACCGAATTTCGAATCAACACATCTGCGACTACGTTAGCCTTCCTCGGATGGTATTGTATCTCAAACTGATAGTCTTTCACAAATTCAGTCCATCGGCACTGTCGCATATTCATATCTTTCTGTGTGAAAAAATAATGCAATGACTTATGATTTGCAAAAATATGAAATTTCTCCCCTAGAAGATAATGTCTCCATATTCGCAATGTAAAAACAACTGCTGCTACCTCTAAGTCAAGCATGGAATAATTCTTCTCATGAGGCTTAAGATTGTGAGAAGCATATGTTATAGCCTTTTCCTATTGCTGAAGTACACCCCCAAGTCCATGTAAGGACGCATCGATAAATATAAGATATTATACACGTGGCCTGGGCAATGCAAGTATGGGTGCCGAAGTCAATTTATCCTTTATCTCCTAAAAACATAACTAACACCAGTTATCCCATCTGAATGGTACCTCTTTGCATGTCAGATTAATCAAGGAACCCGCAATCTTTAACGATCATCGAATAAATCAATGATAATAATCGACTAACCCTATAAAACTGCAAACCTCAGTCAGTGTCGTGGGTTGTTCCCACTCTCTCACTGCAGATACCTTACTCGGATCGACTGTTATTCCCTTATTAGTGACAATGTGACCCAAGAATTGTACCATGCAATAACCGAACCCACATTTCTCAAACTTTGCATACAATCGGTGTTCACGCAGTGTCTACAGAACCATACACAAATTCTTTGCATGATCCTCCTCAGTCCAAGAATAAAACAAAATATCATTAATAAAGACAACGACAATTTGGTCTATAAATTGCTTGAGTAATCGGTTAATCAAGTCCATAAAAATTGCTGGAGCATTGGTTAGAGGGAAAGGCATGACCCTAAGCTCATAAGACCGATATTGTGATATGAATGAAATATTAGGAACATCCTGCTCCCTGATTCGCAACTGATGATATTCGAATCTGAAATCGATCATAGAGAACCAGGCGGCTACCCTAAGTTGATCAAATAAATTGTCGATATGTGGCAATGGATATTTTTTTGTATCGTGACCTTATTGAACTCCATGTAGTCGATGGACAATTGAAGAGATCCATCCTTCTTCTTTATAAATAGAACGAGAGTGACCCAAGGAGAGTTACTCCTACAGAGGAAACCCTGCCCCAAAAGATGCTCAATCTGATCTCTAAGCTCTCTTATCTCGGCTAGATCCATACAGTACGACACACGAGCTATCGGTCGAGTGCCTGGTGCTAAGTCAATAATAAAATCAATCTCTCGATTAGGCAACAACCCTGGAATTTCCTGAAATACATCAATGAACTCACAAACTATCTGTATCAAATCAAGGGATATTGTAACTCCCGTAGATATTTCCTCCTCGATATAATATAAATGAGTGCAAAATAATCCCTCGAGGAGAGGCATCGCATTTAGAAACATCTCCTAGCCTAGAATAGAAAAAATAATACTCCTACTAAAACAATCAATCATGGATCTATATGATACTAACTAGTCGATGCTAATAATAGAATCATACTCTGACATGTCTAACACAAGAATATTAGCCTATAAGATCAATCGCAAGATCTCTATACTCACATTATAATAGATAAAGTAAATAAGTGACCCACTACCCAAAGGCGAGTTTACACAAGTAATGGTACTATCAGTCGTATCTAAGAGCCTTGCGGCCCGAATAAATCTAATATCAATAAATGAATGTGATGTCTCAGTGTCAAATAAAATACTACCCATAGTCCAATGAATAAGAAACATGCCCTCAACTGTGGTTGGTGCCAATGGGACTGTAGCTTGATGATTATTATACACACACCCACTACACCAAAATGATAAAATTGTCACCTTTCAGCCGGCCACCCTTCTCAAGGTCATTGACCGTGACACAAATCTCGCGTTTTGTGTCACGGTCATTGACCTTGACACGACCGTGACAAAGAATTGCCACGGTCATTGACCGTGACAAAGCCGTGACAAATTTACTTATCACGGTCAATGACCGTGACAATTCTTTAAATAATTGTCACGGTTAATGACCTTGACACGACCGTGACAACTTTTGCAGTAAAAAAAGCCCTAGGCTTCTTTTTTTCCCACCTTTTTTGGTTTCCCCCTCTCTCTCTCTCTCTCTCTCTAAGTGATTTCTGCTCTCTCTCTCTTAGCTATATTTTTTTTCCTCTCGTTCTCTTTCATTTCTATATGTATGTGTATGTGTATGTGTATGTGTATGTGTGTATATATATGTGTGTATGTGTGTGTATATATGTGTGTGGTGGGGGAGGGGGGAAGTGGGTAATGGGGGTGGGGTGGTGCAGGTGTGGTGGGGGGGAGGGGGTGGGGTATGTGTATATGTGTGTGTATGTGTGTGTATATATGTGTGTGGTGGTGTGTGGTGGGGGAGGGGGGAAGGGGGTAGTAGGGGTGTGGTGTGGTGGGGGGAGGGGGTGGGGGTGGGGGTGGAGTTTTCTAACTAAAAATATGATAATATTTTGTTATAATTTGTTAAAACTATGTAAACCTTAGTATGAATGCAAGGTTAGTGATAGTTAGAATTGTGTAAATGTTAGAAAAGTTCTAGAATTCATATGTTAAATTTAATTATATAAATATTTAAATTTGATAATAATTTTATTCATGAAATTAATTCAATTAGGTAAAACCCTAGATAATTTTTTAACAGAATTTGATAATATTATATAAAGTTTAGTAAATTCACAAAATGTTGCCAATAGTATGTTTTTAGGAATATCATTAGTTACTTTCGTGCCCAACTATGTAGAATCCATACACATGCATGTTGTTAGAAAGTCTTAAATTTAATTCTCACTTTAATTTGTAGAATCTCTGTACTTGGTTGGATTTATCCCTTTATGATAATGAAATTTATGCTCCAATTATAATTATCTCATGTCATAATTTTATTGATAAATAATAAATTAATAAAGTAATAAAAATATGAAAATACCCCAATTGATTTAGTAAGATTCGTTCTAGACTTCATTACAAATTATTCATGCCAAACCCAACTCTCTTATAAGATATGCATATTGTGATAAAATATAATGAGGATAAGAGACTTTTGAAATATAAAAGAATCCCAAAGAATAAATATAAAGATAAAGGATTAAAGAAGTAGATAATTGCAATGAATATACAGATAAGATGATGATAAAAGGTCGTGCAATGAATAAGATGATAAAACACGCGTTTTGTGTCACGGTCATTGACCTTGACACGACCGTGACAAAGAGTTGTCACGGTCATTGACCGTGACAAGGCCATGACAAATATAGTTGTCACGGTCGTGGTGGGGGGAGGGGGTGGGGTAGTGGGGGTGATGGTGGGGTGGGGTGTGTGTGTATGCGTAGGTGTGTGCATGTGTGCGTGGCGGGGGGAGGGGGCAAGGGGTGTGGTGGGGGTGGGGGGAAATTTTAATAATTGTATAGCTTTAATTAAGAAATTGTATAGCTTTAATTATAATTTTAATTGTATAGTTTTAGATGAAAGTAAATTAATAATTAGTTCCAATTTCATATGAAAGTAGGATTGTCCCTCATTGTAAAAAGACGGACGTGCACTACTCCGGTCGGACCTCTTACGCCGAGGTGGAGCATAGGATGAAAGTAAGATTTAATTTTTCTATAACTACAGAAATATATTATTCTTCATTATTTTACTTTGCCGGGCCGATACTAATTTTACTTTATTTTATTTCAGGGGGTAGGGAGAGGGCTAGGGGGTAAGACACATAGGCTCGATACTTATGTGGCTCTTCAGACGAAGAAGGGGAAGGACAAGGAGGTGTCCCTGAGCGTCGCGGCAACGATTGTAAGTAATCCGACAGTTTAATTTTTGTTAATTACGGTATAATTTTTTAGTTTACTTATTTTACTAATCATGTGCTTTTTGTCATTTCAGGCAAAGCTTAAGGAAGTGCAAGAGTCACAGTCTGATGCCGAGAAGGCGTCTTTGTCCACAGATGCACTCAGCCAAGTGCTTGGCTCTGATCGCAAGGGGAGGACAAGGGGGTGAGCTCGCGGGTGGCCAGATCTAGGATCATCGGATTGGAGACGAGCGACACTGGGTTGGCTCGAACAGTGGATTCACATGACGCGAAGCTGTCCCGTTTGGAGGCGAAGGTCGAAGATATGTACGCATTCATGAAGTGTACGTTGGGCGGAGACCGAAAGGCGAAGGGGAAAGGGAAAGGGAAGGAGAAGGCGGTGGAGGAGGAGGAGGAGGTGAGGGAGAACGAGGCGCAGTAGGACGAGGATGTGGACCTCGCTGCTTCTTCACCGTCCCGTGCGGATTTCGATGATCCACTTCCTTATTTGGCTCCCTTCCCCAGACCATGGTCGACACTTAGTGGCCGAGCGTGTTCATATTGCATGTATTTGATGGCCAGCGGATAGGGCGGGGGTTAAGGGACCCGAATATCATCGAGGGTGGAATAGTTCATGGACGTGCGCTTCAAGGGATCGAGTCCAAAGTGCTCGTCACACTTGTGATACCCGAGAAGGAGAATTCCCTATTGTGGTTGCGCGAACAATGCGTCACGATGTATATTAGTGGGTGTGTCAATTCGTATATCGTGTGGCCAATTCACCTCCTCACATTTAACCAAGACATGTAGTAACATTACTTTTAAGTTTGTACATTTTAATTATATTTGAATTATATTGTCATGTATATTGTTTCTATTTTGAATATTTGGATTATATTGTCATGAATATATATTTGCACTATCTTCGGTATATTTGGATATATGATGTCTGAATAGGTACAACCAACGTTGTTATAACAGGTACAAATATACTGCTGGGCAGTGGCAGTGGCCATACTGCCCAACATAATTTTTTTCAATTCTGCCCAGAATTGTCACGGTCATTGACCGTGACAAGTCCTTGACAAATCTTATCACGGGCTTGTCATGGTCATTGACCGTGACAATTTTTTTAAATATTATTACGGGTTGGTCACGATTGTTAATCGTGACTAAACTTGTCACGGTCCATGACCTTGACACGATCGTGATAATTCTAACGAACTTGTCATGGTAAATGACTGTGACACGTCCGTGACAAAAAAAATTGTCTTGCCTAGAATTGTCACGATCATTGACCTTGACAAGTCCAATTTGTCAAGGTCAATGACCGTGACAATAGTGAAGATTTGGTGTAGTGACCCATACTAAAGTTATTACTACTTCTATGGAGTTGCTAGAATGGTAGGTTGAGCTGGAACTGTTGTAGGCGCTAGTAGGACAGTGAGAAAAATAGGCCTATGTGGGTCTGGATGAATACCCTACTGCTGAGGAAACGTACCCTTAATAGGAAAATCTTAACGCTTGTGTCCGTACTTGCCACAAATAAAGTACTTAGAATAGAATTAGCCTTCTTTCTGACCCTACTAACCTTGACGCTATTAGCCCTTACCACCATTCCCTTGGCCCCGATGGCCATTTCTAAAGCCATACTGTCTAGGTTTGAATCCTCCAGAATGAAGTTGCTTAACATAATCCCCTGGTTGAGAATTCTGCCCACCCTGCTTTGGCTAATTCTGAGAACTCCCATTGGTGTTACTACCCCAGTTTTGCTCGACTATTTAGATTCACCTCTCCTATTATTCCCCTTCACGTGCAGACGATGATTAACACAATGCAATCGGGCTGCATTGACCACATCTGAGTATGTCACCATGGCTGGATTACCCAACAAATGGCTGGATAGCCTATGTATTAAAATCACAAGTCACAAAGTCAGTCAAGCATCCTCTACATATTTTGCTACAGTTTTCCCTTCCTGGGAAATGTCAAGAATTTTTCACCCCATTTCAGTTTGAATGGCGGGAGGAAAGTACTTGCGGTCAAACTGCGCCTAGAACTCCTGGATAGTGATTTCATCCCGCTCTTGTATAGTGGTGACTGATTCCCACCATTGCAGTGCTGCCCCAACTAGGTTAAAGGTAGACAGTATCTGCTTTTGTGTATCTGTACTTTCGAATATACATAAATGCATTTGGATCTCTTTCTTCCATTAGCAAGATGTTACCACATTAGAACTCTCCTGAAACTCTAGAGGGTGGACTTTCATATAAGAATCATGAACTCTCACTCGTACAGTCGGGATTTACTGTCCCTGGCCAGGTTCCACCGCCTGTTGCTGAAGTGGCGCCTGAGGTGCCTATTGAGCGTGAGCATTCATTGCTGCGTTTACTGCTTGGACAATAATGGCGGCAATGTGTGGAGAAGTAAGGTTTCCCTATGTTTGAGCTTGCTACAGACTTGGCTCTTCTTCCCCAACCCTTAGTGCAAGTCTGGGAGGAATCTGAAAAGATAGAGAATTTCACAAACCTACTGCCTATTTTTATCATTAAAGTTGAAGACGTAAATACATAATATGCATAAACTAGTCCTAATAATAGGTCTTTAGAACAAAGGACGCAATTTTGGAACGTAATAAGTCCACACATATCCAAAAGACACTAGAACCTGATGCTCTGATACAATCTGTGACACCCCACTAATTAATATATTAGGTGACTAGTCTACTATTCAATTAAACAGGATTCATAAATGGTTAATTCTTAGCATCATTGTTGAAAAATATTTTTTTTAATCACTAAATATCCCCATAAGACGAATGTCAATTTTAATTAACAGAGAATAATAATAATTAAACTATAGAGTAATGCCTAACACAACCACCATAATAATAATGACCACAAGAAAATGAATAGAATAATAATCGGACAACACATCCAAATCCAAATCTTCATACAAGCCAAGTACGATATCGAGACAAATTGGCTGGTATAAGGGTAATACTAAAAACCAACTGTAAAGTCTAGACAATGAGAAAACACACTCAAATGGAAATACTAAATCATAAGCCAGATGACATGAATGATAGATACGTCTAAGCTCGAGGTCCTGCAGCATCCACGGCATTGTAGCACGTCAACTCTGGAATGAATTTCCTAACCCTGGTGTACATGTGGCTGGACACTTAAAAGGTTTAAAAAAAATAGATTTGACTCAGGTTAGAGACCTGAAAACGTTTTAAAAATATTTAACAAGTGTTTAAAATGTTGTATTATGAGTAATGTAAATATCCACGTTAGATGTGCGTACTCTCACATGAGTCCTCACCTCTCACTTAATGTTCACACTTAACATACTCTAATATTTCTTCCTAGTTAAGCTACCTACCTAATCAACTATATAACACTCGATTAATACTCTTATTAATTTACATAAATATCTTAACCCATCCGTATTTCCCATAAGATACGTTAATATTATCTTACTTTTTTAATCATTTTATTCTCGTTATTTTAACCTCTTAGTTCACATACTTAAAGAACATTTTAAACATTAACAATAATCAATTCTATAACACACAACATAGTAGACTATCATAAGTGTATGTATATGTGTAGATTACACTATCTAATATATACATATATGAATACAACCTCTAAACGATCAAACTCGCGATGCATGAATACTTTGCTATCTAATCCATACGTACATCACATACCAAATTAAGGACTAAGGCTAGGTGTGACACCTCAACCTATAAAATGATAACACATAATGGTGGAGAACATAATCCTTAACACTATAAGGATGATGCCCATACCTAACATATCTAAATGGCCGTTAATGCACTACCATCTGTCAAGGTAATGACAACGTAAGTGCTATGTTCGGGGGACACGAACCCAAATCCTCTCTAATGGACACACAAAGATAGGATTACCCAATACGCATAACCTCCCTTAATAGAAAGTAGCTAGGTATGACATTACACATAATATCATAATCAAAATAATATAGGCATGCACTCATCCTATAAATATATTTCAAGTTTATCCTGTAAAAGAGTAATTCACATTTTATTCCCATTTCCCATTATTCCTAACATCTCTTGTTAGCCGAAGGGATTTAAATAATTTAATTGATTATTTAATTAGCTACCCTCAACTCGTACCTACTGGTCTAAAACCCGGAATCATTATAATAAGCCCCAATTATATTTTAAGTCCCAATAATCCTTGTTCTCGATAAAGTTACATTATGCCCAAAAATAGAAAAGGCATATTTGAGGCTTTTCTAATCCGTTTTTGAAGAAACTTAAAACTACAAAGTTGTTCAGAACATGATTTTATACAAGAACTCTTAAGAACACTATCAATTTCCACTTAAAACAAACTTAAAATCAACATACAATGTTTTTCATTTTCAAAAATGATTTTACACGCGTTGACTTTCAGATTCGTATGAGTTCATTCATTTCTAGTTAGATAGTTTAATCTCCAATGGAGTCACATGCTTTTCTCAAATTTTGAAATCATTAATAAAATATAATCCTAGTCATGAGTTCTATAATCCAAAACAATATTATCTCAAATCAAAACTTCCTAAACATGGGTTTTTATCCAAAATTCCTGTAATCTAGCATGTGTTTCTACATTCTCATAATTATGCAAGTTATTTAACTTGCCTCTTAGGATGATTCTGAATGTCCTTTGAAGAATATGATGTAAGTTACTCCTCCTCATTCTTCCAAAATTTTGGCAGTGTATGATGGTGGTGCAAGGTGGCTCTAGGTGTTGCTCCTCCTCTAAGATCCTTCATCTCCTTGAGAAACTCTTCACTTTCTTATAAAAGCTCTCACACTTTCTCTCCTTTAGTTTACTGTCACTTTGATTTTTCAATTCCCCATTTGATTAGCCAAAGAGTTGGTTTCAAAGTATCTAAACCTGTAACTCTTCATGAGCTGGAAATCCAAAGGTCAAAAATAGACTTTTCACTTGTTGGGTCAACCTAAAAATGACCCGAGACCCTATACATATGCCCGAATATAGGTCTTTGACTATTTCCACCCTTCTGGACACTTCCACATAGTTGAAATGACTATATGGGTTCAGAATGTTTTACTTACTTCACAGTGCTCATATTAAGTCCCGACATATCTCAAATAAGTGTCCCAACTAAGTAATTAATAATTGTAGTTTTTCTCACAAACGATACACTGTAACATATTCCATAATTTATATTAATTATTCTCTCAGTAATATGAATTGTAATTTATAATACTAAATATTAACTCAAGTCACACTAATTAATATTTAATTAAATAAATTTTCCATTTTAAATTTAATTAATCCAATTTAAATATCCACAAAAATACGGGGTATTACATGAATTTCACAATTTCCAGCCTCTTGAACTTTTCTTACAAACTGGTCTTAGGGTAGGGAGACATTTGGGTATTGTCCATGTAGTTTTAAGAGATTTTGACTTGGTAAAACTTTTTCAACAGCGGCTTGAGGTCTTCCTTAACCTTGTTGAGTTCTTCTTCTTTGGGAACCACAAGTACTAGAGGATTGACCCCTGGCTGGACAAGGTTCGAAATCGGGAGTTCAGTAACTGGTGTCCCATTTGCATGTGGGGCGTGCGATACATGTTAGTATTCTTCTGGGAGACAAATAGGCTCGGGGGCAGCTGGTCCCATATCACAAGGAAAAAAGATCTCAGGTTGATAAGCTTTAGGAGTCCGGGCTTGCACTACACCAAAATGGGTGATTTGTGAGTGCTGTAAGTAGTCGCAAATGGCCTTTATAATTGTTATTTACCGTCATAATTTAGGGGGTGACAAAAGAAATATTAAAACTCCTAACAACAGTCACGAATTTTTATAACCCCTTGGGAGTTATGACTGGTAACCATAGTTTGTAACTGGTGTCTGTAACTATTGTCAGCAGTTACGAATATAATATTTATAATTGTTGTCAGCAGTTACGAATATAATATTTATAAGTGTTATCAGCAGTTACAAATCTTATATTTGTACTGCTATTAGCAGTTACAAATTTGACAGTAGTGACAAATTTGTGACTGCTATTAGCAGTTACAAAAATTAAATTTGTTTCATGTAGTAAGAGCTATTACAAATATATTATCTATATAATTATAAAACAAACCTATTAAAAACAATAGATAACATATTTGGCATCTCAATTCAACATATATAACATACAATTTTTCATTCAACTAGAATTAGAGTTCATACAAAGAAAAAAAATACAATTTCAACATCATGTCCACTAACCTAAGTATCTCTACACAATTTCACTCGTCTCATTAGAAAAAATATATAAAAACCCATCTACTCCTAACATAAAATGAAGTAAGCAACGTAAACTCGCAGTCTTGAAACGTACGACCTCTAACAAAATGACTTCAATGTCTTACCTTGTCCATAAAAGATTTCCACCTGCAATAAAAATTATTTAGTGTTAGTTACCTTAAACAAAGAAGTAATATTTTTTAATAGTTCCTATAGATGACAATCTTTAAAAACCTTATCAAATTTGTATATCTTCATATTGTTTACTTTTAAAGACACTTAATATTTTTTTTAAAAATCGGCAAAATCTCCTTTGTTTATTCATGAAAACCAACATGTTTAAGCATATAAATTAACGTAAAAATGACAAAAACCAAAGGTATATATTGAGTATTCTCCTAAATAAAAAAAAATGTTGCATCGCATTGGAATTTAAATATTTAAACATCCTTTCATTACATACATCCAAATTTCCCCTATGCTTATAGGCACCCCTCAAAGCTTGCATCACATTGGACTTTAAATATTCAAACAACCTTTCATTATATACATTCAAATTTCCTAATAACAACAACAACCCCCGCAATCCATAAATTAAAAGGCCGTGAGCTAATAATGTTGATGAAAACGCACTTACACATGACTAAATATAAATTTCACTTACATATGACCAAAACACAAACTCAGTCTTTGTATTGCAATGTCTAATCCCACAATAGTATCATTATTAATGCTCTTTATTACTTAGGACTCGCCTAAACTGAAATGAACCTCATTAACTAAATATTTCTTATAATCAATACCAAACACCAAGCATAGTGCATTCAAAGTTTTCAGGTGGTTCAAACGTAGTCCAGTCATCACTCTGCACATAGGGAAAATTAAGATAATTAAAAAGAATTGAAAGTATGGTACTTGAAACTAAATAATGTGACATTTCTCAATGGAAGTGAGAAGTGACCTACTCTTGATCTTCGTATAACCCTGCACCCCAACATCAGACACAATCTTAACAACCACATCAAAATAGTGAAGTTTATAATTGGATCAAAACAAAGAAATATAAGAACTCACAGTGGTATTTGCAAGTGCCTTTGCACGAAGTTCACTAGCGTGAGACTAAATGTATTCATTAGCTCCACAATAACAGCCTTAAAAATTAAAATAACACTAAAAATATACAAAAATAGATAAATATAACTATGTGGAGTCCAACAATCTCATCTATTCATCCTAAATTACGAGAGAATATACATATCTGAGACTTGGGCTATTGTATCTAGTACTTCTACACCAGCAGATTTAGTAATATCGGCTGATTGAGGAACCCATATGTGCTCGAATTTCACACTAGAGTTAATTGAACCGTAAATAAGACAAACGAACATACCCGTATATCTTCCTGTATTCCCCGCCATCACATACTGTGACATATCCAAGATCACCAGCATAACAAATCTCGTCCTCAGCAGCTCCATGTTCTCTGCCGGCACGATTATAACGTGGTGTTATAACATGAACTAAAATATTTTAAAAACATTAAAAACAAATGAGTTTCTATTGTTTCAATTATAGGGGCTGAACAAACCCCTTGGTTATTGAATACTGAGGTATGCCCACATGGTACTCCAGGATGTTTAACGTTATGATGTTGTGTTTAGGGTAATTTTACTATAGGAATTTTAGAAAGAGTGGGATATTGAGCTTTTGTAAAGGAATTGATTTTTAATATCTTTCAAATAATACTATTTATGTACTTTAAAAGCATAGGAGTAGTCGGTTGAGATCTCGTCATCTTTTGTAACAATATGTTTTTCGTTGTCACCCTTCTTATTGGTAATAGAATTATCCTAAGGAGCCAAATTCTTCCTCAAGCCTTCACCTCCCTAGCGGTATTCAATGTGAGAATGGTAATACAAATCAACCACAAATGGATTATGTTCTGAATGAATAAATGAGTAGTAGAGATCACTGCCGCTGTTGCAAATAAAAGCGTCAAAATTAGTGGGGGCCATGCCCTCGAAAATAAGAAAAGAACGTACTTTGAGTGAGGAGTGTATATATATAAGCAATCTGAAAGGAAAATGTCAAATGAAATAAAAATCATGTGTTTAACAAATTGAAAACCCTATGAATATTCAAATGAATAAAATGTATAACATAATGGAGCTTTGAGTGGTGATCTTATGTATTGAGGTTACAGCCATAAAGTTGTTTCTAATGAAGGTGACAAACCAAAAGACCTCTACACTATTCATGCTCCAACTGTTGTTGAGCCTCGAGAAATTATTTTTCAATCAGTAGGCAAAGATATTAGTAACAAACAAGAAAGTAAAGCTACTCAAGAACAACTATTGCCTCATCAATCAGAAGAAGAAACCCTAGGCATGTAACATAACACGAGAAAAATCAAGTATAGTGGAAGGATGTTTGTTGTCCCCGAGAGCCACAGACCTACCAAAAAAAGACAAATTTTCTGTGCATGATAGAAATCTAAATGAAAAATGTATATTGGTCCTCAAGAAAATTCAAAAGGGTTGTCTTGGAAGACCTTAGAATCCCCATATTCCAAAAATTAAAAGCATTCCAACCCCCAAATTCAACACAATAGGATATATGTAAATGTTGTGTATATACCTTTTAATATATAGTAATTTTTTATTTAGTTTAATTTTAAATTTTTTATTGAGATATTCATATATAGTTTTTCCCCATTACAACATAGAAGTAGGAGTAGGCTAAGAAAAAAAAAGTACATGTCTTTTGCTATCAAAACAAGAAAGAATAGCAGGTTCTAAGTAGTGTTGGCTTAACAAATACGCATGGTATTGGCATAACAAATAGTATCTAAATCGAAGCATTCACGAGCAAGTGTTGTGTTGGAAAACAAATCAGGTGTTGTTTCTAAAATGGGTAAATAAGATAGCGTGAAATTCTACCATTACCCATCTCCGCATTTCCAAATCAATATCAAAACAGGAAGAGATTCATTGATAATTTCAAGTTTAAGAAATATCTCAAGATACCCAACTAGTGAAATTCCCTCATTTAGAGATTAAATTGTTCTCATTATTGAAACTAGAGATAGCAATCTAAATGTTACTGGAAAAATACTCATCAAACCCTCATCACAGAGTTTGTCTAATCACGAAATCGAAATTGAAAACGTTAGGCCGGGATACTGAGACCAGAGATAGAAATCTTTGGACCCATCAAAAAGGAAATAACAAACAGAAAAACAAAATCAAAATTAAAAACTCACTAAAAACTCATTGGTCTTCACAGTGTGAGAGAAATGTTAGGGTGGGAGTGAGCTCTTCACAGCGTAACAGAAAGAGTGAGGGGTGAGAGACTTGTGAAAAAGAGTGAAGAGAGAGAAATGGGAAATTATAATAGGTTAAAAAATTTATGACGGCTCGCAGCACTCACAAATTAAAGTAGGTCAATATTTGTGAGTGTCGAGAGCAGTTATAAATTTATGACTGCCAATAGCAGTTATAAATTATGTCGTATATCAAAACTTATGACTGCTACTAGAAGTTACAAATTTATAACTATCATTCACGGTTACAAATTTAGTACTATACCAAAATTTGTGACTCTTCATAATAGTTATAAATTTGTGACTGCATATAAAAGTCATAAGTTAGGCCTACTGATAAATTTGTGACTGCTTGTGACAGTTATAAATTTATGTTGCAATATTTGTGACTCTCATTAGGAGTAATAAACCAATTGACTAAATTTTTTCATTACCCTTTGATTTTATCACACCTAATGGGAGTTACAAATGATTTTGTGGCTACTGTCGGGAGTGATAAGTTTGTCACCCCCAGTAGTAGTCACAAAAAGGCAGTCACAAAATTAACATTTTGGTGTAGTGTTGATGTCGTTACATCTCTTGGACATTGGTTGGAAGATTATCAATCTTGTCACTGAGCTGGTCTAGGATGGCCATTAGATTTGGTTGAACATTCGGTACTTGATATGCATTATTATGGAGAGCTTACGGAGGTAGATCCCAAATTTGGTTAAAGTAACAGAATAAGCAGTGGAGCTTCGGGAGGTTTTACGAAAGATCGAAGCAGGCCCAAGTCTTGTATATGATTGACCTGAGAGAGAAAATGACTTGGGTTTATTTTTGAGAGAAAAGGGAGAGTTTTTGGTATCTTGAAAAAAGAGAAAAATGTTTTTGGTATTCTAGGTTTTTGAAAAGAGGGGAAAAAGGGAGAAATCTCAGCATGGTTATTATTATCATTTGGTTTTTGACAACATGTCGATCCGAAATTTTGGTTGAGTTTCTCATAGTAACCATTAAACTAATTATGAGTGACCTAATGTTGATGCCTATATAAGGTTTATGCACTTGCTGGGTTAGTGGAAAGGATCCCCACTTTAGCATGACTTTCACGATATACCTCTTTCCTATAAGGTCAATTATTTATTGCTACATGTGGACAAGCCATTTGATATACATGGGTGTACATGAATTGCCTCATGACATACCTCGTGGGGATGGTACGTGTGAGAGAGAATTCGATATACTCTATATATGTGAACGAGTTCCTCGCTATATACCTCCCATCGTGAGTTCAATTGAGAGGTACGATGAGGGGGGAAGCGTTCAATATATGTTGAAGGTACGAAGCCAATGAAAGGTGATAATCACATCACTTAGGTTAACCACGCCCCAGCAAAGACGACGTCGATCATAAAATGACCCCCCACTCTGTGTCTAAATTTTGGTTAATATTTTCATGCTCCGGTGATGTAGTGTGCAAAATGCATTGGTATTAATTAGTATCTTATGAAGATATATTTTTTGTTTGCATGCTAAGTAAGGGAGTACTATAAGTATGAGGCAAAATGTAAAGTAAATCTAGCATAGTGTGAGTGACCATGTGAATATACACAAATGAATGTGTGCTCTAGTGAGCCAAAACATTGATCATCTATAAGTAGTGTGCGAGATGTGTAAGTGAACATGGAGATACATACACGGGAGTGAACTGAACATGTACAAGTTAGTAAAAAGTGAAATATGCATGAGAAGAAAGTATGGTATAGATAAACATAAGATAGGCATACAAATGAAATAATTAAAGGAGCGAAGAGAACATACAAGTGGGAGCATATGTACACATGTAGAAAATTAAGAGAGCAAAGAATAACACTCATGTAGCAATAAAATCTAATCCTCCAATAGAACTCCCCAGTAGAGTTGCAACTATGTCCATTCGAGATCGAATTCCCTCTGGTGCGCGCAGATAGGGATGTAGGTCGTTGTCAAGTGGGGGATAATGTGAAGAGACAAAGTCGACTACCTAATTTTCTCAAAACAGTCAAAATAATGTTGCCACATCGGGAGAAAAACATCAAGGTCAACTGATGCATGCAAAACCAAATAGTTCGAAGGTACTGGGACTAAGTTACGAAATGAGAAGTTGTTAGGCACCCATTTCGCCCTTTCAATATCTCATGGGCTAATGTTTTTCTTCTTCTTTTAAACTCCATGACGTGGGTGTACATGAGTATAATATAATTAATGGGAGAATAAAATCATCCAACTCGCATCATAAAAGGGATGGAGTGAATTTATCTGTAGGAGTGTACCCGAAAATAATGATAAAAATATGAAGTATGTGTTCGCCGAATCGAAAATCGCTATGAAAGAGCGAATGTGCATGTCAGACGATACACAAGTATGTAGGAGTATAAAACTCACAATATATATATATATATATATATATATATATATATATATATATATATATATATATATATATACACACACTAGTGGTAACCCGTGCGATGCACGGTCGAGTGTAACGTATTTTGAAATATATTATTCTAATATATAATTATGAGTATTTAAAAAAATGATCGTAACTATATACATGTAAATTAACAAATATTGTGGAAAACGAATTCTAATTGAAATAAATATCAAGAAATGAATCATAATTTATTTTGCAGACAAATATATTACCTCGTTGCTTATTCTTTCACTCTGCTATATGAAAATATGAATTAGAAGGGGGGGGGGGGGGGGGGGGGTTAATTTCAAGTACTAAGTCTTTAATTTTTCTTCAATTTTCTTCTATATCATTTTATAATTAGTTAGAAGTCCTACTTTTAAAATTATCAGTGTTATTTTATTAAATGCAGAGATATTACCACCAACAATGCAAAGATATATTAATTATTTTGGGACATAAAACAAAAGAGAAAATAACATAGGATTAAAAATTAACAAATACAAAAAAATAGGACCTATATAAAAAAAATCATGTTATATTGTGTCTCTTTTATTGCGTTCTTCTGTGCCCGTGCCGATAACATGGTAAAAATAATAATCTAGATAAAAGAGACACAAAATAACTTGAAGTTTATTTTTTTTATAATTCGGATTTTCATATAGCAATTAAGAAAATACTCTGGCGTCCACTCCGCTAATTTTTCGGGGGAAAGATTAGGCATGTGCAAGACACATGACATAATGTGAGGGCATTTTTGTCTTTTTAATTTCTTTTGTTACATTATTAGTTGTTTTTTAGGTTGTACAAAAATGTATAGGGATAAAAGAGGTTTTTTTAGTACTATACTTTAATATTTAATAAAATTGTTTGAAATATTAAAAATGGTAATAAAATAATAGTTTAAAATGCCAAAATTTACATTGTATGTTATTACTGTTTTACATAATTATATTTTATTACGGCTTTACATACTGTTACAATTCACGTAACTATTATTTTTATGAATGTACACTTTTTTAACAAAATGTTTTACATAACTGCGACAATTTACTATTTTTCAGAGTTTACAAAATTTTATAAAGTATCTGAAAGTTAAAAACAACGTTGAAAATAACTTACTTTATAAAAAAATAGTAAAAACATAATATTAACTTTTTTAATATTCAAAATATATACCCCTACAACAGCCCCATGTTCATCCACTTCCACCTCCTTCAAAATCCGGTTCGATGTATGAATCTACGATATACACATTTGTCACATCTTCAAATATTAGAAACGAAAAATGACAGGGGATATGCGTTTGAAATTTAATTTTGTGACATGAAACACGTGTCTGCGTGTTATTGGAGAACATATCGAGTATGACACTTTAAAATTAAGAACGCTAATGACACGCAGATACATATCACATGCCACAAAAGTAAGTTCCAAAACCATGTCTCTCTAATACTATCCATTGCATGACATTGCTCTGCAAATAGATATAGACACAAACAACAAATAAAAAAAGATTTTCAACAATTATAATTTTTCTCCAGCCATAAAAATTATTTATACGAATAAAAAAATGATTTTAGCAATATAAAATTATTTACAACATACAAAAATGATTTTCAGGAAATAAAAAATGACTAAAATTGTTTCTAGGAATAAAAAATTGATTTTCAGCAATATAAATTTATTTTCCGGATAAAAAATTATTTCTAGCAAATAAAAAATGATTTTAAGAAATAATAAATTATTTGAAGCAAATAAAATATGGTTCAAACATTAAAAAATGATTTTCAACAATATAAAAGTATTTCAACAAATAAATATAATTTTCATCAAATAAAAAATAATTTTCGACAATAATTTTTTTTCCAGCAAATATAAATTATTTCAAGCATGCCATATCAAAATTATTTTCAGAAGTAATAAATTATTTGAAACAAATAAAATATGGTTCAAGCAATAAAAAAATTATTTTCAGTAATATAAATGTATTTCGAGCATATGAATATAATTTCCAGCAAATAAAAATTTATTTTCAGCCATAGTAAATTGTTTTGACAAATAAAAATTATTTCTTGGAATAAAAAATGATTTTTAGTAATATAAGATTATTGACAGCATATAGAACGATTTTCAGCAAAGAAAAAATGTTTTTCAGTAGTACGAAATTATTTACAGAAAATACAAATTATTTCTAGGAATGAAAAAATGATTTTAAAAAATGTAATACCTTTTCCAGAATTAAAAATGATTTCTAGTAAATAAAAAATTATTTTCTGTAGTATTAAATTATTTCCAGGAAATAAAACATGATTTTTAGGAAAAAAATGAATTTCAGTAAAATAAATGTATTTCCATCTAAATTTACCATTAAAAAATAAAACTGTAGATTATTACTCCATAATAGCCTCCAACCCATTATAACCATTTGATGTCTCCATGAAACAACCACCTCCCGACCGTGATTGAGTTAATTTTGGACTCGCTCTCTCTACACATAATGTTTCCTCTACAGTGTCTTCATATGGATCCAAAGAACTTGGCTTTCCAAAAAAATACATGTTTTAGTTTCTTCATTTTGATCTCAACATGGGCATGGGTGGTTCCAAACAAACGTCATATATATAGGGACCCGTGTATATAGGTTGGAGTGGTGACCCGAACTCCTTTCCAACACCCGTTAACCCCTTATTTTATCTCTCGTGATAAAATATATGTGTGTGTGTGTGGGGGGGGGGGGGGGGGGGTTAAAAATATGATTTAAACAAAGCATGAGTTAACAATATTCAAAAACTGTTAACAATAGTCACTCATACACAAATATCCGACAACACTTTTTCACTGATCTTCAACCAAAAATAAATTTTGTTTTTAACACCTATCTCCGTCAAATAAAAATAAAAACTCCCATATTCAACAATAGTTCTCAGGAATGAAAATCTACTGTTAAGGATATATATAGGTAGCGACCATGTGTGAAAAAAGTAATATGGTATGAAAAAAACTTGGATGAGTTAACTTACAGAGATAGGTGTGGGGAGTGCTTCGTCAGTGTCAGTTTGGTTTACAGTTTTTAATGGCCAAATCATTATATTTCAGACCTAACCAACATATTTGTAGTAGTAAAAACTTTGGTTGCCCAAATCACAATGTCATAGACCTAACCAATAGCTTTTGTAGTAGAAGAAAAAGAGAGGATGGTGACTGTGTTTAGGAAGTGCAAGGTGAGAGAAAAAGAGAGAGGTTGTGGGATGATAAAAATGGTAGGTATAAGGCGGTTGCATGGGAGGGAGATGATGTAGTGTTAGAAATATATGAATGTGGGGGCGTAAGTGGATTTATGAGGGATTGTATTAGAAGGTAAAAAATTTAGAACATGGGGGTGGTAGTTAGGTGTTGGATAGGTGGAGCAGCATGCACGTGTTTTTTCTAACAAAAAAAAACGTACAGAGAGAAGTGGATGAGTTGGTTTTGGGAAGTTACAGCGTTTACGGGTTCGTATGTAGCCACGTGTATTTTCTTGATTAAAAAAAATTCAAAAATTTGAGAATTTAGGATTCACCTTTTGGAGGCTTCTCAAGGCTCCTACTACATATGTATATATTATAAGATATATAAAATAAGATATGAAAGTAGTATATAAACATGAAAAAGGAGGATTCGAATCTTAGGATTGGCTCAAGATACCTATATAGCCCATGGGGCATCAAATCCACGTAGTTCCATGTAGCAAAGGGGTGGGGTTTAACCATAAATCCAAATGTGGGACTTATCTGATGCATATGTAGAGAAAATGTGTTTTAAGAGTGAAAGTGTGAAATGGAAATCCCGCTTTTTAAATTTATGGATAAACCATCTTTTTCTTCTTTTTAGGGTTTTTTTGAAAATAGACTATATGCAATATTACTAATAAAGAGTGGAAATTAATGTATGTGATATAATAAAACCAAAGCACAAAAAAGGTGAATAATACTAAAATAGATAAACTAAAGAAAGGGATGGAGAAATAGACTTCCTCAGGAATGCTTGATGCTGACATTGAAATGCAAGTGTGCTGATTTGGAAGCTGTATGAAAAGGTAGAGTGAATTACTAGGTGAGGTAAGGAAGTGAGGTAAGAGAATGTGGAAAAATTAACTTTTTGGGAAAGGAAAAGGCTTTGATTACAAGGAGAATGTTTTCTGATTGCTGATAGGGGCTTGTCTAGTAAGGTGAGTTCATGGCCCCTTTCTATGGGGTTGAGGGGGTGCCAACCAGCATGTCCCATGGCCTGCCTATCAGCATAGGTCTGCATTACTTAGAAAGTAAACGTACACCCTGTTAATATGCAGGGTTCCTGAGGTGCTTATAGACAGTCAGGAATGGTTTTTCGGAAAAATTGGCAAAAAATAAAATGCAAATCTTATGTTCAAATCATGCAAGGGGTGGGCTATTGGAAAGGGAATTCAGAGACCTTTTAGAATCCATTGAGCCACTCCTGTGTCTGAGAGTTGACCAAAGTCAAACGAGGCTCTAAAGTGGCGAATGGTCTCCGAATGGGAGGTTTTCGATGGAAATGGGCCATTCGTCTGAACTGTAAGGCCTATTCATGTACGGGATAAACTGCTAGAAAGGGGAATTCGAGCGCTTCGAAGATTCATTAAGCTTCTCCCAGTTCGGTGACTCTTTAAAATAAAACAAATCATTCGTCTGAATATAAGTCTTATTCGTATATGGAATGGACCATTGAAAATGGGAGTCAGAGCCCTTCGAGGATTTATTGAGCTTCAGTCAGGCTGGAGATCTGAATAGAGTCAAATAAGGCTCGAGAGCTCCCGATGGCTTCTTGATCACTGCTTATAGTGAAATAGATCATTCATTTGAACCGTACGTTCGGTTCGTGCTCGGGATGGATTATTGAAAAGAGTATTCAGAGCCTTTCGAGGATTCATTGAGATTCACTCAGGTAGGAGAGTTAACCGCAGTCAAATGGAGTTTAAGAGTGCTCGATGGCCTCCAGGTCAGTAATTAAAGTATGACCATAGGTTTATGGTGAATGGATGAGTTCTAGGGACCTAAAGAGGAGCTTAGGGAGGTCCTAGGATAGGGTGTCTATAGTTATGATAAGTAGTTTGGGTTCATTATTTGGGACCGTAACCAGGAGGTTAGGGTCCAAAATTATGACCAATTTACTATGACCATTTCTAGTTTTTGATGTAGTGTCTCCTGCAAATTCGTCAATGAAATCTACCAACACCTACATCTTAATCGCCATTCTTGGTTAATAGTGTATATCAGTCTCTTAACTTCAAACAGCCATTTCAAATTCCATCCACATAGGTCAGCCTTTCAAAAGACATGTTTAAGGGGAAAGAAAGTGATGACTATAATTGAGTGAGCATCAAAGTGGTGCTTCAACTGGCGAGATGAAATGACCAAAGAATAGGCCACTTTCTCAAGTGGGAGCTAGCATTACTTGGTGTCTAGAAACATCTTAATGATGTAATAAATATGGTATTGACATCCCCTATTTTTGCGCATTAAGGTTGAACTAAGTGCATAGCTAGAAGCCACTTGGTAGAGATAAAGTGGGTCTTCTGGATCTGTAATAGAAAGCAAGGGAGGTTTGATCATATATGATTTAATTTTTTTCAAGTAACTTTAAGAATTTCTTGTTCTAAGTGAGGCCGTGTTTTTTAACAGCTAAAAGAATGGTCAGGATCACTTGGAAGACTTTGAGATGAAATGATTAATGGCTGCTAATAATCCTGTTAACTTTTGAATCTCTCGCAGCATCTTCGAGGGCTGAACGTTGTTGATCTCCACTATCTGGTTGGGGTCAGCCTCAATACCCCTTTTATCAACTAAGTACCCTAGGAACCATTAAACTGCACCCAAAAGGAGAACTTATCCACGTTGAGCTTAATTCAGTAGTGCCTGAAAATATCAAAGGCTCCACCAAGTCCTTCAAATGATAGGCTTTGAGCTTGCTCTTGATGAGCATGTCGTCAATGTATACCTCCATTTTATTTCCCAACTATTTCTTGAACATCCTTGTAACCAGTTTTTGGTACGTGGTTCCAACATTTTTAATGTCAAAAGGCATGACCTTGTAGCAATACAAGCCCAAAGTGGTTGTTAATAAAGTTTTATCTTAATTGGGGCCTAACAAAGGGATCTGATGACCCTGAGTATGCATCTAAAAACTCTTTTGTTTATGATTCATCAACTAGTTGATCGATTTTAAGCAAAGGAAAACTTCCCTTGGGGCTGGCATGCTTCACACTCTCCAATTATCTGTCACCCCCTAACCCCATTAGGATATAATTAACTAGATAGTTTACAAACCACAATTATAATTTATTTATTATTTAGGAAATACATATTTATAAAACTTCAAGGTTAAAATGCGGAATATTAAAAAAATCCAATCGTTTTAAGGAGACATAATTTCAACATAACCCACATATCATTTAACTTAATTACAACTAGTGCAGTTTATAAAACAAACTAACAAGACCCTACTTCTATGTACTCAATCTCCTAGACCTGGCAGTGGCAGCTGGAAAACCTGAAAATGTAAACATATAAAACCATGAGTTTAAAAACTCAGTGAATGTACTACAACTATCTACAGTAAAAGTACTATATTAACATATCAACATAACAATATATACATCTCTGTGCCAAATTAGGCCATATACATATCCGGAGTTAATAAACCCCACATCTCCTTCCCGTAGGCAATGATCATATCCATAGGTTTTAAAAACCTAACATCTCCTGAATTGCATAGCAACTCAACATATCCTGACTTTTATAAAGCCATAACATCTCAACATCTCTTGGCTTTTAAATAAGCCATAACATCTCAACATCTCTTGGCTTTTAAATAAGCCATAACATATCAACATCTCATGACTTTTAAATAAGCCATATCATCTCAAGATATGCTATATATATGTCATATCCAAAATCAACTCAGTAAGTACACTCACCTTGTGTTGTCAACTATGTATTCACATTTCCCTCGGGTGGAGCTGAACTTGGTTGATTTGACCTTACACCTGTTAATCCAACTAAATTAGTATTGAAACTCAATCATAAGTATTATCTTAATATAATTATGTAACTTTAAATAAGTACACAACCACAATATGATTCTACTCGTCATATTCCATGAAACATATGTAAACACGAAACGATGGTATATATGTTGATAAGGTCATGAGCATTCAACCCTAGAAACTACCTCGTAAGGAATTTATAACTAAACTCAAGTAAACATAAAAGTATACTTCTGAATATATATACACATGAAACATGTACTTCAAATACCCTTGGGAAGGAGTAGATACAAACATTCTTTCATGGGGTATCCAATATGGCGTCAAATCATTATCCTCCATACTTAACCATCCCATATTCATAAATAGTACACATACAGGTGTTCAAGCTTATCAATCTGGAAACACATCTGAATATACTTTCCGTTACAAGTGATGGTGTAATTTTTCAAGCTTCCTAGGGCAAGTTATGGCCATTTCTTTACAACACAAGAAATCTGTCCTACAAACTCCTCTATTGTTCCTTTGACTTCCAAGAATTTTCATAATTTTTCTACAGTATAACTTTCCATGATTTTCAACAAAATTTTAGTAGACATACTTAATAGTACATAATTAAAGTATCATAATATTTGGACTTCATTTGTTATCTCAAAATCTTGACCAAACTCAGGGCATACCGAAATGAAATATTCAAACAGCAACTATATACCAACTTTCAACCATCACTAAGACCTAACCATAAGGAGTTAAATTCTGATTTTCGGATATGATATGAATATATAAGTCTATTTTCATATCCAATTGGAATTTATGAATTCAAGTAAGCACACAAAGAGATATGCAAGTTTGAATACAAAGAGTTTCAATACAAAGCAATATGACCTATAACACCACTTATCTCACATATGAACCAATAGATATTATCACAAAGGAGGATGGAATTTGGATCAATAATTCACGATTTATATACTTTGAAATAAATATAATAGAAGATTAAAACAATATTAACACATAATAGTACCTTGGAAACACCTTAAGGATTTTCTTGGAATTGTTTTCCTAGATTTTCCTTGTAACCCTTTCTTCCTTAACTTCTACCTCTCTTTCCTCAAGCTAATATCACCTCAAACTGAACCTAGGGACTTATTTGCTGAAGAAATAAGGTTAAGGGAGAGTTTTAAGTCGGCCAAGGCGGCCTCCCAATCCATCCAATCAAATTAAAACATTTGGTTTAATAAAAGACAATTTACCACTTAAGGGAATTGACAGATTTGTCCCTTCTCGTAATTTCGACCTAACTTCTTACTCGAACATCCGTTTGATGCACCGTTTATTATGTTACAACCCTAACTCACATAGATACAACTATGTAGTTTTCACCTCAAGTCAATTGTAATTTTACAAGGGTCAAAACTAGTCTTAAACAGGAACATTTCTATCGAAATAACCAAATCTTGTATTCGTAAATAATTCGACAATTCATGATTTGTGAAAGTAGAATTATACTAACCATAATCACTTAACATTAGATATAATAATAACACATTATTCATATCACATAGGATAATTATGATTTAAATATAATTTATCATAATCATATACATGTTGTCACAACCTCCCCCCCTTAGAAAATTTCATCCCCGAAATTTAATACGAATGACACTTACTAAACAAATGGGGATACTGTTTCTTCATGCTATCCTCCGTTTCCCAAGTTGATTCTTTAATTCCATGGCTCATCCACATAACTTTAACTAAGGTAATGACCTTATTCCTCAATACTTGCTCCTTACGATCAAGAATTTCCACCGGTTCCTCGATGTACGACAAGTCTTCTTTTAGTTCAATAGGTTGGGTTTTCAGTTGATGAGATGGATCTGCCAAATACTTACGAAGCATTGATACATGGAACACATCATGTAAACGAGATAACGCTGGAGGTAATGCCAATCTATATGACAGGGTCCCAATTCTTTCCAACACTTTATATGGTCCAATGTATCTTAGACTTAGTTTCCCCTTCTTTCCAAATCTCATAACGCCTTTCCATGGTGAAATACGTAGGAATACAAAATCCCCCTTCTGAAATTCCAATGGATACTTCCTCTTATCTGCATAAAATTTCTGCCTGCTTTGCGCTATCTTTATCCGTTCCCGAATCATTTTGATCTTCTCAGTTGTTATATCTATCAGTTCAGGACCCAAAACTTTCCTTTCACCCACTTCATCCCAACATAATGGCGTTCTACATCTCCTCCCATATAAAGCTTCATAAGGAGCCATACCAATGGTGGACTGATAACTATTATTATACGCAAATTCCATCAATGGCAAATTATCATCCCAACTGCCCTTGAAGTCAAATACAGAAGCTCGTAACATGTCTTCTAATATATTAATCGTCCTCTCAGATTGCCCATCGGTTTGTGGATGAAATGCAGTGTTGAACTTCAAACTTGTGCCCATGGCATTCTGTAAACGAGGCCAAAACTTAGAAGTGAACTTTGGATCTCTATCTGATACAATTGACACTGTTGCCCCATGTAAACGGATAATCTCATCAACGTACATACGTGCATACTTGTCAATCGTGTAGGTGGTCTTAACTGGAAGAAAATGAGCTGACTTTATCAATCGATCTACAATCACCCAAATAGAATCATTCCCCTTTGGTGATCGTGGAAATCCTACAATAAAATCCATCGTTATATGCTCCCACTTCCATTCCGGAATAGGCAATGACTGCAATAATCCTGCCGGCTTCTGATGCTCCGCTTTCACTTGTTGACATACTAAACATTTAGCTACAAATTCGGCAATCTCACGTTTCATATTGTTCCACCAGTAATACTCTTTCAAATCTCTGTACATTTTGGTACCTCCCGGATGCATAGAGTAAATAGAACTATGTGCCTCTTCTAATATATCCTTCTTTAAGGACGGATTATTCGGTACACAAATTCTATTTTTATAACACAATGATTCATCCTTCTTAATTTCAAAGTCACTCTCTTTGCCATCCAGGATTTCCCGTTTCTTCTTTTCAAGGAATGGATCACTGACTTGCAAATTTCGTATGCGTTCTGCCAGTAAACGTCTCACTGTAACGTATGCAAATAACGCCCCCATTTTAGATAAGTTCAACTCGACTCCCATCAGTCTTAATTCCATAATATTGCCAACCCGTGCACATTGAATACAAGATAACCTCCCCAATGACTTTCGACTCAGAGCATCTGCAACAACATTGGCCCTCCCGGGATGATGGTGAATGGTACAATCGTAATCTTTAATTAACTCCATCCAACGCCTTTGTCTCAAATTCAAGTCTCTCTGTGTAAATAAATACTTCAAACTTTGATGGTCTGTGAAAATTTCACACGTCTCTCCATACAAATGATGTCTCCATAATTTTAAGGCAAAAATAATAGCCGCAAGTTCTAAATCATGTGTAGGATAATTACGTTCATGCGTCTTCAACTGTCTAGATGCATAAGAAATTACCTTTCCATGTTGCATGAAAACACAACCCAGGCCCTGATGTGAAGCGTCAGTATAAATCACAAAACCTTCTCCATTGGATGGAACAGTGAGAACTGGAGCTGACACTAGCCTATTTTTCAACATTTCAAAGCTGTGCTGGCATTCATCACTCCACACAAATTTCACTTCCTTTCGGGTCAATTTAGACAACGGCAAGGCTATAGATGAAAACCCCTTTATGAATCTTCTATAATATCCAGCCAATCCTAGGAAACTTCTTATCTCCGTTACATTCCTCGGTCTTTCCCATTGCACAATTGCCTCTACCTTCTTAGGGTCGACATAAATTCCATCTCCCGAAACAACATGCCCCCAGAAATACTACCTGATTTAACCAAAACTCACATTTGCTAAACTTCGCAAATAATTGACTATCTCGCAAAACTTGCAATACAACTTTTATATGCTTCTCATGTTCCTCTTGGCTAGGTGAGTATATCAAAACATCATCGATAAAGACAATCACGAACGAATCTATGAAAGGATAAAATACTCGATTCATTAAATCCATAAACACCGCAGGAGCATTTGTTAACCCAAATGGCATTACCAAAAATTCATAATGACCATAGCGAGAACGAAAAGCCGTCTTAGAAATGTCACAATCTCTCACCCTTAATTGATGATAACCCGATCTCAAATCAATTTTTGAAAACACTTTAGCACCCTGTAATTGATCAGACAAATCATCAATACGAGGCAATGGATATTTATTTCGAATAGTCACCTTGTTCAACTGTCGATAATCAATGCAGAGTCGCATGGTGCCATCTTTCTTCTTCACAAATAATACTGGAGCTCCCCATGGTGATACACTGGGTCGAATAAAACCCCTATCTAACAAATCTTGCAGTTGAACCTTTAACTCCTTTAGTTCCACAGGTGCCATTCTATATGGAGAAATAAAAACTGGAGCTGTACCAGGCACTAAATCGATAGCAAACTCTACCTCTCTGCTAAGTGGAAATCCTGGTAATTCATCTGGGAACACATCTGCAAAATCCTTAACGACTGGGATATCTTCTAATTTTTGCAATTCCCTATTTGTATCCACAATATATGCTAAAAAGCCTTGACAACCCTTATTTAACAATTTCCTCGCCCGAAGGGCTGAAATAAAACAGTTCGGAACCACATTTCTTTCCCCAGTAAATTTGAATTCTTCCTCCCCCGACATATTACATGTAACCTCCTTACGAAAATAGTCAATTGATGCATGGTAGGAAGATAGCCAGTCCATACCCAAGATAATATCAAAATCTCGAATATCAAGGGGAATTAAATCAATGGTCCACTCCCTCTCCCCCATATATAATACACAATTTTTATACACAAGCTCCACTAACATAACATCCCCCATAGGTGTAGAAATATATAAACCACAATCTAGATAAGAACATGGTCTACCCAAATGCATGGTAAATGACAGTGCTACAAATAAATGAGTAGAACCTGGATCAATAAGCACATAAGCATGTTTGTTCATGACAGAAAATGTACCTGTCACCACCTCTGGAGTATCCTGAGCATCCTGTAAAGTCATAGCAAATATCCTTCCCGGAGCCCTGGATCCACTAGCCTGTCCTCTACCTCCTCCTCTCCCTATGCCTCCTGGTGATGAGCCTCGACTAGTAGTAGCTGATTGAATCCCTCCCAGTAGCATAGGACAGTTCTTCTTGGTATGACCAATTTGATGACAGTGATAACACTCTACCCCCTTTAACTTGGGACAATCTGGACTGATATGGCCCTCAGCTTTGCAAAAATAGCATGTAACAGGCTTAGACTGCCCATTGTCATTCTCCTGCTGTCTATTCTGTTGGCCCATTGATCCTGCACCCCTAAAACTGCTTGGTGTCCTATTCTGAACAAAATTTCCAGACCCTCTACCGCGCTGAAATCTTTGACTCCCTTGTTTCGAGTATTCTACATTGCCTTCCTTTTGCTGAAATGGATCAAATCTACTCCTCTTTCCCCTTTGTTCCCTATTCTTTATTTCATCGTTAACATATCCTTCAACCATCATAGCTTTGTTAACTAAGGAAGAATAATCTACCATCTCAAGTGCAGTGAGTCTAGACTTGATAACCAAATTCAACCCATCCTGAAATCTGGTGCATTTATCCTCCTCATCATGTAAGAAATGTAATGAAAATCGAGACAAAGATGTGAATTTAGTTTCATACTCCCTGACTGACATATTCCCTTGAGTCAATGATAAAAATTCTCTCTTCTTTTGCTTCCCGTACATGCGAGGAAAATACTTTTCATATAAGACTTTAATAAAGGAATCCCAAGTAATTACCTCACCTCCCTCCGGAGTAAGCAATAAATGTTTGGAAGACTCCCACCAATATTTAGCTTCTCCCTTTAACATGAAAGTAGCCAAAATCACCTTCTGTGCGCCAGGTACATTCGTCACCCCGAAGATAGTTTCTGTGTCTCTAACCCAAGCCTCAACTTCTAAAGGATCTATAGAACCTGAGAATGCTGGAGGGTTTAATTTGTTAAACTTCTCGTACAGAGTATTCTTCTCCTCTCGTTGTATTTCCCTTTCTCTTCTTACCAAAGTCTGCTCCTCCAAGTACTTGGCTTGTTGTTCTGCTATTTGCATCATAAACATATTTTGTTGTTATGCCATTAAAGTCATGGCACGAGCCATCTTCTGCATATCTGTAAGTTGTTCAGGAGCCCCCTCTACGTTATTTAGATTTTGCTGGTTTACTGTATTTGAAGACTCCTCATCCACCCTCTTATGAACATTTGCTCCTTCCATAGCTTACTATCTGTCATAAACCACAATTATAGAAACAAGAATACAACATTTATTTCTAACATAATGGTTAGTATTTCTCACAAATTAATATAAACGACCCACACAACGCTATTTCTGCCACTGCCATATCTAGACTCTCTAACCCCAGAATATAAAAACCTAAAGCTCTAATACCAAGTTGTCACCCCCTAACCCCATTAGGATATAATTAACTAGATAGTTTACAAACCACAATTATAATTTATTTATTATTTAGGAAATACATATTTAAACAACTTCAAGGTTAAAATGCGGAATATTAAAAAAATCCAATCGTTTTAAGGAGACATAATTTCAATATAACCCACATATCATTTAACCTAATTACAACTAGTGAAGTTTATAAAACAAACTAACAACACCCTACTTCTCTGTACTCAACCTCCTAGACCTGGCAGTGGCAGCTGAAAAACCTGAAAATGCAAACATATAAAACCACGAGGTTAAAAACTCAGTGAATGTACTACAGCTATCTATAGTAAAAGTACTATATTAACATATCAACATAACAATATATACATCTCTGTGCCAAATTAGGCCATATACATATCCGGAGCTAATAAACCCCACATCTCCTGCCCGTAGGCAATGATCATATCCATAGGTTTTAAAAACCTAACATCTCCTGAATTGCATAGCAACTCAACATATCCTGACTTTTATAAAGCCATAACATCTCAACATCTCTTGGCTTTTAAATAAGCCATAACATCTCAACATCTCTTGGCTTTTAAATAATCCATAACATATCAACATCTCATGACTTTTAAATAAGCCATATCATCTCAACATATGCTATATATATGTCATATCCAAAATCAACTCAGTAAGTACATTCACCTTGTGTTGTCAACTATGTATTCACGTTTCCCTCGGGTGGAGCTGAACTTGGTTGATTTGACCTTACACCTGTTAATCCAACTAAATCAGTATTGAAACTCAATCATAAGTATTATCTTAATATAATTATGTAACTTTAAATAAGTACACAACCACAATATGATTCTACTCAAGTCATATTCCATGAAACATATGTAAACACGAAACGATGGTATATATGTTGATAAGGTCAAGAACATTCAACCCTAGAAACTACCTCGTAAGGAATTTATAACTAAACTCAAGTAAACATAAAAGTATACTTCTGAATATATATACACATGAAACATGTACTTCAAATACCCTTGGGAAGGAGTAGATACAAACATTCTTTCACGGGGTATCCAATATGGCGTCAAATCATTGTCCTCCATACTTAACCATCCCATATTCATAAATAGTACACAAACAGGTGTTCAAGATTATCAATCTGGAAACACATCTGAATATACTTTCCGTTACAAGTGATGGTGTAATTTTTCAAGCTTCCTAGGGCAAATTATGGCCATTTCTTTACAACACAAGAAATCTGTCCTACAAACTCCTCTATTGTTCCTTTGACTTCCAAGAATTTTCATAATTTTTCTACAGTATAACTTTCCATGATTTTAGACAAACTTTCATTAGACATATTGAATAGTACATAATTAAAGTTTCATAATATTTGGACTTCATTTGTTATCTCAAAATCTTAACCAAACTCAGGGCATACCGAAATGAAATATTCAAACTGCAACTATATACCAACTTGCAACCATCACTAAGACCTAACCATAAGGAATTAAATTCTGATTTTAGGATATGATATGAATATATAAGTCTATTTTCATATCCAATTGGAATTTATGAATTCAAGTAAGCACACAAAGATATATGCAAGTTTGAATACAAAGAGTTTCAATACAAAGCAATATGACCTATAACACCACTTATCTCACATATGAACCAATAGATATTATCACAAAGGAGGATAGAATTTGGATCAATAATTCAAGATTTATATACTTTGAAATAAATATAATAGAAGATTAAAACAATATTAACACATAATATTACCTTGGAAACACCTTAAGGGTTTTCTTGGAATTGTTTTCCTAGATTTTCCTTGTAACCCTTTCTTCCTTAACTTCTACCTCTCTTTACTCAAGCTAATATCACCTCAAACTGAACCTAGGGATTTATTTACTGAAGAAATAAGGTTAAGGGAGAGTTTTAAGTCGGCCAAGGCTGCCTCCCAATCCATCCAATCAAATTAAAACATTTGGTTTAATAAAAGACAATTTACCACTTAAGGGAATTGACAGATTCACCCCTTCTCGTAATTTCGACCTAACTTCTTACTCGAACATCCGTTTGATGCACCGTTTGTTGTGTTACAACCCTAACTCACATATCTACAACTATGTAGTTTTCACCTCAAGTCAATTGTAATTTTACAAGGGTCAAAACTAGTCTTAAACAGGAACATTTCTATCAAAAATAACCAAATCTTGTGTTCGTAAATAATTCGACAGTTCATGATTTATGAAAGTAGAATTATACTAACCATAATCACTTAACATTAGATATAATAATAACACATTATTCATATCACATAGGATAATTATGATTTAAATATAATTTATCATAATCATATACGGGTTGTCACATTATCATTATTCATTTTTACCACTGTCGAGTTTAAGATCCGTTTTAGAAGTTTTCCTTTGATCGTCTAGGCCCCTCGAGCAACTAAAGGACATTATAGAGAAAAGGAATGTCGTTGTAAATATAGAGAAGGGTTCAAAATATCTTGGGTAAGTATGAGGGGATCTGTGCGTGCCGAGCAGACCTCTCAGGAGGAGAGTTCAAAACACAAACACAATAATGCCGATAAATCTACCTCGACCAAATCTAAGTCAGAAGAACAGCCCTAGAAGGGTTCCATGCAGCAATTGGAAGATCGGCTGGGTGAAATGACCAAAACCAAAGATCCATTTTAAAGGAGTTTCATTAAAGTCTCGCCTTTCATATAGGCTATTGTGTAATACCCCACACCTTCCAAGGTTAAGCCACCAGTGGTCACTACCAAGTATGATGGGAAAACTGATCCAATGGGCTAACCCAAATCGGGCATAATAATCTCCCAAGAGGTAAAATTCTAGTTTTCATCAGCTAGCTGAATTATTCATACATAACTTTTATTTTGGTGGTAAGATGATCAAAAGTGTCACTCATCTCTTGACCGTGCGATAAAAGTCAGGAGAAAGCACTAGAGAATGTATTACATGTTAAAAACTAGAGGTGGTGAACTATGAGGAGAAAAGATCCATTGCAGCACTTATGGGTGGGTTGCTCGCTAAAGATCTCTAATATGCTTTAGCGAAGAATGCACCCAAAACCATGATAAAGCTAATAGCTAAAGCTGTAAAAATAATGAATGTTGAGGAAGATATGGTAGCGAAGAAAACTCCTGAGACCAAAGGTGAAGGTCAGAAAGATAATTCCAATTCTTTGAAGAAGGATAAAAAAGATAAGAAGCTGAATCGGATTAATAAATATGATTAATATACCTTGATCAACTAGGGTGTTTACCATATCCTGGAGGAGATCAAAAGGAACATAGAATTGAATTGGCCTAGAAAGTTGAAAGCACCCCCCAAAAAGTGGGATAAGTCAAAGTACTATGATTTCCACAAGGGTCATGAGCATAACACCAACATCTGTATTTCACTAAAAAATGAGATTGAAAATCTTATCTGGAGGGAAAAATTAAGCAGGTTTGTTGATAGAAGTGACAATCGAGATGATCAGAGTATGTTTGAATCTCTTGGTTGAGCAAGTTAAGACAATAAAAGGGCCAAAAATAATGATTTTGGAGAAGATCCAAACTTGTCGAAGAAATATGATGAGCTAGAGGTGGAAGTCGGCATAATATCCTTTAGATGACACTTCATCGTAGGGGAGATATTGTAGGAAGGGACACGATTGCAGAAAACAAAGCTTATTCGAATGAAGCTAAAGCCTGGGCAACTATTTGACAGATTGATATGGCTGAATTTAGTGATAGTCGGCCAAGAAAGTCAACAGAGACAAGCTGGTGATCGGATTCTCTAAAAATGATCTGAGTGGGTCCTTTACCCTCACAACGATCCGTTATTTTTCACATGCAGAGATCATCAGGGCCGAGCTGCAAGGATCTTGGTTAGTAATGGGAGTTCATTTGATGTAATGTTCTACAAATATTTCCAGAGCCTAGGGCTAAAGGACAACAAGTTTGAACCATACTATAGACTTGTAATTGGATTTTTGGGAGAGAAAGTATACTCATTGGGAACAATCAAGTTGAAAGTCTTAGTCAGCACCTGACTGACGAGCAGGAAAGAAAGAATTTTTTTTGTTAGATAAAAATGTCCCTCCGACTTACAATATTATCCTAGGACGAGTGTGGATAAAGCAATTAGAGGCTGTACTATGCACAGTGCATCAATGCATGAAATTTCAAATAAATTTTGGAGTCGGTATAGTAAATGGCAATAAAAAAAAGTCAAGGAATGTTATTACACTTTGATCGAACAATAGGAAATCTAAATGAAGGGTGTAACCAAATCCACATCGAAGCTCTAGATCATAGGGAAGAAGAGAAGCTGGTAAAGGGGAAAGTTATGGAAGAAACAGAGACTGTGGTACTAGATGACGAGAAGCCATGAAGAACCACCCGGATAGATACTAGGTTATCTCCGTCTCTCAAACATGAATTAATTACATTCCTTAGAGAAAGGAAAAGTATGTTCACTTGGAGCCACAAAGATATGCCTGGATTGATCCAAACTTCATTTGCCAAAATCTTAATATATGCCTAGATGCTAAACCGATTAAGAAAAAGTGAAGAGTCTTCAGCATAAAAAAGAATATGGAAATCCAGGAAGAAGTGGAGAAATTGTAGCGAGCACAGTTCATTGAAGATGTCAAGTACCCTAGTTAGTTGGCTAATGTGGTAATGGTCGAGAAGAAAAATAGAAAATGGCATATGTACGTAGATTTCACAGATCTCAATAAGGCATGTCCAAGAGATCATTTATCTTTACCAAGGATTGATCAATTAGTCGATGCTACAACCCGTTTTATGGATGCTTATTCTAGTTATAATCAGATTAAGATGAAATGAGAACACTAGGAAATTACTTCATTTATTACCAATTGAGGACCTTACAGTTATAATGTCATGCCCTTTGGGTTAAAGAATGATGGAGATACCTACTATATACTGGTGAACAAGGTTCTTGAAGACCATATCGATAAAAACATGGAGGTATACATAGATGATATGCTCAATAAGAGAACACGTGCGGTCGACCACGTTGCAGACTTGGCTTAAACCTTTGATCAATTGGAAAAGAGTCATATGAAGCTCAATCCAACCAAATGTATCTTCGAATTACATGAGGGAATGTTCTTGGGGTACATTATTAATAAAAGGGGAATATAAGCAAACCCTGACAATATTAAAGCCTTGCTTGAACTGTAGTCCCCAAAGAACAAGATATAAGTTCAAAAACTGACATGAAGAGTAGTTGTATTGAACCGCTTTGTCTCGAGAGAAAATGATAAATGTCTTCCATTATTTAAGGTTCTTAGAAATACCTATGAGTGTAATGATGAATGTGAGAAAGCTTTCTTGGAGTTGAAGAAGTATTTGGTCTCTCCCCCACTCCTTTCCCTACTAGCTCTGGGAGAAAAACTTTATTTATATTTGGATATTTTAGAGTCAGTTATCAGTTCGGCGTTAATCTGACTAGATGGAGGAGTTTAAAGGATAATATATTATACTAGCAAGGATTTTTTAGGAGAAAAAATCAGATATTCACGCCCGGAAAAGTTAGCCCTTGCTCTTATTAAAACCTCTAGGAGGATGAGGCCATACTTCCAAGCCCATACCATTGTTGTCTACACATATTTGCCTTTGCGTTAAGCACTACATAGACCAGAAAAGTCTGGAAGTTTAATGCCTTAGGTAGTTGAATTGGGAGAGTATGAGATTATTTATGAATCCAGAGTTGCAATAAAATGCCAAGCAGTGGCAGACTTTATTGCCAAATTCACATATGCAGAGGAGAAACTTAATCCATATTTTTATACCGAGCAGACTTCTACGGAAGGGAACATAGCCCCAAAACAAACAGAGACTGTAGACGATCAACTCAACTTCTTGGTTTCTGAAGAAAGAATTCAACAGAGCAAGAATATATTCAAGTATGGATTACTAGTAGAAAAAAAGTTCTCTGATGACATTCTAGTCTGATAGTTATTTATAAATGGATTCTCATGTGCTACTGGAAGTCGACAATGCCTTATCATCAACACTTCGAATAACTTGGATGTGAAATATGATATGAGATCCCAATTCAAATGCTTCCAATAGTGTTGATGTACAAAATTAGATCACTCTAATTATTCAATCACAGATAAATAAATGAGACAAAGAATTTTAAAGTGGTTCAGCCTTATAAGAATGGCCTACGTCCACTGTTATGTTATTGTTGAGTGTTTTAGGAATTCTCGATTACAAGTTCTATCAAGAAATTCCCGGTCCCCTTCTAATGAGGATTGTACAACGTATTTATAGCCCTGAGGTTGTAATGTGAAAGGGTAATACATTAAATGATATACATATGAAAGGGTGATACATTCAATGCCCCTTAAGCGCGTGCGTCTGAATGATAAGCATTTAATGAATAGTCAAACTGTTGGTTATCCTGCTATTAAGGCTTTGTTCGAGGTGCAGCTCAGACCGCTTGAGTTGCTCGGACTGCCTAAGCTTCTCGGTGTTTAGGAGTTCCTCGGAGCATCTGAGTTCCTCGGGGAAGTAGTGTTCCTCATTGTAGTATGGTTCCTCGGAGCGTGTGAGTTCCTCAAAAGTATTTATTGTTGCCATGTAGATTGCCATGTGTCATCATTCAATTGAGCCATGTCAGCAGACTAAATTTGGTATCAACAGAAGCCCCCAATGTTTCATAGTTCGAAATTTGAGGAGTATGGAACATTCTTTCTCGGAACATGGTAGCTTTAAATGGTCTTCCTGATTTTTAGGAGTGTGTCCCTTGTATTTATTTCTCCTTCGAAATTCATAGAATCAGGCTTTTTTTTTAATTTCTATGCCTGCTTCGATTCTCGCGCCCCTTTTCATCTTTTTAGCCACTGGTAACATAACCGTTTCTTTTTGTAATCATTACTTTTCCTTTTCCCAAGGTAGAGTATTTAAACGCTGCAAAAAATCCCATCGTCTTCTACTTTTTCAAATTTGTATCTTTGAGTTTTCCGTCATCTCTTTCTCTCCCGTGTGTTCATCTCTTCCATCGTTCGTTGTCATCAGATCCACTCTTTTTCTGTAAGATTTTCTTCCTTCTTCTTCATTTCTTTTATTCATCATGGTTTACCCTGTTGAATCTCTTGATAAGTTTCTCTCGGATTTTTCCATTCCCTCCTGGGTTGTTCTGGAAGAGCTTTCTGAGCCTTCTGATTATTTTCGTTTGGCTGAGGGACATTGGTTCCCCAGCCTCTTTATTGCTGAGTGTGGATTTTCTTTTCCACCCAATCCCTTGTGTCTGGAATTTTGTCAATATTTTGACGTTGTTCCTACAAGAATAGCCCCCAACACATGGAGAATAGTTAATGGGGTTCATAGGTTAAATCAAATCCATGGAACTCACTTGGGAATTCCAAAAATAATGTTTTGTTATAGATGGGCAGTTGGTGATAACACCTTTTATTTAAAAAATAGATTTTTAAATAGGGCTTTAGTGGTAAATCTCCCGGATGCTAATAGGGATTATTTTGAACATAGGGTTGTCATAAAAAATTGGCAACATGCTCCTTTATCTGGAGATGAAGCTTATCCGGGTCCCAGATGCCCTCCCTATGGCAATGGGATAGGTTATTTTTATTTCCTTTTATTTATTTTGAAATCATGCTTCCTTTATGTTTGATAAAATGTATCACTGATGGCAATGTTTATTTATTTGCAGTTGACAACAAAAGAAAGTGTCCAAAGGAAGCAGATGTTAATATAAGACATTTGAAACTTATTTGGAGTCTGCATCAAAGTGTTGCCGACGAGCATATTAGGTCGGCTTCATATCTACTGCAATACAAGAGCTACACCACCTCTTTTACTGCTCGTCCAGTAATAAGTGAATCAGAGCCAGTACCAGCTTCCACCAGTTCTTCGCCTGAATCTCACGCCCCTTTAAGCGAAAGGACGAAGAAGAGAAGACCTCCCACCCTTTTCGAGAAACCTGCCTCTGGTGCTGGAGAGGCAAAAATAAGTAAGGTTGATGTCCCAGGGGAGGGGACAAAGAAAACTGATGTGCCTTCCTCGGCTGCTGCTGTTGTGAAGGTTGTAGAGAAGCCCGCAGTGGCTCCGAGCAAGTCTGCTGCTCTTGGAGAGGTGATTGTAATATCACTGACCAAGGGTTCTTCCTTGGTTGAATCTGTTCCTATTCCCCCGAGGAGGCTGAAGAAGAGCTCGTCGGTCAATTTGGCTGACACCATCACTCAGCCCCCAACCACTGGAACTGGGGTTCTTACTTTTGTTCCCCCGAGCTCTGCCATGAGCTCGGTAGAGTCCTGGATCATTCTCGAGGTCCAAGGTACTGAAGAAAACCTTACTCGGGACATGGTCACTTCGTTAGCTGCTCGCCACCTTGCTTCTGTAATTCTTCTTACTTTGAAATTTTCATATTTCCCTTGTCATTTCTGTTTCTGACTTGCTTTCTTTTTCTTTTCACAGTTGACGAGCTGCTTTAATATAATTGTGAAGAAAGACGAGGCGATTAAAGCTTCATGCTCCTCGTCTAGTGTGGAGGTAGCTTTGGAGGAAGCTATTAAGTCTCTAGAGGATTCTCTCCAGACATAAGCTACTGACAAGGCTGTTTGGGAGAAGAAGCTTGCCTCCATCGAGCAGGAAAAAGCTCAAGCTGTTGAAGTCTCCAAAGAGTTGGAGAGAGAATAAAGGACTTGGAGGGGAAAAATAAAGAGCTCAACGAGAAGCTCAAGAATGCTGGAGAGCTAGAGAATAAGCTCAGAGTTACTGAAGAGGAGTTGTCTCAACTTCGGGAGGTAAATCGGCAGAAAGAGGAGGTTGAAAGACAATTGAAAGCTGCTGATAACCTGCTGTCCGAGAAGCTTTCATCGGAGAAGTTGAAGAGGAAAATGGCTGTGAAGAAATCCTTCAGCGCTGGCTGGGACAAGAGGTGGAACAAGGGATTGGCTGCCATGGTGTCACAAGTGGACTATGGTAGCCTTAAGTACTTTAGGGATGGATGGGTCGCTGCTCTTCAGGAGATGAAAGTGGATGAAAATTCCGAACTCTTTCAGCGACACATCCATGGTCCTCCTCTAACTCCTGAAGACTTAGAAGAGGACGAATCTGCCTCCGAAGAGTCTTCTATGGTGATGGGAGATCATCCCCCAGCCATCCAGCCTGCTGACGAGGAACCTCAACAAATCATTACTTCTTTCGAGCAACTGCTGGCGCTTCCCGGGCAACTTTCTCCTCCTTCCAAGCAACCTACTTCCTCGTCCCAGCCTCCCGAGAAACTTTTGGAAGACAAGGAAAAGGTGTAGAGTTGTTCGGGTTTATCTTTATATTTTTCTTTTGTCAATTGTAACTATGAATATGTAACTCTGAATCTTGTACCTCTGACCTTTATGATATAATAAAACTTGAACTTGTGTTTATTCATAATGTTGTCTCTTCTTCATACTTTGTCTTAATTCTTATTGATTATTGCTTTTTCTTCCTCTGCTAGTTTCTGGCCAAGATGGAATTACTATCTTCCCGTGATACAAAGCTGCTGCGATAATGTAATGAATACTTTAAGGCTGGTCACACAGACCTGAGTGCAGCACAAGTCGTCGACATCCTCGGCCAAGATGCTTCAGAACAGGAAGTTGAAGCACATCAATATCTGAAGTGTCTACTTGATCGAGCAGTGGCCAATAATGTAGCCTATTATGATATGATCGATGATCGATGATCTCCAAGGTGTGACACCCCGACTAATTAAATACCGGGTAGCTACTCCTTTATTAAATTAATTCAAAATGCCAAGTTGGCTCAGTTAATAGCATCACTATCGAAAACATTTTATTATTACTAACCACCTAGTATTTAAAAAGTAAGTTGCCAAATTTTAATTAAAGTCTGATTAACATGTAACAAGTGTAATGAAGAATAATAACACATTCACCATAAAGAAGTAAATAGAGTAACCATCACATAATGTAAATAAAGTCTGGAGGAAAACTCCTCACTACAAAACCACAACTGAAATAACTTAACTGAATACAAAATCAATACATGCCAAAGTCTGAAACCTGTAATGGAAAGATGTCTCTAATAGAAATAAGCAACATGCCCTACAACTGATAGATAATGAATTTGGAATCCAAGTGATAGAAGCGTCTACAAGCAAATCCCTGTAGCTTCCACAAACAGCTACATCTCGTCACCTGAATGAGTATCCTATGCATGGTGCCCTTGTGGCTGGGCACCTAAAAATGGTTTTACAAGAAAAATAGATTTGAAAGCAAACGGGTCAGAGCCCGAATGTGGAGATATTTTAAAAACCTGCAAGTTCTTTAAAACATTTAAAACATTAAATGCTAAGTACATGTTAGGACGTGCACTCACATGAAATTCTCACCTCTCGTCTAACTGTGCACTCCTAACGTAAGTACCCATCTTAAATGACACAACTACTAGCTAAGTGACATCATATCCAGCTAGACTGCCATAGGTTCTACCCTTATTACTCGGTTCTCATTAACACTATAACGATCTCAATTAAATAGGGCTTAATGTAACTTCAGGTTCTCTTACAAAAATAATACAACTCGTTATAGATTATCCCTCTATTTTATTCCATAGTTACACACAATACCATATGAAAGTTCTAGTTTTATTAAGCGTATATTTTCCACAACATAAATATACAATATAAGCACCCCGAGACTAAGCTGCGGTGCACACATACTCTGCTATCCATCCCGGTACATCACGTACATAAGGATCACATATTTCGAATCTCTCATGAATAGTTCACAGATAACAACATCACAAATAGTGGAGGCGAACACAGTCACATCACATGGGTCACGCACATACCTACGCTCCCACGATCAGCGGACTTATTAACATCCCAATAAGTCTTTCTCTGACCTATGTTCATCAAGGTAACCAGTCTAAATCCGGGCAACACAAGGATTAGAGGGCCCTAAGCGAACGCAAACCTCCCGTGATAGCAAGTATGGTAGGTATGTCATACACACAGTTCATATACCAATACTAAGTAAGCACACATCTTAGTAATCCCGTAGTTATATTGTAGTACTATTCTCATTCTAGTACTAATATATAATTTACACACATTATACGATTCCGGTTTATAATCATACACGCCATAATTTATTCTCACGTCGTAGTAGACACTCACGTCTCAACCCAACTATCCCTTTAATTTAAATCGCTCGTATATAATTTACTCCTCAATATAACACAAACGTCCCAAACCTATCAATACATCATCAAGGAAGGTTATATATATCCTCGAACAAGATTACGGGACTCCCAAAATCAAAACAGGTGAAAAAGGCCTAAACTGCCAGTTGTTAGAAGTCTCGTTCGAACGAGGCTGTTCGAATGAGATCAAACTGTCAGCTCGTTAGAAGTCTCGTTCGAACGAGACTGTTCGAACGAGATCCAGTTCGTTCGAACGAACTGTACCTTCTAACGAGATCTCGTTCGAACGAAATTCCTTTTCATTAGAAGCGACTGGTCAACTCGTTAGAAGCTCGTTCGAACGAGGCTCGTTCGAACGACCTGGGGAGGCTCTTCTAACGAACGACCAGTTCGAGTCCAGATTTTTCCTTCTTCGTTTTTCATCAATTTTTACTCCTCAAATCTCCTCTAAACTTCGTCCCAACAATGTTTAAAGGTCTCTAATCACTCCTAAACATAACAAGGTTATAAACTAACGTATTTTACTGAGTTAATTCATCCCAATCATCATTAAATCATCAAATCTCATCACTTTCCCCCAATTATTCAAGAACACAAACCCTAAAATTTTAATTCATGAATTAACCCAATAAAAATCCGTTTTAATTTCACCCAATCACTAATATCCTCAGTATAATCATCTACCTATCATTCTACATGCAATTCTCCTCAAGATTTCAAGTTCTACGTTCCAAAAATACACGGGTTTTCATATTACACCAAGAACAAATCAATTTTATTAAATTCCTATACATGGAAAGAGCATTCTCTGAAATTAAATGACATTAAACCACTTGCCTCGATTGTCTCTGAATTTGGTGTTGATTTTGTAAAGATTTTCTGCAGAATTCCTTCTCCTTTCTCTCTCTCCAAGCTTTTCTCCAATGGCTATGGTGGCTAGGGTTTATTTTGGGGAAACTTAGAAAACCTAATCTAACAACCCCCGTAGCTTGTTGGGTTAATATGGGTTGGTTAGTGGCTTAGTGGGTCAATTCCCAATCAGATTAAAACTCCCAATTTTCGTCACTTTTAATTCTCCAAAAATACAAAATTACCAAAATACCCTTTATGTTGCCGGTATGGCCTAAAAATACTCCGGGACCCAAACTACACCCCCGGCTAGTGTTTTATGACTATCTCGACCCTTCCGGACGCGTTGGCGCACTCAAAACGACCATACAATTAATAGAATTTAAAATCACTTTTATAATTAAAATAATTATATCCCGACGCGACTGTCACACGTGTCCCAATAAAATGACCAGATTGCCGTATATCAATCTCACGACAAATTTTATAATTCAACATTCATATAACATCATATATACTCAATATAGTCAAATACCAACTCACAACTTGCTAGTATTTTATCCGGATTAATTCCCAATAAATTCACATTTAATTAATTAATCCCAAAAATAAATATAGCCAAAAATACGGGGTATTACACAAGGCACCCTCGAAGACCTTCAGCTACAATACAAAGAATCCACTGCCCTGTTCCATGAGGGGTACGAGAAGAAGTACCAGCAGATCATTGCCGACAAGGGCTACGAGAAGCTTTTTACTGGGTACGATGTGAGGGAGAGAACCTTAAGGGGTAAGGTCGAGGAATGCAGACAAATAGCTGAGTTTCTGGAGCAAGAAAACAACAACCTGCAAAGGGAGCTGTCATAGTTGAAGTCTGCAGCTTCCACTTCAAAAGCCTTGATCCCAGTGACTGATGAGGGATTTTCGTTCTTGGAGGTCGAGAACGCCAACTTGAGGGACGAGTTGGAAACCTTGAAAAGGTCTGGCTCTTCTTCTTCTTCTCGGGGACGAGCAAGAGCTCTTCGGGGAAGAGCAAGAGCAGCTCGGATACCTGTCGAGGAACAGAGAACTCATTCTGTCTTAGAGAACCAAGCCTTCCAATTAATGGTGAAGAACCAGGCGTTGGCTAAAATGTCAAAGAAGATCAGAGACCTGGAAGATCAGCTCTCCATGCAGAAGTATATCTTGGAGAACAAAGAGATCTTCATCAAAAATCTCCACGAGCAGCTAGAAAGACTAACATATCAATTCCACAAACAGCCCAGGGAGTTCTGGATGGCTGGATACAATGAGGCGCTCTATCATTTGGACGATCGTATCCAGAATGCCAATAATGAGGGCTACAATTAAGGCTGGTTGAATGCCTTAGGTGTGCTGCAACTCGAATAGGGTCATTACCTGTGGGACTACCACGATCCCGGGCTGCTCGACTTACCTGTGCCACCATACAAACTGGATATGAGTTGGATCCCTTCTCGGGCCATTCCTCGGAGCTTGATTTCCAAATATCTCGGTGACTATAATCTCCATTAAAATTATGAGATATCTCGTCCCGAGCACCTCTTAGATCGACCATCCGTGATGAATGTCAGGATGTTGAAGGATCTCAACTTTATAAATTCTCCTCTGGCTTTAAATGATCCGCCTGCTGGCGAGGAACCTGTGTCAAAAGCAGAGGGGAAAAGACCAGTAGAATAGGAATTTTGATTTAATAGTTAGTATACATTTCAATATCAATGTAACTTTCATTTCATTATCAATGTAATTTATTTTTGGATTTAATGAAAGACTTTCATTTTTGTTTGCAAATCTTAATTGCTATTGTCTTGTAATTATCAAACACTTTATATTTGTGCATGCATATCTGTTAAAAAGATAACAATATTGTGTTGTTTATCGACCAACTCAGTAATAATTAAAAAGTTACGAGTACCAAAAATGTTGTGGTAGTAAAAAATGTTGATCGATCACTTAATAATAAAGTTTTGTTTCTTGACCAACTTAAAAATAAAGTAACGAGTATAAAAAATATTGCTCGATCACTTAATAATAAAGTTACGAGTATAAAAAATGTTGCTCGATCACTTAATAATAAAGTTACGAGTATAAAAAATGTTTAAAATGTTTCCAACCAACCAAGGTCGTTAAATTCTCCATGTCGACCAACTACAGTTAGTGGGTTTTTCTCTTAAATGTTTTAGACCAACCAAGGTCGTTAAATTCTCGTTGTCGACCAACTACAGTTGGTGGGTTTTTATCCCTGACCAGCCATAGTTAGTCTTTTTGAAATAATTTTACCTCCCGACCAACTCAAGTTGGCATTTTCAAGAATATATTCATTTCCTAACCGACATAAGTTGGCATTTTTAGGAATACTTTTATTTCCTGAGAAACGTATAGTTTTATTTCCCTTAGGAATACAAATTTTACTTCCCGGAGGAATACAAGTATCTTTTCTTCCCGGAGTAATACAGGTAGCTTTACTTCCCGGAGGAATACATGTAGCTTTTCTTCCCGGAGGAATATTGGTAGCTTTACTTCCCGGAGGAATATAGGTAGCTTTACTTCCCGGAGGAATATTGGTAGCTTTGCTTCCCGGAGGAATATTGGTAGCTTTACTTCCCGGAGGAATATAGGTAGCTTTACTTCCTAGAGGAATATTGGTAGCTTTACTTCCTGGAGGAATACGGGTTTCTCGACCAACTTTAGTTGGCATTTTCGAGAAAAAAATTGAGTAGCCTGAGCTTTGCCGAGAGTAGTGTGTAGCACTAGTATTCCCCGAAAACCTTCAATAAAAAGAAAGAATTCGGCAGAATATCTTCATTTTATTCATCACTGATAATATTTTCGCAGGTGCTCTGCGTTCTATGCATTCTTAAACTCCTCCCCTTCTAGAGTTGCTATTCGATAAGTTCCTGATCGAACAACTTCTGTAACTCGGTATGGTCCATGCCAGTTTGCCTCCAGCTTATTGTGCTTTTGAATTACTTTCTTCAGCACATAGTCTCCTTCTTTCAGGTCGCACTTCTTCACCCTCTTATTGTAGAACAAAGTTGTTCGCTACTGGTAGGCAGCATTTCTAATGGTTGCTTCTTCTCTAACTTCATCGAGCATGTTTAAATCCAATCTTCTCATTAAGTCGCTGACAGGGGAATTGAAATTCAGTACCCTGTGTTGGGAGGCCCAACTCGGCAGGTATAACAGCTTCACTCCCAAATGCCAGCATATATGGTGATTCTCCAGTTACTACTCGGGGAGTAGTTCGGTAAGCCCACAGTACTGACTGTAACTTGTTGATCCAGTTTGCTTTTGCATCATCCAGTCTTTTCTTCAATCCATTTAGTAATGTTCTGTTTTTCACTTCAGTTTGTCCATTGCTTTGAGGATGTCCTGGAGCTGAGTGGACCTTCAAAATATTTGACTGATGACAATAGGCAGCGAACTCCTCGTTATCAAATTGTGTTCCATAGTGTGTGATGAAAGCATGAGGAAGACCATATCGACAAATGATGTTCTTCCAAACAAATTGGTACACCTTCTCGTACGTCATATCAATGAGTGGCTCAGCTTCTACCCACTTAGTAAAATAATCCACTGCGATGACGAGGTATTTAAACCTTCCTCGGGTCGTTGGCAGTGGCCCAACCAAATCAATTCCCCACAAGGCAAATGACCAAGGGGAAGTTATGGGTGTCAACAATATTTATGTAGTTCTTCGGACGGAGGAAAAGCGCTGGCACTTGTCACATTTCTTGGCATAGGCTATACAATCAGCTCTCATCGTCCAGTAGTATCCCTGCATCATCATCCTTTGTAAGAGCATCCGACCTGCTACATGTGCTCCACAATACCCTTCATGGATCTCTTCAATCAATTATTTCACCTCAGAGGGATTTACACATCTCTGCAAACCTGCCATAATTCCTCGTCTATAAATAATACCATTAGTTAATACATACCGAGCAGCTTTAAACTTCAATTTCTTGGCTGTGAGCTTGTCAATTGGTAATTCTCCCTCCTCAATGTATGCCCTGATTGGATCCATCCAAGATGGTCCTAAATCAAGGGTAATAAAGTTCGTCGTCAGATCTTCATCTATACTCCGACTAGGTAAAACTTCAATTAGGATTGTTCATCGTAGCTCGGTACGAGTAGCTGATGCTAGTCGAGCTAGGGCATCTGCTCTCGCATTCTCCATTCTCGGTATTCTGACCAGTTGAATAGCAGCAAATTCTGACACCAGCTTCTTTGCCTTTGCATGATATCTGATCATTAATTCTCCTCTAACTGCATATACTCCCAACATTTGATTTGTAATTAATTGAGAATCACTAAAGACAATAACCTGTTATGCCTCCATAATTTTTGCCAAATTAAGCCCTGCAATCATGGCCTCATACTCAGCCTCATTATTGGAAGCTTTGAAATGGAAACGTAGGGCGTATTCCACGTCGACCTCGTCCGGAGTGCTCAAACTATCCCCGCGCCACATCCTGTAGTGCAAGATGAGCCATCTATATATAGCCTCCATATAGTTAACTCGTCTTCAAATTTTTGATTTGACAGAGTTCCTCGGTGAAATATTTATTGCTTCCTTTCATCCTCTCCTGATATTTCTCGCTCTTTGTCGATCATCTTTTCTTGCCCTTTTACCAACCGGAGTTGGTCTGAGCTCGAATTTGATGATCCTGTAACATCCACTTGCTCTTTTACTAACCGGAGTTGGTCCGAGCTAGTATTTGTTAATCTTGTAACATCCACAGGTTGATTAGAGAGCAACTTTTGCTCCTCGGGGGTATCAGGATAGGTTAACTCTACTATAAAATCTGCTACAGCCTGCCCTTTTAGTGATGCTCTGGGTTCATAAACTATATCATATTCACCGAGCTCTATTGCCCAATACATCAATCTCCCTGATTTTTCTAGTTTATGAAGGGCTTGCCTCAATGGCATATCAGTGTATACTACTATGGTATGAGCCTGGAAGTATGGCCTCATTCTCCTACTCGCCTCAATCAACGCCAGTGCCAATTTTTCCAGCCTTGGATATCTGATCTCTGCTCCTCGGAAGGCCTTACTCGTATAATAAATTGGTTTTTGCACTCCATTCTCCACTCTGATCAACGCCGAGCTAACTGCATTCTCGGACACTGCAAGATACAAGTATAAATTTTCTCCCATCACTGGACTGGACAATAGTGGATGTGCTTCCAAGTATTTCTTCAGGTCTTGAAAATCCTTCTCACATTCATCATTCCACTCAAAAGTCTTTCGAAGTGTCTTGAAGAATGGGATACATCTATCAGTTGCTCGTGACACAAATCTGTTGAGTGCTGCTACTCGTCCTGTGGGACTCTGTACCTCCTTCTTCGTCGTTGGAGATCGCAGCCCTAATAGAGCTTTGATCTTTTCAGGATTTGCTTCAATGCCTCGTTGATTGACAATGTACCCGAGAAACATGACTTCTCTTACACCAAATATGCACTTCGTCGGGTTCAACTTCATTTAATATTTATCCCGTTGATCAAAAGTCTGGCTTATGTCGACTAGATGATCGGCAGCTTCTTGCTCTTTGTCAGCATATCATCAACATAGACTTCCATATTGCAACTGATTTGTTCAGCAAAGACCTTGTTCATCAGCCGCTGATATGTCGCACCTGCATTTTTCAAACCAAAAGGCATAACATTATAACAATAAGTTCCCCTAGGGGTAATGAAATAAGTACTCTCCCTGTCTTCAGGTTTCATTTTAATTTGATTGTAGCCAGAATAAGCATCCATGAATCTCAGCAGCTCGTGTCCCTAGGTAACATCCACCAGTTGATCAATTCAGGGCAGTGGAAAGTGATCCTTTGGGCATGCTTTGTTGAGGTCGGTGAAGTCTACACACATCCTCCACTTGTTGTTTTTCTTCTTTACCATCACCACATTGGCTAACCAGTCTGGATATTTAACATCTTCAATGAAATAAGCTTTCTGGAGCTTCTCGACTTCTTCCTGTATAGCTTGATTCTTCTCGGGGCTGAACACTCTTCTTCTCTGCCTCACTGGCTTGATCTCCTTATTCACATTAAGCTCGTGATATAAGAAATTTGGATCTATCCCAGGCATATCTTCATGACTCCACGCAAAAGTTTTCTTTTTGCTTCTTAGGAAAGTTATCAATTCTTGTCTTAATGAGGCTTCCAATGACGAACCTACTTGAGTAGTACGTTCAGGGTGCTCGTCGTCCAGAATGATGTTTTTCAGTAGCTTCCACCACTTGACCCTTCACGAGTTGTGACTCATCTCTAGGATCCAATGTTTCAATCTCTGCACCTTCATCCACTTGATAGGTAGTAGTCTTTCTCCTTGATTCCTCCAGTTCTTCTTGTTTGGCGGATGAATAATAGCATTCCCGAGCTACTTTCTGATCACCTTTCACAACTCCTACTCCAAAATTTGTTGGAAATTTTAGGCACTGATGCACTGTAGTTGGTACAACCTCGAACTTCTTCAATCCTACTCTTCCCATGATGATATTGTATGATGATTGAACATTCTTATCCATCACGAAGAAGCGTATTATTTCTGTTCGACAAGAAGGCCACGTACCAATGAATATATCCAACTTGATCGTCCCAAGTGGAAAAACTTTCTCGCCAGCCAAACTTAGGAGGGGTCTATGATAAGGTTCCAGTTGAGATAACTTTAGACTCAAACTGTCGAAATACGAGTAGAACATAATGTCTTCCGAGATACCATTGCCTACTATTACTCTTGAAATCATTACCTCCTTCATTCTCATCTTGATCACCAGTGGGTCATCATGAGGATATAGAATACCTGCGAGGTCATTCTTTGAGAAACCAATGACTAATTTTTCTTTGTTCACCTTTCTCGAGCGATCCTCCTCAGCTAGATTTATTCGCTGAATATACGAGCAAGCTTGAGCCTCACAAAGGTAAGCTTTTCTCTCTGCAGTAAGGTCTCCTCCTCCTGCATCTCCACCTGTTATAACGTTACAGTCAAATGACCCAAATCGTATTGAAAATACCTCTCGTTCTGGCTGCCTTGGTCTCTTGGGAAGATCGGGGTCGTCTTCTGGATCAACTTCATGGTTTCTTTTCTTGTTCTCCTCTGCTCGACGAGGAGATCTAGACCTCTCTCTTGTTCGGTCGTTGTTTCTTCTTTCGCTTCCACGATCGACATACTTTGACAGCTTTCCTCGTCGGATGAGTGTTTTAATCTCATTTTGAAGAGCTATGCAATTCTTGGTCCTATGGCCATGATCTTTATGGAACTCGCAATACTTCGCCTTATTTCTCTTGTCAGGGTCTGCCTTCATTTTCTCTGGCCAGTTTAGTTCCTCGTTGTTCTTGATTTCTTTTAGAACATGGTTGATATCCTTCTTCAAAGGAGTATAATTATCATATTTCTTCATTACGTCCCATACGGACCTAGTTTTTGAATGTTTGTCATTACCATTGTTCTTGTGATCTTTCTTCTTAGCTTTATCACCTTCCACCTTGGTTTCTTTAGCATCCATATTCTTCTTCGCAGCCATAGCCTCCTCGGCATTCATAATCTTGGACGCTTTTCCCATCAGGTCTGACATGGTTCGAGGTGGATCTTCGGCCAAAGTGTAATACAACTTGTTCGGTAGTAGTCCACTCATCAAGGCAGTAATCGCTGTCTTATCCTCATAGACAATGACTTCCGGTTTCTCGTTATTGAAACGAGTTATATAATCTCGGGTGCTCTCACCAACTTTTTGTCTAACACTTAACAACTGTGCTACTCGTTTAACTGGCTTTACCCCAAAACAGAAATTACCAATGAATAACTCTACCAGTTGAAGAAAAGTTGAGATCTTACCCCGAGGAAGATTATTACACCATATTTGAGCAGATCCGGTAAGAGTTCCCGAGAATTCTCTGCATCTCATCTCATCTGGAACAGCATAGATATCTGCAGCAGCTTGATATTGTTCTATATGAAGAACATGATCAGTCTTTCCATCATATTTGGTGGTCACAACGAGTGCTTTGAACTTTGATGGTGTTGGAAAATCTACAATATCCTGGACAAAAGGTGTTCCTAGAATAAAGGTTCGTTGTAGAGGGTTCTTGGCCTTAGCCATTTCCCCTAATCTATCTTCCAGCCTCTGAATAGAACCTTTCCATGCATCATTCCCTTCCTCGGGCCTATTGGTTCGAGCAGCTGATCGCGTTGATGTGGCTTCCTGAGATCTATCTTGACGAGCAACTGGTCGTGACTGGGCAGATCTTTCCCTTAAATCTGATGGTCGTCGAAAACTCCTCGACGGGGCTCTATGAGGACTTTTACTCCTTCTTGGCCCTAATCGATTAAAGGGTGATACCCTGCATAATCTTTCTAGCGTACTGGTCCTTTCTGGGGAGAGAGTGATACATTGTTCAGTATCTGTGGCTCGCACTGACGAAGTTCATCCAAGTTGATAAGAAAAATCTTAAGATTCCTCATTGCGATATGAACTGGTACACCTAGTACGCGAAGAAGGTGCACGGGTGTTTCTTTGAATACTCCGTAGTCCTGAATGAGTTGGTGCACCGCCATGGAGGGTTTGTATGAGTTGTCGCATGGTTTCTTGTATGACGGTCTGGCCCTAAGCCAGATTTGTCATTATTCCATCCAGATCTGGAATATTTGGCAGAGCAGATGGATTTGGAGGGCTTCCAGCGTTTTGATTGCTAGATTCTGGAATATCATCCATTTGTGATGGATTGTTTTTGATGAAAAATGATGTTACCAGTCGTTCCCACAGACGGCGCCAATCTGTTGATGTAAAAAATTAGATCACTCTAATTATTCAATCACAGATAAATAAATGAGACAAAGAATTTTAAAGTGGTTCAGCCTTATAAGAATGTCCTACGTCCACTGTTATGTTATTGTTGAGTGTTTTAGGAATTCTCGATTATAAGTTTTATCAAGAAATTCCCGGTCCCCTTCCAATGAGGATTGTACAATGTATTTATAGCCCTGAGGCTGTAATGTGAAAGGGTAATACATTAAATGATATACATATGAAAGGGTGATACATTCAATGCCCCTTAAGCATGTGCGTCTGAATGATAAGCATTTAATGAATAGTCAAACTGTTGGTTATCCTGCTATTAAAGCTTTGTTCGAGGTGCAGCTCGGACCGCTTGAGTTGCTCGGACCGCCTAAGCTTCTCGGTGTTTAGGAGTTCCTCGAAGAGTTCTTATTCCTCGGAGTGTCTGAGTTCCTCGGGGAAGCAGTGTTCCTCGTTGTAGTATGGTTCCTCGGAGCGTGTGAGTTCCTCGGAAGTATTTATTGCTGCCATGTAGATTGCCACGTGTCATCATTTAATTGAGCCATGTCAGCAGACTAAATTTGGTATCAACAAATAGTAAGGCATATTATGAGGCATTGATTACAAGACTGGAACTGGCTTCATCACTGGGCGTCGACTAAGTATTGTTATATAGTGATTCTCAGCTAATTATTAATCAAATGCAGCAAATTTATGGAGTCAAAGGAAAAACTATGATGAGATATCAAAAAAAATCTATGGAGGTTATTTCTTTGTTCATTTTGTCAAGATGGTGAGGATTCCCAAATTAAAGAATGCCCGAGCAGATGCTTTTGCTCGGATGGCATCAGCAACTTAAACAAAACTCAGGCGAATAATCTCAGTGGAGATTCTTGCACATAGAAGCATTGATGAGATAGAAGTTAGTGTTATCTTTGGGTAATTAGGTCCTTTATGGATGGAACCAATTAGGGAATACATTGAAAGAGGAATACTACCTTCCAACCAGAGAGGAGCTAAAAAATGAGTTATAAAGTAGCTAATTATGTGTTGGAAAAAGGAATTTTATATCGACGAGGATATACTGTTTCCCTACTTCATTGTGTTCATCCAAATAAAGCAAATTATTTGATCAAAGAGGTGCATGAAGGACCATGTGGATCTCATACAGTTGAGAGGTCTCTAAGATAACAGATAGCTATGCAAGGTTACTATTAGCTGACGATGAAAGAAGATTGTGTTTCTTTCACCAAGAAGTGTGATAAATGTCAAAAAATTTCTACCATCCATAGAAGACCAGGAGCAAGTTTAACACTCATCACTTCTCCATGGACTTTATCTATACGTGGAATTTACCTAGTCGGACCACTACCAACCACCAAAGGAAGATTAAAGTACCTGGTTGTAGCTGTTGAATATTTTACCAGATGGGTAGACGTTAAGCCCTTGGTTGACATGCATTGTAAGAGGGTCTTTCAGTACATATAGACGAAAATCATTTGTAGGTATGTCATTCCATATGCCTTCATCAATGACCATGTAACTCAATTTGAAAATAAAGAATTTGAAGAGTACTATATTCGATCAGGCATCCAGAAACTTCTTTCGGCACCTGGGCATCCACAATGCAATGGCCGGAAAGAAATCACAAACAAAACCTTGCTAGATGGGCTGAATAAAAGGTTAGATGAATCTAAAGGAAACTAGATTAATAAACTCCACAATTTCCTTTAGGCATATAGGACTACTTCGAGAACATCAATAGGGGAAACCCCATACATGCTAGCTTTTAGCACTGGGGCAGAAGTATTAGTGGAAATACGTTCGTCGACTCATAAATTGCTAAAGTTTAATTCACATAAGTGTGACCTTATGAGGTGACTAGATCTGTACATGATAGAAGAAGTTCGAGAAGATATTAATGTTCGAATGGCTGCCTATAATCAAAGGACTACAAGGTTTTATAACTGAAGGGTTAAGCCGGTCAACCTGAAGCATGGGGATCTAGTACTCAAGAAAGTAATCCAGAAGATCAAAAATTTGGAGACTAACTAGCCTAGTCCATACCGTATCTCGATGGCTATCCAACCAAGAACTTATCGTTTGGAAATGCTAGAAGGGGAAGAATTCAAGAATCTTTGGAACGCGTACCATTTGCGCAAGTGTTATCAGTAATTCAATTTGTACAGAATTTTTTTTTCCTTCATGTACTTGGTTATTCAAGTTAATTAAATTTTAGGTTTTACTCCATTATACATCCTTTTTGTGTTTTGTTTTCGGACTATGGTGGCTACACCAACTTAACCAGAATTAATGAGCAATTTTAATTCAGACTTTTCCAACTTTAGAAAAAATTTCCAACTTTAGAAAAGTTTCCAAAAAGTTCGTCGTTATGGAGCCTGGTTCAGACTTTCCCAAACTTTTTTTTAACTCCAGAAACATTTCTAAAAATATCCACACCAAAGAGCATGGTTACTTTTCTAACTCCAGAAAAGTTCTTTATATTTGTCAAACGTTTTCAACTTCAGAAAAATTATTTATATTCTCCAAACTTTTCCAACTTCAAAAAATTTCCTCGTCATAAATGTTCTAACTTCAGAAAAGTGCATAGTTCAAACTTTTCCAAACTTTACTAACTTCCAAAAAGTTAAACTTCAAGTATGATATCTCCTCGAAAAATCAGGAGCAAGAAGTCAGTAAAATTTCTTAATTAGAGGTTTTAACTTACCAGGTTAAAATACTGGAATAATTATACATTCTTATTTCACTTTGTCACCACTGATAACTAATGCTAGGAATTAATACAATAAAGCTATTTACAGTTTTATTTAAGTGCATTATTCGAATCTAAGGCCCTATAATGAATCAAATATTAAACATTTGAGAAGGTTATTTAGTCTATATGCCGATTAACTAATCATTATACAAGTTACCTAGTTGGCCAAAAGATTAACATTTACCATAAGATTGAATAATGATAATAAAAAATAACTTCATTCCACTAACCAAAATGTATTACAATAGTTGTAATTGATCAGAATACAATATAATAAGTATAAATTTATTCTGCTGGACGCTTTCTTTGTGCTTTATCGATTCTAGAAGGAGGGTCGTAAAGAATGTATGGAGAATTGATTAACATCTTCCTATTACTGTTGCTGGCTTATCAAGCAAGCGATGAGGATAAACTATCTCACACTCATCATGGAGGCCATAATCCCCTAAATATTTATTTATTAGGCATTGAGGAATGGCATCAGGAGGAATATAATTTAATGTCCGATTTAAAAGGAGGCTTGTCACAATACAAGAGACTTAGGTTATTCCAGTACCACAACTCACTATTTTTATCATACTTCAGTAAAATTAGTAAGTTGTTACATCCCCATTTATAGCCTTCACGATTGCTATGAGCAAGATGATCATCCATGTGAGTTATGGCCTCATTGTAACCCTCCGTCCAAACTTCCCTAGGTTGTTTGTGAAAGTTGAATGTTCACTTGTCCACTTAACTTTGAAGTTTCTTAAGGACAATATCATTGGATTTTAATTGGGCAACTATGTCGTCAAGGATAATATCTTTGGATTTCAACGGGCAACTCGGTCGATAATAGTTTTCTTAGTCCTTCCTTCCTAAATAGTTGGTCGAACAACTATTCTTTACCTAGAAGTTTGCCCAGGTTTGGTTTTTTTCTTCTACAATGCTTTAATATCCTCTGACAGTTTTTCATTTTCAGTCTCTAAAAAGGAAGCACCTTCATCTGGATCTATAACATTTGATATCTTCAGGCTGTCTATCTCATCTCTTAAGGCATTATTTTCTTTCCCTAGCATTACAACAATAGACCGGGCACTCTCCAAATATTGTTTCAAAGACAGTTCCTTCTTGTTTAGAGTAGAAGTAATGTTTTCCAACTTCTTGTCGAAACCTAACCTTCACTTAATGCTTTATACTTAGCCTTATAATTACCCGACTCTCCAAATATAGTTTCAAAGACAGTTCCTTATTGTTTAGAGCAGAAGTAATATTTTCTAACTTCTTGTTGAAACCTAACCTTCAGTTAATGCTTTATACTTAGCCTCATAGTCAGAGTGAAGTAAAGCCAGGGAATTTTTTTTGATCTTCTTATAGTTGCTCAATCATTTTATAATATGCAGTGTTATTAGCAACAACCCTGTCAACAGGTAATGAAGATGGATATATAACTCCTTCACTTGGTCCGAAACATCTGGGCCGAGTAACCCCGTTAAGTCTTCCTCAAACATGGGAACATGACCAGAATCAACATAGTTCCTAATCCACTTGAGCAGGTCAGATTCAACACAAATCATGACCCTCTTACTAGCATCAAACTATAAAGATACAAACATATGAGTTTATATGGTAAATCAAGATGGGTAGACCACACAAAAAACAACAAATTAGCAAGAAATATAGACCATTCAAAGGAATAAATATTTAAGACAAGAAAAACTATTCTTTTATTGATTAATTGTTGAGGTACATGAGTTAATACATCATCAAGAAAGAAAAGACAAAAACTAAACTTCTTGAAAATCTGTTAGAGCTTCTCCTTGTCTTTATCCTATTTTGAGATGGAAGCAGGTTAGTCGGTACTAGCATTGGGCACTAGTGAAGACTCAAGAGGAATCACATACGATTTTCAGACCCTTCCTCGTCATCAAACTCCTCATTCAGATTAGAGTAGTGCCAGGGTCATGCCTTTGGAAGAATTCAGAATTTTCTTCTGTGCTAACCACCTTCAGGCCCTCAGTCCAACCTTTCTTGAAGGAAGAATTTTTGGCATACTCAATATGAGTAGAGGCAATAAAAATGACCTTCTCCCAACCTTTATCAAATGAAGCTTTGCCTTTGACCTTCAAAGAAGTAACCTTATCTTCAGCAACTTGTACCTGAGCTGTGGCGTCTGAAAGCTTATCCTCGACAGACTTGGCCTTGCTTTTAGCATCACTTAGCTTCTTCTCGGTAGGATTATCTCTTTCCTTCGTAACATTTATTTGTCTTTCAGCCTTAGTGGCTTGATCAATAGCCTTTTTCAAATCTATTTCCCAAGATTTTCGCTTTGTCTCAAAAGCTTATCGGGAAGCTTCCAAAGATTGTTTTAGAGCTTCAAAGGACTCTTTAACTTCACCAGGAAAGGATCTTAGTTGGTCTTACTTCTCCAAAATTTGGTTTGAATCAACCGAAAATTAAAAAAAGAGAAAAAGATCATATATAAAAAATAGTTGATCAACATGGAAAAAAAGTAGAAAATGAGAAAAATACCAGTGCTAAGTTATGGCAAGCTCTCTCAGTCATCCTGAACCTGGGCATGGAATCTAACGCAGCTCTATTAGTAGGAAGTGTATTAGATTTAATCAAACCCCTAGCCAACCTAGGGTTAACAATAACAAAGGCTGACCCAATGTCAAGGTCAGCTTAAATTTTTCTTATCAACTTTTGTTGGTCGACATTCTTCTTAGTAGCCAATTTCTACTAGTCTATTGGTGTTTTATGGAACCATTTTTGAGGACTAGTCAAACCTCTCCTTAACCTCTTCAGTCACGGCTCAATAGTCTGAGTGTCATCAGCACCAATATGCCTCTTGTCACTAGTCTGAGACTTCATTTCAACTGGCTTCTTACCAGCATCAACAACTTTCTTGGGGGTAGGAGATAAGGGTGCACCCAACAAGTTAGGCATTTTCCTCTTACTCATGTCTGTGGAACGAGAAAGGAATATCTCAAAAATATCTAATCACTCAAATGAAGAAGAAGTTCCTCCCTGGATAAATTCAGCACCAGCAGATTCAATGGCTGAGGAAGTAGGTATAGGGCCTTCTTCTAAGTTGATTGCAATTTGGGGCAACACAAGTTTTAGTCGGGCAAGAAAAGGTGTGATAAAACTTTTGTACCCCAACAACAAAGAAGTTGATCGGGTATGTTATTCTCTAAACTTATTATTTAATCCCATAGGAACTTAAGATCGTTGATGTTGATTTCCCCTTCCTTGGGGCATCTCTTCTTACTCTCCTCTGTATAAAAAAGAAACAACCAAGTTAGTTGGTAAGCATTGAAAATCTATAACAAAACTGGAATAACAATCAATAGAGTTACAACCTATGCCACGTCCTGATTGAGGATATCTGGGATCAGTATAAGACACTCCAATAGGGAGGGGAGCATGTTTCGAGTTCTTAACAACTACCCCATATTACCAATAGTCCTTACTAGAGAGTGGTGGATTCACTACTAAAGCCCTATTGGCTTGCCTAGTTTTCAAGTAATAGGTACTTTCTCAAAATATATTCACTTATAGTAGAACATTAACTCCAAGACCCCAATATGGGTTCCATAAAGTTCATTTAACCTATGTGCACCATTTAGAACCCTCTAGGTATTGGGTGATACTCTGGCAAAGACTACAACAAAATATTGGCAAAAATGAAGAAAAAGGGGGTTTGGTGTAATGTTCTTATATATATATATATATATATATATATATAACTATGATTAGGTAAGAGTCGAGACACAAGTTCTCATAAAGTCAATTCGAGTACCAATTTGGTAATGGTAAACTTGTCCAAGATGAAGATCAAGGAGCATATAAGTGATGAGTCGTTTGTTTAACCCATGAAAAACTTGAGCAAAAGTGTTTTACTCAGAGTATATCAACAATGAATCGTGATCAGTATACGTACACACGCCAAAGCATCTAATCAGTAGCGTGGAGGTTGTCCTTACTGAATACCAATCCATTTTAGATGACAATCCAAACTTGAAACAAATTCTATATACTTTATACGAGTAGAGTTATTTGGGTTGTAAAATGTATTGAGGATTATAATTTTTAATATGTAATTTGAAACTATCAAACATTAATTTATTATTCGTTAACTTCAATGTTGGTTGATGATGCTGAAATCTAGCACCACCAGATAAGTGATGATGAGCTCAAAAAATAGTAATCATGGAAGCCATAGAGATGTAAGTGTATAAGTATATAGGAGGAGATGAGTATAAGAGGAGTAAGACAATGATGTATAGTGGTTCAGCCAATTAGGCCTACATCCACTGTGAGTGTGTGATCCACTAAGTATGGGCACTAATGGCCTTGGATACAATGCACATAAGCTCACTTTCTCTCTCTACTATGTGTACAAGCAGATTTTTTACTAGAGTTACAATTCTCCATCCCCCTGTAGGGTTGTAGGTGATAAATATATATAGGTCTTGGGGGGTGTAGTGTACCCCCCAAGTATGCATGGTGCATGTGAATGATGATCTAGCCAATCTCCTGTTGACACCTATAGATGCCAAATGATGACATAATATTCCCTCACGTGAGGGGGTGATACGGTTATAATGGTCTTCCACGTGTCATGTGAGCCTCACGCGCACTGTTCCACGCGTCTCCCAAACCACGCTCTATGATGATGTCACCCTCGGCCTATGATATGAGGCCGAGGGCAAAGTTCCTTCTGATAGTGAATCAGGCCCAATTTAGGCCTCGTACTGTCGTACCCTCGTAGGGTCGTCTGGAGCTTGATGAAGGGTCGGCCCCCTGAGGGGTCATCTGGAGCTTGATGAAGGGTCGGCCCCCTGAGGGGTCGTCTGTAGCCTGATGAAGGGTCAGCCCACTAAGGGGTCGTCTGGAGCCTGATGAAGGTTCGGCCTCCTAAGGGGTCGTCTGGAACCTGATAAAGGTTCGGCCCCCTGAGGGGTCGTCTGGAGACTGATGAAGGGTCGGCCCCCTGAGGGGTCGTCTGTGGGGTCGTCCGGTTAGAGGGCGCCCTCGGCCTGGCCGAGGATATGTATATGGGCATATCAATCACCCCCCAGCCGTTAGCCATGGATGTTGTTAAGATGGGTGAGGGGTAGTGTTGTAATTGAGATGGGTGTATGGTCAGTTAGGTGAGTCACACCTGTTAAGCTGATATGACACCTAGGCAGGTACTCATTTTCACTTCAGTTTCTAAGGCATGGTGGCTGCATACTGCCTGGGGATTTAGGCCTTAATGATGCCCTCCTCGTGGTCCGTGCACTGTATTGGTTAGTGGGCCCACTCATTGGCAAAGTATTTAATTTTTTTTGAAGTTTCTCTCTCTTCTTCTTCTTCTTCGCGCCTGAACTCTCTTTCTTTAACTTCCATCCTTCTTGCCATTTCTGCAGTTTTGACATTTTGAGTTTGGCAGCTTTGCTATTTTTTCTCAGGTAATCTCTCTACCCCAGTGTCCTCTTTACTTTCATTTCTTTTTCGCTTTCTTATTTTAGGCTTGTAGGGATGGATTTGGGTCGTTTCATAACTTTTCTGGCGACTGGTTTTTGAGTGTTCTCGAGTTTTCTTGAGTGTTCTTGATTGAAAACCATCATTTTCTTTCCGAAAGTCCAACCTGGTCAACTGCAAACTTGTTTGTAGTTAAGTTCCCCAAATTCTTCCAAGTGTAGGGTCTCCCCCTTGATGCTTAGGAGGCTTTACAGCTTAGATGAAGAATTCCCTTCCCTGAGAGAGAAGTTATTTGTTGAGATTAGACGAATAGAGGAAGAGGAGGAGAGAAGACGAGGGGCCAACCCTAATTGGGTACGACCCATCTTCCCCGTTCCTCTTGCCACAATAAAACCCTCTGAGTCTTGCGGGTCGTCTTGTCATCCAGCCGAGAGTTATTCAAGTGAGATGGATGAGAGGGCGTCGTCACCAACAGGAGCTGGACCTTCTGGGAGAGGCGAGGCATCTGATCTGAGCCCAGGCCGAGGGTATGGTTTCTTTCGAGGCTTTCCCTGTGACAACCCTATCCCCACACGCTTTCCACATGGCTTTTCCCCAAGGGACTCTGACAGGTGATGAGGCCGAGGCCGAGGGGACTGAGGATGATGAGGACTCAGATGACCTAGTTGACACTTCTCACGCCTCGTGTTATATTTCCTCGGTCAGGGATCGTGACCTTCTTCTGTGGAGGCATGCATATGGTGTTCCTCCCACCATATCTATGAGGGTTCCCTCTGAGGACGAGAGGGTCTTTGAGGGTGAAGAGGGAGAGATAGCGGTATATGAACAAATGTTCAAGGTAGGTGTCAGACTCCCTTTACATCCTGCTGTCGTAGATATTTTGTCATCCCTCGGCATAGCCCCCTCTCAGCTCCCTCCTAATTCCTGGAAGACGATCCTCGGCTTCATTTCCCTATGGAAAAATGCCTTTACTGATGGGCCTTCCTCCGATGTGTTCTTGGCTTGCTATAACATCACTTCCTCATCCAAACAACCTGGGAACTACCATCTGGGTGCGATGAAGTCCGATAAAAAACTTCTCCATGTGGTACAAACCTCGAACCACGATTGGAAGAAGAGATTCTTCTTTGTCTCTGGAGAGTGGTAGTTTCCCGCTGAGGCACAACCTTTAGCCGATGGTCCGAGGGTCCCCAGAAGATGGTCTAGCCCTTCAATGAAGGCCAGGTTAGACCCCGGAATTAGTCTGGAAGAGAAAGATATAGTTGAATATCTAAGAGGACGAGGGAGAGTAGGTGAACTTCTAAAATTTGAAGATCTGATGACCCCTCGGTTCCTTAAGGAAGCTGGTCTGAGGGTCGGCCCCCTGACAGAACTATGTGAGTTATATTATTTTTTGCTCCTTCTTTACTTTTTTCAAGTGTTTCATCATTATCTCTGCATTTTTTTGACGTGTCGTTCTCCTTTCAGGACGTCCTGCTGGTATATCAGACTTTCTCTGGGAAATGACTGCCCGAGCTTACTATTTGGTTTGGTAAAGAATAAGGGGAAGGATCCTCATCAAGCCCCGAGGAAGACGAAGACGGTGGGGCCGACACATGTTGAGCTGACCCCTAATAGACAAAAGAGGAAAGAGCCCTAGGTCACTGTCGACCCTCGGCCAGATTCTCGTACGAGGGTAAGGGTCGAGGCGTCTGAAGGGGCTGCCTCCTATTCCATCATGGGGGCCTTCTGGTCCCAGAACCTGGCACTTCTGAAGGTCGAGCCCTCTTCCCTTATCGCGAACCTGAGGGCGGCCAAAGCGTCCATGTTTTCTGCCCCTTCTGCTGCTGATTATGAATTTTTATCCAAGATGCCTCCAGCAAAGGTGTATGACTGTGGTCTGCACGCCCTAGCTCAGGTATGGGTTCTCACTTCATTCCCTTAGTCTTATTCTTTCACACTGTTCTCTCGTCCTCTTGCCATCCGTTTATTATTTCTGTGCAGTTTGTATGCACCTTTACCTCGGCCACCAAGTGGATGGCTGAGAATCAAGAGAAATTTTATGAGGCCGAGAGGGCCATCCAACGTGAGGTTGATCTGCAGACTGACTTGGAAACTTCTAGGTCTGAGCTAGAGAGTGCCAGAACTGAACATGCGAGGGTTCTGGACGAGCTGACGAGGCAGCATGATGAGGACCTGAAGGCCAAAGACTTGCTCATTAAAAAGAAGGATGAAGCCTTGACCAAACTAGGGACTCACTTCAAGGCTGAGCTATCTGAGGCAGTGAGGAAGGTAAGGGCCGATGCTGTGGAGGCCTACAAACTCTCAGACGAGTTCCAAGGCTTCAGTCTTCAGTACTTAGAGAGGGGGCTAGGACGGCCTGTCGGTGGGTCATCCTTAAGTTTGCTGACGTAGTATCGTCCATCCGCCCCTCTCTTGAGGCAGCTCAATTAGACGATCCACTTATTGTTGAAGCCCTAGCCCAAGTTGAATCTCATCATGTATAAGGCACAGGCATGTCTGAGGCTCAGCCTGTCGTGGTCGTAGAAGAATCTCCAATAGATGTTGAGGCCTTGCCCTCTGATATTGCTCAATAGGGTGGCTGTCTGTAGCCCATACCCTCTTCATGTATTTAATATTTTTGTACTTTTCTTTTGTTGAACAAAACATTGTAATATTTATTCTATGGTATCGTCTCCCTTTGCTGTCTTCATATTCATTCCTTGTGTGACTTGCATTACAAAGATATTGTTAACAATATCTCTAACCCCTCCCTCGTCTTTTTTTTTTAAGGCAATGGTGGGGTCGTCCCCACCATTGACCCTCATTATAGCCGAGGGTTCCAATAACCAAACTAATGTTTTTTAATCAAGTATTCCCTCATCTTTCTTGAGGACAATGGTGGGGTCGTCCCCTCCATTCACCCTCATTATAGCCGAGGGTTCCAATAACCAAAATAGTGGTTTTTAGTAAAGTATTCCTTCGTCTTTCTTGAGGACAATGGTGGGGTCATCCCCTCCATTGACCCTCATTATAGCCGAGGGTTCCAACAACCAAACTAATAGTTTTTAATTAAGTATTCCCTCGTCTTTCTTGGGGACAATGGTGGGGTCGTCCTCTCCATTGACACTCATTATAGCCGAGGATTCCAATAACCAAACTAATGGTTTTTAATTAAGTATTCCCTCATCTTTCTTGGGGACAATGGTGGGTTCGTCCCCTCCATTGACCCTCATTATAGCTGAGGGTTCCAATAACCAAACTAATGGTTTTTAATCAAGTATTCCCTCGTCTTTATTGGGGACAATGGTGGGGTCGTCCCCTCCATTGACCCTCATTATAGCCGAGGGTTCCAATAACCAAACTAATGATTTTTAATCAAGTATTCCCTCGTCATTCTTAGGGACAATGGTGGGGTCTTCCCCTCCATTGACCCTCATTATAGCCGAGGGTTCCAATAACCAAACTAATGGTTTTTAATCAAGTATTCCCTCATCTTTCTTGAGGACAATGGTGGGGTCGTCCCCACCATTGACCCTCATTATAGCCGCGGGTTCCAAACTAATGGTTTTTTATTAAATATTCCCTCGTCTTTCTTAGGGTCAATGGTGGGGTCGTCCCCTCCATTAACCCTCATTATAGCCGAGGGTTCCAATAAACAAACTAATGGTTTTTAATCAAGTATTCCCTCATCTTTCTTGAGGACAATGGTGGGGTCGTCCCCACCATTGACCCTCATTATAGCCGATGGTTCCAATAACCAAACTAATGGTTTTTAATTAAGTATTCCCTCGTCTTTCTTGAGGACAATGGTGGGGTCGTCCCCTCCATTCACCCTCATTATAGCCGAGGGTCGTTCTCTGAAGATGTTTCCAAGTGTACTAGAACTGATAAACACAAGATGAGAGGAAACACTGGTATTTCTCATTTATTTTCCAAGTGTTCTATCGGAGAAACACCTATTACAACTGTCATTCGATAGGACTTTACAAAACTATTGATAGTATTTCTTCAAATGATCTGCATTCCAGGGGTTGGAAAAGGGCTCCCCCTCTAGGTTTTCTAGTCTATAGGTTCCAGGGAAGACTTCATCGATGCCCTTATATGGGCCATTCCAATTAGGATATAGCTTGTTGGGCTTCTGCCAAGTCTTTTTGAGGACCAAGTCCCCCACCGCAATTGGTCTCTGTTTCACCCTCTGATTGTAAAACCTTGCGGTCCTCTGCTGGTAGGCGGCCTGCCTTATCTCGGCATCTTCCCTCCTTTCCTCAATCAGGTCTAAGTCGAGTCTCCTATCTTCTGGATTTCTCTAGGGGTCATACATTTGGACCCTATGAGTAGGAAACCCAATCTCGATGGGGATGACGGCTTCTGATCCATATGCTAGCATGAATGGGGTCTCTCCGATAGAGGTCCTCACTGTCGTCCTGTAGGCCCACAGTACGGCATATAATTGCTCAACCCATCGTCCTTTTGCCTCCTCAAGCCTCTTCTTGATTCCATCTAGGATTTTCCTATTTGTAAGCTCTGTCTACCCATTAGTCTGAGGTAGGCCCGGGGTAGAGAAGAATTATTTGATACTCACCCTTTCACAGTACTTCTGCAGAGATGTATTCTTGAACTGAGTCCCGTTATCCGAGATGAGGGTGTTGGGGTGACCATATATGCATATAACATTTTTCCAGATGAACTGGAAGGTCTTCTACTTTTTAATCGTGACCATCAGTTCGGCCTCCACCCATTTTGAGAAATAGTCAATCGCTACGATGAGGAACCGATAGTTATTGACTGTTCTTGGTAAGGGTCCTACTAGATCGATCCCCCACACTGCAAATGGCCATGGGGATTTAATGGAGGTAAGAGGATGATGGGGTTGGTGAGGGCTGGTGGCAAATCTCTGGCATTTATCGCACTTTTTTACATATGCTGCGGCATCTTTCCCCAAGGTCGGCCACTAGTACCCTTGGGTGATCACCCTCTTCGCTAAGGATCTGCCCCCAATGTGGCTTGAGCACGATCCTTCGTGCACATATTGCAAAATGGAATGGACTTCTAAGGGATGCACACACCTAAGTAAGGGGAGCAAAAACCCCTTTTTGTACAAAGTGTCTCCGATGACAGTGAATTTTGTAGCCCTGTATCTCAGCTTCTTCCTTTCTTGCCTTGCTTCTGGCATCTCTCCCTCTTTAATGTATCTGATCAGAGGGTCCATCAACGAAGCTTCCTGAGAAACATTCAGGCAATTTCTAAGTGTTCCCTCAGCGTCTTCAATAGTTGGCCGAAGCAAAATTTCCATTGGGATCGTCCTCCTGATGTCTGTCCTAGTTGCCGAGGCCAACCTAGCAAGGGCGTCAGCTCGACCATTATTGAGCCTAGGTATCCTCTTTAACCTTACTTCTCTGAAGCCCTTCAGTAACGACCTCACCTTGTCAAGGTACATAGCCATCCTCTCGTCCTTGGCCTCATAGGCTCCTAATATCTGATTCACTACTAGCCTCGAATCACTATGAACCAAAATCTGGCCGACACTAAGAGATCTGGCCAAGGAGAGGCCTGCTATCAAGGCCTCATATTCGGCCTCATTGTTGGAGGCCTTAAAGTTGAACCTCAGGGCGTACTCAATTTCTGTGCCGTTGGGTACTGGTACTATTAATCCAGCTCCACTCCCGCTTTCGCAAGAGGACCCGTCGACGAAGAGAATCCACACTGTATGTTCTTCCGAGAAACTTCCCACGGTGAGTGACCCCTGTCTAAAGAGATATCTTCCCTCTTAATTTTCAGCCACTTTCCTTCTAGCGGTGCTTGTCTTAGCCTTATCTGCAGGTGTGTCGGTGAGCTCACCTTGTCGGGTATCTATCTTCCCAAGTAAACTCGGCCACAAAGTCTGCCAATGCTTGCCCCTTAATGGCTGTCCTAGGCTGATACACTATGTCAAACTTCCCCAGCTCTATAGCCCAGACCATTAGCCTCCCTGATTTTTCAGGCTTGTGCAAAACTTGCCTAAGGGGAGAGTCAGTGAGGATGACCATTATATGGGACTGGAAGTATGGCTTCATTTGTATCGATGCATGGATCAAGGCATAGGCCAACTTATCCATCCTTGGATATCTTTGCTCTGCCCCCTGGAGTGCCTTGCTGTTAAAATACACAGGCTTCTGTACCCCGTCTTCGTCTCTCATAATGGTTGCACTGATGGCTGACTCTGAGACGACGAGGTACACATAAAGTTGTTGACCCTGCATGGGCCGTGACAAAATCAAGGGAGACCCCAGGTATGATTTTAACTCCTTGAAAGCCTCATCACACTCTTCACTCCATTCGAAGGATTTTCTGAGAATTTTGAAGAATGGTAGACACCTGTCTGTGGCCCTAGACACGAACCTGTTCAAGGCAGCGACTCTCCCTGTGAGTCTCTGAACGTCTTTAATGGACTTGGGGGTCTTCATCTCAACAAGGACCTTTATCTTTTCAGGATTGGCCTCGATGCCTCTTTGGTTGACAATGAACCCCAAGAACTTCCCTTCTCCGATCTCGAAGACACACTTGGCCGGGTTGAGCTTCATCTGGTATTTGTCCATCATATTAAAGGTCCTCTCCAGGTCTGCCACATGATCCTCTGCCTTCAAACTCTTAGTCAATATGTCATCTACATAGACCTCCATAGACTTCCCAATTTTGTCTTCAAATATTTTATTTACAAGGCGTTGATACGTTGCCCTCGCATTTTTTAGGCCAAAGGGCATGACCCTATAACAGTATGTCCCTTTGTCAGTAATGAAGCCTGTCTTCTCCGAGTCTTTAGGGTTCATGAAGATCTGGTTGTACCCTGAATAGGCATCCATAAAGCTCATGAGCTCATGGCTTGCGATAGCGTCTACCATCTGGTTAATGCGGGGGAGAGGGAAGCTGTCTTTGGGATAGTGTTTGTTGAGGTCGGTGAAGTCCACACACATTCTCCACTTCCCGTTGGCCTTTGGGACAATGACTACATTGGACAACCATTCAGGGTAGATGACCTCTCTGATAAATTCAGCGTCTTCTAATTTTTTGACCTCATACCTTATGACCTCATACTTTTCTCTAGAGTAAATTCTCCTCTTCTTCTTTACTGGCTTTGCTCCCTCTACCACATTGAGCTTGTGGCACACGATTTTAGGGTCGATCCCCGGCATATCTTCGTGACTCCACGCAAAGATGCTTCGTCTTCTCCTCAATAGTTTAATGAGGTCTTCCTTGATATTGGGCTTAAGAGATTTGCCGACTTGGATGGTTTTTTCTGTGTCATCCTCATCGAGGATGATGGATTCTACCTCTTCCGCGACCTCTCCTTTCTTTAGCTTCGTCTCATCCCTGGGGTCTAGGGTATCAATTTTGTAAGTAGTTATAGCCCTCTTGTGTGCCTCTCTTTCTTCAGCGGAGTTGTAGTATCACTATCGTGCTGTCGTCTGCTCTCCCTGAACTTCCCCCACCCCATAAGGGGTAGGAAATTTAATCATCTGATGGACTGTAGATGTCACAGCTTCAAACCCCTTGAGGGCCACATGCCACAGTATGATGTTGTAGTCCGAAAACACATGTTCATCCATCACAAAGAAACTGACCTTCTTGGTAAGCCATCTCGGCCACTCGCCCGCCATTTTGACATCGGCCTCATACACTCCAAGGGGATGAACCTTTTCCTCACTGAACCCAATCAATGGATGATGGTATGGGACGAGTCTAGCACGGCTGAGACCTAAGGCTTTGAAGCATGGCCAAAACATTACATCTGCAGAACTGCCTCCGTCGACCAGTATCCTCGGCACCTCACACCCATGAACCTTAGTTGTGATGACGAGTGGGTCGTCGTGTGGGGCTAAGAGGCCTTTAAAGTCCATTCTTGAGAACCCCACTATCAGAGTGTCCATATCGACCTTCTTCCTCTTTTCTGACTTGAACTCCAGAGAGGTTGTGTGTACTGTCTTCATCACTTCCTTGGCCTCAGCCACATGGGCCTTCCTGTCGGCGACCTCATACCCTCCTCCTGCTAGACCCCCGGAGATCATTCCCACTCCAAGCGAGATTATATTGAGCCTCTTTACAGGGCCTTGGTCGTCTCTCGGCGAGAGGTCAGGGTCGTCCTCATCGTCAGAAGGGTCGTCCCCTCTTTTTTGAGGACCTTCTTTACATGCATCACCTCGCTTTTTTCTGGGGTCGTCCCCTCGGCCCCTCTTGGAGGCACCTCGGTCGACGTACTTTCTGAACTTCCATTCTTTCAGCATCTTCTCAATCTTATCTTTTAGAGCGAAACATTTGTCTGTTATGTGGCCATGGTCTTGGTGAAAATCACACCAAAGGTTTTTATTCCTCTTGTTGGGGGCTGCCCTCAACTTCTCAGGCCACTTCAGAGACCGGCCACTCTTTATCTCATTGAGAATATGTTCACAACTGACCGTTAGAGGGGTGTAACCAGCGAACTTATCGTCCGTAGACTTCTTCTTCCCCTCTTTGTTCTTCTTAGGGTATTTACCCCCACTAGCGCCTTCTTTTTCGTTTTCGTATTTTGCGGCCATCGCCTCTTCGGCGTTCATCACCTTTCCTGCCGTTGATAGCAATTCAGCCATCGTCCTCGGAGGGTCTTCAACAAGCTTCCATAACAGCTTCCCCTTTTGGAGTCCTCCAATCAGGGCTGTCATAGCTATGCCCTCCTCATAGTCTTCCACCTCCAGCTTCTCTTTGTTGAATCTGGCCATGTAGTCCCTTAGACTCTCATTCTTCCCCTGCTTAACATAGAGCAGGTGGGTGGTCTTTTTCTGTGGCCTCATCCCGAAGCAGAAATTGTGGATGAACCGGTCTGTCAACTACTTAAAGTTTTCAATGGTGTTTTTTGGGAGAGACGTGTACCAGACATGTGCATCCCCAGTCAGGTTACCAGAGAAGGCACGACACCTCATGTCATCTGGGATAGAGTATATATCTGATGCTGACAGATACATCTCAACATGGTGGACAGGGTTGGTGCTCCCGTCATATATTGGGGTGACCACAGGTGGCTTGAACTTCGTTGGCGTAGGGAAGTTTCCTATCTTCGCCATAAAGGGTGAGCCTATGGTGTATCTTCTCTGAAGAAGGTCTCGGCTTTTTAGTATATCGCCAATCTTATCGTCCAATCGCTGGATCGAGTCATTCCAGGGCATCGTAGGGTCGTCTTGGCCGATGTTATCCCCTGCCGCCTCTTTGAGATGGACGGAGGGTCCTGCCGCGGCTGGCCTGTGTCGGTTGTTTACTTCCCCCTGACCGTCATCCCATCCTTGGGGTTGTCCCCCGTGGGTTCGGCCATCTGCTGCCTCCTTTCTGGACCTCGCGGCGCTCCTTGTCCTGGATAATTTTTCCCGCAGGTCATTTATCGGGCCCAGCCTCTCAAAGGCCGACCCCCTGCTCAAGTGATCAAAAGCAGAACCTCTTGGGCTATCATCAGGGTTTGGTCTCCCGCACCTCACTCTACCCTCCTAAAGAGGTCATATAGTGTTGTTGGAGACTTCATATGGTTCCCAGCATTCTATGGGGGCCTCCTCTCCCTCCAGATCGTCATACCTGTCTTCAGGGCAAGGGTTTCCTTGCCTGCCCAGGCGTAGACGCCGGGGGTCAGCAACATCCCTACGCCGCTGAGGGGGTGGCAGGTCTTTGTGTGGTGCCTGGGGTGGTCCCCTGGCCTCATGCTGTCCTGGAGCTGCTTCTGGAGTAATCATCTCAGGTGAGACCCCTGGTGGTCTTAGTATGTTCTGGATCAGAGCCGTGAAGTGCTCCTGCATGATCCGCTGCCTCGCTGCCAGAGACTTCAAGGCTGCTGCCACATCAGCCATCTCAGACTGAGGTGGTGGCTGACTGGAACTGGGTCCTCCCCCATCATCCCGTGGGGGAAGTGGTGGTGGTGGCATCTCTGGTGCCATGTTTGAGATTATGAAGAGCTGAACAGAAGAAGGGGGATTAGGACCTTAATGGGTCTCTTTCAATGGTGAAACATCTCCACACAGGGGGAGAACTGGCTCACCACCAGAGTGTGCAATGAGGTCAAGCTGTATCAAGGAAGAGATGTCTTCTCATTCCCACAAACGGCGCCAAACTAATTATGCTGAAATCTAGCATCACCAGATAAGTGATGATGAGCTCAAATAATAGTAACCATGGCATCCATAGAGATGTAAGTGTATAAGTATATAGGAGGAGATGAGTATAAGAGGAGTAAGACAATGATGTATAGTGGTTCAGCCAATTAGGCCTACATCCACTGTGAGTGTGTGATCCACTAAGTATGGGCACTAATGGCCTTGGATACAATACACATAAGCTCACTTTCTCTCTCTACTGTGTGTACAAGCAGAGTTTTTACTAGGGTTACAATTCTCCATCCCCTATAGGGTTATAGGTGATAAGTATACATAGGTCTTGGGGGTGTAGTGTACCCCCCAAGTATGCATGGTGCATGTGAATGATGATCTAGCCAATCTCCTGTTGACACCTGTAGATGCCAAATGATGACATAATATTCCCTCACGTAAGGGGGTGATACGGTAATAACGGTCTTCCACGTGCCATGTGAGCCTCACGCGCACTGTTCCACGCGTCTCCTAAACCACGCGCTATGATGATGTCACCCTCAACCTATGATATGAAGCCGAGGGAAAAGTTCCTTCTGATAGTGAATCAGGCCCAATTTAGGCCTCGTAGGGTCGTCTGGAGCTTGATGAAGGGTCGGCCCCCTGAGGGGTCGTCTGGAGCCTGATAAAGGGTCGGCCTCCTGAAGGGTCGTCTGGAGCCTGATGAAGGGTCGACCCCCTGAGGAGTCGTCTGGGGCCTGATGAAGGGTCGGCCCCTTATGGGGTCGTCCGGTTGGAGGGCACCCTCGGGCCGGCCGAGGATATGTATATGGGCATATCATTGGTTGTTATATGAATAAAATCTTATGAGTATTTTCATTTAATTCTTATATCCCAATTGAGTATTTTCGTTTGGTTCACTAATGAAAACAAGTGAGTGGAATAATTTTGTGCTATTTAAATTCTTATATCCCATTCTTGAGTATTTCCATTTGGTTTATGTTATATATTATTTTACTAAAGCCTATTTTTGCAGAATATGACTTCATCAGGACATCAGACCCTGGGAAAACCCCGAGGTGATGAGGGATCATCTAACACTAAGACCATCAAGTTCAAAAAGTATGGGAGTATATATGAAAATAATACTAGTCTACAAATGAGTGCGATTGAGTTATTGAAATAAATAATCGGTCTCGAGTACGACGATTAGAGGGTCGTGCTTGTGGAGCTAAAGATGCTCATTTTAGGGGCCTTCGATGTGCGAAAATCGAAATATTTATACTAAAGATTTAACTTTCATATAAGAATGTAATGTTTTAACATTTTGTTTTTAATGTTAATTCACTAACTTTCTTATATTATAGGTTTGTTGGACAATAGCAATTAAAATTTCTCTCGAAAGTTCATGACACTGTATTGGCGATTGTAGAAGGATAATGGAAGACATGTAATAAAAACATGTGTGCAAGTTATTTTTAAAAGGACCGAGAGTCCGTGTTGCAGTGTAGGGACACTCCTTGAGAAAGAGCTAATAACGGTGACCAACTAGTAGAGATTTGTGGATAACGAGGCATCCGAGAGAGAGTTGTCCTCCTAGGGCTCAGGGAGGACTAATTGGTCAAACAAGGTTGATGTGAACTACTCCCGGAGGACATCTTATGCGGAGGTGGAGCATAGTATGGTAAGTAAATATATTTCATTTACGTTTTATTTAATGGTAAGTAAATTACTTTAATTTGGTCACATTTTTTCTTTAATTTAGTCGCACTTTTTTTGAGTTTGGGAGTGGCCCGAGGGGAAAGACAAAGATGATACACTCCTATATAAATATTCGGACAAATTAAGGAGAACCTACTAATCCTCATGTCTCCGAGACCATTGTAAGTTGGAATTGAAATTATATTGTCAATTTCAGATAATTTCTTAATATTCAATTTGAGACCATCTTGATTTCTTAATATTCTTTTTATATTATTTCAGGAGAGGCTGAAGGCAGTGCACAACACCTAGGATGATGCCGACAAAGCATCTATGAGTATGGATGCACTGAATCAAGTGCTGGTTCAAGATAGAAAAGTCCGTACTCTAGGTGTCAACTTTCGAATAGGAAAGTCAAAGTTATTGGCCATTTTTTCCAGTCACAATAGATTTATCCTCCAAGGTCGATTATGAAAAAGCAAAAAAGTACGTGAAATTGGGAAATATCCAAGAAACAACGGACCATATGTTCGAATGGGTCAGATACGCAATCACAAATATAAAGAATAGGAAGGTGAAGGGATAGGATAAAGAAGTGGGTAAAGAGAAGGCGGGTGAGAGGACCGTGATATGACTATGAAAATTATTGTGTTATCATAGTCCTTGACTGTGACAAGTCTTAGTCAGCCCATTTTGTGAGTGATATCCTTAGTGTAAAAAGGACCATGATAAAGGGGTGTTGTCACGGTCAGGAATCGTGATATGGGGATTTATCACGCCCAGATTTGTCACGGTCCTTGACCGTGATAACTCCTTTTTGTCATGGTCCTTGACCATGACAACCCAGCCAAAATGGTGTAGTGTAAAAAAATATTAAACGCTATTTACATCCTCAATTAACGTCTTATATTAAAATAATAGTGAATAAGAAATATAACAATTCACAGAGTCATGTTTTATTAGAGGTAAGACATTTATCATTTAATGAAGAGAAAGAGCATAAAGATAATTCTTAATCTGTTATTCTCTCTTTCTATATGTATATATATATATATATATATATATATTTCCATTTTGAAGCTCCATTTACTTCTATTTTCTCTTTGCCATCTCTTATCCTTCTTCTTGTCCTTCATCCATTCTCCCTAAATCGTTTGATATTATCCCGCCTCTAGCTTCTCCAAATTGTAATATTATTATACATGCCTTATCCTCTAAACCTAACCTCCCTCCTAGAGCTATTTCATATAAAGATAAACTCATTAAATCTTTAAACCATACTTTCTTTCCACTTGTCTTGAGGGTTTTTTAGGAAGATCCTTCAATGGTTGAAACCTTTGAAGAAGTTAGTACTAAGAACATGACTATACTTTTCACTTAACTAAAGGATCTTGTTCATATTTAGAGCCCCATGGAGACAAGATTTTCTTATTAAACTTATGGGTTTGATTTTAAGTTTTATTGATCTTGTTCCTAGACTTCAAAGATTATGAAAAACTCATCATGAAATACATATACTGATATTGGTGTTGTTTTTATATGTGTGACCCCCATAAACTTTAATACTAGATTGATCAGTCTTAATATTAACTCAAGCAAATAAAAATAATTGAATATCCTTCTAATAATGATTGGAAATAAAATTAAATGAATAAAAGTAAATAACTGATATATAATAGATGTGAACCACAAAACTCTGATATGCCAAACCAATATAAAATAGAAATTTGACTAGAGTGTAAAAACTAACATAAATGATAAGAGGAATATAGAATATGAGCACGCAGGGTCGACATCTACATCGTATAAGATTCGTAACGGAGAGGAGATCAAGACTAGATTAGGGGTGAGGTTGCACTAGTGGCATATGACCTAAAAAATGTTTAGTAGTAGACGTTAATAGCATGTCTAATTAGTATAATGATGTAATTGACTTTGGGTTACAATACAACTACACATATTCCTCTATTATTTTAATTTATTTTTTTTAATTTCTTTTTATTTTTCATTTACAACCAAGCATTACCTGAACTTAAACATGGAAAATATCAAAAAGTTGCACAAAGTTTCCCGCCTCCTACATAGAAGATAATTAATTTAAATCTCTTAAATAAAAATTTCATATAAGAAGTCCTTAAATGAGAATTAGGAAAAACAAGAAAGTCTCATTAATAGAGGATCTTAAGCTTCCATTAGTGGGTACTTAAAGAAAACATCTTTTCCAGATAGTTTCATGTAAACCCTACTCAGTGTTGTTACTCGCCTTTGGGTCAAAGAAAATCTTGATGATTTTTGATCCATTGAATCTTTTTCTAATCCACTTTCCAATAATCTTATTAGGATAGATAATGTCCTCAAGTATGGTATGATGCACACCTATAAGTGTGCGGGTGTGAGGTCTCTGAGGGAAGAGCATTTCTTTGGGGGGCGAACTATCCTCTTGGTGGCAATTATCAACCATATCCTTCCCAATGAACTTCTTCTCAAGCTCTCTTCCAAGACTAAGATGAATCTTGCGGAATTTCTTCCTAAGTCTGTATGGAACATGGATCATAACAGCCTTACGGTTTCCAGAGACATCAATATGGAAGGGCGAGTGATAGGCAGGGTTTCGCCGCGATGCGAGAGTCACCTACGCGCCGGTCGTTTTATGTTCGGCTCACCTGAACTATACAAAAACCTAAACTATGACAACACTCAACTGGTGAGTATAGCGGTAAGTCAGGTATCGAAAATCCACAGAGACGAGTTGCTAGAATTCAAGTGATTTAATACTCCGAAATGAAAGTGTAAAAGATGATTACAAAGTAAAAGGAAAAATATGCATAAAGGGAAATGTTAATCTAGGCAAGGTATTGAAACTAGATTATGAAAGCGAGTAAAACAATAGGTTGCGTCGAATATCCCTCACCCGAGTTAATTAGTATAAAATGGTTACATGGGTCGACGAGTTATTACAAGTGCGTCGCGTTTCGACAGTTAATTAAATCAAGGGTTGTTATGCCCTAAATAATCATAAAAGCCTAATAAGATTTTGGCGTCAACAAATATCCCGAAAATTGCGCACGAAAGGTTGTAAGCACGGGACATACATGATATGCCCCGTCAAATCTCCTAGGCGCAATAACTAGAATAACGCACCCGAAATAGACCCGTAAACTCCATCACCAAAGCAAAGCAACGCGTTAACTCCAGTGAGTTCAATTCAAACACAACCTAATTTAAGTTACCTAGAAAGAATGTTAAAATCGCGGTAAATGGAAAGCAATAAATAAACGCGATAAATCTATACTAGAAAGCGTGTAAATCAAAGCATGTAAATAAAGCAAGAAAACCTAAATTAGAAAGCTTGTAAATTAATTAGAAAGCAAGAAATGAAGAAATACAAACTATATTAATGGTAGGGGAGATGAATAGTTAACTTACAATCCAAATGGGGTGTAAAACCAAAGAGAAATGAAGAAGAACCAAGCAAAAACCCCAAAACCCTAAGCTAAACTAACCTAAAATCGTGTATATACTGCTATCCCTTCTTATTACAACAAAATTTGTATTTATAGTAAGTTAGAATAAAAGAAAAGAAGAAAGAAAATAAAAGAAAATATCTGCTGAAAAACAAGGGATCGATCGATCGACCCCTTTGGTTGATCGATCGATCAAGGCTAAAAATCGAGAATTCAGAAAGGTCGATCGATCGACCATAAGTGTCGATAGATCGATCAAGCAGGTCAGAATGCAGCAGCAGCACACTGCAACCTTTCTTCTCCTCTTTTGATTTCCTTGTTTTTCCTCCGCTGAAATCGCCGTAACTTCTTCGTTATGAATCGGAATTGGGCACCGTTTGCGGCCACGCGAAGCTAGCGAGGAGGGATACAACTTCCGTGAGATGTCAGGCTAGGTACCCAAGCTGTGAAAAGACTAAAATTCCCTTGAACGTGCGATTGGGTACGAAACTTCACCGGAATGCGTCTGAACTCCATACTTAGTACCGAAACACCTACAAAAGCCCAATTATACCTCATATAGCATGTTATCAATATAAACCGAGGTTGTCTGGTTAACGGACTTAAATATAGAGATTAAGGCACCCGAGGGGGCTAAAATGCGTAGGTTCGGAGGATCAAATAAGCGATATTTGCGTATTATCACACCCCCTAACTTACACATTGCTAGTCCCTACCAATGAAATAGGATGCAGCAAGAACTACAAGTAAACCAAAAGCAGGAGACAGTACAAAAATATGGTATAAAAGCATAAGGCCACTTTCGCGGGCGATTCGATTGCATTTAGCGTATGCAATAAGCCGTTAAACCCCTAGGTCACCCTAGTGGACGAGTGTCGTCTCGTGAGGGTTTTCAGAGATGGCACCCACAAACATCACATGGTTTCCTCAAAATATGCCCAAACCAACATGCGACAAGACCAACAATGGCGAAAAGGATTTCATACGCATTATTAGCAAGGTGAATGAATTCAAACAAAAGTCCAAAACATTAACATTGTAGAATGCACCTCATCGAATTGAAACCTTAAAATGTGGGAGGGGGAGCGAGCACATGCAAAGTGTGATTTGGCAAAAACTTAAATAAATCGGATAAACATTAAATCAAGCATATATTCAATCCTCACGGGCGTTACACTCATCAAGCGAATTCACTCGAAATAGGGAGGTAACACACGGAACATGCGGGCTAAAGAGTAAATGTAAATGGAAACTAGGCCGCACACATGTCACGAAAGAAGAACGCTATATATAAACTAAAAAACTGTAATCTCAATGAAAGGATACCGCACACTAAAAGAGGCGAAATGCATTTTCACAGATTATCACAACTGTTATGACTTTTAAATTACATCAATCACATAGGACTTTAATAGGGTTATAATGTAGGTATGGCTAAGGTACGAAACGAAGGAATATATGCACGAATTCATAGTGTTCGGAATGAAAACTCGGGATAATGGGATAATGCGGGCAATATCAAAATCGAAAAACAAGTTCCAAAAAGGCATTAGATATATCATCGGGGAGAGTAATCAAAGATTATTGAACTATATACAACATATGCAAACTTATTTTTCTTTTTCTTTTCTTCTTTTTCTCATTTTCTCTTTTGTTTTCTTTTGCTTTTTGCTTTCTCTTTTTCATCACTTTTTTCACTACTTTCTTTTCTTTACTTATCAAACTCTCATATGCCTAAATTGCAACCGGCATCATAACAACATCATTCAATCCCAAGTAACATTCCAAACAAAGGTATGGAAAGTGTATGTATGGGCTAAAACTCCAATTTAGAGTTAGTTATGGTAATGGGGTTATGAAATGAAAGGCTAATATTTAGGCTCAAAGGGGTTAACGAGGGTAAACATATAAGGGTGAGGTCAAGGCTAATATGGGTGATATATCAAAGAGGTCCTGTGATCATTTCACAAAGTTTACGCAATTCTCGAGTCAAAACAATATATGAAAATCATGCTCAAGTAACACATATCAAGTATGAACTCAATTAATGAACGGTTAAATGAAAGAATAGTGAGATTACCAACGAATTCAACGTTTTCAATGAGAAAAGAATAGTGTATACACTCACAGACGACGAAAGGTACAAATCTTACTCGGTGTAAGTATATACAATGCAACAAAAGATTACCGAGTTATAAAAATCTTAAACCAAAACAATATAACAATAAAAGTGCTTGTGCTCATGGGATTAAAGTTTAATTCATGAAGTTATTCATAATATCAATAAGTGAGACTAAAGTCTAATAACTTCTGAAATCGAGAACATGCATCATTGGGTTGTCTATTGGATCGGGCAATTATTGAAATTTATCATCGGAAACAAAGGAAAAATGCCCAAAAAAGGAGAAAAAATAAAGAAAATCTTTTTGAAATTTTTGAATTTTTCTAAGAAAAACATACTAAGTAACTAACATGTGAGCAAAAACATGGACTAAATAAAGAAATGGATAGAATATCCCACACCCCCTAACATAAAACTTGACATTGTCCTCAATGTTAATTAAGAACCAAGTCAAAGAGAGGAAAAGAGCGATATTACCCAAACGTGGAGCGATTCCCATAAGAACAAGTCCAAAGAATCTACAAAACAATTTAGTACCGAGCATAGCCAAAAAATATAACAAAAAGTTAACTAATTACACTAGACTAAATTAAAAAGGAAAGAAAAAATAAAAAGCTAACTATATACAACCTACTATTTAGACTTCACACTAACTGTACACTAGAAGTCTAAATAGCTGAGAGTCCACCACAAGAACGATTTGACTTTGGAGGATAACCGGTGTACCCTCACATACAAGCATGCCTTCCAAAAAATATGAATTCCGTTTTAACAACAGAAGGCATGTGTAAGGCGGAAGAAATGAACCATCGCCAATTAAAAGTTTTGGTGGGACGATGGGGGGTTTGGATTTAACGGGTGACAAAAACAAGTGGGGACCGAGAAAAGCTGAAAATCCTCCCAAGGATTTTAAAGTTGGAATGGGAGGCGGCGCACACAAAGTCAAAGATGCGATCGTGGAGGGCGACTCGAGCAAGTACTCCTCATCGGCGATAGGGTTTAAAACATTAAAGTTCGAAACCGAATCATCGGGAACTTGTTCCGGTGGGGTAATAGAGAATGAAAATGGGGATGAAAGAAATTCAAACTCATGAGATGAATCATCATCGCATGAAGTTGGAATTTCAAAGGAAATAATATCATTTTCAATGAAATGTTCTTCTTTGGGAGCCAAAGAAAAAATCATTTCATTGCAAATAGATATTACGTCATTATCATCCTCACTTTCAATATCTATTACGCAATGGGCAAAGTCTAGAATGGCTTGTTCCAAAGTAGGCACAAGAACCTCATTTGGTTCAAAACATTCGTCGACCTCAAAAGTCTCGGAAGCAAAATCGTCGTCGGACTCAAATAATAAATCCAACTCATGTTCCCATGAACGATTTTCTTCCCAATAATGATTTTCAATTTTTTCATTTTCATACATACGCAAAACCTCACCGAAAGTCATAGGTCGAGGTGCGGATGCATGAAAATGGGAACTCTGAAAATTACCATCGGACTTAAACGAAAACTCATTATTATAGGAATTTTGAAAACTATTGCAATTCGTTTCAAAATTCCTATCATAAGGAGGTAAAGGCCCAAAATCGTTGTCATCATCATCAAAATTCCAATAACCTAAGTTTTGACTTTCTTTATACTCGCCCAAAGTCATATTTGAATTTGTTTTACTTTGGGATGCTAAGTATTCACCGAAAGTCATAGGCCTAGAATTTTGAGAATTATAACAAGGATTACCGAAAGAATTGGAATAAGACATGCTTACCCCAAAAATGGCTCAAGTGGCGAATTCCACAAAATAGGTGCGCGCGGGAAATTCGAGCGTTTCTAAGTGCTCAAATGTGGAAGTCCTGCAAAAAGTTAGCAAATAATACAAATAGAAAGAAAATACTATAAAATACTAAATCAAATAAAGTCTAAAACAAACTCATCCCCGACAACGGCGCCATTTGATAGGCAGGGTTTCGTCGCGGCGTGAGAGTCACCTACGCGCCGGTCATTTTATGTTCGGCTCACCTGAACTATACAAAAACCTAAACTACGACTACACTCAACTGGTGAGTACAGCGGTAAGTCGGCTATCGAAAATCCACAGAGACGAGTTGCTAGAATTCAAGTGATTTAATACTCCGAAATAAAAGTGTAAAAGATGATTATAAACTAAATGGAAAATATGCATAAAGGGAAATGTTAATCTAGGCAAGGTATTGAAACTAGATTATGAAAGCGAGTAAAATTATAGGTTGCGTCGAATATCCCTCACCCGAGTTAATTAGTATAAAATGGTTACATAGGTCGACGAGTTATTACAAGTGTGTCTTGTTTCGACAGTTAATTAAATCAAGGGTTGTTACGTCCTAAATCATCATCAAAGCCTAATAAGATTTTGGCGTCAACAAATATCCCGAAAATTGAGCACGAAAGGTCGTAAGCACGGTACATACATGATATGCCCCGTCAAATCTCCTAGACGCAATAACTAGGACAACGCACCCGAAATAGACCCGTAAACTCCATCACCAAAGCAAAGCAACGGGTCAACTCGAGTGAGTTCAATTCAAACACAACCTAATTTAAGTTACCTAGAAAGCATGTTAAAAACGCGGTAAATGGAAAGCGATAAATAAACGCGATAAATCTATACTAGAAAGCGTGTAAATCAAAGCATGTAAATAAAGCAGGAAAACCTAAATTAGAAAGCTTGTAAATTAACTAGAAAACAAGAAATGAAGAAATACAAACTATATTAATGGTAGGGGAGATGAATAGTCAACTTACAATCCAAATGGGGTGTCAAACCAAAGATAAATGAAGAAGAACCAAGCAAAAACCCCAAAACCCTAAGCTAAAATAACCTAAAATCGTGTATATACTGCTATCCCTTCTTATTACAACAAAATTTGTGTTTATAGTAAGTTAGAATGAAAGAAAAGAAGAAAGAAAATAAAAGAAAATATCTGCTGAAAAGCAGGGGATCGATCAATCGACCCCTTTGGTCGATCGATCGATCAAGGCCAAAAATCGACAATTCCGAAAGGTCGATCGATCGACCATAAGTGTCGATCGATCGATCAAGCAGGTCAGAATGCAGCAGCAGCACACTGCATCCTTTCTTCTCCTCTTTTGATTTCCTTGTTTTTCCTCCGCTGAAATCTCCGTAACTTCTTCGTTATGAATCAGAATCGCACACCATTTATGGCCACGTGAAGCTAGCGAGGAGGGATACAACTTCCGTGAGATGTCAGGCTAGGTACTCAAGCTGTGAAAAGACTAAAATGCCCTTAAATATGCAATTACGTACGGAACTTCACCGGAATGCATCCGAACTCCGTACTTAGTACCTAAACACCTACAAAAGCCCAATTATACCTCATATAGAATGTTATCAATATAAACCGAGGTTATCTGGTTAACGGGCTTAAATATAGAGATTAAGGCACCCTAGGGGGCTAAAATGCGTAGGTTCGGAGGATGAAATACTTGATATTTGCATATTATCAGCAAGTTAGTGTAGAGATCTTTCAACTCACTTTTGAGCTCCGTGTTTGTATTTTCTAGGTCAAACAATGTCTGTGCAACAGTCTCCTAAAATTTAGTGGGTTCAACGTCCTTATCTTTATGGATCTTCTTCTTTGAAGTATACATCTTGATAGGTCATTCAACGGAGGGGAAACCTAACTTCCAGTTGAGAGGTTTTAGAGATTTTTAGTTTCTTTTAAAATAAGTGAAACCTATCATATGTGTCTACTCCCGAACCCATATATTCCCCATGATTAAGTCTTTACATAGCTATAGACTTTTATGTTATAATTATACTTCCCTTATTTTATATTTCACCATTGTATATTATCTTAGGTTAACTCATAGTACAAGCCCGATCCAATACACTTACTTCATAAAAGGTCCCCATCACAAGCTCGTATAAAATGAAGGCCTATACTATTGAGTTTGGGGATTGCTCATGCATACTAGGCATAGTTATAGGTTGTCCCATACCTATAATCTGTCAAAAATATATTTGAAAAAATCATTGCGCCTTCAAACCAGTTATATAGCCCTATACCCAAAGTTATATAAAAGGATAAGCCTGCAAACCTAACACAGATACAATGGGAATTTCAGTACGTAACATCGAGGGTTGAATATAGCCAAGTTAAACCTGTCATTATTTCATCAAGGTACGGGGCTTCATCGATCGTTCCCCCAAAAGGATATCCCCTCTAATACGTATCCCATGATTATACACACCCTGTATATTTAATATAATAACCCAGTCAAGTAATCCAACACGATTAAGGTTTATAAGTCCAATTTCTAATTATATTCCTGAATTAACCTCTTTTAATTCAAAATAAACATTTCAAAAAAAAATCTTGTTCGATATCCTTATTTAAGCGAGAATACATATGTCATTCGAACGAGTCATTCATCTTGTTAGAATGAGAATCTAATTGCGTTCAAATGAGGTCACAATCTCATTTGAATGAGATTCACCAAGAACTTCATCTTCTCCGTACAAATTGGCCATGTTTAACTATAAAACCCTCATTCCAGGTCTATAAACATCTCCAAACTTTAATATATGGATGTATAATCGTTCAATAGTAATCCTAACGAATTTACATTGGTTTTATATTAATCTAACAAGATTTAAGGTATGAATTCCATTACTCATCTCAAGAACAACAAATATGATGTGATCCAAATTCGACATAATTATAGTTTAATCCACTAAATTAACTTGGAATTTCAATCCTCCAACATGGAACATCATACCTATAACATCAATTTAACAAATTCTACTTTGAATCGGCATGAATCAACCCAATATCCCAATATTTTAAGAACTTGGATTATAGTCTAATTACCCTATTTATATAATTCTAACAACTGCTATCTAATTCATATTATACTAATTTTAGATCAACATTTCAATGGAAATTATACTATAACACATCTTTAATTATAAAATTGTACTAAATGAACTTGCCTTTAAATCAAGTGGGTTGAATCCTTAAGCTAAATGCCTCTATTCTTATTCTACTTCCATTAGCCTCTTCTCCTTAGCTTCAAGGTTTCCTTAAAAGTGTAAAAAGTGGTTTAACCTAACATCAATCTTCATTTTATGTTGTTAGCCACGAAATTAGGCTTATAGTCCATAGGAAACCAAACCTAATAAGCCCTAAACTAACTCCAAATAGCTTAAAGTTTAGCCCAAGTTATATACTAACCTACGGTCCTTGAGACCTAACCTTGTAAGGTGTAAACGAACCTTTCACATATCCCGAACGTCACCCAAATTATTCTATTGAAATAATTATTTTCACTTGTTAAATAATAATTATTTCAAAAATTACTTTTTTAAAATTTAATTCAATTTTAAATAATAACATAATTTTAGTGACATCACTAGTGTGGGAGGAAATACACCTCCACTAGTATGGAGAGCACACGGTCAAAATGGCAACCCGCATTCGCTCTAACATGATAAGGACAACCAGAGTCCTTGATAAAATAGGAGATCGAACAACACTATTTTATTTAAATCAAACTCTACGAGGATAGGACTTATCCAAATTCAACCACCCCTAACTCTGTATAAATGGGACTTCCCCCATTGTTAATAGGGGATTAGAGGCTAGAGAAACACTCTCATGTAAATTCTCTCATTATTATAGTGAAACACCATTGATGCCCCCGTGGACGTTGGATATCGATGGTGGAATCATTTAAATATTTATCTCCTTCTCATTTATTTTTATACTTGCATCATTATGGATTGGCACCCCCCTACGGTTGACTTTGTTTACTACCACAATTGGCGCCGTTTGTGGGAAATGACAAAAAAATTCTTTACTTCTTGTTAGAAGAGACAAATATTTATATCTATAAGGCAATGAGTTGTCTCAAGCATCATCAAAAGCTAGGTCTTTATGTCTTTGCATGTAAACAACTACATTTTAAATGCACACCATTTCGCTCAATCATGATTCTTACACGTTTATATTCATAAATTTTATGTTCAATTCTTATTTATGAATCTACATAATAGTGAATTTCGTAATCATAATTTTTGTACGAGGCCTTGAAAATATGGACTCTCTTTTACTAGGTCACATCAAATATCTTGATTCCCATATCTCAAATTTTCGGGCACATGATAAACATTAGAAATAGTTCTATCTTATTGGTAACGGTGACCATATATTTACAAATATATCTAATGAGTTTCCTTCAATATATATTTTTTCACAAATATATACAAATTTCGGACACACAGGCTGGCCATCAATTTTTATCTCCATTCACACAATTTGCTTGATCAGAGTTATATCACAAAAAAACCTACAATTTTATGGTCATCTCATTTGGTCATCTTCGGTTTGAGGCCCAAGGTCATCTCCGACCTATAATTTGGGGATTGTAATCCACATGATCAACCTACTCATATCTCTACTCTTCCCCTGCGGAATCACACCTCAACATGTAATCACAATTCAGTATGAATCAACAAGAAGTTTGTACATCAATATTCATAGGCGTCACATTTTTGGGTCTCAACAAAGAAAAACAGTAGAGATACTAACCCCAAAGAACTCTATCATTTTCACACTCACCGTATTTCTACATATTTATGATTTAATTTATTAGGAAAATATTTTTTAATTAAACTAAATGTGTGACTAAATTTAATTTGATTAAATAATAAATGTGATGATTAAATATTAATCGAAAGACAGAGACTGATTAATATTATATTATGAGATTTACTATGTGTGTATATTGTAAATATTGACAGTAAATTTGATATACGTTATAGCGAGTGATATGGGCGTATTTGTTATTGTCTCACCGGGAGTCGCGTGAAGACTATTTTGAGGGAGAAATGAGAAATATATTTTAGTGACTCAAATGATAAATTAGAGGTCACAGATGAGTCCTTAAGGGTCTAAATAGTCAAAATGGTATACCCCGGGTACTAGTCGGGTACCGGGGTATTTTGGGGCTAAACCGAGACCATACGGGGACGTTTTAGTCTTTCGGCATATGCGGGTGAGGAGACCTACATATTTACAAACTCTAAATCAGATTATAAGAGTTGGAGGCTAGGATTAGAGGAGAGAAAAACTCGAAAAAACCATTGGAGATAGAGAGAGAGCTATTGGGAAGCCTAGGAGAGAGATTTAGAGAAGATTGGAGTGTGTTCTTCCACCACAAGCATCTTGGGAAGAAAGAAAGGAGAAAAGGAACATCAACCCTCCAACAATCAAGAAATCAAAACCTACCGTAATCAAGGCAAGTGGTTATTTGAAAATTATTTTGAGTTATAATATCCATGCGTAGCATTTATGAATAATTGATTTTGATGAATATTCTTGGAGAAAAGGAATTGATTAATGGCATGTTTGGGTAGAAATAACATGTGGTTAGATTTATATCTATTGAGTATTAAAAATTAGTGGAACTATGATTGTGAATATGAATTAAAATCTCGGTTTATGATTTAAAATATGGGAAGAATATATTTTTAGATTCTTGAATAATTAGAGGAGTTTAATTATTCTAGGCAAAATTTGTGAAGATTTATGACGTTTAAATATTGGAAATCATCCTAGAGTTTGTAGTAATGGTTAGAAATCATTGGTTACAAGTTTGGTGTGTTATCGTATGAGTTGGATAATTTGGAATGGTGAGAAAATGCATGAAGAAGACGACCTTCACCTGCACCTGCACCTGCTCGATTGATTGATCGACTGATGAATGCCGGTTGATCGACCCAGGCTGATTCTGGGTTCTTTTGTTAGATGAGTTCTAATAATTTGTCAATATTTGAGGGGAACCTTAGGGATGGTATTATACTTATGTAGGGACTTAGAGAGTACTAGTAGGTGTATAGTGGGGGTCCGTTCTAATCATTGAGTGCAAGATTTGAAGACATGCACCGACGAGGATAAACCGATCGAGTAGTGTATCGGGAATTTGAGATTTGAGTTATGGAGAGAGTAAACATCATTCCATGAAGTATACGAGTAAGTTAGAGATAACTTAACTACTGAAATTAAGGGAGGGGTAACGAGGTCCCTTAGAGTTGTGTGAATACTCAATTAAAATGCGATCGTGAGATAGATCGTAAATTAATACGTACGGTGAATATTCGAGAGAAATATTAAGTACGAGCATGATTATTAAGTTGTGTGTATACCTACTGAATTATATAAATACTTACGTGGAGTGAATACCTAAAGTACATTTAATTATACTAGGACCGAGGTAGAGTTCCTAACTAATATGTGAAAATAATGTAATCTAAAGAGTACGGTGAAATATCTGAGATAAATATTACGTACGAGCATAATTATTAGGTTGTGTGTATACCTACTGAATTCTATCGATACCTAGGTGGAGAGAATACCTAATGTATAATTGCCTATATTAGGGTAGAGGTAGGATATCGAACTAATATATGGAAATAATGATTTGGGGTCGTGATGAAAGAGTTCCGAAGCAATACATGTATAAAATTTCATGAGTGGGGTCGAGGTGAGTTTTCGAACCAATACATGAAATAAACTTGGGGTCGAGGTAAAATTTTGAACCAATCCTTTTACTTGGTGTCGATGCACCATTCCAAACCAAGAGTCCTTTATGTGTGTTATGAGGACATATTAGTGATGAATGAATTTATAAGTATATATTGTGTGTGAAATATATACTATATGATAATCTACTTATATGGGATATGGGAAAATTAGATGACGTGCATACATCTAAAAGTAAATTAAGTAGAGAGACTTAATTATAAGAATTAAACGATAGATAGTGATTATCTTAAGAAAATTGAGTATTGAGACTTACTAGTAAAAGCAAGAGATAACAAGAGGTGACAAGTTATGTAGTATATAACATAGGATATGTGTTACTGTTAATATACTATATGGTCATTATGAGAACTTAGTCATGTAGATAAGTTCATTTGAATACTATAGTATAGTTAGCTTGGGTAGCACAACCAGGTGGGCGAAGTATAGGATGTTAGGTGTGCACTATAGATGAGGGGTGAGGTAACTCAAGAGAGTGTACGAAATCTTAACATGTATAATCAATAACTCATCTTATTGTGATAATAACTTGCTAAATATTTTCATAATGTTTTTAGTAATAAATCTTGCTCTCAAAATATTTTCAAAACTTTTTAGGTGTCCAGCCCCAGGACGCCAAACTTGAGGATTCTCTCTAGGGACTCGTAGCTGCAGCTTTGTGGAGGCTGGCAGGACTTTGCATTGACGATTCATTTATTCAGATATAGTGTAGGATCTCATTTTAGTACTCTCTATTGGAACATGTTGTCCGTTGTCATTATTTCAGATTTTCAGTTTTGAATTATATTGGTGTTATTTTGCAGTTTTGGATTTTATCCGCTTATTGACTTGGCAAGACTTTATTCTTTATATATTGCGTGATGGTTTAAATTATTGTATAGTGTGAATGTTTAATTTTTTCGCATGAGTAATTTTTCTTGGGTTAATGATAGATAAAATTTGGCACCGGGCTAATTTCATTTAGGTGATTAGTAATTAAAACATTACCGACTGTTATGCTAAGAATGAACCAATTGAGAAACCTGATTTAATTTTATTTTGGACAAGTCACTTGGGATTTAATTAGGTGGGGTGTCACAGATGGTATCAGAGCATCAGGTTCTAGTGTCCATAGGATCTGTGCGGACATACTACATTTTCAGCATTGATTTGTATTTGATATAGATCCCTATGCTTAGGATTGTTGATTCGTATTGTGAGATTTTATTCTCCTGTTATGATGTATTATTATAGTGAATCTTATGCACGTTTGGGTGTGCTGTGTAAGTCGAACAATGAAGAAAAACAAGTGAAGACCATTGGGAGGATAGTAGGAAGCGAGGCTCAGTTGGAGCTATGGAATATTATGGGGACGATGACCGTAGTCGGGGTCACCACTAATGATGCTTTGGCAGTTGATGTTGCAATTACTGCTAGGGTACAACAGACTTTCCCAGTACCACTATGGGAGAAAGTGGTACCAAAGTAGACTCTCCCAGCACAGATACAATGGGAGAGAGTTAGAAGGGCCTTGAAGAGGACCATACACTAGAGTTTGCTAAGATTGGATGGTGTATGTGTTGGCCAATGATAAAGGAAATCAATGGCCATTGACTTATGATCGGGTGTGGTAATGCTTGAAAGTCAAAATTGGAAATTTTTGAACTTATCACAGGAGGATCGGGTAGAGGCCAAGTGTGAGTAAGAAAATATTTGTTTGATGAAACTTTATACCCGATAAGGTAGGTACAATAGATAAAAGAGTCGTTAAGATTGAATTATGGGTTCACAAGTAGGAGTCCCTAGCACTTATGGGAAATTTTTGCATGCACGACCTATGTATATTGATGATACTCATGCTTTTATGTGAACGTTTGAAGCTAAAACATTTGAAGAATTTTTTTGGGAGGTTAAGATTGGATGAAATGGTGCCAGTAAAGCACCACAGGGGGAGACCCATAAGGGGACCCATTTGAATATTGCAGATAATGGAATTATTATCGAGTGATGGTGGATTCAGTCAAAACTGATAAGACCACCAGTATGTTTCCTTAGGGCCAGCAGAGCTAAGGGAACAATGAGGGTATCCATCAGGGTTGAATCTATCGAAGTTTGAGAGACAGACAACCCTCATACAGTCAGTATGGCCAGGAACAGGGGATTTTATAGAGAGATATTTTTGTGAGGAGAGTATGACCACATGCATTGATCTTGGCCAAAGAAAGGAAGTAGGAGAAGAGCATGGTGCCCAGTGGGGGCAATGAGTAAAATAGTCTTTGGGATTAGTTGGGACCAACGTGTATTATCCAGGAACCATTTGAACAGCCAATACGGTTGGCAAGGTGGAGGTTTGAGTTTTATCCTCGAGTGAATGAGGTGTGTTATATGTGAAATGAGCGAGTCACAATATTTTGTTAGTACTAGATTCGCGTGTGAGATGAGTTTAGTGGTTATATCGATAACATTATTATATGCATATATTTTTCTGTTGGGTAGCGGGTTTGTTTCATCCCCAGGGGAGAGGGTGTTGACAATAGAGATATACTTCATAGGAATTACTTGTTCTAGTGATGTGTTATACGAGTATGATAGTATTTAGGGTATGGACTGGGTAGCTATGGTCAGTACGATAGTGCCCAGTTAGTCCAAGTCTATCGTGTTCGCTGTTTTCAGGCAGGATGTGTCGTTTTAGCAATGCCTCATTGGAAAGAGGGTTGAGCTCGCATTTATATGATATTATGATGGAGGCTTTAGAGAATATAGTTATCTCGAGATATTTGATCCCGATGTGTAGGGACTTCATCGATATGGTTCAGGGTATATTGGGTTTATTGTCGAGCGGGGAGATTAAACTCATTATGGTGATTAGCGCGAATGACTAGTGATAGTGAGAGCATGGTGTAATATGACTCCTTTAGAGAAGTAGGAGTTGAGAGTTATATTTAAATGTCTGGGGAAAGGATTTTGAGTGTCCGATTATGTGCTTTAGGCTTATAGAACTCGATATCCGACAATGCTAGTGATGATGCATTGGGAGGGGAAGTTCCTTGTTTGGGCGTCATTGTGAGATGAGATACGCATGGACCTTAATAAACGTCAGGAATAGAGAGACGTTGATAAAATCTAAGGGCATCATTTTTGAATTTTAATTATTATACGTGTGAGGAAAACACTTTGAGCTGACAGCTATTATACGAGTAAAGCCAGTGGATCCGGTAGTTCTATAGAATGGAACTGAAATATTTTCTCACTATGAGTTGAAGGGTGGGATAGTGTTGAGAAGAATTCGATTATAGGTTATGGGGTGATTGAGAAGACACATGTACTATAGCCAAGTCGAGAATGTGAGTCAAATTTTGAGAAAAGTGTGTTACGTATTAGACATTGGTAATGTTTGTGTATAAATGCACGGGATATTGGGTGTATGGGCGCCCAGGCTAGTGGTTTCGAAGTCATCCAAGATAAAAGGGCGTGGAAAGGAATGTGTGGAAAATATGCCTGAGGGACAGTTATAAACAAAGTTAAAATGGTATGATGGACTGAAAATTAACGAGAAAGATGATAATCCAAGTATATATGTGCAACGAGAGCTAGCACAGTCAATATGGGTTAAAAGGCTATGAAGAGCCATTTAAAATGATATCTCTTGAGAAGAGGAAATCCAACTATTGTGGGGTACTAGAGAGGATTCCTACTCAGTCGATTGTTGAGAGTGGCTTGCGCGTAAATGGAATGTTGATGGGTATACCCCGGTAGAAAGGGGAGTAAAAGTGCCACTTAATATGGGAGGATATAAGTGGAGGTCGGTGTTGAGATGAACATAGTGAGGTTGTCTCCGAGTGCCATACTCGTAAATGGGAATAAATTTTTGTCAAGACGATAATTTTAGTGACGAAAAGGGTAGACAGGCTGGAAGATTTCATTGAAGGGTTGCCGACATCAGGACAAGGTCAAGAATTCCTTCGAGTGTGTGGAATAGATTCATCGAGATGAAGTGATTGCTATTTTTCTTTGAAAATAAGGATTTCATCGGTGTAGGGTGCCACCTAATATAATTGTGAGTGAGGATGAGATCCTTGAATCCCACCTCTGATAAGGATTTTCGGGAAGCGGCGGGGATGGCATTTTATTTTGGGCATGTTGCATCACATATAGACGATGAGTATACAGGATGTGATTTATAATGTTGATTAAACCGAATAGAGAGCATTATGAACTATAAGATAATTTGGAGGAGAAATTACCGATATGTGGAGGTGTGTGTAGAGACTCGTACCTATTTGTGAAGGATTGGGTGCCTTTTTGAGGTTTTTACGTGGTAAGCCTTATCGTTTTCCCTTCGGGTGATCCAAAGTGAGAGGGTAACTAGACTTTTGATTAGACGTGATTTAGAATCCATTGGCAAAAAATGGGGTAACACCAAATTATTTGAGACAACTTTTGAAAATCGTAATACTTACGTCGCCACAAACCGATGTCTCAAGGACGAATATGAGTGGTTAGATGTCCTTGTGGCTTCCCTCAGAATGGGAGCTGTGTGTTGGAGTGGATACGAAAAGCTATCACCTAGTGATGTGCGACCTTCCGTTAGTATTGAAGCAATGGAGCCACTGATGTGTAGGCTCGTCTTATTAGAATGTCGTGGTAGAAGCACAATGTGTGATGTGACATTTTTTACGCGAGACCTTAAGACTTGTAGAGTATATCAGTATGAAGAGATTTGAACAAGATTGTAGATAATCTAAGGCTATAGTGATTAAGCCTTTTGATAGGCGGGCACCACTAGCGAGTGTATAGTGGAGTGACCCTTATGTTATTAAGGTTTGAATTTGGGCACTTTAGGATGTCGTGATATTAAAGACCCTAAGTTTTAGTACCGATCTTGTCCTAATTTCGATGACAAAATTACTTTATAAGGGGGAGAGTATGTAATACCCCGTATTTCTACATATTTATGATTTAATTTATAAGGAAAATACTTTTTTATTATACTAAATGTGTGATGAAATTTAATTTGATCAAATAATAAATGTGATGATTAAATATTAATCGAAAGACAGAGACTGATTAATATTATATTATGAGATTTACTATGTGTGTAAATAGTAAATATTGACAGTAAATTTGATATACGTCATAGCGAGTGATATGGGCGAATTTGTTATTGTCTCATCGGGAGTCGCGTGAAGACTATTTTGAGGTGAGAAATGAGAAATATATTTTAGTGACTCAAATGATAAATTAGAGGTCACGGATGAGTCCTTAAGGGTCTAAATAGTCAAAATGGTATACCCGGGGGTACTAGTCGGGTACCGGGGTATTTTGGGGCTAAACCGAGACCGTACGAGGACGTTTTAGTCTTTTGGCATATGCGGGTGAGGAGACCTACATATTTACAAACTCTAAATCATATTATAAGAGTTGGAGGCTAGGGTTAGAGGAGAGAAAAACTCGAAAAAACCATTGGAGATTGAGAGAGAGCTATTGGGAAGCTTAGGAGAGAGATTTAGAGAAGATTTGAGTGTGTTCTTCCACCACAAGCATCTTGGGAAGAAAGAAAGGAGAAAAGGAAAATCAACCCTCCAACAATCAGGAAATCAAAACCTACCGTAATCAAGGCAAGTGGTTATTTGAAAATTATTTTGAGTTATAATATCCATGCGTAGGATTTATGAATAATTGATTTTGATGAATATTCTTGGACAAAAGGAATTGATTAATGGCATGTTTGGGTAGAAATAACATGTGGTTAGATTTATATCTATTGAGTATTAAAAATTAGTGGAACTATGATGGTGAATATGAATTAAAATCTCGGTTTATGATTTAAAATATGGGAAGAATATATTTTTAGGTTCTTGAATAATTAGAGGAGTTGAATTATTCTAGGCTAAATTTGTGAAGATTTATGACGTTTAAATATTGCAAATCATCCTAGAGTATGTAGTAATGGTTAGAAATCATTGGTTACAAGTTTGGTGTGTTATCATATGAGTTGGATAATTTGGAATGGTGAGAAAATGCATGAAGAAGACGACCTGCACCTGCACCTGCTCGATCGATTGATCGACTGATGAATGCCGGTTGATCGACCCAGGCTGATTCTGGGTTCTTTTGTTAGCTGAGTTCTAATAATTTGTCAATGTTTGAGGGGAACCTTAGGGATGGTATTATACTTATGTAGGGACTTAGAGAGTACTAGTAGGTGTATAGTGGGGTCCGTTCTAATCATTGAGTGCAAGATTTGAAGACATGGACCGACGAGGATAAATCGATCGAGTAGTGTATCAGGAATTTTGGGATTTGAGTTACGGAGAGAGTAAACATCATTCCATGGAGTATACGAGTAAGTTAGAGATAACTTAACTACTGAAATTAATGGAGGGGTAACGAGGTCCCTTAGAGTTGTGTGAATACTCAATTAAAATGCGATCGTGAGATAGATCGTAAATTAATACGTACGGTGAATATTCGAGAGAAATATTAAGTAGGAGCATGATTATTAAGTTGTGTGTATACCTACTGAATTATGTAAATACTTACGTGGAGTGAATACCTAAAGTACATTTAATTATACTAGGACCGAGGTAGAGTTCCTAACTAATATGTGAAAATAATGTAATCTAAAGAGTACGGTTAAATATCCGAGATAAATATTACGTACGAGCATAATTATTAAGTTGTGTGTATACCTACTGAATTATATCGATACCTAGGTGGAGAGAATACCTAATGTATAATTGCCTATATTAGGGTAGAGGTAGGATTCCGAACTAATATATGGAAATAATGATTTGGGGTCGTGATGAAAGAGTTCCGAAGCAATACATGTATAAAATTTCATGAGTGGGGTCGAGGTGAGTTTCCGAACCAATACATGAAATAAACTTGGGGTCGAGGTAAAATTTTGAACCAATCCTTTTACTTGGTGTCGATGCACCATTCCAAACCAAGAGTCCTTTATGGGTGTTATGAGGACATATTAGTGATGAATGAATTTATAAGTATATATTGCGTGTGAAATATATACTATATGATAATCTACTTATATGGGATAGGGGAAAATTAGATGACGTGCATACATCTAAAAGTAAATTAAGTAGAGAGACTTAATTAGAAGAATTAAACGATAGATAGTGATTATCTTAAGAAAATTGAGTATTGAGACTTACTAGTAAAAGCAAGAGATAACAAGAGGTGACAAGTTATGTAGTATATAACATAGGAGATGTGTTATTGTTAATATACTATATGGGCATTATGAGAACTTAGTTATGTAGATAAGTTCATTTGAGTACTATAGTATAGTTAGCTTGGGTAGTACATCCAGGTGGGCTAAGTATAGGATGTTAGGTGTGCACTATAGATGAGGGGTGAGGTAACTCAAGAGAGTGTACGAAATCTTAACATGTATAATCAATAACTCATCTTATTCTGATAATAACTTGCTAAATATTTTCATAATGTTTTGAGTAATAAATCTTGCTCTCAAAATAATTTCAAAACTTTTTAGGTGTCCAGCCGCAGGACGCCAAACTTGAGGATTCTGTCTAAGGACTCGTAGCTGCAGCTTTGTGGAGGCCGGTAGGACTTTGCATTGACGATTCATTTATTCAGATATAGTGTAGGATCTCATTTTAGTACTCTCTATTAGAACATGTTGTCCGTTGTCATTATTTCAGATTTTCAGTTTTGAATTATATTGGTGTTATTTTGCAGTTTTATATTGCATGATGGTTTGAGCTATTGTATAGTGCGAATGTTTAATTTTTCCGCATGAGTAATTTTTCTTGGATTAATGAAAGATAAAATTTGGCACCTGTCTAATTTCACTTAAGTGATTTATAATTAAAAAAAATCGACATTGATACTAAGAATGAACCAATTGAGAAACCTGTTTTAATTTAATTTAGGAATGATACCTGAGATTTAATTAGGCGGGGTGTCACAATAGTGCATCGAGACTTCAAACTAAGGGTATACTTTCTTATGATGGTTCAGGTTGACTTGACCATCCATCTCTTCCCCATCGAGTTCGGTGAGAATGACTGTGCCACCAGATAGGATCTTCTTCACAATGTAGGGGCCACTCCCATTGCGCTTTAATTTCCCTCTTGAGTCCTAAATGGGCTCTATGATTTCTTTATGGCACAAATCTACTTCTCGGACACTACGGTCCTTGAATCTATTATTGAATGATTTTGATATTCAGCAATGGTACCCTTGTATAGGATATTGGGATTTCAGTATCCTTTCATCCAAGAGTGACAACTTGTCAAGATAGCTTTGATGCCAGTCTTCCATGTTAATTTTGCTCTTAAGCATGACACGTAGTGAAGGAATTTTAGCTCAACGACTAGGACTGCTTCCATGTCGTATACCACAGAGTAAGGGGTACACCCAGTAGATGCTTAAACTAAAGTGCAGCAACCCCAAAGGGCGTACGAGATCTAATTGACCCAATCTCGATAACTCTTGATCATTTTGCTAATGATGGCTTTGAGGTTTTTATTGTTTCAACTGCACCGTTGGTTTGAGGTCGATGGGGAGAATATTTGTGTCTCTAAATCCCATACTCATCGAGCACTTTCATGACTTCTACTTCGAAATGTAACCCGTTCTCTGACACTAGCTCATACGGGACCCCATATCGACATATGATATTTTTACGAATGAACTTGCCCACCTTTTTGGCATTTAAAACTACGTATGACTCATCTTTGACCCATTTAGTGAAGTAATCAACGGTAACTAAGATGAATTCATGCATGTTGGAGGCTTTGGGTGTGACTTTCCCTATGATATTGATGCAACATATGGAGAATGGTCAGGGAGAAATCATGTTGTACAAATCCTGTCGAGGCAGGTGTTGGAGGTTATAAAACTATTGCCACTTAAGGAATATCTAAACATAGGTGGTGTAATCCAGAACCATGGTAGTGAAATAGCATACATGTTGGATGATTTTCTTGTAAGCATATGGCCATTCATGTGGGGTCCTCACTCCCCGCTGTGGAATTTTTGCATCATTTTTTCAATGTCAGCCCCTGCGATGCAGTTTAAATGGGTTCCATCGAAGTTTCTCTTGAACAGTACTTTATCCCATACAATGTACTGGGTAGCCAGTTTGCGAAGGGTTGCTCGGTCTTTCTTGATAGAATCTTGGGTATACGTACCATGCTTGAGGAGGTGTCAAATATCATAGTACCAGTAATTGACTATATCAAGATCTTCTTCTGTGATGAGCTCAATGTGGTAGCAGTGGGTTGGTTTAGTTTGCTTTTGGCCTAGGAAGGGGGCCATTGTTATTCCTTCGGGCATGTCAATCATGGAGGCTAAGGTAGTGAGAGCATCAGCTAAGTTGTTCTTTGCTCGGGGCTCGTAGTGGAAGGTAATATCTTGGAATTGAGAAGCTAACTCTTTTAGGTGGGAATGGAAGGGTAAGAGTTTCTCGTCCTTGACTTTCCATCTTTTGAGTACTTGATCGACGATGAGGGTTGAATCCCCAGACATCTAGGTATCGAATTCCTTTCATTAGAGCGAATTTGAGGCCAACAATGCATGCCTCGTATTCGTTCATGTTGTTGGTGTAAGGAAAATCTAACTTGATGGAAATGGGAGTGTGAGAGTCATCAGGGGAAATTAAGAGTATCCCAATATCATAACTGTTGATACCAAATTTAGTCTACTGACATGGACCATTCACTTGAAGACACGTGTCATCCTATGAATACCTTAAATGAACAACATACTGTCACCGAGATACTCAAGCGCCCCGAGAAACTCAATCGTGCCGAGCAGCTTAGGCGGTCTGAGCTACTTAGCGTACAGAGCACTCAAATCAGAATAATAAAAAAGACAACTGCGCATTAAATGCTCATTATTATCGTACAGATGTATATGTATGCTAGAGAACAACACATTGTCCTTTCACATGTGCAGCCTCAAGGCTATAAATATATTATAACCTCCTCATTAGAAGGGACCCGAAATCTCATGATAAATCACTAATCAAGAATTTCAGGCAAACAGTCAGCAATACAAAAATAGTGGATGTAGGCCATTTCCCTAAGGCTGAACCACTTTAAAAATCTATTGTCTCATATTTATTTATTCATATTTATGTGTGATTAAAGTAATTAGATCAAATATAGTTTTTTACATCAAGAGATTGGCACCGTCTCTGGGAAACGACTATAATTAGCATTTTTCACCAAAATAATTCATCATCAATGGCTGATAATCCAAAACCCAGTAATAAAAATGATGGGATCCCTACAAATCCATCTACTCCCCCAAATTTTTTAGATCTGGATGGTATAATGGCTAATTTGGCCCAACGTTAGACGGCCATGCAAAAAACCATGCGACAGCTTATACAAATTGTTCAAGGTAGAGTGCCGGCTCAATCAGGACAACGAAGTGTTCAGATAAATACTCGTTTACCTTCCTCGTGAACTAGGCAAACATTATTCCCAGAGGAATATCGATCCAGACGCACCGAATCGTATCATACTGAGAGATCTAATGATCCTTCTTATCAGCCTGTACAGACTTCCTCAGTACGAGCTACAGACACTTAACAAAATGTCACTTTATCTCCAGAAAGGACCAGTGCTGTTAAAAGGTTGAGTAGAGTATCTCCTTTTGATCGTTTGGGCCCTAGGAGGAATAGAAGTCCCCCTAGGATTGTGTCGAGTAACTCTCAACGACCATCTAATTTAAGGGAAGGCTCTGCCCAATCACGACCAACTGCTCGTAATGAAAGATCCCAAGAGATAAATTCAACGCGATCAGTTGCTCAAATCAATAGACCCGAGGAGGTAAACGATGCATGGAAGGGATCTATTCAGAGGTTGGAAGACAAATTAGGGTAAATGGCTAAGGCCAAGAATCCTCTACAAAGAACATTTGTCCAAGGAACACCATTTGTATAGGCAACTGTGGATTTTCCCACACCATCAAAATTCAAAGCTCCTATGGTGACACCTAAATATTATGGAAAAACTGACCCTGTCCTTCATATAGAACAATACCAAGCGGTTGCCGATATCTATGCAGTTCCAGATGAGATGAGATGCAAAGCATTTTCAGGAACTCTCGCCGGATTTGCTCAGATATGGTATAACAACCTTCCTCGGGGGAAAATTGTGACTTTCTTTCAACTAGCGGAACTCTTTATTGACAATTTCCGTTTTGGAGCGAAGCCAGTTAAACGAGTAGCACACTTGCTAAGTGTTAGACAAAAGACAGGTGAAAGCACTAGGGACTGTATTACTCGTTTTAATAACGAGAAACTAGAAGTAATTGATTACGAGGAGAAAATAATAATTACAGCTCTAATGAGTGGACTATTGTCGGATAAATTGTACTACACTTTAGCCAAGGATCTGCCTAGGACCATGGCTAAACTGATGGCAAAAGTAGCCAAAATCATGAATGCTGAGGAGGCCATGGCTGCAAAGAAGAATGCAGATACTAAGGAAACCAAGGTCGAGGCTAACAAGACTGAGAAGAAGGGGCCAGAAGAACAATGGTGGAAGCAGACAGTCGAAAGGGAAGAAAGCACTAGAGCAGATGAACAAATTTAGAAATTATACTCCTTTGAAGGTAGATATAAATCACATTCTAGAGGAGATCAAGAACAGCGAGGAGCTAGCTTGGCCAGCAAAAATGAAGGCAGATCTTGACAGAAGAGACAAGTTCAAATATTATGAATTCCATAAAGACCATGGTCATACGACCAAACAATGCATAGCTCTTCAGAATGAAATTGAAGCACTCATCTGACGAGAAAAATTAGCTAAGTATGTTGATCGCCAAATTGGTGGAAAGACCAATGACCAAGGAAGGAGAAGATCTAAATCTCATTGTCAAGCAAAAGAAGACAAGAAAAGAAGTCATGAAGAAGATCTAGAAGATGATCAAGATGACCCCGATCTCCCTAAAAGACCAAGACATCCAGAACGTGAGGTATTTTCAATCCGTTTTGGATCATTTAATTGCAATTTTATTTCAGGTGGAGATGCAGGAGGTGGAGAACTTACTGCGGAGAGGAAGGCTTACCTCAATGAGGCTCAAGCTTCCTCGTACATTCAGCGAATAAATCTAGCTGAAGATGATCACCCGAGGAAGGTGAATAAAGACAAGTTGGTCATTGGCTTCTCTAAGAACGACCTAGCAGGTGTACTATATCCTCATGATGACCCATTGGTGATCAAGATGAGGATGAAGGAAGTCGTGATCTCATGGGTACTGGTGGACAATGGTAGCTCAACATACATCATGTTCTACCCATGTTTTGATAGTTTGAATCTGAAGCTAGCCCAGTTGGACCCATATCATAGGCCCCTCCTTGATTTTACCAGCGATAAGGTTTTTCCACTTGGGATGATCTAGTTGGATATGCTTATCGGTACATGGCCTGCTTGCCGAATAAAAAGAGTACGCATTTTTATAATGGATAAAAACGTCCAATAAGCTTATAATATCATCATGGGAAGAGTAGGCCTGAAGAAGTTTGAAGCAGTACCATCTACTGTACATCGATGTTTAAAATTCCCAACCAATTTTGGAGTGGGAGTTGTGAAAGGCGACCAGAAAGTAGCTCGGGAATGCTACTATTCATTTGCAGAGCAAGAGGAGCATGAAGAGTCCCGAAATAAGACTACTACTTATCAGGTGGATGAAATAGAAGATGAGGATATTGAAACTTTAGACCCTAGAGACGAGTCTTAGCTCATTAAGGGACAGGTCATGGAGGCTACCAAAAATATCATTCTGGACGACGAGTATCCAGAACGAACAACTCAAATTGGTGCATCACTGGATGCATCGATAAAACAAGAGATTATAACATTTCTAAGATGCAGAAAGAAGACTTTCGCATGGGGTCATGAAGAAATTCCAGGGATAGACCCTAGTTTCTTGTGCCACGCGCTCAATGTGAACAAGGAAATCAGGCCAGTGAAGCAGTGAATAAGAGTGTTCAGTCCTGAAAAGAACCAAGCAATACATGAAGAAGTATAGAAACTATAAAAAGCCTCTTTTATTGAAGATGTCAAATATCTTGATTGGCTAGCAAATGTGGTGATGGTGAAGAAGAAAAATAACAAGTGGAGGATGTGTGTAGACTTCACCGATCTCAATAAGGCATGCCCAAAGGATCATTTTACTTTGCCCAGAATTGATCAACTAGTGGTTTCAACCTCGAAGCATGAATTTTTGAGTTTCATGGATGCTTATTCTAGTTACAACCAGATTAAAATGAAGCCTGAAGATAGGGAGGGTACCTCCTTTATCACCCCAAAGGGACCTTATTGCTATAATGTTATGCCTTTTGGACTTAAAAATGCAGGTGCGACATATCAGCAGCTTATGAATAAGGTGTTTGCAGAGCAAATCAGTCATAACATGGAAGTTTATGTTGACGATATAATGACGAAGAGCAAGAAAGATGTTGATCATATAGTTGACCTAAGCCAGACCTTTGATCAACTAGAGAAATATCAAATGAAGCTGAATCCCACCAAATGCATATTCGGAGTGTGAGAAGGCATGTTTCTCGGATATATTGTTAACCAATGAGGAATTGAGGTGAACCCTGAAAATATCAAGGCTCTATTGGAGCTACGATCTCCAACCACGAAGAAGGAAGTGAAAAAGTCTCACAGGGCGAGTTGCAGCCCATAATAGGTTTGTGTCACGAGCAACTGACAGATGCCTCCCATTCTTCAAAACACTCCGAAATTTTTTTGAATGGAATTATGAATGCGAGGAGGCTTTTCAAGAATTAAAAAAATATCTGGGGACACCTCCATTATTTTCCAGACCAGTGATGGGAGAAAAGCTATACTTGTACCTGGCAGTTTCGGAAAATATAGTGAGCTCAGAGTTGATAAGAGTGGAGGACAGAGTACAAAAACCAGTCTATTACACCAGCAAAGCTTTCAGAGGAGCAGAAATCAGATATCCAAGGCTAGAGAAATTGGCATTAGCACTGATTGAAGCAAGCAGAAGAATGAGACCATACTTCCAAGCCCACACTATAGTGGTGTACACCGACATGCCATTACGGCAAGCACTGCATAAACCAGAGAAATTAGGAAGATTGATGTGCTGGGCAGTAGAGCTCGGTGAATATGATATAATTTATGAGCCTAGGTCATCGCTCAAAGGGCAGGAAGTAGTGGACTTTATCGCAAAGTTTACTCAAGAAAATGCCTCCGAAGAACAGGAGTTGAATACAGACCAACTTGTAGATGTTACAAGATCATAAAATTTAAACCCCGACCAACTTACATCGATACGCAAGCAGCAAGAAATGCCGATCGAGCAAGAGAAGATGATTGACAAGCAGTGAGAAGTAATGGAGGAGGATAAAAGGAAGCACCAGATATTTAACCGAGGAACTCTCTCTGATAAAAAATTTGTTGATAAGGTACCTATATGGAATTTGTATGTGGATGGCTCTTCGTGCACCACGGGCAGTGGAGAAGGAATTGTTTTGAATAGTTCGAATGAGATTGACGTGGAGTATGCTCTGCGCTTTCAATTTAAAGCTTATAATAATGAGGTCGAATATGAACCAATGATCGTGGGTCTAAGCCTGGCCAAAACCATGAAGGCATAGCAAGTCGTTGTGTTCAATGACTCTCAGTTAATTGTAAATCAAATTCTAGGGGTATATGCAGCAAAAGGAGAATTAATGGTTAAGTATCATGCAAAAGCAATTGAGGTTGTATCGAGTTTTACTGCAATTCAGTTAATTAGAATACCAAGATTAGAGAATGCAAGAGCATACGCCCTAACTCGGTTAGCATCAGTAAGACGGACCGAGCTACGAAGAATAATCCCAATAGAAATCCTGGATGGTCGGAGCATCGATGAAGATCTAGCAATTAACTTCATCGCCCTTGACTTGGGACCATCTTGGATGGATCCTATCAGGGCCTATATTAAAGAGGGGGTTTTACCAACTGATAAACTCGTAGCCAAGAAACTAAAGTTTAAAGTTGCTCATTATGTATTGACCAGTGGCATTTTTTAAAGACGAGGAGTTATAGCTGGGCTACAAAGATGTGTCCATCCCTCTGAAGTGAAAAATTTGATTGAAGAGGTTCATGAAGGGTCTTGTGGAGCCCATATAGCTGGTCGGACGCTCTTTCAAAGAATAACCACACAAGGGTACTACTGGCCGACGATGAGAGCTGATTGCACAACTTATGCTAAGAAGTGCGACAAATGCCAACGCTTCTCATTCATCCGAAGAACTCCCCAGGCATTTTTAACACCCATAACGTCCCCTTGGCCATTTTCCACGTGGGGGATAGAATTGGTCGGGCCACTCCCAACAACCAGGGGAAAATCTAAACACCTTGTGGTTCCTGTGGATTATTTTACAAAATGGGTGGAGGCTGAGCTCTTATTGATATGACATACGACAAAGTCTATCAATTCATTTGGAAAAACATTATTTGCAGATATGGTCTTCCACATTCATTCATTACTGACCATGGAACCCAAATTAACAACGAGGAGTTTGCTGCATATTGTCATCAATCCAATATACTGAAAACCCACTCTACACTAGGTCATCCCCAGAGCAATGGATAAACTGAGGTGACAAATAGAATGCTACTAAATGGATTGAAGAAACGACTAGATAATGCAAAGGATAATTGAGTTAATGAGCTACACTCTGTATTGTGGGCTTATCGCACCACACCACGAACAGTAACGGGAGAGTCCCCATACATGCTGGCATTTGGGAGTGAGGCTGTCATACTTGCTGAATTAGGTCTACCTACGCATAGAGTACTTAATTTCAATTCTCCTATCAGTGACTTGATGAGAAGATTAGACCTAGATATGCTCAAAGAAGTAAGGGAAGAAGTAGCAATCAGGAATGCATCATATCAACAACGAACAACTTTGTTCTATAACAAAAGAGTGAAGAAGTGTGATTTAAAGGAATGGGATTATGTTCTGAAGAAAGTGATCCAAAAGCACAACAAACTGTAAGACAACTGGCACGGACCCTATAGAGTAACAGAAGTTGTTCGCCCAGGGACATACATGATTAAAACCTTGGAAGGAGAAGAATTAAAGATTGCATGGAATGGAAAGCATATGCTCAAATATTATCAGTAATTATAATTCATATGTAATGCAGTTTCTTCAGTATGAATGAAGTGATGTTTCACCCAGTTTTCTTTCTTTGTTGAAAATTTTCGAAATATTAGTGCTACACACTACACATCGAATTCAGAGTAATTACCATAAACCTTTACTACCAACTCCGGTTGGTCGGGAATCAATTACCACCAACTCCGGTTGGTCAGAAACTAATTACCACCAACTTCGGTTGGTCGGGAACTAATTACCACCAACTCTGATTGGTCGAGAACTAATTATCACCAACTCCTGTTGGTCGAGAACTAATTATCACCAACTCCGGTTGGTCGGGAACTAATTACCACCAACTCCGGTTGGTCGAGAACTAATTACCACCAACTCCGGTTGGTCGGGAATCAATTACCACCAACTTCGGTTGGTCTAAACTAATTACCACCAACTCCGGTTGGTTAGAAACTAATTACCACCAACTCCGGTTGGTCGGGAATCAATTATCACCAACTCCGGTTGGTTGGGAACTAATTACAATCAACTCCGGTTGGTTAAACAAAGCAGAAACATGGGATGGAAATCATTTCATTGCTTGGGTCCAATTAGTGACAAGTCACTACAAATGAACAAACAATGACATTCCGCAAATTACTTAGAAGAAAATAAAATGGCAAAAGACTAAAAATTTCTTCATTCAAATCAAGTATGCTATGAAAAATACACTTCATTACATAAAAAAAAATTCCTATTCTATTGGTTTTTTCCCTTCTGCCTTTGACACATGTTCTACTACAGTAGGAGGATTATCTAAAGCATAAGGAGAATTTATAAAATTTACATCTCTTAGCATTCTAATATTTATTATAGAGGGCTGATCAAGAAAATTCTTTGGGCAAGATATATCAAAGTTCGCATGAAGATTGTATACGCCGAGATACTTGGAGATTAAGCATTGAGGAATTACTCGAGCAGGAATCCAACTGATGTCAATCTTAAGGGGAGGCACAAGAAAATCAAGCACTCCAGGGTCATAATAGTCCTATAAGTAGTGGCCCTGCTCCAATTTTAGAATACACAGTGCATTCAACCACCCTTGCTTGTGCCCCTCGTTATTTGACTGCTGGATCCGATCATCAAGATGATAAAGGGACTCATTATACCCATCCATCCAAAATTCTCTTGGTTGTTTATGGAATTGATAAGTTAACCTCTTTAGTTGATTGTGGAGATTCTTCACTAGGATTTCCTTATTTTCCAAGGCAGAATTCTGAGTAGTGAGTTGTTCGCTGAAGTTCAGAATCTTCTTAGAAATTTCTCCTAAGGCTTGGTTCTTCACGATCAGCTGAACTTCTTGATTCTCCAAAGCCGATTGAGTTCGTGCTTCTTCAATGGACATCCGAACAGCCTTTGCTCGTCCACGAGCATAAGATCTTGCTCGTCCACAAGTTGATGTGGAGGGTCCAAGAGCGCTCTTTTTAAAGTTTCCAACTCATCCCGTAAGTTGGCATTTTCTACCTCTAAGAAAGAAAAGCCTTCATCATTAATAGGGACCAAGGTTCCCGAGGAAGATGCAATAGACTTGAGTTGTTTTATCTCTTCTTGCAAAACAATATTTTCCTCCTCCAATAACTTAGCGATGTGTCTGTGCTCTTCAAATTCAAACTTCAGAACACTCTCCTTCTTCTCATAAGCAGAGATAAATTTATCATACCCTTTGTCAGCACTAAATTGCTGATATTTCTTTTCGTATCCTTGATGCAGAAGAGTAGAGGATTCTTTGTACTGCTGCTGAAGTTCCTCGATCATTCCTTGTAGGTATTCAATCATCTCATAGTATGCCATATTATTGGCAACAGCGCGATCGAGCAAGCACTTTAAGTATTGATAAGCTTCAATTGCTCGTTCAGAAGCATCTGAACCTAGGATGTCAATTACATGGGCCTCATTTAGGTCAGCATGACCATCTTTAAAATAGTCATTGTATTTCTTCATTAACTCTATGTCATGAGATGATAAGAGCTCCATCCTGGCCATAAACTAGCAAAGAGAATAAATAAAAAGAATCAATAATGATGTAGACAGAGCAAGTAAAAGAAAAAGTCCAAGATGAACAACCAAAGTTCAAAATTTTATTCATCATAAGAAAGTATACATCGTTCCAAGTTACATTCAAGAAAATAAAAACCTGAACAATTCTACACCTTTTCCTTGTTTCCTATGATTTCATCGGAAGGTTTGGATAAAGGAGTTGGTTGCTCGAAAGGCAGGGGAAGTTGTTTAGCAGAAGTGCTATCTGGTGGGAGGTGCTCGGAAGATTATACAACAGGGACTCGATTTTCAGCCATCATGGAAGATTCATCTGAAGCAGCCTCATCTTCTTCTTCTTTTTCTCCAGGAGAGGGCGGAGGGACATGAGTGTATTGCTAGAATAACTCAGAATCTTTAGCAACCTTTAACTCCTTTAATGCTTCCACCCATCCATCTCTAAAATATTTGATGCTGGCATACTCCATTTGGGAGGTCATGACAGCCAAACCCTTGTTCCATCCCTTATCCCAACCAACGCTGAAAGATTTTTAAACTGCCTTTTTCCTTTTTGCCTTGTCCGAGGAGGTCCTTTCCCTAAGGAGTTCCTCGGTAACCTTCAATTTCTCCTCCACCTCCTCTTTCTGTCATTCAACACCTTGAAGTTTAACAACTTCGTCTTCAGCAGACTTGAGCTTAGCCTCAAGCTCCTTGTTGCTCTGTTCAAAGTTTTTATTGCTTTGCTCAAACTCCTTCAATTTCTTCTCCAAGTCCTTTGAGGCATTCATAGCTTGATTTTTGTCCAGCTCAATGGACTTGATTTGCTTCTGCCAAGCAACTTTATCTTCCTCGTATTTTTTATGAGAGTCCTTCAAAGATTTGGTTAGCCCGACAAAAGCTTCCTCTACTCCACCCGAGGAGCTTGAAGCCCTTATGGCTTCATCCTTATTTAAAATACTGTTAAAACACGTGACCAACTAAAAAAAGAAGTAACTTTAAGTCAATACACGAACATAATATTAGAAAGTAAAGACTCAGGTCAACAATACTTACTGAGGCAATGTGTTGAGCAGCCATAGTAGTAATTCTCTCCCGAGAAAGAGAATCTTCAATGCTTTGGACTTCTGGGACACTCCATGATCTTACCAAGCCCACAGCAGAGCTCGGAGGAATAAAAGCTAGAACACCACCTTCAACATTTGAACGATGAGAGACAGGTTCAGCAGGCCTCTCAAAAGAGCTCTTCTTTAACCTCCTCGGAGGAGCTGGAACACTTTTAATTAAAGATGTTGTCTTTATCAGTGATATGACAATAACATCACTTGAAGGAGAGGCAACAACAGTCTTACTCGGAGCCATAGGGGGATTCTTTCTAGCTTGCTGGGCAACAACAGGAAGGGGTACATCCATTTTCTCTGTCCCCTCATCTGGGACATCTTTTTTACTCTTCTTTGCCTCCACTGGGGCAAAGGTAGAATTGTCAAAAAAGGCAGGACCTCTTCTTTTCTTCATCAAAGAAGTGATAGGAATATTCGATTCAGAAGAAGAACCTTCCACACTAGTCTCAGAGGCTGGTACTGGTACTTGGTTAAGATCAACCTCCCCTAGAAGAGGACGAGTAGTGAAAGATGAAATGTAGCTTTTGTATTACAGCAAGTAAGAAGAATATTTAATATCCTCCTCAGCAACAGATTGGTGGAAGCTCCAGATAAGTTTTAAGTGCTTTATGTTAACCTCAGTTTCCTTGGGAGGTTTTCCTTTACCGTCGACTGTAATAAACAAAAAAGAAACTTCAGTGATGCATTTTATCGAACACAAAGAAAATAAGATTTCAAAAAATAAAAACAACCTATTCCATTGCCATATGGGGGACACCTGGGACCGTGATATACATCATCTCCATTTAATGGAGCGTGTTGCCAATTTTTCATAACAACCCCATGCTCAAAATAATCCCTATTGGCGTCAGGAAGATTGACAACTAAAGCTCTATTCAAAAACCTAGTTTTTAAATAAAAAGTGCTATCACTGACAACCCATATATAGCAGTACATAATCTCTGGAATCCTTCAGCGGGTTCCATGAATTTGATTCCATCTATGTACGCCATTAACTATCCTCCAGGTATTTGGAGCTATTCTTGTAGGAACAACATCAAAATATTGGTAGAATTCCAAACATAAGGGATTTGGTGGGAAAGAAAAGCCACATTCAGCCACAAAAAGACTTGGGAACCAATGTCCCTCAGCTAAAGAAAAATAATCAGAAGGTTCAAAAGGGTTTTCCAAAATAACCCATGAAGGGATTGAAAATTTAGACCGAAATTTATCCAGTGACACAAAAAGATGAACCATGATGAACAAAGTAAACAGAAGAAAAGGAAGAAAATCTTACAGAGAAAAAGAGATCAGGTGAACAACGAACGACGGAAAGAACGAAGGCACAAGACAGAGAGAAAATGAAGTGTTCAAAGATACATATTTGAAAAGTGAAAGACGATAGGGTTTCTGCTGCGTTTAAATACTTTACCTCGGGAATAGGTAAAAATAATGATGACAAAAAAAAGACGTTTGCATTCCCGGCGGCTAAAAGAAAAAAAGGGCACAGATATGTAAGTGGTCTTGAAAATTCAAAATATTTATGAGCCCATATACTATGCACTCAAAAAGAAATTATATACGATGAACATTTTCCTAAAAAAACCATACAAACCAATAATCTATGGAATTTTCAAGCAGAATATTCCACACTTTTCTTCAACATCAAACTGTGAAACATTGGGGGTTTCTGTTGATACCAAATTTAGTCTACTGACATGGACCATTCACTTGAAGGCACGTGTCATTCTACGAATACCTTCAACGAACAACATACTATCACCGAGCTACTCAAGCGCCCCAAGCAACTCAATCGTGCCGAGCAGCATAGGCGGTCCGAGCTACTTAGTGTACAGAGCACTCAAATCAGAATAATAAAAAGACAACTACGCATTAAATGCTCAGTATTATCGTGCAGATGTATATGTATGTTAGATAACAACACATTGTCCTTTCACATGTGCAGCCTCAAGGCTATAAATACATTGTAACCTCCTCATTAGAAGGGACACGAAATCTCTTGATAAACCACTAATCGAGAATTTCAGGCAAATAGCCAGTAATACAAAAACAGTGGATGTAGGCCATTTTCCTAAGGGTGAACCACTTTAAAATCTATTTTCTCATATTTATTTATTTATTTATTCATATTTATCTATGATTAAAGTAATTAGATCAAATCTAGTTTTTTACATCAACAATAACGTTTCTTGTTGGCGACATCGTCAAAGAACAATTGCCACAAGAGGTCTTCTTGGGAGGTACAAAGGATATTTCATTTGGGAACAAAAAAATCTAAACATCAATTTCTTCCATAAGTTAGTCAATGAGGTAGTCAAAGATGGCTCTTCCTTTCATGACTTTCTGCGTGACATACACAATATCTAATCCGGCTAGAAACATCAACCATCGGGGCATTCGGCTAGACATGGTAGCTTTCTTGAGTAGGTATTTGTTAAATCTATTCGGGATATAAGTCTGGCGGGAAAAGCGAGCATATAGTTCCGTAATTTTTGGGTGACCCAGGCAAGGGTGACACATGCTTTCTCCAAGGCAATGTAACTAACTTCACACCCGACCAATTTGTGGCTGGAATAGTATATGGCCCTTTCTTTGCATGTTTCTTCAAGGTATTGGGCCAACAAAGTCCTAGTTGCGATGTTTGTTACGGTTAGGTATAAGATTAGGGGAAGACCAAGCTATGGTGGCATGATTGCCAGAGTTCAGGTTAGGTATTGTTTGATTCGGTCAAAGGAAACTTGGCAAGCTTCATGCCAAATATTGGTTGAATCCTTTCAAAGGAATTTGAAAATGGGTTCATAAATAGAAGTCAATAGGCTGATGAACCGGCTGATATACTGTAATTTTTCAAGGAATCCCCGATCTTCTTTCTCTATTTGGGGTGGTGGAATTTCGAGTATGGCTTTCAGTTTGATAGGATCTACTTCAATCCCCTTTTTTCTAACCATGAATCCTAAGAGGTTTCCTTTGGTAATGCCAAAAACACATTTATGTGGGATTAAATCACATCTGGTATTACTGTAGTCGGTCGAAGAATTTTTGAAGAGTGGGAACATGACCTTTCCTAGTCTTAGACTTAATATTTATATCATCCATGTAGACCTTGACTTCTTTGTGTATCATATCATGCAAGATGGTTTTTGCATCCCTTTGGTAGTTAGTCCTTACAGTTTTTAGAGAAAATGGCATAACAATATAATATAATGTTCCCCAAGGGGTGATGAATACGATTTTCTCTTGATGATCCGGGCGCATCTTGATTTGATTGTATTTGAAAAAACCATCAACAAATGACTACAGAGCATGGCTAACTGTTTTATCCACAATTATATCGATATTGGGTAGCGGGTAATTATCCTTCGGAGAGGCTTTGTTCAAATGTCGATAGTCAACCAACATGAGAACCTTTCCTTAGAATTTTAGCATGGGTATTATATTGGCTAGCCATGTGGGATATTCGATCACCCGAATGAAACCTACATTCAACTGTTTGACCATTTCTTCTTTAACCTTGGGCAACCATTCGGTACGAAGCTTTCGCAATTTTTATTTGACCGGCTTGCATTTTGGGGGAGTTGAAATCTTTTGCTGAGTGATCTCGATATCAAAGCCGGTCATGTCATTTTTGGACCATGAGAAGATATTCACAAATTCCTTCAATAATTCTTCAAGTTGCATGTGCTTTTGCTCGTCAAGAGTAGACCCTATCCTAATCTTGCGCAGTTGGCTCCTAGAACTGAGATTAATAACATTAGTTTCATATTCATTAACTTGAATGCAGTTATGTTATTTATTATTAACGTTATTAAGATTAGTTAAAAGTTACTCATTTGTAAAATCATCATCATTAAGAGTTTGGTTAGAATTAAGATAAATAATTTAAGGCACAACAAGATCATCATTTATTTCATTATTGGGAAAAACAACATTGTGAACCTCGTCAAAGGAGGTCTCGATTCCATCAGAATTGGGGGGAACAAAAAATAAGAGGAAAAGGGATAAAAATCAGAGTTGGGTTATATTTTAGTAGGCCAAAACAGTATAGCATGCCAGTTGAGGAGAGGTGCATCAGTAACTTTGATCAGGTAAGATGGATCCAATTATGTAGCACTTGTGTGGATCATGCAAAGTGTCAGCTCTAGTGCCTACAAGTTAAACCAATCCTCAAAGTCACTTCCCTCGAAATCTCTGGTAGTAACTATAGTCTTCTTAATGAGTGATCGCACATGATGTTGGGAACTTTTGGCCCATGACTAGATATCTTAGAAAAATATATATATTCTTGGTTTTATCTTCTTGTCCACATGATCATACTATGGTTAGGGAAATCCACAAAGGGTAAATCTTTACCCTTTTTGATGAATCTTCCGTTTAAGGAATCTCTTGAGATAGTCTTGGATTTTTCTAGCCTTCTCTTCAACCGATGTTGGCGGAGCATTATGAGTTCTTCAATTAATGGTTGATAACTAAAATCGTAAGGAAGAAAGGCTTTCTTCAGTACTATGGGTTCCAGTATCCCCTGTTGTTATTGTTCCAGTCCCAGTCCTGGCATAAAGTGCATGTTTTTGAACATCTGAATCACATTGACGTTGCTATGAGGGTTTTGTTCTGCACATAACCTATTTTTAAAATCATCCCTGCTGGGAGTGGAAGTGGTTCAACTCAAAAACCTCATAGAAGCACATCATTGGCCCCATGTTGTATCTCTAGTATAGGATTGATGATGCTTACACTCTCCATATTATAACCGTCACCCAAGATAGTGATGGCTTTACCATTAGCAAAGAACTTCAGTTTATGTTGGAGGGAAGAAGACACACCCTTGATACTATGGAGCCATGGTCGTCCAAGAAACACATTAAAACAAGTCGAGATGTTTATGGCTTGGAATTCGGTAAGGGGACTTATAGGGCCCGCCCTTATTTAAGATTTATGGATCCCATCACTTCTCAACGAGTATTATCATAAGCGTACACCACAACAGAGGTCAGAAAAAGGTTACTCACTTTCAGTCCCAAGAAATTGAGGGTTTTCTAGGGGAAAATATTAAGAGTTGATCCATTTTTGAGAAGTGAAAGTGGGAGATCTTTCCCATGACTTCGACGGAGATATTGAGAGCATAGTTGTGATTTTGTCCAAACTTAGGGATTTCTTCATCGGAGAAGGAAAGAATTCTAGTTGAGGTTAGAGATCCAACCAGATTCACTACTTCTTTCTTGCATGGTATGTAGTTTGATCAAGGCATTTCGGTGCAGCTGGGAAGACATAAAGAGTCCCCACAAAGTGATTTTACCTTGGGTTTTCTTGAACTGATCGAGGATCTATCTCTCCTCGAGCGTCATTTATGGTATAGGAAGTGTCTTAACACATTTTCCCTTGTCGATTATTGATGACTATGGGTTTTGAACCTAGTAATGCCTCCCTGATCTAGTCATATGGTTCATAGAAGAGGGAAAAAATAGAAACCCTTTTTCCCCATATATCTCGGGCTGTTCAGCCACCATGTTTATTTCTCCTATTAGTTCCTCAAACGAAATCATTCCACATATACTGACTATTGGGTCAGTCTTTTTTGGGTTTTGCTCTTCATCTGAAATATCGAATTCGTCCCCTCTTCTTGTAGCAACGACATTATATTTCCACAAAAAGTTAATGCACTCCACAACCTTAACGGCATCTTCGTATAGATTCTCCCACTCATCGGGGAGATAGATACGTGAAGGGACCACACACCCTTATAGTTCAAAGCATCGAGTAGCTCAGAGATATATAAATTTTATCGGTAAGTCAGAATAAGTCTTACATAATCTGAACGGCATCATTTAAGTTGACTTCATCGGTAGGTACTACCCAATTATCTAACTCTCAAGCCCATATTTGAGATTCCAAAAATAGTGTACTGAATCTCTCGCTGTCCATGGTTATTTCTGAGGGAAATTTTATCTCGAATTCTAGAAGCTGGTTCAATACTACTGATAATTCCATATCTTTCCCTCCAGAGCGGGTACAAATAATAATGCATGATCTAGTAAGGAGTGACAGAGCCAGATCGACAAAACAAGTAGAATGTAAGGGAAAATATGGGCAAAATTGGAGGGGTTTAGGGAAATATATGGGTTTATTGGGTGATTTACTAAGTACAATCTAGGTAGATGGATCAAATTCTGGGCCTTCTTCTAAGAAGATGGCATTTTCATGATTTGGGAGTGGATTCTGGGTAGTGTTTGATTTAGGATTTGCTAGTGGGGTGAGGATATTGCAGTCAATTATACATTGGATTACATTTTTGAGGTAAAAACACTGATCCGTAGTGTAGCCGACACTTTGGTGAAAATTACAATGGGCATGTGGTCTGAAATTTTTAGGAAGTGGGTTTCTTAATGGACGAGGGTCCAATGGCTTGATCAGGTTCTGGATTAAAAGGGATTGGTAAACTCTGGAGAGGTGAGCGTGAAGCTCGGTATATTCCTTTTTTACTGGTGAGGGCAGCTTTCTGGTGCCCATGAAGTGGAAGGCTGGGAGATGTTATTAATGGTTCAAACTACGGTATTGGTAGGCTTCTCATATTTTATTAGAGTGAACTGTATCGATGCTTTCTTCGGTTCAACTTCTTTCTTGGCAAGATTTTCTTCAATTTCCACTCCTTATTCTTGAAGAGCTCGAAAATGGGGGTAGTATTGTCCTCCCATTGTTGTTCAGACATGGGGTAAGAAGTTCTTCTTGACAATGATGACTTTCTCCCCTTCGGAAGGCCGGTTGCTCATGGTCGATGCTCTCTCCACCTTGCTATGAAGCTACTAAAATTCCTCGGGATTATATTTAAGAAGTTCTAAATTATGGCAGGTGATCTCCAAATCTTCGTTATACTGGTATTGAGACATGAATTCATGAGCAACATCTTCCCAACTGCGAATCCTAGATGCCCCAAGAGATAAGAACTAGCGAAAGGTGTTGTCCTTCAAAGTCTGCTGGAAAATTTGGGCCATTATTTCCTTGAAGGAACCTAGGAGAGTCATCGATCGATGCTAACTTCGGAGATGCACAATTAGGGGTCCACTACCCCCGAACTTCTTGATCTTAGGCATCTTGAACTTTTCCGGCAGCCTTTCTTTAGGATAGAGAGACATATGGGTGTAATCCATGTATTTCCTAGAAATCCAAACTTGGTCAAACTTATTGGTTAACATCTTGAGGTACTCCTTGACCTTGTTCAACTCTTCTTCCTTACGATCAATGGTCATGGATAGGTTAGACCCTGGATGGTCAAGATTAAGCATAGGGGGCTGAGATGGTGGTGGCTCATTGGCATGAGGGGCACATGGAGCGTGCTTATATTCCTTGAGGACCCAAATAGGCCTAGGTGCGGGAGGACCCATAGCACGAGGAAAGAGGACCTCGGTCTCTTTGGGAATAGGGACCCAGTTTTGTTGCATCTCATGAACCTTGGTTTGAAGATTGTCAATCTTGGCAGTGGGAGGGGCTATGACCGTCATCAAATCTGGTTGCACATTCGGCACCTGGTCAGATTTCTCCATAAAAAGTGGATAGAGGTGAACTTTGTACTAGGAGTAATTAGCAAGGGAACTTAAGGAGCCTCGGGGTGGTTCCACGAAAGATCAAAGACAATAGGAAGCCAGACCAAGGGTCTAGTATGCAATCAGCCTGAGAAGGAGAAAAACTTGAATTTATTTTTGAAAGAGAAAGGGGAAAACTATTTTTTTATAAGGGATGAAAATATTTTTGACATTTTTGGAAAAGAGGAGGACAAAATGTTTTGGGGGAAAAAGGAGGAAAACTATTATTAGTATAAGGAAGGAAAAATGCTTCTGGATATTTGGATAAAAGAAGGAAAAGTGTTTTTGACACTTTTGGTGAAGAAAGAGGAAAAAAGAGAAAAAAGGGTCTCATCGTGATTATTATTATTATTATTATTATTATTATTATTATTATTACTATTATTATTATTATTATTATTATTATTATTATTATTATTATTATTATTATTATTATTATTATTATTATTATTATTATTATGTTCTCAATTGTATTAGGTTTACCTAAATGAAAAAAGAAATGCTGGACAAGACCCAAGCCTAGGAAAATTAGGTTTGAAAAATATGTAAAACATAGTAGGACTTTTTACCAGGATCATGGACAAAGTCTCATTTTAAAAAGATGAATTCACGAGAAAATTTGGTCGGTATGCCGACCCATCATTTCGGAAAATTTTCGGGTAGTAATCGATAAACTAAATATGAGTGCCCTAGGTTTGAAGCTTATATGAGGGTATGTAGTTGTTGGGTTAATTGTAAGGGCATGATTTCCACGATAAACGTCTCGCTTTTGAGGGCAATCGGTATGTGTGAACAAGCCATTTGATATACTGGAGTGTAAATGAATTGCCTCACTATATACCTCGTGGGAATAGTACGTGTGATAGAGAATTCAGTATACTCGATGTAAGTGAACGAGTTCCCAGCGATATAACTCCTGTCATAACTTTGGTCAAGTGGTATGATGCGGAGGGAATACGTCTAAGGTACTTGACTAATGGAAGGTGAGAGTCATACCACTTAGTCTAACTGTGACCTGCCGGACCAATGCCCATCATGAAGTGACACCCCAATTACGGGACAAAATTTGGCAAATAGCCATGCTCTTTGGTGATGTAGTGTGAAAAATGCAAGATTCTTGATTAGTATGTTTAGCATGATGAGCACCATACTAATATGAAAGAATGTACAAGTATAAAAAGTAAATCTAGCATGGGGCATGAAGATTATACTACTCATGAATATGTGAGTGCGTGATGTGTGAATATCTACAAGTGAGTGTGTGGTAGTGAACCTAAGCATGGATAAACTACAAGTGGTATGTGACAAGTGTGAATGAGTATCGATATATACAAGTGTGATAAGTGGAGGTGTGTGTTAGTGACACCTAACCATGGATATTCTAAGTGGTGTGTGAAAGATGTGGATATAAGTGATCCTATGTGTATGTACATGGGAAGTATCGACAAGTGTGCGAGTGAGTAGTGATATAAGCATGGGGTATATATGTGCAAAAATAATAAAGTAGAAAAAGGGGACATACAGGTAGGTGCATATGTACACAAGTAGAAAACAATAGCACCCATACAAATAGAGTCTAGGCCTCTTACGAAAAGTTTCCCCAACGGAGTCGCATGTGGCCATCCCGGGATATCTTCATTTATCCCGATTGTGGGGGGGGGGGGGGGGGGGGGGGGGAGAAAAGAAAGGGGATAAGGTCTCACGACCACTTCCTCTAGGAGCGCTTCGGCCTTCATCGGTGTGGGGTGATGTAAACTAACCTATTTTGCACAAAATAGGAAAAATAACATATCTCCGCCTCGAGAGAGCAACGTCAAGGACAAATTGATGCTTAAGAGACCAATAGTTTGATGGTTGGAGGCTAAGCTACGGAATGGGAAGGTGTTAGGCACCCATCCCAACCTTTTGGTCTCTCATGGGCTTATGTTACAGTTTTCCTTAATTTTTCCATAAAGTGTGTGTGCGTGTATATATAAATGGAGATCGGATTCACGCAACTCATACCATGGAAAATATAGAGTGAGGTCATCCGTAGGAAAGTTACCAAAATAATATTTAGTAAATACAATGTATGCGCTTATTGGGATATTGATCATTATGATGAAACGATAATATATGTTGAATGAAATGCTAATAAGGATCACAAATATAATATATATATATATATATATATATATATAATGTACAGATTGAAAGGATGCAAATGCGAAAATAGAAAAATTATAAAATTGGAGAAATTGGACTCGAGTCTCGGGATTTAGCCCAAGACGCCTATGTAGCCTATAAAGGCATCAAAGTCCACGAAGTTCGTATACGTCATAAGGGTGGGGATTATCCCATAGATTCGAATGGATATTTATTACATGTGTGTGTGTGTAGAACTTGTGTTTTAGTTTTGAGAAATTGTGGTGGATGATCCTGTTGGAATTTATAGGCGTAACACTCTTTTCCCTTGTTTTTTTTATAGAAAATAAAGTATGTTCAATATAACTAATAAAGGATGAGTTATTAATGCATATGAACAAAAGTAAATTCTAGATTAAGAATTTATGTAACTTATGTGAAAATAAATAATTTAAAAAGAGAGAAGGATTTTGGACCTTCTTTGGAGAATTGAGTCTTGATGAACTCCCTTGTGTGTTAAGATGAATGTTAGATGAGACATAATGATATCTTGCTAAATTGGTATGAAATGGATGGGAATGAAAGATGGAAACACTACAAAAAAAGTACTTTTTAAGACTGATCTTTTTGAGACGGCTAAAATTTGAGTCTCTAAAACTCACTTTTTGAGACGGATAAAATTGGAAGTCTTAAAAACTACTCTTTTAAGAACCTTTTTGTTACCCGTCTCAAAAAGTACTACTAAAAGTGACTGCAAATCAGTAGCCGTAAAAAAAATACTAATTAAAAAGACTGAAAATTAGTATCCGTATCAAAAAGTACTATTAAAAAAGACTCAAAATTAGTATCCGTCTCAAAAAATATACCTTATGAGGCGGCTAAAACAAATTTTCGTTCCCCCCATCAATTTTTACACTCTGCTTATTCTATCACCCTAAGAGCCTAAGTAAAAAATCAAAAGACCATAGGTTCTTCTCCTTCTTCACCCATTCTTATCCTTCTTCTTCACCTTCACATCTTCGTCTCCCTAGCCCTAGCTCTAGCCACTCTAGCCCAAGAACGACTCTAGCCCTAGCACCCGCCCTGTCTATCGCCCATATTGCTCGCTAGTCATATTACAATTTTTTACACGGGTATTATTTTTTTTGTTGACTATTTTTATCTTTTATGCCATTCTTGTATGTTAAAGGGTTTATGTTCTTAATTGAACAGGTTGGAAGATTGTATAAGAGGGGGCGGGTTATGCCATACTGATTTAAACATTGGACCAATTACTAATTTTATTGAATCAGTGGATATTCTATTGATTTTAGCAATTTTATTTCAGGTACGAGTTTAATAGTTGGGATTTAGTTTAATCAGTGATACATGGTTGACCTTAAACTTTGTTTTTATGATTTTTGAATGATGCAGGAAGACAATCTAAATGGTTTGATCTAATGAGCTAATCTAGTCCCGAACATTTAAGTTATTATAGTACCATCAAATTCATACGGATAAAGGTAATTTCAATTCTTGGTCGTTAATTAATATAATTAGTTTTTATACTCGATTGATTTATAGCGGTGATAGGAGGTTGAGGATGAGCCAATTAAAAACCCGGATTTTCAACTGGTTGATGTAGTATAGTTTTAAGATTAATTTATGAAAGTATTTGTATACTTGTTTGTGTGAATTTTAGTTAGAATTATTGATACGTTTGTTTGTGTTAATTAATTCATGTCCTTTGCAAGTAGTTAATTTGATTTTCAATTTCATTTTGATTTTATTTTGTGATATGTGTGATGGACCCAAATTAATTCAAACATCCATCACCATTGAAAAATCACCAATGTTATCCAAGTATCTCATTGGAAACTATGAAGCACGCGCATAGATACGGGTGTGGTGTTTGACACGGACACGGACACGACAAACTTAAAAAATAAGTACATGGCACAACAAAGACAAGACGACATTTACTATGCATTTCAAAAACTTAAAATTGTTGTGAAACTAATATACTAAAATTAACATGGTTCAGTATTTCAACATTTAATAATAACTTTTAAATCGCCAGTCAAAGATATGCATTTAAATTAAGTGGGATAATAACTTTATTCTTATAACTTTTCTTCTTATTATTATTATTCATACACCCTTAAAGATTTAATTTTATAAGATGACACTAGAATTTCTTAGTGTTCTTTAATTTTGGCACCCTGTCGTGTCCACGAAATGTCTGGGCCATGGTCGTGAAGTGCCCGCCTTTTTTTAAATGCCAAATAAGTTTGACAGGCCATGCGGAGTGACGTACGAGTGTCGGAGTGTTCGACACGGGTACGTCAACTTTGAATAAGTGCTCGTGCTTCTTAGGTGGGAAATGTCCATTTTCTCATTGGACTCGATATTTTAAATTTACTAGTAAACGTTCATTTTGGGTGGCGACATAAATGAAGTGTTATGGAAAGTCTCGAATAATTCCAAAGGTATCAAAGTAATCTGAGGGAAGGATCCTGTCCTCAGCGGGATCCTGGTTGCTGAAGTTAACTAGTATACGCTTGCTATAGGGTTGAAAAATGAGATTTATGAGTCAAAAACTCAAAATAGGAACTTGGTGGCTTAATAAGAGACACGGACATCCCAATAGGTATTAATATATCCTATGGGAAGAAACGATTTCATTATTAAACATCTAATTTCAGAAATTATCTCACTTGTGTATGTTCTTTTGTGTGTCAAAATGGGCTTTTGGAGGCAAAAACTCAAAACATTAATCATGTCTCCTTAAAATAGGAACGGACACCCTTAGATGCACAAAAGGAACAAATGGGAAGTGTCCTTTTCCTAATCGAACTCCATTTACCAAAATTGACTAGTATACCCTCATTTTGTGGTGTAAAATGGACTTTAAGGAGCGAAAATTCAAAACATCAATCAAGTGTCCCTGAGAGAGGCACGAACACTCCAAGAGGTACAAAATTAACTTTTGGGAAGTGTTTGTGTTCTCATCGGACTCTATGTTTTTGAAATTTAATAGTGGATGGTTATTTTGGGGTTATAAGTCGGTTTTAGGGGTGAAAAGTGAAACAACAACGAAGTGGCTCGAAAAGAGGCACATATAGCCCCAAAGGTATCAAAGTAACTCAAGGGAAGTGGTCGTGTCTTCACATGACTCTCGATTTTTAAAAGTGACTAGTGGGAAGGATTTGGGCAAGTCTCGTACTGATCAAAACTTTGTTGAAGTCTACATTGGTTTCACTCATTTTGGACATGTTCTCTTTATTATTATCTTGTTCAAACACGAGGAGGTCATCATTGTCTACCCACACAGTGGTGGGTGATTCATTGTTCCTATGAAGCACGCACACTCTTCCGAAAGCGAACGTGTTGTGTCCAATAACGTATTCGACTCCTATGAAGCACGGACACTCTCCCAGAAGCCACGAGTCAACTTTGACTCAAGTGATGGTGATTGTGCTTTATTAATGATTTTTAATGTCAAAGTGTGTTTGAATTTTGTTTTGTATGGTCCATTTTCTTAATTTCACGTTAAGAATACTCTAATAATCTATTTTATGGAGAAAATCTGTATTATTTCACTAATATATATTTATATATATATTATATATTATACGTATCATAACGTGTTGTATCCTAGTTTTTAGATCAATCACGTGTCGCGTATCACATGTCGAAACACGTATTACGTGTCCGTGCTTCATATTTTTCCCCGCATTGGATCGTGCATATGATTCGTACCTGGTGATTGGTTTGAACCAAAACTTATATTCTCCGCCTTCTTTCTCTCTCTTTTCGATGTCAGGTTCTGACTTAAGTGTCTTAGGACTAAGGATGGCACCGTGAGTTCAATGCATGACATAAACTTGGATCATTTTTCTCTTATAGGTATTATCCGGACGGGTAACTTTGTACTCTCACCTAGAATTATATACTATTTTTAGACCCCTCTGTTTTCTTTATTAAATGATATGTGTGGTTAGTGTGTTGGCTGTTAAAAGACAACACCACTTTGATTCTATTGCCTAGTGTTTTTGCATTGATAATCGATATGCTTGACCTTTTATGTCTGTTATAATTGCCAACCATGACTTATCTTTAACCTTTTTTTAAGAAATAAGTGAGGAAAATGATGAATTTACTCTTTGAAAGTATGTTACAAAACTAGTATGCCACAAAACCAGAGAAAAAGAAAGGGCGGGGGGGAATTGGCAACTCTGATGCCATTATTGTAATGATGACTATGTTGGGTCCTATTATAGAGCAAAGGCGCATTTGTTATAAAATGATGGTGTTGGAATTAAAGTTTGTCCTAAAGTGAGTGCTAAATTTGTCTTGGATGTGAAACTATTACCAGAAGAGGCTGACAAGAGGAGGGGGTGCTTTTTGTTCTTACTTGAATTAAACTATATGTCACTATGATTTATAGTAATAAATTGATGTGGAAAGAGTAATGTAACTTGATGATAGATTTAGTCCTGGGGGCGGTACTCAATTTAAGGATGGAGTTATGCACTACATTGACTATATAGAAAAGGTACGGTTGAGACTTCACTTCTCCACTCTATTTCTTCAACTGATTTGGTTTTCAAGGCCTCGAAATAAGCATTATGTAGCTATATAGAAAAGGTACTTGAATTGTGGGAATTACAGAATATAATATATATGTTTTTATTGGGGTCATATTATTATTCAACAACAATCTACAAACATATCTACTAAAAGGCAACGTTGATCTTATCCTTCATTGACTATAAAAAGCTTCTATCATAGATATACACAGCCATATCCAAATCCATCAGTATTCCCTCACCTATCCTATAGAGATTCATCGAATAGGAATCTGACAGAGTCGTGTGAAGAGAATTTTGCAAACTATTATTTTACCAAAATCACGTGGACTAGGTAGAAATCATCTGACAAATTATTTTTCTCATGGGGTTTGCTTTGGTGACAAGTCCACAATATATAAATCATCTATCTCCAAACATCACTAATAATCAGGTTATCATGACCCTCAAAAGGATATCCTTTTTTTTCAAACAAAATTACAACACTTCATTCAATGCAATGCTATAACACTTATCATCAATAACATATCTAAGTGCACATTGGATGAACTCGCAGTGAATAATTTTCGATGCACTCACATGACCAAAAGTAAAATGGAATACTTTATATTTTACACTTGCAAGCCAAATTCTTTTTGGTGAGGGCTACATTAATTCTCTCAATACTAGACAATCAACCAATCTATAAAGATAAAAGGGATATGCAACATTGTTGGTCTATCGATATTGATGACACATGAGACGACGTTTCGGGTTTAGAGTCGCATAGTATTTCCTCGAGTTGAGAACATAACATCAAACCTCTCTCATCACTCTCACGAGATTTACCAATTAACCGAAGAAATTTGCAACTTAGATCTTGAGGATTGGATAAATGGGGTGGGATTGGGGGGATGATAAAAGGGCGTGTGAGTAGCTCAGGAATCCTCGACCTGTCATTTTGGTCCCACGTGAGGCATTTCTTCATAAGATCAAGAAGTCATGGATTGGGAAAGGGCTCAAATGTAATTTTGTGGTTCGGGTCTGTTATGACTTTAAACTTTGCCCAAAATGTATTATATTCTGAGAAGGGTGTTCTCCCATAAACCATTTGGTAAAGGATGCAACTGAGAGACCAGATATTGGATGAATGACCACACTTTATGATATTTCCATTTTCATTTGTCTTGTTTCACATGAATGCTTAGAGGGACATGTAACTCAGTGTACCCACCTGTGAATATCGCTTAGTGTTTGTTGTGTCGCTCATTATAGATTTGGCAATACCAAAATCAATTAGCTTCAATGAGCCTTTGACAAGAAGAGAACTAACCGATTTTAGGACTGACGCTCCTCATGTATGTTCTATTAATAGCTAAATGTATTTTCTGCCAGTAAAATCGAATCTAGTTCTCATCAGTAGTTGACTCAGAGCTATTTAGTTCTTTCCATTTCTGGGATAACATATGAGCCAAATTAATTTCAACATATTCAAGTACCATGTATATAAATCCATCTTCCCTGAACCTGACATCCGCGTTAGTCATGGAATCATTCATTACTTCCTTGAGGAAAGCCTTATCTGTCACATCATAGTCAATGTGTCGAATGATATGGGTGGTTCTTTCCCTTCAGTTTGTTCAAATATTTAATTTTCTGACAAAATCCATATGCAGTGGCATAGTCATGATCTTTAAGCTTATTTTTTTTATGGAATAGATTGTACAATCCGAAGAAATGACTTTGTGGACCTCACTACTTCCTCCACTGCCTATCTTGCAAAGCATTTGATAGAAGTTTCCATTAACCTTAAAAATAAGTGAGGATCGTAATTTTTCTTACGAGGTGGTGATGACACTTTACTACTTGCAACTTATGCTTGTTGTTTTGACTTGTTACCTTCCAACTTCACATCCAAGGATATATTATTAGATAAGGGAGCCTGCGATTGCACATCAGTAGCAGTAACACCAACTGAAGATGATTTAGCTTCTATTGCCTTGCCATTAAGAGGTGGAAGATCTTCTGGAATATCGCATTGCTTTTGCACATTGCTTTACTGGTCCTTGTAGAGATCATATTCCTTAACTTTCTATTGGGTATCCACATAAGAGCTGGGATCTTAGGATGCAATGGATGTTTGCTCAGCAAACAATCTGCTGGTGTACTTAGAAAAAAGTTACGGCGGGTGCACCATATCCTGTTGACTCATGGGTTGAGAGCTCACATCACAATCTCTGAAAGATTCTACACCCGCATGAGAATTTATATTTGGGTGAAGATGAGAAAAAAAAGTTGTTGAATTAAGCCTGGGAGCAGAAGCCGAATTCATTAATGTTGTGGTAGCGTAAAATGGCCCAACAGTTGAAGATTGGGTCATTAGATGACTAAAGTTACTCTGTAGAAATTTTATTAATTAGTGCACTTCATCCTAGTATTTCAATAATGGTAAAATAATATTTTATAAACAAGTATTATAGAAGAATTATTTCTCTAGTTAACGAAACAAGATTTCAAATTTCAACTTAAAACTTCATCTTTTTTTATCACTAAAATTGATTTGCATCTGTTCATTTTTGCTTGACGAAAACGTGGCTTTGGAAATCAAGTCTGAGCTTGACGAGTTGAAGTCAAAATTGGAGAAAGAAAGGTGAGAAAGATCTTAGTATAAGATGTAGTTAGAACAAGATTAATTTTTATTTGAGTTATGACGGTATATGATTTTTATTCAATTGCATCTTTAGTATCTTTAACTCTACTTGGCGCATTTGAATGTCAGGCAGCCTTGCTAAGGCACTTTCAAAGAGTTCAATAGAGGTACACGTAGAGCAAAGGAACTTAAAATGAATTTTCAATAATGTTATTCGTCTTATACCTCCTGATGTTTTGGTGTCTGATGTGTATATGCAGTATGAGAACCTATTGAAGAATGAAAATACCAAGTTTGAAGAAGTTTATAAACCTCTGAACAGTAGGGGAAACAGAACTGAAGGTAATATTTTGGTGGCCATGTCTAGGACGGTAAGCTTAGAAGCATTGGAGAGAAATTAGGAATGTTTTTGTTGGAGAGAAATCCATCCCCTAGTTGTTATTGATATATAAATATGCTTCTAGTGAAGTTAGGAATGTTGGCATGCTTTTCTATCACATATCACCAGACTAATTTGTGTGGTAATAATATGTTGTTAATTATGTCTTGTACTGTATTTATTAACACTATATTATATAAATATGCATTTAATCCCACAATTGTTTGTTCAATTTGGTACTCGGTTCAGTAATGTGGGTCCCCATCCAATCAGTCCTTGTATAGTTGTCTCAGTTACTGCTCTAGTTCCAGCACGTTATGTGCTACATATGGTAGGAGGGAGCCATTTTCAAGAAATTATTCATTGTTTACACCTCCAAAAAGGGTTCAACAAGCCACGAATTGGACGACTGTAGTATATGTGTAACAGGAAAATTATGTGTAATAGGAAAATTAAGCTCTGAGGTGCATATTCAGCAGTTGAACTAGGCAGCAAAAAACTACATTACCGGTATGTTCCGTAGTGTTGGAAACCTTAAACATGAATGTGAAAATTTGTGTGATCTTCTTTATCCTCGATGATGCTTTATTTGATATTTTGAACAACAATAACTGCAAAACTTCCATCGTTGATTTCCATAGAAGCTGCAAAATTTTGATATTTTGTGTGACCTTCTTTATCCTATGTTTATTTGATATTTTGAGTGACCTTCTTTATCCTGTGTTTATTTGATATTTTGTGTGACCAAGCAAAATACATAGCATTAAGACGTACTCATAAAAAACTAGTAGTTAAGTGCCAAAGAGTTTGGATTAAAACTCAAAGAGTTTTAAAACTAATAGCATTAAAACTCAAAGAGTTTGGTTTGGGTTTTAAAACTAATAGCATTAAAGTGGATCTACACATATAAAATCCCTCCACCACACCTAGCCTTTTAGTTTTTTCATTAATACATCTTAAGACGTCCGCAACTAAGACAGTGAAGGGGGGATAATTATCAAAAAGGATTATTAGATCCATACGAGTTAAGTCTAATGGAAGTAAAGACTAACCAAACTGTAGTGTGCTCTACAGATGGAATATTAGAGGCTCAGATAAATCTAAATCTACTCAGACTCTTAAACAAATTCAATCCTTCCATTATAGTTTGCCTTGAACCTATGATGGAATATTAGAGGCTCAGATAAAGCTAAATCCCCATTGTCAACATAACATGTAGAATTATAGCATTCTCTGCATTACTAAGTGTTCATGAGTAATGGGTTTAAATTGCTTCTCCTATTATTGGAAATGATTTTGAAATGAACATGATCATTTTAATGTAATGATAGATCCTTTTATATTTTGTTTCATGTTTGATTAGTTTTCTAATTAATTTTAAAATGTGATATATAAAGGAAATGTGACTTCTTATTATGATAAATGAAAATATATAGATCCATGACATTGAGGCGTCATCGTCGTCGGTTGACTATGTTTGACCTCATAGTCGAGGAAAGACTACTCGAGAAGAAACTGCTCACAGCTCCAGTGAGAAATGATTTAGATAGGACATCTTAAATTACTTCCGTACAATACAACATAAGGGACCATGGAAATAGAGAGATGCAACAACAACTTCAATCACTTGTTGAATTAACATCCCAGTCACAGAATACACACCGCAACTCAAGAGCTCAAGTTTCTTTATTTCAAACACCTACAAGTGCGGAACAAGATTTTTACTGATGTAGTAGGATATGGAGGGCATGGGTATGCTTTACTAAAGGGAGAAGGTATTAGACCAACGTCAACAAAAGCATGTTCATCTCGGTTACTATTGGAAGAAATTAACCACTTAAAGAAAGAAGCTGAAGACCAAGAGACTCGACATTGACAGGATCTCGAAGAGTTAGAGATTCACAACCAACAAGCTTTATTACAGATGAAAAATGATATGCGAAGTGAAATGCAAAGTTTGTTCCAAAGTATTACCCCTCATCATTCTTCCACTACCTCGACGATTTTGTCCGACTAGGAAAAATAATATAATTCATACATATAGTTATTTACATATAATGGAAAATTCTCTAGTTTAAAGTTAAATTTTCAATGGTGGCGGTGAAAATTTGTTATGGTGGAGATCATTTATTATGGTGGTGGTTAAAAATATCAGTTGGTTGGTGTATATCATTATTAGAATGAATTTTAATGTTTAAAATAGGTTGACTGCCTGTGGTTTTCATGAATAAACAAAATAATAGTAGTTAGATATTTATATGGTTTATGATGAGAATATACTATATTGATTCATTTTTCATATTGTATTGTTGAAGAAGGGTATTAATTCTGACATAATTGACACTATTTTTTTTTTGTGCAGGTGATAATTTTGGTAGAACATGCAAATGTTAATCAATGGTTTTGGAGGTCGTACGCTTCAATGTTGCGGCATTACTTTGATAAAGACATTTCGTGTTTGGAGTATTAATACATTAATGTATTTTTGTTGTCAAGTCAAATATTTGAACTTAGTGTTATAATTCTTATTTTGATGAATATTTGGAGATGGTTGAAAGAACTCTATTTATGGTTGAATGA